>JAEAOA010002358.1:3935000-5135000 GCA_016746295.1 Potamilus streckersoni | reverse complement strand
TACTACCTCCCCCCCATACAAACAAGCCAATATTAAACGCTAAAATGTGGGAAGATGCTAGTTTTGTTACCATTCAAACTCAAAATACTCGTACATGAAGATCGAAATGGTCATATATCATTATTTTTAATTTTATCATTAAAAATTAGTTTGAACTTTTCTGGTGCGCCTGTTGTGCTGCTGCCCTAAGCACGTGTTTAGCGTTCTTTATGGTAATCCGACACTGCCTATATTTGACGACTTGCAAATCAACGTGGGAAGTACTAATATTAGCACAAGTACTTCTTGACTAGGTACTAACACGAGCCTACGTGTGTCAATGGAGACAACCGGTTGTCATTCACACCGGGTGCTTTTTCAGCCGCCAATAAAAAAATATTTTAACTTGTTCTTAACACATACTAAAATAAATAAAACACTCCTATTATTAAATATCAGAACTGTTGCACATTATTATATAAATACGTGTAAAATGTCGTTTACCTTTCTTATGTGATTTTTTTTTCAGAATTGTCTGCCATATTAGTTCATTTGATAACTACTTCCGTTTTCAGCCTCATTTTTGTGTGCCATATCACAGGAGTCTGATTTTTTTTTTTCAAATAAAGAACAACGAAATTTCTGACAACATGAAATCACCTTATCGGTATTAGCAATGAACACTTGATAATACCGATAAGGCGATTTCATGTCCGAAACTTCGTCCTACTTGATTGACAAAACGTCAGACTTCTATGGCCTTATGAGGATATTGTGTCCTTATTTAGAAAGGTAAACAGATCGTAATAATATGTTATGCACTAAATAATATATCGTAGAATACCCAACTATGGCAAAGCATGTCTTATTTTGAAAATAAGTGTAGCTATACATTGTGTAGCACAACCTTTTATGGCCGTTTTGAATTTAGCGTTAAATATGGCTATTGTCAGATGCCGGTAAGTGTCTGAACTGTACACATGTTTGCTCTGGAAAGATTTACATGCATGCAAATTTGACATTTAAAAAACAGAAACAAATCAAAAACTCAAACAAGTGACATCAGACCAAAAAGTAGTCCATCAAATCTGAGCGATTGGTTTATCGGATTATTTATAGCGTACAGGCACTTGAATTTTTCATTAAAAATGTCGGAACTTGGACAAGGGCGTCCGTAGAAATATTTCACGGGATGGAGGTGTAATGGGGGTGGGAAATGTATTATTAAGTTTTACAGATGTAGGCCAAACCATGCTTAGAGGTGAAATCGTACATAGGGAAAAGGTCAGAAATATCTACTGTACAGTGGTGCAAATTATTAGTGATTAATACTCAGATAATAATAATAATAATAATAATAATAATAATAATAATAATAATAATAATAATAATAATAATAATAATAATAATAATAATCTTTCTTTAACGAGGATAACATTTTGGTCATGACTGAAACGGTTGCCATGTGGTCCTCAGTTTTTGGAATTGGTTATTTTAAACAAATTATTAAAAGATACAGAATCAGTCATAAACAGGTATCGTCGTATACTTATCACACATCTTTAACTTGAATGAATATGTGTGACTATAGTGGGAAACCTATATATATATATATATATATATATATATATATATATATATATATATATATATATATATATATATATATATATATATATATATATATATATATATATATATATATATATACACACAATATTCTATAAACAGGTACATACATTAAAGCATAACCAAGTCGTACGTATTACTTATACCGAATAAAGTCTGGACATATTATTTATGGACGTAATGTAATGCTTTATATTCAAAACCTTTAATATGTCACTCCAGCTGGTCACGAAATAATTTCTATAATAAGCAAGTGAATTTGAATTACGTATCTTTGGTGGTACGGAATTCCATACAGTAGGTACTGATACAGTAAATGAGCTTTTGTGATGATTAGTTTTAGAATTCGATCGGAGATTACGCTCACTATTTGATGATCTTAGTTCAATAAGTTTAGAGATATAAACTGGAGAAAGATCTTCTAAAGACTTATGTGTCATGACTCCTTTAAGATAAAGAATGCATTTTTTTTTGCATGGGTAGCAATTGCAGACTTGAAAACTAAACATTCAATGGATTCATAAAAGGAAGTTTCAGTATTATTAGGACTGCCCTTTTATGGCGTTTATTATTTCTGGACAGATTAATTTTTGATGTTTTCCCATATCTTGCAGCCATAGTCTATCAGTGGTAGTATATATCCCAACAAATATAAAGTTCAAGTGACTGGGGACCAATTTTAACAGAGTTATTCTTTTGACTACCATTGCATGTAGGTGATCGATATGTGCATTTCAGCTTAGATGTTGATCAAGACGTTTTCGATTTTGGATAATATACACGTATTAAGCCAGTTTGAGTTAGAAGTAAATCCATGTTAGTAGATAGGCGCTGTCTGGTCCCGATTGTCATACATTTAATTTTAGAGAAATTAATATGCATTTTTTTTAAATAACGAACTGATATAATGTAGGTCGATTTGAAGTTCACTTTTAATGGAATATAGAGATTTACTAGATGAATGCAACGTAGAGTCGTCAGCGAAAAGATCTGTGTTAGAGTGAGTTGGATACAAGGATAATTCATTGATAAACAGCAGAGAAAGAAGTGGCCCTAATTTATATCCTTGTGGAGCACCACTTAAGATATGACTTGGTTTGGAAGTGTATATACCTGTGCAAATAACCTAGTGTCTGTTAGAAAGATACGACGTGAACCAGTCAAATGAGTTTGAAGAACACTTGTAGGTTGAAACTTTTTTTTTTAAATCAGCACCGAATGGTCAATCAAAGCGAATGTTTTGCTTTTTTTAAAAATGAGTGAAGATTTCGTCAGTAAGTTCGCCTGAATTTGTTGCTATCAACCATTGGTGGTCTATACGTTTAGTCAATACAGTTCGACAATAATGATTTGTCAACCATTGGTGGTCTATACGTTTAGTCTATGCAGTTCGACATTAATGATTTGTCAACCATTGGTGGTCTATACGTTTAGTCTATGCAGTTCGACATTAATGATTTGTCAACCATTGGTGGTCTATACGTTTAGTCTATGCAGTTCGACATTAATGATTTGTCAACCATTGGTGGTCTATACGTTTAGTGTATGCAGTTCGACATTAATGATTTGTCAACCATTGGTGGTCTATACCTTTAGTCTATGCAGTTCGACATTATTGATTTGTCAACCATTGGTAGTCTATATGTTTAGTCTATGCAGTTCGACATTAATGATTTGTCAACCATTGGTGGGCTATACGTTTAGTCTATGCAGTTTGACATTAATGATTTGTCAACCATTGGTGGTCTATACGTTTAGTCTATGCAGTTCGACATTAATGATTTGTCAACCATTGGTGGTCTATACGTTTAGTCTATGCAGTTCGACATTAATGATTTGTCAACCATTGGTGGTCTATACGTTTAGTGTATGCAGTTCGACATTAATGATTTGTCAACCATTGGTGGTCTATACCTTTAGTCTATGCAGTTCGACATTATTGATTTGTCAACCATTGGTAGTCTATATGTTTAGTCTATGCAGTTCGACATTAATGATTTGTCAACCATTGGTGGGCTATACGTTTAGTCTATGCAGTTTGACATTAATGATTTGTCAACCATTGGTGGTTATTACGTTTAGTCTATGCAGTTTGACATTAATGATTTGTCAACCATTTGTGGTCTATACGTTTAGTCTATGCAGTTCGACATTAATGATTTGTCAAAAACCCGATTGTGATTAATGGAGGAGTCGGTACGTGTTAAGATATCATGTCCTTTTTAAATAATTTTTAAAGTATATATACAACATAAATGGGTCGATAGTTGAATTGGTCATTCTTTTGATTTCCCTTATAAATTGCAAATGTTGTTTTTATTGGGCTTAACGCCATTTTTCAGCACACGACATTAATCATGGCGGCCAGTATTAATGGTGGAGGAGGAAACCGGGAAATCACCGAAAAATCCACCGACCCACGAGAAGCTACTGGCAAGCTTTCTCACATATCTACATTAGCCGAATCCTAGACTCGAACACACGCAGACAAAGGTGAGATGGCAGTGATCCGTAACGGACAGCGCTTTAGACCACTCGGCCACTCGGGCCCCTATAAATTGCAAATACTTAGGATAACTTCAATGACTCACGGATTTTACAGGAAATGATACTACAGTTAATTATTTAATTCAACGACTCTGTGGTTTATAAAGCCGACATTTCTAGAGTTTTAGGGTGAATTCCATCTACACCCGCAAAATGTTTTATATCTAGTGTCATTTATTGTTATTCAAAGAATGTTGAAATTAAAATGATCGGGTACACTTTCATTTACGAATTTAGTAAGTTTGTATAAATTAGGTTCTGTAAAATTATATCTGACAAGGGTTTGGGATAGATTAGTAAAAATAGGTTCAGTTGGTTTGCGATATCTATCTCATCAGTATAGCTAGTGCCATCAACTGTAATTTCACATGGAGTTAGATGTGCAGGCGTCGTTGAAGTTAGATCTAGCATGTGATTCCAGTGCAAGTCAAATAGAAAGGAGTCGTCAAGGGGTCAGATGTCAAGAGTTGTTACTTGGTAGTAGAGTCGCGTGTAATATATGTTCCCCTTTTCATTACTAGTATCAAGTGCATGTGACAGCGAATACTTTTTTTTATTTTCTCGTGAAACAAGAACCCGGGGAGATCCACAGACCAGGGAGTAGTTAATGGGGGCGATATAACGACCGGTAGACTTCTATGTTAAAAGTCACCGGCCATACTACAACATATTTTTTTTACATCAAATTTGCATTACATGATTAAAAGTAGTTATACTTACACAAAAATAACAAAAAATTATAAAGTGCAAAAAAGAAATAATTTAATGACTCGAAATAGAAATATACTACGCTGTTACTTCCCAATAGCTACTACGATTTTTCACCTATTGAGGTGGCGCTCTCTAGTTTTATATTTTGCAAAGGGTTTGAATTTTAAAGAAAAAGAATTTTCCCAGGTTTCCTCACTAATTATACTGGCTATTTAAAAAAGACATTGTATATCTTAGGTATTATTCAAAGACCGTTTAATTCTCTTTATTTAGATGTATGATTGATGGGTGTAATATGGGTTATAGAGTATACAGCTTGGCATTACTCCAGATGTGTACCTTTCAAAAAAGTGCTAGCTCCAATGGGTCATTTTCACTTCCTGAATTTCAGAGGTAAATTGTAAAAAAAAAGAGCGATAACGTTTTACATTTTATATATTTGGTAATTCATTAATTGCACTTTCAGAAGCTGGTATTGCCTAGTCTGGCAAAATTAATTTTCCATGTTTTAATAGCTGGTAAAGATAGTGTACTTTAGACAAATCCAGGCATATTTTTGGAGCACAAGGGAACAGTCATTTTAGTTAGCAGTGTGCTAAGAACATTTACAATTACCAAAAGTACAATATTTAAAGAAATGGCAGCCACATTACATCAAAGTAGCATACAGATATGCCTACATTCTCTCCACTGTACATGTTTTAAATGCAAACAGCTTCACCTTACATATGCTATTCTCTCAAAAGTACATAATAACTGGAGAGCGCCCCAGAGGAGACTAACCGGAAATGACGTACATTTATCTCCACAAGACGGAGTACATGCTTCTTGTTGTCGAAAAATAAAACACCATGAACATTTAGATGACACTTCTGAAAACTAATTTACTGTTCAGCCTCATATCGCTATCATATCGCTATGCGTGCACAACCCACTTAAAATAATCATAAGGAGCCAAACTTGGCTTCCTCATGTCAGCTAACTTCATAAGAAAAACTTGGCACACTTAAAAGATACCAAAGTCAGTTTCCGTGATTGGTTTGCTTTTAATAAAACAACCTTCGTATTTGACATCCTATCTGTAAGTTTAAGCAAGGAGTATATTGCTCGCTGTGTTTATTCCTCACCCGGGCTTTTGTTTCTTTGCCAAATGTAATCATAATTGACGTTTACAGGGCAACTAGTATATACAACAATAGCTTGCTTTAATAATACTTTTGTAAACCATGCTAGCGGAAAGATTATTATTGGTACTCACAGTGAATGTATTATAAGATAATGAATTTTATAAGCGAGATACGGTCGCATAATTAATCTGGATACAATACAATCTTGATCAGTTTGCACCTTGTAACTTAACATGCGTGAATGAAAAGTGCCTTCAAGCAATCGGGTGATATTTTCGTCTCGTTTGCGATTTTGTTACTTGACATAAGCGATACACAGTAGAGTAAGGATGCATACGCAAGCCGGCATCCGCCACATATACGAATGATGAAACAAAACGAAGGAATAAATGATAACAATGCAAGGTTAGTTTCTTTCATTTTATTTTCAAATAAGTGTGTGTTTATAAAAAAAATTTGTACCTTGCAAAGGAGTGGGCCACAAATTCAACACAAAATTATTTCCAGTCTTATTTGTGTGGAATAATGGAGCAAAAATGATTGACGATATTGACTAGTAATCTTAAGCTTTTAAGACAACTTGAAAAATGGAAGCAGACAATCAAATTAACTGGTAAGAGCTTCATATCGCAGCAACTAAACACTGACAAAATGCTCAACATTTCTCTCTCTCTCTCTCTCTCTCTCTCTCTCTCTCTCTCTCTCTCTCTCTCTCTCTCTCTCTCTCTCTCTCTCTCTCTCTCTCTCTCTCTCATGTATAATCAAATTAGTATTATATGCATCAGTGTCATAACCTGAAGCCTAAAATTAAATATTTTTGTTATAATATCTCTTGTTCACTACCCTAAGCTTAATCCATCAAAGAGTAGACGGGATGAACTTCTACACATTGGTATTCTTGCACCGTCATCATGGTGGGCGGCATGGTAGACAGATCCAGTTCCGACTTGGAACATGCTAAAGACTCTCGGTGCATCATTTTCTTTCTCTTTGTTTCTTTTTTTTTTAAAATCAAAAACGTTTAAGTCTTGGATCGTTCTTTTTTTCTTGGTCTTTCTAACTCTGAGGGTGTGAAGGCATTTTGAGAGGTGTCTTCCTTGTCGTCTCTTCCTGCCTTGTCTTTGTTGTGACGTTATGGAAGCAGGAATACCAAACTAGCCGGATTCTATGGCATTTATAGGAGTTTCTCGTCTACCAAAAATGTCTTTGCCCGTTTGAAGCAAGACATTTTTGCCTGCTCTCAAGAAAGCTTCTTTGGGGTTTTGTTTGACGATGATGACATTTTGGAGAAAATCTTTGCCTTGCGTCAAAGCGGCATCGTTCAAGGCGTTCAATCCTCGTGTCACAATAGGTTTCAAAACAGAAGCCACCGAACGAAACGCCGATTTCAGCAAATCTCTTCAGCCATGTCTTTGCTGTCGAGCGACTCCTTGGTGCACATGATACATGACTTAAAGTCGTTTGAGAATCGTTTTTGAAAATGGAGTTACACTGTAATTTTACCTTTTGGAGGATGAAATATTTTGTCCCAGATCTCCTTTTATAGCAATTTTGACACTTGAAATACGACTTACTGACGGGCAGATAATGAGGATGTACAAAATCGCGGTGTATAGTTGCTTCCAAATTTCTTGTCATTGGTCATGGCTTAATCCACTTTGAAAGGATTGAATCGCAGTAACGATACGGAGGTGTGTCCCGTCACGCTGTAGTCCACCACATAAAAGTATACAAAGAGCAAATTTAATCCTTTTTTCAGTTCTACTAGGAATATAAAACAAAAACTGCGCAAAAGGCGCGATGTCGAAGATGGGTTGTGGCATGATTGAACCACTGATCTTCTTGAGGTCTTCACTAAAAATGTCACACAATTCACGTCAAAATATAAAGGACAACATTTTCTTATCCGGAAATTTTATCATCAGGCAACGAGCCACTTTATGGTACTCGAGGGAGACACTTCTCTTTACAGGGCTTTGCCAAACACCGTATTGAACCTGTCAGCAATTGTGTCCACCAGATGTTGACCACTAAAATAATAGCCTTCAGGAATTATCAACCGATAGAAGCACCATTGAGTCTCTGGGTGGCATTTGTCATTTCACATAGGGATCTACAGTTTCGTTTTTTTTTCTTCCATTCAAGTATTGATGCACTTGGTCGTCCAGAAGTTCGACCTCAAAACTGTTTTGCTTTTCATTGATGTTTAGGATTTATGTAGGGTGAATAATTTCCACCAACGCCACTTCACAATAGGCTTCGTGATCCATTTGGATGGTTTGAGATATTTTGGCTGTGAAACAGCATAATGTGTTTTTTGAGAAACACATTCATGGAACGGTCAGTGGGTACCGTTAAGTAAAAATAGTTATTCATAATTCCAGAGTTATGCTGTCTGAGGGGTTACTTGAGGTCAGAGGAGTGTCTAAATGAGGGTTATTGTTGTTATTGTTGTTTGGGTGGTACCTGTTGGGATAGTGATTGACGTTGTGTACAAGTCTCCCGTTGTTACTATTGGATAATTTCAGGGAAGGATCCCCAATGCATATGTTACCCTCTCCCAAGAAGGTGACATATGCAACTGCTAAGTAAAATGGTCCACAATTGTTTGTCTCTTGTTGCAAACTCAAAATGGCAATGGCAGCACCGATGACACAATACTTCACAATGATTTGGCAGAAAAAGACGATTTGAGTTTTAGGCACACGTTCTCCACACCACACCCACAAGAGTTGTTCTTGTAGATCTTGCACAGAAGAAATGGGTGAAGGAGTGGTCACTGTTGTGATGGGTGAGGCTGTGTTGAAGAGCATGATGGTTTCTTTTTTTATAGTCTATGACTGGGAGGATATCCTTTCCAACGTACTGTGGCTTCTTTGACAAATCGTTTTCCCACTTTTCGGGTTCTTCGATCGAGAATTCTTTAGCTCTCGTACACTTCGTCTTCCTTTTTGGTCACGTGTTGTAAATCGGGCAAATAAAACGTTTCTTTTACCACTTCCCCGTTTATGTCTTTCAATTTATAGACGGCAGGATGACGGCCATGCATCATCCAGTGACACAAAACAATTTGGTGGTCCAGTTGGGTAAGAAACCGTTTTAGAAAGTATTTGGTTTTGCCAATACGCACCCATTCTTCCGCCATCAACAGTTCACGTTTCTAGAGGATAGCTGCAGTCAGGGGCGTACCAAACAGACTCTCAAAGATGGTCACTTCGTTGTCGGGAGTCACTTCTTGGGAGCACATCAAATGCTCCAATGGTAAGACAGGTTGTACTATTGGACCAGGTGCGATAAGAGTGTTGATGCGTAACATATTTCCACATGCGTTCTTTCAAGGTGTGTTGAAAACAATCCACAATGCTAGCTTTGTTTTCTGGATTCTCCGTGGCGAAAAAAATGAATGTCTCATTTCTTTTATTCTTTTTGGAAACTTTGGTTCAGATATTCGGTGCCTTTGTCGGTTTACCATCGAAGAGGGTGACAACCGCTATGTTTCAGCACCAGTTTTGAGGGTTGCACTAACTCAGTGGTCAATTTGCACGACCCATGCAAATTTTGAAAAGACGTCGATGACGTAAAACAAATATTAGTAGCCACGATTGTAGGTGGCCGGATGAGAGACATCCGCTAAATCGGTTTGGCCTTGATGATCCATGCCCTCCACTCAGGTGCGACATCTGGAACATTTTCTTCGAATGGGTTTGTGTAAGGTGTATCTACCTTGTTCCTCTAACCATCGTTGCACTTGAGATAAACGGACACTTTTGAGTCGGGTTTTGACAGCACGATGATAGCAACACGTTCACCATTAGGACGTTTTTAGAAATAAGTCACCCACTCTTCACGGATGCTTCTCATTTTTTGGTGGTATCTTCTTAGATTGTAATGCTTTGCGTATCCGACGAGCAATATATGAGACGATGTAGGAACAGGGGTAATCCGTTTTTGTTTTACTTGTCTTCACTTTTCTTTTCTCTTCTGAGGAAGAGGGGGTTGTCATCATCATTTTAATCCAACAAATTCTGGATGTTGGTAGTGGTGCTAACTTGCTTGATTTTTCTGATGAAGTTTGAAACTCCTGTATCTTTTTCTGTATTGTAACATATGCCATTTGTGGTGGTGGTGATAGACTTTTCATTAGGGTCTTAATATATTTCAGAATCGGTGGAGTTATTTTGTCTAAAGCTTTCTGGTGAAAGAGTTGAAGTCTCCGCAACACTTGACCGTACTGTTGCGATTTGTATGTTTCTGACAAATCGTTGCTATTCATCAGTGATTGCAGTTCGTGTTGTAACTGGGACATCTCTATCAAATGAGGATTGGAAGTAAATGCCGGGTCCGTTGTTCTTACCAATGATGAAATTACATTCATAGTTGTAAGGCACTAAAACCAGTTTTCGTTCTTCCATCAGATTCCAAAGGTCACGTTTGAGCTCTTTTCATCCCAGAGACTCCCTTTTATCTTCTTAATAATTTTTTTCTTTGAGCCATTTTGAAGCTGTAGCTTATACGAGTCATGTAATCAGTGGTACTAATGTGGGCTTTGGTTTTAGGTGTTAACAACACGTGCACAAATCTACCGCGTTTTACAAACATCTGTTCCTTTCCACGGATAGACATTTTCCTTCGGACCATTTGGCGAAGAACGTGTCGATGCTTGTCTAATCATTTTTTCTGATGTTGAGACATAGGTATCGTTCCTTTCAAGACATTCAGACAATATTCGCACACAGTATCGATGACATCTTTGGAGTCGGGTTGCATGAGTTGTTTTTGCATGGGTGGAAGGGCGATGGATAGGACAGATAACACATCCTAATGTTTGGCTAAGCGAGGTAGCAGTCCTTTCCTTTTCTTTCAATTGAGGATAGAAGAATGATGGCTTCTGGGAGCGTGTCATCTTCATTTGTTCCGGGGTACACACAAGAAATACACGGACTTCGATTACTTGGCACACGCCCTTTTATCTTATTTTTAGAGTAGGTCGAAGAACGTGTGTAACCAGTCTTTCTGACGACTTCTTTGACTATCATTACGTCAAAAAATGTGACGACTTTTTCTACATCGTCAAACAATCCTATCTTTTGGTTGCTTCCCTTTTTCTTTAGACGAGTGTGTCTTTTTGTGGCGGGTGAGAGGGTAAACGTCGATGCTTAACTAAATGTTTGGTGACACGGGTTTTGTTTCAGCAAATTAGGAAGAACGCGTGTCATATTGGGTTTGTCTGAAATCACCAGCAACGGAGAAGTCGAAGAATCAGAGGCTGCTGGAGACGCGGTCACCGTCGCTGCAGGTCATGGTTTGGGGATGTAAGATTGCACCCTGGCCAAAATGCCTCTCTTGCGATTGGAATCTGTTTTCTGATGTATTTTCTCTGTGCTTTTCTTTTTCTGTATCTTTTCTTTTTCCTTAGGCTGTGACCTAGTCTTGATTGGCTTTTTTGCTTGGGATGACTTTACGGGCATTGGAATCCCATTTTAAAAGGAAATGAGAACCGCTACCTCCAGATTTCAAAATGATTTATTTTTGGTTTGAGTGTCGATGCGGAGATTTGCAAGTTGCGTCAAGGCTACTTTGTTTCTCTCAAAAAAGCATTTGGTTTGATGTAGAATATAATCGATGCCTTATTGTAATTAACGTACTGTAACTGCAAACCATCGTATGACTTCTCTGAGACTGGCTTCTAAGACACGAAATTGTATTTGTGGATTTCTTTTTCGCGACTGATACCGTACAAGGCTCGAATCAATTTTGACGGAAAGATGAGATTGAAGGAACATAATGTTGATTATGTGCGAGACAGACCAAAAGTGTCAGAGGTTTTCGTAGATCATTTTTTGTTAAGTCGACGGAGACATGTACACGACAGGTCCTTCGTCTTGGAACCAGAGGTGAACCAGATGGATACCAAATCGCAAATAATTGTGGGTGGTGGGTTTTAAATCCACGAGTAAATAGACGTGTGGGGTTTGAGTGGCTTCGTCGCACGCATGAGTCAGCCAAAACATTCCCAACTGTTTTTCTAATACCTGCACTTGCGATTTATCTCTAGAGCTTTTAAACAAGACCACGTAATTAGCATTGAGAGTGATGATGTGACGAGCTTTACTGTCTTAAAACAAATGTAGGGCGATGTCAATGACACTTGCATTACTTTGATGCCCTTTGCGCGTAAAACACATTTTAATTTCTTTTTCGTCTTCTTCTAATATGTCGTAGAAGATAACAAAATGTCTTTAACTGGGGTCAGATACGATCCCGTCGTCTTTGCAAGGAATGCCTTCCACAAACACGATGGAATCAACTTGACTTTCTCGCAGGAGGTTTTACGCTGATTGCCACTCTTTGTAACGCCACACGATACGCTGAGGTGAAGGGTCTATCAAATGATGATTATGTTCGATCAAACGTTTGACAAATTCGGTTTTTCCTGAACCGCTCCGTCCAGCAGTTAACACGTTAAATATATGGCGAAAAAAAAACAGGCCTCTCTACTGACACGATCTAAGTTTTCGTCGATGACTTTGAAAGTGGTGGAAGAGGGAGCAGAGAGAGCAGAGGTTGCCACAGTGCAGAGAATGTCGCTTTTGAAACGAAGACAGATAAGACAAGAGTTTATATCATTTTTTTTTCAGAACAAGTTTATTGAACCTCATTTTAAAAATGGAACACGAAAGACAAAAATGCATAAAAGCCAAAATGGTTAAGTACATCAATAAAAATAAACATAAAAACGATCCGAGTGGAATATAAACAAGTCTCTGTACAACATTTTTGGTGCCGAAGATGTTCTTGGGACAGTTTCTAATGTTCTTAGTTTCTCTAAACATGGCATAGTCACACAGGGGTCCTCAGGAAATGTACTGATCGTACGGAGCCCACAAGGAATAGGCTGGTAAACAATATCCCAGAAAGCAAGTCACTACGACACACACCAAACGACGGCTTAACTTCATTGGATACAGTGCACGTAAAAAGAGATGGAAATCCACCACAGTCTGAATACTTTCAATGACATCCTTTCATGGAATCTGTTGTATCACTAATGATAACGGTCGTGGCATGGTCGCCAGTTTTTATATCTCATGTCGGAGTTCTTTTATACTTTTTGCACAGAACTGGTCGTAATCCGTCAATTATTCAAATAGTTTAGTCACTAACTCATACACCAAACGTCGCACAGACGTTTAATCTTGAAACAAGTGTTTGTTCGTGTAAAAGATTTTGGTAATCCTCTAACTCTTCCTCTGGAATTCGGTGTAGTATGGCTAGTCTGTAATAAGTAGGATGAGTATAAACCAATGTCTTCTGGTTCTCGTCCAGTTTAACAATGTCGTCTGACCACTGGAACGCTTTTACATGAATCAGTCCTTTTAAGTACCAGTGGTTCAAACATTGGTGTCGTAACGGATACATTTGTTATTTGCGATGGAATTGTATTTTGACAAACTCTCGGTAAATGAGTTCATTCAATTCCACAGGCAAACCACAAATGTTCTCTTGCAAAGCATCCATCAAGAAAGTACTGAGTTTATGGCTGGCAGCCAGGTTTTATGCCCTCTTTTGATGGAAGTAATAAAATAATATCCTTAAAGAATCAGGAATCGCCAATATCCTCGTTTATATTTGTGACTTAAGAAGTTTCCTACCATAATCAGTCTTTGTTTACTTTACAAAAAAAAATAGTTCAAAAATGGAGAAATAATTCTGAGTTTGCGTTTCACTTGTAGTTCTACAAACTCTCGGTCAATACGTTTTCTCAAACAACAAATGTTCTCTTGTAAAATATCCATCAAGAGATTATTGACGTCTTCCCACTAAAGGTAAGTAGTGACAGCGCGGAGACCATCGAGCATGTTCCAGGTAAGCGGAATCTTTCTGTTCATACCGGTTTAGTGACACAACGCAACCGAGGCACTTGACTTTATTACCTTCGCCCTTGTAGATAAAACCAGCTCTGGCTAATTCCTTAGGGGTAGTTCATCTCAGATATTTAGGCCATTTTCCTCGGAAGGCCTGGAAACGACTTTCAAACTCAGAGTGTTAAGGCACAGGTATAGGGAGCGAATATTCTTCTTTCACATGTTCATTTCGATGAGGATACGGTGCAATCCGCAGTAGTTTGCTCAGGGTTAGATGACATTATTAGGGTGGTAACCACATGGTTTCACGTGGAGGATGACATCGACAATGAAATCCAGTAAAGTGAAACCGTATAGGATAACGAGTGGAATTGATTTCGCATCCGTCAGGTTTGACACGCACGACATTGCTTTCCATGGTAGATATTATAGTAATAGTAGTAACAGCAAAGTTCCAATGATGTGATACTGAATCACTGAGGTCATAGCGTACGGCATCCCTGCCATTGCAAGGCACAGCATCGCATTCCAATTGAGGAGCAATGAGTTTGAACTATGTCTGTTGAAAAGGATTAATCTTTCTCGCTTGTTGTTTGTATTCACAATAAACTATCGGTCTTGGGTGTTATCCCTTTTTATACTAGTCGTAATGGAGTCTTAAACTTGTAAATCTTTAATATTTTACGCCTTGTTTTGAATGTCTTTCTTTTTTTCTTCCTGAACAATGGTACTACCGCCATACCTGTACCGTAGCTTGATTGGTGGAAAGGCCATATAAAGATAAGGACAGTGCGGAGACCATCGAGTATGTTCCAGAAAAGCTGATTCTTTACAGATACACCGATACTTACGCAACCTCAGACCACAACTTAAACACTGTACTTCGTATCCCAATCCAGTATCAGGTCCCAAGCAGACAAATCCTGTTCTAGCTAAAACATTCGAAGTAGGTAATCCTTATCTATCCGTAGGCCATTTTTGAAACGTTTCCAATCGACTAACACAAGTCGTCCTTCTTGTTGGTCACTATCGTCTTGGAAGCATTTCTTATACCAGTGTGTCCGTAGGGTAAAGTGAAGTAGTTGGGAAGTATCACTCGCTTTTGGTGTGCGACTAAACATAAAATCTTGTGATGTTGCTAAATGGTCACTTTAAAAATTTTGATCCTCTCCAAACTGAAAGGCTCCCTTCAAACAACAAAGTTCACCACTTGACTGGTGCGATGATTGAGAGTCAATCCTTTCACTTTGCACTCGGTGTGCTCTTTTCTTTGAGTGTCCCGGTAATTGTAGCCATAATTTTTAAGATAACCACTAACAAAACATAGAATCTTGTCGGTGTAGTTCTAAACGGTTTCCTTCGATGTCAGAGTACCGTTGACACAGGCGATCGATTTAAATGCAACTGTTCGTGTCGAAAACACACCACATGATCTCTAAACAGTTCTAACGTTTCGTACAATTTGAGCGGGCATGGGCTGTCACATAGGCCTCAATGATGACATTTCTAAATTCGTCGCCTTCTAGAAAGTTCAGTTCTTCTTTGTAATTGACCAGGATCACAAATGACGTCTACGCGTTTTATTTATTTGGTTTTGTAGTGAATCATCTGCAAGTAGCGGGAGGATCGGATAAATACTGCCTTGGGTAAACGCGGTCGGTCGTTGTGCTATTTTGCCGATGAGCAAATCAATTTCACTTGAGCAAACGATCGCCTTTCTTCGTTTTTCTCCACGTGGTCTAAAGTGATGCCTTCCTGCTCCAAGTATTTCTCTTTGAATTAATTTTGTCTTCGGGAGTCTGGCACCAGGAAGGATAACAGCTAACTTTAGGTTTTAGTTTCCAAAAGGCATCAACGTAATCTGCGAATATACCTTTCTGAGTCTAGTCACCTTTGTGGTACTGTTCTGTCTTGGGAAAGTGGTAAATTTCGTCCTCTTCTAACAGTTAGAATCCCAGGTCCAGAGCTTTAAACAATTCCACGCTAACCCAAGTTCCCATCAAGGAGCATTCTTCCTAGGTGTGCTGACAAGGTTGATATTGGTTGCATATTTCGGCATAAGTACGGAACAAGGGAAACATCAATTTTTCTTGGCAATGGCGAGGTAAAATGGGATGGTACAAGTCCGTGGGAAGCAAAACTTTGCGGTTAATCAATCGTTCGTATTGCCGTATGTTGTCCACGTAGATGTGTTCTGTCAGCAATTGCTGATGCTCTCCAGAAAAGTAACAATATTTACTCACATAAGGATATAATAAACACACGTCCAAGTATTTGATTTATCTCCTTTCTCCTCGTCAGCGTGATACAGCAAACATGTGGCATTAGTCCGTCAGTCCGTCCTCCGTACAAACCATCCCGTGGGGTCAGAGGGTCCACCAGTTTGTAACTTTCTACGAAGCGTTTAAACTCGGGACTGGTTTTCAAAAGGTGATTGTACTCGATTTCCCATATTTTCACCACTTGGTATCCTTACGCTTCGAACTTGAAGCACCACTGGCAAGTGGCCTCATAAAAGTCTTCCATAGTACGTTGTAGAAACTGATATTTAGTATCACGTTGAGGTAACAGATGGGACATGGGATTTTCTAAGTCTCAGCCAACCCGAATACGTTCCGTTGGTCTTTTCGCCTCCCGTGTTTCAGGCATGTTGAATCCATTTGTCTTCTTTGTCGCACAAGTAATGTAGCCAGTGTAGAGCTTTGACCAAGTATTAAAGTTTGACAGAGTTCGTCATTTGAAGGCGGATGACAGCCAGTGTGCGTTTGGGCATAAATCGTTTGCGGTGCACTAAAGAACACGCTTTGGCATCTGTGCAAGACTCTTTCAAAAGATCTACAACTCTGTGCTCAAATGAATAATTCTCACAATTTCCACAGCAACGCCGTAAAATATCCACGTCGGATCGGCAATATTTTAACATTTTTCCTTAAAGTCAAAAGAGCCCGAGACGCAAGTGTGGAACAAAATGCAAAAAGCTTCTTGTGGTTCGGTGCGCATGTTGTCGGGGTCGTAGTAGTGTTTATCAGGTAAATGGGGTAGAAAGGTGTGTTTATTGGCTTAGGTATTCAGCTCAAAGGCATAAAAGTAACTCACCGAATCTTTAAACTGCACTTGTCCCACTTGCATGGAAATGATTTTGGCGCTGTTTTCCAAGTCCTGAGATAGTGCTCTACTTGTGGACCAATAATGACAAGACACACGTATGTTGAGTACATTCAAAAATATCAGCCTCAACAGGAGGAAGAAGATGACCAGAAGAAGAAAGGGAATTTCTTCTTTTTCGCTTTCGAATGCATGCAATGACTGGCATTCACATTTTTAATTTCTGCGTGACTCATCGAGCTTGCGAGAAGTGCATCCAAGAACCTATCTTTTGTAATTGCTCTCACTGCAGCAATATTCTTGGAGGACGTGAAAAAATCTTTCGAGGAGCGAACACACTGGTCGATTTTGCCCAATGGATCGTATACACTATTGACGAAACGTTGAACAATTGAAGGTTACTGAGATGGCCATAGTTTTGCTACGGTAATGGCTCAGAATCTGTCGTGGTACGATGGACACTTTCTTCTCAAATACTATATGGAACAAAGCGCCGAACGTCTGAAAGTATAATATACATAAGAGAACTTCTTCTGCTTTCACCTGCACTACGTCGGACTTGAAATCTTTAAACTTTTCCGTGAACGTGTAGGCAGTGGTTCTAAATTTTATAAAGGAGCGCTTTTCCGTCTCTTGAATATGATTGTGATGGACTTTGGTTTGACGTAAACTCTCTGGGTCTGGATTCTGGCTCACTCATGTCATCTTCAAAATCGCTGGCATGAATTTGAGCCAAGACTGTGCGAGGCGATAGGTCACGTTTCTGCCTCTAGCTTTCTTCTCCTTTCTCCACGAAATGATGTGATCGATTGGTCTTAAATGCAAAATGTCAAATGACTTCACTTTAAGCACTATGATTCACTTTATCTACGGTTAATTCAAGTGCCTTGTCTATATAAACCGTCAATATCTTCCCTCAAAGTATTGATTTCACTCTCAATCCGACCAGAAAGATTTCTTCGGAGAAGCTGATGGACTACTCCCCCTCCTTACGAGATAAGGTCAAGATACTTTATATATAAGACATGTGGTTAAAAGAGAAAAAAGTCCAGATACCTGTATCATTGTAAAGAGAAATGACATTGGTCTTCAGACTGCCCTAAGAAACAGCAGGAGCAGAAGGAAGAGAGAGATTTAGAGCACTAAGAAGTGGAAGAACCCAGACCCGTCAAGAAAGAGAAGAAAAGAAGACTAGAAGAAAGCGAGAAAGAAGAAGAAAAACCTGCGAGAGTGAAGATAATTCTAAAAAGGAGAATGTGAAAAGACAAAGTAGAAAAATGAACTTTTAAAGTGATGTGTTGTGAAATTGGATTCTAAATTTGCACCCGAGAATATACCAGAAAGAAAAACGCGTCTCCTGATTTTGATGTTAGATTAAAAACCTACACCCACGCACTCACTCACGTCAATCATGGAGAAAAAGGAGATTTTGAGTTTTAATTGATTTTGCAAATGAATACTATCTTTTTTTGAGAGAGGTGGGTGGCCCTGAAAATGACTGTTGGGTGTTTGTTTTTATATAAAAAGAACACATCAGCAAGAGGAAGTAATGAGCGTTAACTGCCTACTTCTTGACCTGTTGCTGTTTCTGATTTGGTAGAGATCACTAGAGTTGGTATCGCAGGCGTAGTAGGTGTGTGAACAGGGTTGGACTGTTTGGCGCGGGAGGGTAGTTTTCTCTTGTGTCGTATTAAAGAAGTCTGATACATTTGTTTCAGACTTCTTATATCTGCCAAAATGTTTAAGAGTGCCGGCACCATTTGATTTTCCTCCTTCTCTCCTAAACCTTGTTTCTTCTCTGCTTCTTCTTCTTCTTCCTGTCGTTTTCTTCTTCTTACTGTTTAATGAGAAAAAGGTTGTTTTGCTTCTTTATGCTGCTGCAAAAAATTTTCCAATTCTTCTTTCTGTCTCTGTTTAAAATCCTAGACGTACGGTAAAGGAAGGAGAAGGTTGCGTAGCTGCTTGTGGAGGAACAAATTCTTGCGAAGAAGAGAGAAATCTACTAAATCCCAATTTAAATCGTTCTCTCCTAGAAGTAGGACTATTTTTACTTTGGTAACCGCTGAAATTCCATCACTTCTCGGCCGGTACACCCAAAGTCATCGTCTTCTTAGTTTCCGTCATGCTCTAACGCTGTCGCATTAATTCCCTGCTCACAGACGCTAGCGCAACTATATAGGGAATGTGATGTCGCAGTTCTCTTCGGACTGGAAGTCAGACTCCGAACTGAGACTGAAGTATGTAACTCGCGTTAGGATTGGTACAAAAAAACTCAGTTTCGATACGCTCCTCCACTATAAATAAAAACGGTTCACCTCATTCCCCTCACTTGTTCTTGTCACAAGTTGTGGACTAACATAGAATCGTCTACCCTCCTGTTGTCGATGCTGTGGTCCACCCGGACTTTCCCATGTATGTCAAATCATCATGGGCTATCACCCATATGACTGATACAGCCCTTTGCAAACAAATAATCTATGTGGAGAAGCAAGGCTGCCTGAAAAGAGTCTTAATCTACAGCCCAGAGGCCCGACGAAGTTTGAGGAAGAGAAGAAGACCCGTGCGATGCCCTCTATGTTAAGTGAATAATGTTAGCAATCCCCCTCCTCCGGCCCCTTTCAATCCAATGCATTGCTTCGTATTACTCTCTTTTGCCATAGGTAAAGGTTACCCCACTGTGAGGTTTTGGTTGTGGAAGATTGGGGCTGGCGTGCTTCCAATATTTATTTAAATTATTGTATAAGTCCCACCCAGAATCGGTTTTTGTTCGAAGTTGTGACAAATTGGCGGCGTGCAAAAAAAACACACCAACCTCTTTCACTACGGTTCGTTGCTAGGGAATGACCTTCGCGGTGTGATTTACCCAGTGTGGATAGATAGAAAGAAGAATGCAGATCACTGAACAAGTATATTGAAGAAATAAACACGACGAGCCCCCTTTCAATGAACAAATATAAAATTTAATCAGTTTATCAACAGAATTTAAAATGAAAAGAAATGAATGACTTAGTTACAAAAGAAGGAAAAATGGTACTAACATGTACTAAAAAAAAAGACAATACGAATTTCTTTAAATGTAAAATTACTTTCAACGTTAAATTGTTATCCTCATTGCCAATGAGACGTGACCTTTGAGTGTAACGATGAGACTTCATCACCTAATTTATGCAGACATCAAGACTTCCATTCGTCGCTGCTCTGTCGATCTTTGTCTAGCTTTTCGTCTTGGACTCTTGTCCGTCGAACTCTGACTTAACAATCGTCTCTGGACTTAGATTTCTGCTTAGAACTTGTTCTGGTCCTGTGATTGTTCAGGGATTTCTCATGTGAATCCAGGAAAGCTGTTTCCTTCAAAATATAAATGTGTCTCGCAATAGACAATAGGTCACATTCCCAAGTATATCTCTATTTTTACATTAATTCGGCTCAGAAAACAAAAGGCATAAATTCTGCCGCAGTAACTTCTGTTAGCTAACTGTTATGTTTACATAAACGGTCGATGCTTGTCCTGACCTTAATTCGGGTCACGCTAGGGATGGTCAATTAAATTCAACTCAGTCGTATGAACCCGTATGTAACCCCCCTTGACTTCTTACTCTGTTAAGTTACATATGGCTTAGACCTCCAGATCTAACTATTCTAAAATAGTTTACTCGACCAATTAAATATTACAAACTAGCATATAGATATACACTTAAGTGATCAATTAAATATTACAAACTAGTATATGGTATACATGTAATGTTAGGTCATACTCATTCTAAACAGAGTTAATCCATAAACTATGAAACATTACCCATCATTCCTTAAGCTTAATTCATTTAAATTCCTAATCACTCCTATGTATTCAAGATTCAATTACATGCAATCTTTTCAACTAATCTAATGAAAATTTAATTACATTCAATCTTGCCAATTCTCCAAATGAATTGATAATTAGAAAATCAAAGAATAAAATGTCATGACTAGCATTTCACTAAAATCCTGCAAAATGAAATGATACATACATACATCATATCAAGAATACATTTGAAATAGATCAACAAATGAAATAACATATTAAAATCGGGAAACTAAGATTGCGTACCTTTTGCCGTTTCTTTATTCGTTTCCACGAATCTCACGTATAGTCTGTCTCCTGAGACAACTATCTGGCCCCTTACTCAATAATGAAGACGTACTTTTTACGAATTCAAAATGTAGAGTTTGCCTACTTGGTGAGACAAACTCTCCCGCTTTACTGCCAAATCACGAGATAACATCTCACACGATCTCCCGGAGTCTCGACTAGCTTTCCTCGCGAAAGATTCAGGACTCCTGAATTTTCCTAAAGTAAAACCTTTAATTTCTTACAGAGTTACGCCCATAAATCCATATTAACCAATCGGAATAGACTGTTTCCTAAACCTGTTCGTAGAAATTTTGGATTGACAAGAAAACTAAACAACTAATCATGCCGTAATTAATCATTACTTTGAACTATCATCTATAGCCAGCTGCTGCCTTTAACCCTGCCGATTTTGCGGAAAGGTCTTATGTCATTCTCTTGTACCATATCATCTGACTCGGTCATGTTACGTCGGCTAGATCGAATTCCCTTTTGACGTTCAGAGATGAAATGAAAATAATCATCTAACTTTCTCTAGCCCTTTCTACTTTAATTAAGTTGACTTTTATACAATTCCTTTAACCAAAGCTTCTAAGAGTTTTCAAAATTTGACACATCACAGAAGATGATTTAGTGAAAGTTAGATTACAGCTCCAATCCTACAGTCAGCAATGCCGATGGCTAAATGATTAAAGATACAAAAAGGGGAAGTTCAATAATAACAATGTAATAACGATTAAATGGTCAATAATTTGAATTTCCCAAATACTCTTCTTCCGCTCGACTCTTTACTAGCCTATCACATCATTTGATTCGTAGTGTGAGAGATTTCCATCTGTCCTTGTGTGCTATTCATATGTGCATTCTTCTCTATCTTCTAATCCCCTCTCTTCCTCCCTGACTCCCTCCAAGTTCCTTCTACTCCTCCTCTTCTTTTTCCTCCTCCAGACAACTTTCCTCCTCCTCCACATTATATCCTTCTTCTCTATGTCGACCACACTTCGTCGACTCCGACTGTT
This sequence comes from Potamilus streckersoni, assembly GCA_016746295.1. Lineage (NCBI taxonomy): Eukaryota > Metazoa > Mollusca > Bivalvia > Unionida > Unionidae > Potamilus > Potamilus streckersoni. Next base: position 5,112,910 of record JAEAOA010002358.1, on the reverse strand, counting down.
CTTCCAGTCTCGCTTCCGTATCCCTCATAGAGACTCGGGACAACTAAACTTGCACCGGAAGTTCTGTACCACGAAAAGCCTCCAGTGAAAACACAACGATGGTACAATATTTTCCTCAGCGTTCACATCTCACACTACATACAGCCTATCATCAGATAATGGTTATTAAATGCCACCGGTCACTCGTTCATTCACACCGAAATACGCATACGTTCTTGCATGGTAAAACACAACAATATAATCACAACTTAACAAAAGCACTGTGTCAGTTACTCGTATACATACAACAATAAAGTTATTCACATCAGTATATACTCATAATTCCAATACTAACAATATTACAATAATCAGACACATTTCTTACATTACAACTCATACAGCATATACAAATATTTAATTATCCATGCTCTGATATATTCATACATCCATTGTAACTAATCTTACATACTTCAATAATTTTCCCAAACTCCAATTCACACATGCGTAAACTCTAACATAATGCATTACTAAATGCACAAGTTACTACGAAGTAACCTTCCAGCAAATTACAATATTATTTCTGACGAGCCAACAATATGCACAATTCTCTAAAACTCAAATCTATGACTCAAATAAGCATATAAATGAAACACTACAAGATAATTCTACTTTCTAAAACATTCCCAGTAATTAAGTATACATAATACCAATAATTACAATTATTATACTTTAATGGTTTGCAAAAATCGAGCTAATAACTTACAGACCTTTTTCAAAGCTTTATCTTCTGGTCCTATGATTTCCGACAAATTACGAGTGGCTTCCCCTGGAGCATCTTTATAAAACGGCAAGATGTATTTCTTATAATCTGTCCCGGTATACTGTTAATTTTACTGCTTGTTTGAACTATAATTCCGATCTAAGATTTTAATCCCACCCTCTATCTTAATTCCTACTGGACGTCGCGGTAGACTGATCCAATCAAACTGAGCGGACAATATCTTCTCGTTGTCAGTCCACGCAGCGTGTGAGAACACCCTGCAGGCTTCCTTTGATCTCTGAACCAATATTTATTGCCTGGTGTGAATACTACTAGCGGCTATTCTTTAGTCTGGTGGCTAGCAAGTTGCATAAGGGATTAACACTGTCTGCGACTATGTTTGTACCTCAAATAATACCCAAGTTTTACATTTCCTGATAACCTGGAATGAAGCAATCGTGAAACCATAGTTAGTATTTATTTGTTGCCTAGGTGTCTGTCTATGTCTATGTATATCTGTTGTATTTGTCTGTACCTAGAGTAGCGCGTATTATGTGGGTCATGTGGAAATTAGCATCAGCTAACATGTAACCCTATTAGATACAACTTATTATTATTATTATTATTATTATTATTATTATTATTATTATTATTATTATTATTATTATTATTATTATTATTATTATTATTATTATTATGCTGGATAACCTTCCCTTGTAACTTGGACAACGCCATTGTCACCTGAAGCTGAATTTTGCAGGAAACTTGTAATTCTTTTAATCTGTTTAACCTTTCTTGCCCCTTCCCCTCCCCTGCTAAAAAACGGATATAATATAACATTTAATGCTTATTTAATTCATGTGACAGGTCATGTCAGGACGGACTAGATTTCCATACCTTTGTCAGAACTTTTAGCCTCAAAAGATAAAAGGTTTTTCATCGACTTGATTTTTAGCATGCAAATTAGCAAAAATTACAACTACTACAGAAATTCACATTTAAAATATGCACATCATTTCATCAAGACAGTCCGTTCACAGTAATTTGTGGCCGTTAATCTCTTCTTATATGTACTACAAGCATACTTAGCGTTTCTTAGATCATTGATAGATAATTTAGGTGGCAGTCATCATCACCAACACGCAGGAGAAGTTGTCTTTTAATTCTTTATATAGTAAATTATATGGGGTTGTTTAGTTAACCATCCTATGGGCCTCAAACTCTCGAAGTGGCCTGGGCCTCACTCAATATTTAACGGTACATGCTTAGTAGATGATGTACTGATATTAAAATGTCCTTTTTAGTGTCTGTATTGGAATATGGCGATGTCAATGCAACTCTACTGATTCCACCAATAAGTTTCCAGACAGAGAAGACTCAGACATGACTGCCTGCCAGAACTGATCAAGATTTTTACTCTAATTCTAATATTGTTTTAACGTTGGTAAGATTTTTTTCAGTGTAGTACAAGCACACTTACGACGTTAAATTCAGTGTAGCACAAACGCACATTATACCGTCACACCCTTGTGACTTTAAATTCAGTGTAGAACAAACACATTATACCGCCACACCCATGTGACTTTAAATTCAGTGTGGCACAAACACATTATACCGCCACACCCATGTGACTTTAAATTCAGTGTAGAACAAATAAACACATTATATCGTCACACCCTTGTGATTTTAAATTCAGCATAGCACCAAAAAAAAAACAATACTATACCGTCACATGGCTGGGTCTTTAAATTCAGTATAACACAAATAAGCACACTATACTGTCACACACTTGTGACTTTAAAACATAATTTGCTGACAATTTAATCCACCTCCACAAACTTCAAATAATGAAGCCCGCTGACGTAAAATTAGCAACTACATGCAGTTCGGTCAGGCGTTCTCAAACAGTATTACCGTAAATATACTACAATCCAGTCATAATATTATGACAGGATTGTAGTTGGTGGGGCTGGGGTAGGTGCGTAGAATTATGTGCTGACTTACAAAAGTGTAATAATAAGTTTAAAGAAATGCTTCCATTTATGACCTTTTCATTTTTGACTGTATGATTGTAAAGAGGCAAATTTTTCTGTCGATCGCTGTTTTGCTGTTGATCTCTGTAGGAAACATTTAGTTAGACACGTGTACGATTAATTAGATTTATGAGATTTGCGCGCGTTTAAATCGCCATAACACATGGATTGATTCAGGCTTTGTCATGAGTTATCGTTTTATAATTAAGGGATACGTTTGTTTAAACTAAACTGGATAAGGGATAATTTGTTTGAGCCTAAAGTTCAGGCGTAAACTATCCCGATTGGATACGCTATGGGGACGTGGTTTCGTATGAAAACTATCAAATTAAATTTACTAAAAGCGAGTTTTAAAATTAGTCTACGCTTTTCTGCAAGAGGAAACGAACGTAAGAACATAAAAAGACTCTAAGTAATTTAACAAGGGAATTTCTCATAAAATCATATCATCCTGGGGAGACGATTGTCTGACAGACACATAAGCTTGAAAACACAAGGTATTTTGCATCAATTTTATATAACGCGTTGATACTATTATGAGGATTTGTTTGATATATTTGCTTGCATTTTACTGGATTTATTTGTCTAAATTCATAGATCAATTTTCTTGATATGGTATAACTGCGTTGAGTTCGTTTATCAGAGTCCGAACAATGATATTTTTCTTTTTATAAAGGTTGACGGCTCGCTTAAGGTATAGTCTCGATTTTTCCAAGAAGTTATGTATCTAGAATTTCATGATTTATTCTATATAGGATATTATGTATCTAGAATATTTGTGTTGAGTTGATTTTTCTGAGTTCGTACAATGATATTTTGTTTATTTATATACGTTGACGAATTGTTGGAATGTAGAGATTACGAGAAATCGTGTGAAATCTCCGTCCTGCTGAGGTCATATATGATAACGACTTTATTGTGTGTATTTGTTAATTACCATAGAGAAAGAAATTTCATTTTTTTTCTTTTATGTAACGGTACTAATATGCAACAAATGTCTCGGTGTGGCGTTGAATTTCAATTAGCCGAACAATTGTGTGAAAGTAAATTTGTATGGTCTGACATAGCCAATTAGACTAGACAGCCGTGGTATGTTTGAATCCGATATAATTTTATCTGACATGACGAGAGGGGGTATAAATCAATTTCCCCAGTATAATGTTGCGGAAGATTTAGGTTGCCTTTGCTTATATTCTTACCAGGTGAGAGAGCTACAGGACACCTCACGTATTTACGAACCCTAGAGGGGCTACACAATGTTGGAAGGGCTGAAAGAGGCGAGATACCAGAGAATTTGGAAAAAGGAAGGGAAAGACTGGAGAAGAACCAGATTTACCGGCACAAGGAAGTCAAGAGGAACAGTTGGTTTGGATTGGACTGAAACGATACATCAGGTGTTATTCGATCTCTCATTCAGTTAAATTATGATTTGATTATATTGTTAACAGATCGGCTATTGATATAATCGTACTGGCATTTTGAAATTCCATGAATAAGTTGATTCACAAAGAAAGAGGTGTATCTTTCAAATTGTCACGTTTATCACACTTCTTTATGAATTCTATTGTTATTAATTTTTAATAAATTTTGTCTTTATTTGTAACGGGGGCTCGTTTTAATAATAAGCTAATTTCATTCATTATTTTTTTTTAAATTTTTATAATTAACTATCAGGTTTTTAATGTGCTTGAGGAAATTTTTAATTATAACTACCTCAAGTCAATCAACTTTTTATTTGATTGAGATCTGTCCGTTTGTACGCTATGACTTTTGGCAGATATCTTTATTCTGAGTGATTGACGTTGCACTGACGACGTGTGCGGCCGAACATAGAATTTCGCTCTTGTTTATACTCTTCGAAAAATAATCAGACTGACGTAATTCTGATCAATCGTAGCTTTCCAGGACGCAGAACACGTGGGACTGTGCCGAAATGATATTATACAGCCAGTTGCTCAAACTGTTGGTTATCCTGTAATTTAAATAGCGTCATTGTCCGTCTACACTCAATCAGTAGCAACTATACAAACATTTTGTATTATGTCATGTCAAACATCAAAGCTGTTTTTGTCGTAACCAAGGCTTCTATGTATGTGTGAAGAGTAAACAAGAACCAGTAAACGATGACAACATTGGAACTACAAATACTTGCATAAAAAATGAAGAATATAATATTAAAAGTTCAAAACATAACTCATATAAAGGAGTGCCAGCATTTACAACGAAAGAGTGAAATTTAATTTTGAAAATTATGGAATTGGACAAATGTAGTGTGTAAAACCGGTCATGTGGTCTAGTTCGGCCATCATGGCAGCAGACATATTTTGTAGTGTTAGCTGATGAAGTTTTCAAGATTAATGGTGTTCAAATGCTGAGTTGGTCGGAAATTTAGGCGTGATAAACATATTTCTAGGCGTGACAAATTCAAATGAAGTAAGATTCAAAAAGACTGTATGAGTATTTAACGATGTGCAAGATCGAACTTGATGAAAATGCAGTTACCACGACATAACTGGCGATCATACTTGACACGAAACAAAAGCATTGCATTCAGCTTTCGGTGCAAGTCACGATCTCTATGCCAATCACACTACAATGTTCCAATTAACTCCTTCACTAGCATATATCATTGACATTAGCAATGTTTAATGTACGATGTCAGAAGAAACATCGTGTATAAAGCTAGCAGATCTAGGTTGTCACAGACAAAATATCGAACTATTTGTCAAAAATGCTTTGCTAAGAGATTTCAAAAGGAGGTTTTGCCAAGTTTAAAACGGTGTATGTAGGCTTTCTGCTCCAATCCGAATATCCTCGTGAGATCTCAGCCATACTAGTGTATGATAAATATAAGGTCTCACTGGATAGATTTGTATTTGGTAGAAAGCATAAATCTAATTATCATAAGCCTAACATTTATAAATTCACACAAAACCTAAATCTGTAATGTGGTTTAGATTTACTTTGAGTTAGGCTTGAAAATGGGTTGGCTTGTTTGGTGACTGCCTGTCACATTTAGACCAGCACTGGAGATCAAATTCGTACCTTGGGATGCAAATGAACATCCAACTTGGTTTACGTATTTACGTATGTCTGCTACGGAGGTAAATATCTACAAATCGAGATAGTTGAGGGGCGATGAAAATTATGCCAATTTGTTACGGTACTAGTGAACTGTATCCATTCATAAAGCATATACTGATGTTTTTAGCTGCCTTGTCACCAGAGAATATTCAAAATAGCTCATTGCTGTCAAAATTAATGTAAAAAGAGGGGTTGGTGGCAGTGATGGTTCAGTATAAAAGCCGCCAGATGTATAAGGAATTAACCTGATTGCCGCAGTCAAATCTCACATGCATGTTTTCTACAAAAATCATTAGTTTATTTTTATTTGTACCTTCAGCGTAAAAGTATTCTCATTTTTCTGCAATAGGTCAATGTCAGTTGGAAATTCATCAGATAAACTGTCCAGTGAGACCTAATTTTTTTTTAATGTAACGTCACAAACAGGCTTTCACATAAATTGAAAAAGTGATTTCATTGGTTGATGAGATGAAGTGAACCTTTCGTCACTGTGATGATAAAATGACGTTACGTATCATATACATGTGTATTTTCAATGGCAGACCGAGACACATCTCATGTATTAGCGACTTCTTATAAAGTGGTGTCAAATTAATTTTTTCAAGCTTTCTATATCATCTTAACTTGGATGATTGCAGAAAATATGTATCGAAAAATGCGAGAGAGAGAGAGAGAGAGAGAGAGAGAGAGAGAGAGAGAGAGAGAGAGAGAGAGAGAGAGAGAGAGAGAGAGAGAAAGATGTCTTTGTAATTTCACATGTTAGTGACGATTCCTATGCATTCCCAATATTTATAATAATAATAATAATAATAATAATAATAATAATAATAATAATAATAATAATAATAATAATAATAACGATGACGACGACGACGACGATGATGATAGAAGGTGTGATTGATATATGTAAACTTCATTGGGGTCAAGTTATGGGTAACCCGAATGATATTGACGCAAACTCATCGGAAGGTAAGTGTCTAATAATAAATGCTATTGATTAGCATGTTATCAAAAAAGTAAAATAATACAAAACCTGACAGTGGAAAATCGGTCTAGTCACATCTTTAAAATATGTTGCAAATAAATAAATTAAATAAATAAACAAATAAATAACGACACATGCAGAGGAGGAAGGGAAAGTATTTTTTTTTTTTTGACAGATGGAATTAAAGTTTGCGTTGTTCTCAGGTTGTACTGAAAAGGCATTTCATGGCATAAGACATACGAATATACGCATGATTTTATGTATCTAGAGTTAATTTCGAAAATACATTATTGCAAATCAATAATAATAATAATAATAATAATAATAATAATAATAATAATAATAATAATAATAATAATAATAATAATAATTATAACGAGGACTTTATATAGCGCATAATCTTTAGAAGAAGTTCTAAGCGCTTGACAACATTTGACAATACTTTATATAAAATTTGATTGGCCGTTACTGTAATCAACACAAACTGTTCTCGTGTATCACAATTTAAGTTCAATTCAATAATGTAATAGAAGACTTCAAGCTACTGGTATGAATAATAAGAAAGAACATAATCGCGGCAGCATCTATACACCTCGTCTATGTGGGACATGTATAGGTTTGACCAAATGGAGCGTTTCCTCCTAGGTATTTATAGTACTTTGAATAAATTCAGGATACTTTTGTCTATTTTCAGACTTTCCAATTCATCCTATGTATGTCTGTCTGTCTATATATGTTAGAAATAATTTGTAAAATTTTTAAACACTTTTTATGGGTGGGGAGTAGAATGAACGAGATGCTTAAAGAGATACTCTAAGAGATTTGTTTACATAATTAGTTTGCTGTGCTTCATTTATATTTGTTTGTTTTCCAATATATTGTACAAAATGAATAAATGTTGCTTCTGAAGAAAATATTTTTTTAAAATTTGGCGGTAGGAGTAGAAGAAGGCATAATAACTAATCTATGAGAAAATCAAACCCACATCCACTGTAAGGTGTCTTAGACATTCATAATTTTGTGCAATCTTCCTGGGCTATTGACTCGCGTTATTGAGTACTGTACATATAAGTCTAATACATTTATTCTTGTTAGTGTGATAACCTTCTATTTGGAGTCAATATTTTTGTCTACTCGTTCAAGCGATTTGATTGTATTTTATTCCAAAGCAACTGAATAAACTCAAATCCTATTATTAACAGTTTCAATTTGGTATTATTTGATCCCTTTCTTGTTCAAAAAGATGATATAGCGATAAAAAAAAAACGTGTCGACAGCCAATGTTTATTTATGCACTCATTCATTGCGTGGGAATTCTAATATTAGGCATAGGGAACTCGTTAGCTTTATGGGAATATAACATGAACGATGTCGTTATAGCCCTCTAGAAAATATTAGTAGACAGACAAATATAACAACCACACTGAAACTGACTGTTGTCTTCTCCAATCCAATACTACAGGGACAATATCTACACTACCAAGACGATGCAGCTACGCCCTGGAGTCCTTTTCAAGCCAAAATCCCTTATAAACCATTCCCTGTAGGGCTCTGGGGCGAGCTCTGTTGTATCTACGATCAACTACCAGACCTTCATTGCTGCTACGTCCTTGAGTCATGCCCACTCTGAAAAGATATTTAATAATTGCCACAATTTCAAAAATGCCAAATAGTGGTGCATGGCTCTGGGACAATCACTACATCACCTGCAACAACTTCCACAGCATCTACCAACAACAACTTCAAGAACTTCAACCCTACACCGCAAGGACGTCATGTGCACTTCTGAGACTACGATCGGCAGTCCCCGGTAGGCGGAGCTACACCCTCTATGTTTCCATGTGGCCATTCCAACAGGTGCTAGGGAAAACATACTAGCAAAAACCTGGGTGAGATCCGGAACTTTGACAGCCCGGTCGGAGTGTCGATTTACCACCATGGCTTGTCTGTCTCTCTGTTCGTTCGTCTTGTATTGTATGACGATGGGTGTTACAAACAGGCGCTAGGGAAAATATACTAGCATGGTCCTGGATGGGCTCCTGAAACCTACAAGCCCTTGTGGGATACAGACTTCCTGCCGTGGCACCCACTGTCCATGTTTGTATGTCTTGTCCCGTCTGTATGCCTTCATTTTCCGGTGTGGCTCTGCGGGCCTTGCTGTGGTGGGGGCTCTTCTGGTGCTCTTCTTCCTGCTGCTGGCTTGGGTTGTGTTCTTCCTCGATAGATTTTGTGAATGTAATGTACTCGTCAAGGTCTTATGGTCTGGTCAGTAGCGAAAAGGTCCAGCCTAGGACCAAGCGCCCCCGTGTGCGTCTGGGCTGAAGGCCAACCACATAGGGGGCTATTGGAGTTCTATGCCTTCGGGCAGGGAATCTCTGGCCTCGTGAGAGGCTTGAAGAGTCGTCAGGCCAGGAGTTGCATATACGACTATAATTTCCGAACCGAACCGAACCAAACCTGACTGTTGTCTTCTTTGATTATTTTTAAGGAATCTGCCAGAACCATATGGTTACATTGTGCTAAATCATTGTTAGACGGTACATGTGTGTGTGTGTGTGTGAGAGAGAGAGAGAGAGAGAGAGAGAGAGAGAGAGAGAGAGAGAGAGAGAGAGAGAGAGAGAGAGAGAGAGAGAGAGAGAGAGAGAGAGAGAGAGATGAAACGAAAATGTCGGCTCAAACAACGGCTGCTTGCAACTGTACAACACCTTCCTTAGTTTCAAAAGACATCTGAATTATGGCAATTTTTCTGGTGATACTGGCCTGCTGTCTTTGACCCCATGTTAGGAACTTGTATCCATACCGCAGTTTAAGTAGGTGAAACGCGAGACACATACACGATTGCTTTTCTATCACTGATGTCAACCTCGTCATTAGAATTTTGCAGTTAATCAATCTTGTCAGTGATATTGGAAGCTGTTATTTTAGCAGGTCGTGAAAGGTGGAAAGCCTCAAGCTGGCAAGATCTTCAGTCCGACACTTCCGACTATAAAAAATGGCACTAACAGCTGCCTCGCTTGGCACTCATCATTAAGAGGTTAGTGTTAGGACTGGTCGGTCTGGAGTCAGGATAACGTGACTTGGTGGGACATCATGCTACATGTCTGCGGCATGATGCCCCAGTGCTAGACATCACTATAAACTGCCACACTGCAGACATCATAGCGATACGACAGAGAAAAAAATTGTTAAAGCTACGTTAAAAATCATAATCACAATCACAATCACGTTCGGTTGTTTCGAGACATGAATAAGCCACTGATGAACCTATCCGCTTTATGTGCAAGGTCTTACAGAACATATGTTGATCAGTCCGAATATACTATTGTAACTATAGTTAGCATAATTAGTTGGTCAGAACAGGTGCTTGTCTAGAATAGCTGAGAGTCAGAATAGGATTCATTCCAAATAGGTGCCTGTAAGTCAGAATAGGCCATAAAGAATACATGCTAGCTTGTCAGAGTGGGGGGATCAGTCAAAATTGTTGTTGGTCAGTTGGAATAGGTGTTGAACAGTCAAACTAATTGCAACAGGTATAGTTCAACCAGGAAAAATCATGGTCTGTTATTTGACGTGTTCTCTCTCTCTCTCTCTCTCTCTCTCACACACACACACACACACACACACACACACACACACACACACACGCACGCACATAGACACACACGCACGCACATAGACACACACACACAACACAGTTATGTCACATTTATGTAACGCAACAATGTTTTAACACGATGTTTCTCTGTGCCGATGTTGGAATTCTCAAACATATGGAAAGCAGGGAACATACTATTAGTAAGAAATAGATATAATACAATCACGATATCATGATATACATAGCATCCGATTTACAAAACAACATTCTCCATGCATTGCACTAATCGTAATTTTACCGCTCCGGTGGCCTAGTGGTTAGAGCGTCCGCCTCAGATGCGGGAGGTCGTGGGTTTGATCCCCATGCGAGTCATACCAAATACTTATAAAATGGTACTAACAGCTGCCTCCTTTGTCGCTCGGCAGTAAGAGATTAATGTTAGGACAGGTCGGCCTGGTCGTGGGTGTGAACCCTTATCGAGTCACACCAAAAGACTGATTTAAGTGGTATAGGCAGCTGCTCTTCTTGGTGCTCAGCATTAAGTGGTTAGGACTGGTTGGTCTGGTGTCAGGATAATGTGACTGGATTGGACAAGATGTTACATGTCTGAGACATGGTTCCCCAGTGCTAGACATCACTACAGACTGCAACAATGCAGACAACGTTGCGATATGACTGAAAAATTGTTAAAAATCCAAATCACACACGTAATTCTTTCATTGTCTTTCTGTATCCACAGTGAAATACAACCAAAATAAAGCGTCTTCTCTCCTAAACCGTGTGTGTGTGTGTGTGTGTGTGTGTGTGTGTGTTGATTTCAAGGCTAATACTTTGTTGGTCATTACCAAATTTAAAACAATTACCATCATTAAATTTTTTTATTATGTGTACTTCTAGAATCAAGCCAGATGTAATGGTTACCTGTGTGAAACTTTTAAGTACAGCTTGCTTTCTTTTCTTACCTTTAATATACTTTCTGGCTTCTTCAAACTTTTGCGTTACCTGAAAAGCATGCAGATGAACTTAACCACTACGACTATTTATGTTGCTGATGCACACAACATTTATGAATCAATATTTTCCGCACAGTTGGCAAAGCATGAAAACTCTTTAAAAGCTCATCCTGGGAGAGTAAAGTTCTAGTTTCGATAACATTGTATTGGCTGGTATGTTAATAGTCTTCTCTTTGGTGATGTGGTTATAAATATAAACATTGTCAATTCCATACATGACATTTACTGATTGCTGAATTGATTTCGAAATAACCGTAAGGTAACTGAAGCAAATATTTTCCAGTTACCAAGGTTAGAACTTTATATTATTCTTTTTTTTTGGTAAAATGTTAAATAAGTATTTAGAAGAAAAGTGTTTTGACACAGCAGACAATAATCTGTTAGAATCTTAATTACTAATACTATTTTAAATTGCTTTCGGCACACATAGAACCATATAGAGTTAGCATCACTATTTTGTATATTAACGGGTCCTGATTGGCTGATTTAACTTTCTCAATTTATCAAGTAGATTTCCTTGTTGAATTCTATTTCTCATAGCCAGCATATGAGTACAGCTCTTCTGATGTGTAACAATGTTGTAGTAATTCAGCCTGATAAAACTATGTTTTCTGTTCGATATCATGACGTCTTGAACAAAGTTTCTAACTAAATTCTTATTTCTGTATGTGTAGCATCTACCTTTACCTTCATATCAAACTACTGGCAAAATCAATATATGTATGCTTATAGTGGAGATCTATCTATTCAGGTTTAATTCTGCTCTGAACGAAGATAATACAATGACATATAGGACTGCTGTATTAATCTCTTTATTATATCTTTACTTGTTTGTATGCCGTTATGTATTTATATTACGTCATCTGTTATTTGTTAAGTACAATATTGCACAAAATGTCGATCTTTTTTAACAAAGAAAGCTGTAGGCTTATATACGATAAGTGTTACATTTTTTTTCTGGGTGAGTAGAGGTATTGTGAGTAAATATCATCGAAATCCTTGAATTACAAACATTATTATTTCAATCTTTCATTAAGTAGCCAAGTGTATATTCAATGTTTTTAATAAAGTTCATTTGGTATTTGTCGTGCATAATTTCCCACATCAGCTACAATAAGATCAAATAATCTGACTAGATTGATTAGCTATTGCAATAATTACTGCTCTTGTAGCCATTTTGTTATTTATATACTCTTACAGAATAAAAGGTCTGTTCTGCAAGATATTTGCATGTAAAAGAAACACGTTGGCATATTGTCTGCTTGATTTTGTTGTGAACATCGGCTTGATCGATGCTATCGTTCGAAAGTATGTTTCTTTTCTAGATAACTTGCCTATGAATAATTTACCCTTTTCAGATTAACACATTTTATATATTGACTGCGTATTCCAAACAATTAGTGTTTGCATCTACTCCAGTATCAAAATAAAAGTAAATGATATTATTTACAATTTCTATATAAGAGCTGATTTTAAAACAACATTCTATGCCTGATTTGTATTATTAGAATTTTATATCGCCATGATTGAATTATTGAGTAACTAGTTTCTATTGTATAAAACTTGTTTTCAGTTAAAGTGGATGGATCATGGCTAAATCACTAAGTTTTAGCCAATGGGATTTTGTTTTTGCCTCGAAAAAAATCAACAATCTTCTCGTTTCTAAACATACTTTTATGGCTCCATATTTAAAAGTGAAGCACATTTGAACAAGGCCTCCTAAAGATGTCACAAGTTTGCTCTGCAATTACTCCTTGATTATTTGACATTAAAATATATGTTACAAGGACACATGCTCTATCAAAATCTATTAATTTTCCATCTTCATCTTTTAGTCTTATATTCAAACTTATTCAATTATTCGTTTACGTTTGCTAAAGAATATTGGAGCAGCAATACCTGGTATTATTGGTTATCTGAAAGAGCAGTTATTTAAGAGTACTGACCAAGCTGTTTCTTTTCCTAATTGATTAGGTCAAATTATTTATTTTTCGGCATTAATGTTTTTTGATTACATTGTTGATAAATGAGTATAAAAAATATCTAACTGAACGTGAAGCCCATAAACTATTTCAAAACGTAAACTAAATCAACTCCTGCTACCTTTAGTATCAATATCTATAAGTAGTCCCATAGTTTAAAATTGTTTAAAATTCGTTTAATGTTTATTGCTGCCAGTGAATATTTAGTGGTATTGACTGTAGTCAAGTTAAATTATTCGTCACTTACTTATACGGTAAAATACTTGTGTATACGACTAAATAAAAAAAACAACAAAATACAAACGGCAACGGAAACTTGTAACGCTGATCACGTCACAAATATGATGGCCACCACATGCGACAAAAACTATGCCCCTTTCTTATATACGCCAGTATTGAAGAATCGGTAGATCTAGCTTTCATCAAAATTAAACTTTGCATACGAATTGAAACAAAGAAAATTTTAATTGTTATCTATATTTAATGTATTTTGTGTGCTTGACCCTTGTTCTTTTTTGAGGGTAGAGAAGTTTCGGATCTACCTGACTTTTGTTACTTTTTAATAATAAAAAAGTTGTTTACTGATATTTGACTTCAAATTCTAACCTTATTTACTGCTAGAACGTTCTGAAGAAAACTTTTGACCTACATCTCGGTCACTTTATTGTGTCTTAAGATTTTTATGAAGGTTCTGATAAACAAATTTGTTTTTCATTTCTCTTTTAAATTTAGCCTCTGGATTTATTTACTATTGTGTTCTGATATAAATTAAGAGGAATCATTTATTTAAACAATAATTTAAACAACTACATTGTACAATGATATTTTGAACAACTTCGCTATTTTGGGACAATTGTAAATTCATTAAGAAACATTTTATTTTATATCATTGTGACACATCAAGATTATTATCACATCAGCTCATTCAAGACTATTGGCACATCAACTTATTTAATACTGGATTTCATTCAAAACACTCGATAATTTTGAATTTGTGATATAAGGTTTAGGATTATTTAGGATTTATTTCGTAATAATGTTTAGTTCCAATTAAATTTTCGCTTTGTAAGTTTGAGAAATAAACGTACTTGTTGATTATACTAAAAGTGTTTGTTTCGCTTCTTTCTGCTACTTATTAGTAGACCACAGAGCTGTAACAGAATGCATTCAAAGATTTAAATTGCTCTGAAGAAAAAAAAAACCAACATAAATTTGATCTATAAAAATATTGAAAATGGACGGTTAGTGAGACGTCATAGTATCTGAGAGCAGATGTGCAAGTAGAACTCTGGTCACAAAAATACGTCTCTTATTCTTTCTTTTTGTCCACTTTAAGTTGTATTGTTGTACTGCCACAGATTATTTTTCAGTATTGGAATACCAATCTGTGTTACCTCGGTATTAATGAATCTGTGATACCTCAGTATTAATAAGACGGTTCAATCCGAACACGAATTCAATTTTATATTTTGGGAAATTGTTGTTGTATCCGACCATACTACCTTGTTACGACCATGTAATTAAAGTACAGGTGTGTTCAAATTTGATTTTTTTTTTCTAAATCTTTATTTCATTTTGATTTCATTTTATGTCATTAAATATAGTTATTTATTATGATGATGATTATGTTCGCAGGCTCTGATATTTTGTTAGAAACATCGTGTTTATTTAAAACGTAAATGTGACTCGCGTAAACACGACTTTTACATGACGGTTTGGTCATATTAAGTAAACAGTCGGAAATAGCTATGTAAATGATTGGCTGTGACCACGGTCATTACTAATAATACTTGTTGATATTTTATACTGCAATGTGGCTAGATTTCGAAATATTCATGATTTCTTCATGCTTGTACGTGGGGTGACGTATTAGTTTGTTTTAAATACTCAGTTACCTATACAATAGTCAGTCATAGTTGAGATTCATATTTTAACATCTTAGAGAGTCACATCATAACATCTTCCTGTACTGGAAAGAGTTGTTCGTTCGTATGTATGAATAACACCATGGTTTTTTTTATTGGTAATAGCTGTACTTCATCTACATTTTAAAGAATAATTATTTTCCCTGGAGAGCAACACATATTGCTTTGGATAAATACATTTGCTGAAATTGTTTCTAAGTTGAAACAGGACAGTACAAGTTGTGATTCACAGTGAAAATTCTGTACATTTGTGTTAACCTTCGTATGACGACATTATCCGCCATCTTGAAACAGAATTGAGATTCAGACTACGTCAATTTAGAACTGTTTAGTCATAGGACTAATGCGTTTTCACAAGTTTAGGACAATTTTTTTATCGTAAATCTTGTTTCAAATTTTTACCTTTTCACCTTGTTTTTTTAGGTAAATAGATTAGTTTTGTTAAAATTTACAAGTTTGTCTTCGCTCTTTTCTTTGTGTTACTTTAAACGAGTCACTCTATAAAAAAGAATACAAAAATCACCACCAACAGTGAAGTCCAATTTCACTATTAAATCTGTTTTGTGTTGTTGAAATGCTGTCATAATGTAGTTATTGTAATATTGCTTTCCTAAAATCGAAATCCTCATTACCTTTCAACAGCATGATAACGTTGAATAGACCGCGCATCAGACTGTGAAAACAGACCCTGTATCAGACTCCTGAAATAGACTGCGTATAAGATATTCTGCCTTGTAAATGTGTACATAGAATCTCTACATATCAAACTGAATGACATGTTAGTAATGCAGTATTTAAACTGTAAAAATTACTGTCTGGCTTGAAAAATCAGTGTCAGCTGCTATGGTGGTTAAAGATCGGCACATCTATCAATCATTAGAACATATTTCAGCCAATTATTTTACATAGCTACGCAAAATGTGAGATATTCAATTTAAATTAATACCTTGTTGTACAATGAATGACATTACTATGTTCTTAGTTGTAAAATTTTTCTGTTAATGATCGTAATAAAATTGTACTTTATTCTTTATCTTTCCTTGCAGATGATTATTGCATCAATTTGTTAATATTAACAACCAGCAATAACCGAACGGCTGATTTAATGTTTGATTGATTGATCAACTGATTTGAACTTAGAATTAGTTATTGCTTACTTTTCCGTCCAGATGGACTTTCAATGTCAAAAAAAATACATCTAGAGTATCCTTCTCGACCCATCGGGTATCCACCTCTCTCGAAATGCTCTTTCAAAACTGCATTTTCCCAAAACTGTTGCACAATCATTGGCACATAAATGTGGTAGTAGTACAAATTTTAGGCAATAAGAGCCACCCCACCCCCGCCCTTATGTTTAGAAGCGAATACAGAATTAGTTCGTTATCTATTAAAACATTTCATTTTTTTCCTTTAAACTTTATGTGCTAACTATGAATCTAATTTTAACTGATTCCGTACCTAACTCAACATTAAATAAAAAGCGGCGTTATTAAAAACTACTTATCCTCATACAATTGTACCGCTACTCAGAACTGAATTTGATTATTTTTCCATTAGGCACTGAATACAGATTTACAAACATGAGCGCTGCGTAGGGTACAAGGACATATGCCAATGTCACGTGACGAACACAAGGGAAAAACCCAAAACTTTCTTAGTCGGTCTCTTCTTTGAATCACAGTTGCATCAAAAGCGAAAGCTTTCCAAATATATAGAGGATATTTTCTTTTCCTACGTGATATTTATTTCAGGAGCACAAACCATGGAGGTACTTCTGAAAATAGACAAATATCGATATGTTTGTACAAAACGGTAAAAAAAAAACGTGAGCAGAAAATACGAATATTCCAGACTCTTGATTTTGGGAACATCATAATGTTTTGGACTAAAATTTAGTTATTATTATTATTATTATTATTATTATTATTATTATTATTATTATTATTATTATTATTATTATTATTATTGCCAAAATTCATGGAGATTTCTTTGTGTGTGTTACTCTTTCCATCATAAAATGCTGCTTATGACCAACACAGGCCCTTCTACTTTTTTTTCGGAACTACTGTCTTGGTTTTTCAGGACTGACTAGAATCCATTTTATTTGCAACAGTGTGTGCTGGAAAAGAGTTCATCTTCAATTTCTCCAAGTTTTTATTCAAAAACAATTTCTCCCTGCCACTAAATGGATTATTCATAAGTGTCAGTGGCATTACATTTTCACCATATATAGACTCCATATTGTTGTATAATGCATCAAAATAGGTGCACAAAAGCTATGAAATTGTTTTTAATATAATCTATTCTTTCACACACTAACTACTAATTGGTGCATAATACTTAACTGAAAAACTGAAAATGGGACATCACTATTACCATAAGTTTTAGCCATTTCGTCGCAATCAGAGAACCATGACCAATCCACTACTGAATTGTGTATGACCAATATACCTTAAGATCACGAACCACTTCTTCGGTAGCCAAGATTCCGATATGATAACCCTATCTACATACAGTTACATTGGTGCTTTGTCCTAGTAACAAGTTGCCTCCCTTAGTACGCAATGTCAGTTAACCAATAACGTAGGGCAATGGACATCGGTCAAAAATGGTAGAAGCAATTGACTTAAAACGGACACTTTGTTAGCTTATTATCGAAATTATTACTATGTACCAGATGGAAGCCATTACAGGTCTATTTGAGTGACATGTATTTGTGCAAACACAGACCTGCAATGGAAAATTGCTTATTGATCAGTACATTTAAGTTGTGTGTTACTCTTGTCTCGATCATGTTGGAACAGTATTCAAGTTTGAACAACTTAATTTTGACTTAATGCGGTGGTTTGCAGCCGAATCCAATGAAATTCACAGATCCGAAGCGCAGAGATATTTGCTCGATACGCCAAGGAGTAGATATGGTTATCACATCGGAACTTTGGCTAACGACGATTCGGTCTTGAAAGTTGCCTAATTAAAGAGATGAAATGGTTTACATTTGAAAGAATCTGTACCACATTGCAGTCACAAATCGCGCGGTAACAGGAAGTGTGGTGCATCCAGCCGCTAAGATCTTTATGCAGATGCATGGGTGGTAATCGTGGAAAGCATTGTTGACTGCAGCTGTTTGTGTGAGAACAAGTGGTACTATGTCAGGGCGTATTTCAAAAAGGTTTCTTATAAATTTCACTTTTGTTTCATGGCATCAGAATGAACCATGAAGCCTCGATTAAAGTCGTATTTGACTTGAATTTTACACCCTGTTAATAAATTTGTTTATAAAGTATTTAGTTTTCATACACACACAGACGCACACACACGTGTATAACAGGATATCAATTTTATTTGTCCTTTATTCTTTCATGCGCTTTTTCATCATCATGATGGATACTATTTGGTTATCTACATTACACTTTTAAAGTATTTTTATAAATAAACTTTTTAAAATAGTCGTTATGTCAGTTATGTCATTTTTATAGGGCTAGATATAAACAACTTCGTAACATCTATATACAACACTTATATACAAAAATACATTTGTAAGCTGAAGAAATCATTGAAACTCTTGATAGACTTAGGCTAAACAAAACAACCATTTTTGTTTGTTTACAGAAACGCTCTCAGTCTCTTAGCAACGTGAAGCAGTATATATGCAACATGATCCTTTCGTCATCTGCTTATGTGCAACCACACTCGGCTTCGATTTGTCGAATGCTTTCTGTTGTTGTTGTTGTTGTTGTTGTTGTTGATAGTGACGATGAAGAGCAGAAGCAAGAAGAGGTATAAGAGGAATAGGAAAAATAAGCAGGGACAAGGAGGAGGTTTATGGATTATTTAATTAAGGATTGCATGATTTGCATAAAAGGAAACAGAGTTTTTGCTTGAACATGTTATAAAGTTATAAAAGAACAACGTCATATTTACCTGTAGAACATCGTCGCTGAAAGGATTTCTTTCCATTATATAATTTGGGGATTCTTCGCACCTATATCATGCAGTTGCGCCGTCGTTAAAATCATCGTCATCTTTTACATCTTTCGCCTCATAAATTTTGCAGTCTCGTAAATAATATTTATCAATAAATGGACGATGTAAAATTTGTTATGACAAGGTAAAAATTCACGTGCACTCTAATATGCTTCAGCACCAAGTCTCGTATTTTTTAAAACATAATTAGCAATAAATTGTACAATTGCATGTCGATTCACATGGGAATAAACAAACTCTCAGCATTGATCCTAGTTTGAAAGCGTACGAACCTATGTACTCACTTATAAGATGACTCCAACTATAAACTGCACAGACCCATAATGCACCGGTAGATCTGGAACTGTGCAGTCTGTTAGGAGTAACCATTAGAACAAATATCATTGACCTAATGCTATGGAAGATCAATACCTTTGTTATCTTCAGCTTGAATCGATTTATAAGCGGGTACAGACGATATGGATAGGGTTTCACGACTCATCAGCCCATTCGTGAGTAAAGAGTAACGAGTGAATTAAGGTGTCCCAAAAGACAAAGAAAACGAAGCAAAATGGACTAAATCCCTTAAGTACCAAATGAGATTTTTAAAAATATAAACCGCAATTTTTACAAAGGTCAAGACCTTCTCAGCTGAAAAATTAGAAGTGTTCGTTTGGAGTCACCAGTTTTGCAGACATTTAGGATCAAATTAAACCTGAGATGTGACAATATTTATAAACAGGATATCATAATATACTAAAAGAGGTGATTAACGAAGATGGGAATCGTGTTAAAGCTACTTGAGCTGTAAATAAAAGTAACTGATCGGTTTCGTAAATATTTGTTTGCTGTTTAAAGACAGATGAACCATGAGAGTTTATATCGGCAATTAGAGCAAAGCACCTTGCATAGAGTTAAACCACGGCGGCTGACCTAACCTGGTTTATGCAGGATTCGAACCGGCAATCTTCTAGTTTAAATGAAGCTCATCATCATCATCATCATCATCATCATCATCATCATCATCATCATCATCATCATCATCATCAGCATCATCATCATTTAACAACAATGAGCCGGCCGGTCCGAGTTTCTTATGCAGTTCGTAATTTGATTTTTGCAGGTGAATAGTTTGATTACAATACAACAATTGTACTGCCTTCAGCTTCAGCAGCCAGTTTTGCATCAAACAAAACCTCTTTGTTTCATCTGTTGCACACTACCGTCATGCAACTGTTTTAATTGTCGGAGAGATGGATCTGGTGCGGATTAAACAGCGAGTTTTCAGTTCCTTCCGTATTGTACGTCAAGTACGTACCCAAACATAGGCCCACATAAATACTGCGGTTTAAAAAGAAATATTTATTTTATTTTGTGTGATATTTTTGTTCACCCTGGTAATAGTAGATAGCAAGATACCTGAGTCACTTCTCTCTCAATGTGACAGTGAAGATTTTTAAATAAACTTTTATGTAGAGTTATAGCTTGTAGTCAAGGAAGATACGTCACTGAGCAGTTCGCAGGCGAGATATGTTCCATTAATCATTTATTATGAATTTCCTATCCATTACATGCGTAAGAAAACGAGTTTCATATAAACCAGGTACGACAGAGTTAATTTTCAGAGCAAGTTCAAGTCTTGATGTTAGAATGGGGAAAGATACTCAGAGATTATACATGTATAAAACAAAGTGTTTTCTATTTAAAAGGAATGTGGGCGTTTCTTTCTTCTTCCTTCTCATATTCTTATTTTTATTTAGACCAGCTCAAAGTTATCATTAGTAATTTTACAAACATTTCAGATATTCGATGTATCAAATAAAGTATTATTCATTTTTCATGGAGTTCTTTTGATAAGTAATGTGGGGGCGGCGGTATTCATTGAGATTGAAAAGGCTGGCAATAAACTTCAGCACTCCATAGATTCTCCTTTGCTTTTTGGGGTGGGATTTTGTCCCATAATCACTTAAGCATTTGTCATTTATTTTTTGGAATGGAATCTTCTCCCCGACTACTGGATGTATGTATTTGATACATTTGTATACGGTACCCTATTCACTGAAGCTTTCACCGTCATTGTTTTTAATTGCATAAAGACATTTATAAACAGCGTAAATTATGTAAATGAAGAAAGCAGAACAGAATTTTTAAAAAAAAATAAGTAAAAGTGTTCCAATCATCGCTAGTCAAGTGTTGTCGATGAACTTCATTCCACATCAATGGATGTCAACGAAGTGGATCGATGACCATTGGCTAGATACGAGTATGTCCATGCTCAAATGAAAATGCGCTTTCAGAATAAGTAATCTACGTCTATTAGATATAATGTGTTTATTCTCATTAACAAGTCAGTATCTTTAATAATCTTTGTTAAAGGACATTAGAGCGATTTCTGGCTGTTTTTGTTTCTCTAATTGACGAGTACGGCATTTCCTTATACAGGCCCAGCCCAGGATCATAATCAGTCGCTAAGCACTTATTGCATAGGCGACTTCAATCCATGGAAACACAACGGCATTTCCGTGGACTGTCTCTTTCTAGCTGGTACAGAAAGATACACATTTTTGTAATAACCGAATACTGTGCCCATCAAATGCCTTCTAACGGAGCTAAGGGGGCAGGGGCCAGTTTTTATGTACAAATTTAATGCCGCAATTAGTGACCTAGTACAAAAAAATAGTAAAACATCAAATACACAAATGAGGTCAAAAAGGTACATATTTTTAGATACTTATATTAAAACAAAGCATAAAATATTATTCGCTTGACCAGAGAAGTCAATGGCAGTCCATTGCAGAAGAAGTTTATACACCCCAACCCCAAATTTATCCCTGCAGTTTTCATGTTCGAAGGTCATTTTTGACACCATTTGATGCTCACAAAGCAAACACAAGCCCTTTTCCTAGATGATAATTGTGCAAAACATTTGTGTACTAAACAGGCTGATTCAATTAAAAATAGTTGCCATCCAAGCCGTTTATGAGATGTTTTACTTGCCCCAAACCCACGTGTTTACTGCTATGAAAGGCTAGCTCTTCTTCCTAGCCGACTATTGGTATTTCACTAGCACCATACTGCATAATAACTATGGAAGATGTACATGCCTGAAATCAATTTCAAGAACAACGCAAGCCCATAACTCCTAGTTCACAAATGTATCCATATCTTTAATTAGTAAACAATAATAGCTGAAAAAAGTCACGCCAGAGCCATAAGTTAAGAAATTTGACAGGGCCAATTTATGAAACTACACCCTGCCACCTGAGTAGCCTACATACAAAAAATGATTCATCTCCCAAATTAACCGGTCTCCCTAAAGCATTCTCTACCATACTGAACTGCTGAACATGCGTAGCACTGCATCTAGTGAACTGGGACTATATATTAATTTGACTATATATTAACTGTATGCATTTCTCTAAGCTGAACTCAGACCAACATTCCAATGACAATATGATTCCTAGTGGCGAGAGTTCCATTATTGTACATTGACACACACATACACACACTAAAACTTGTAAGATGTTACCCTTCATTTTTTGTAATGACAGCTGATCAAAGCCTATTTAGGTCATTATTCTATTTTCGGGTCAATGGAATCATAGTTCTTGACCATATTTCATGCTAACTTTAACTGTGCTCTTCCACCACACTTTTTTCACAACCACAATAAAAGACATCTCAAAATAAAAAGGACTCTGTCCCAATAATCATTTCATGGTAAACAAAAAATAAATTCCAGTCATGAATATTTCACAGTAAATGGCAAAGCCAAGCAACACCTCTAAAGTTAGATAGAACTACCTGGATTCAAACCAGATGGATAAATTTTATTTTGGTCTGACCCCATATTGATATTAAAACTACCCGGCAACAGAAGCGGTGTAGATGGATACAAGGACTTCTCAATTAAAATGATGTCTTACACATAGCCGCTTGATTTGACTTGGACACATATATACAAAAACAGGCCTTTGGATGTAGTGAAAACTGACAGAATATCAGACAATCTCTGTTATTCTATTGACCACCAATTACTATAAAGACTGCCCCCCCATACAAAAAATATCTGAAACAAAAAGAATTGTTTTTTTTTTCCATCGGACGTTTTACTCCTTTCTAAGATATTCTGACATTGTTTTAAATTACAGTGATATAATTTAAAAGACCAATGGTACACGATAGGCATCAAACCATACATTTGACCTAACCAAGAATTTAAAACAAAAAAAAAATTATTGTAATTATTAGCGAGGCAAGCATGGAATTTATGGATTCATGATTGTCAATTACTAAAAAAGAGTGCACAATGTTTCAGTGATTCTCTTATATATGTTCCCACATCCCCTGCAGAAATATTGCCCACACTTTCAACATAACTTCATTGGACAGTTTGTATGATTGTCAGGTACATCACTTGATGCAGGAATTGACCTATATCTTGCCTTATGGATGTACAATAATCACCAATTGTACAATTTTAAAAAATGAAAATTCACCATGCAACAAATGTTTCTGTCCAGTGGCTGTTATGTTCCCTCGGTGCTAATCAATAGGCCAAGCGTTCTGAATTCTGTGAGTCATTCCATTTTGCAACTCGACATAGCTGAGTCATTCAGTTTTGCAACTCAACATAGTTTCATGGTTCAAGAAAATTTGGTGTGTGTTTGTTGGATTTTTAACGTAGCTTTAGCAACTTTTCAGTCATAAACGCTACGAGGTCTGCAGCGTGACAGTTGACAGTGACGATTAGCACTTGGCATCAAGCCGCAGAAATGTAGCATCATGTCCAACCCAGTCACATAATCCTGACACCAGGTCGACAAGTCCTAGCACTAACCTTTTAATACTGAGCGCCAAGCGAAGCAGCTGCAAGTACAATTTTGATTAGTCTTTGGTATGACTCAGCTTGGGTTCGAACCCGCGACATCCCACATCTGAGAAGAACGCTCTAACTACTTAGGCCACCAGAGCGGCCCGTGGAAAGAAGTTAATGTCATGACTAGTCGGCCTGTTGTCAGGATAATGTAACTGGTTGGGACATCATGCTATACGTCTGCTGCAAGATGCCCCAGTACTAGACATCACTATAAACTGCCACACTGCATACAATTTAGTGATATGACTGAAATTTGTTTAAAACTAGAATAAAATTTCAAATCTCTCTCTCTCTCTCTCTCTCTCTCTCTCTCTCTCTCTCTCTCTCTCTCTCTCTCTCTCTCTCTCTCTCTGCATTTGTATTTATGTATTGGCACGAAAGAAGAGAAACGTGTTTTATTTAGTTTATATTTAAGTTTCATGCAACATTCCACTCGTGTCCTCTTTTGCACTTTTCAAAAGTACCAATTCTATTATTGTTCATTTATTTTTTTATTTGTTTGCAGTAAAGAGTCACCGTTGAACGAAATGCATTAAGCTGTCTTCATAAAGTTGTTTTATTAAAATTTTAACCGTTATATGATTCTTGGATTAGCAACTTTGTTCCCTTCTTTTGTCTTTACAGTCTTAAAGTCCCCCAAGATACAGTGTAAACCAACTAAGTATATGTACTGCCAACTAAGTATATGTACTGTCAAATATTTATTGGACTTATTCAGTAATATCGGTACTATATTTTCAAATACATGTTGAACTCGTTCAGTATAATCGGTACTATATTTTCGAATACACGTTGACCTCGTTCAGTATAATCGGTGCTATATTTTCAAATATTTATTGAACTCATTCAATATCATCGGCACTATATTTCAAATACATGTTGACCTCTTTCATTATCATCGGTACTATATTTTCAAGTATTTATTGACCTCGTTCAGTATCATCGGTACTATATTTTTAAATACATGTTGACTTCGTTCAGTATCATTGGTACCATATTTTGAAATACATGTTGACCTCGTTTAATTTCATCGGTAGTATATTTTCAAATAAATGTTGACCTCTTTCAGTGTTTACATTTTTTTCAAATACATGTTGACCTCGTTCAGTATAATCGGTACTATATTTTCAAATACATGTTAGCCATTTCAGTATCATCGCTACTATAATTTCAAATACATGTTAACACCGTTCAGTATAACTGTATAATCGATACTATATTTTCAAATACATGTTAACTCGTTCAGTATCATCGGTACTTTATTTTCAAATACATTATTGACCTCGTCCAGTATCGTTGCTACTATATTTTAAAATACATGTTAACCATTTCAGTATCATCGCTACTATAATTTCAAATACATGTTAACCCCGCTCAGTATAACTGTATAATCGATACTATATTTTCAAATACATGTCGAACTCGTTCATTATCATCGGTACTTTATTTTCAAATACATGTTGATCACGTCCAGTATCATCGCTACTATATTTTCAAATACATGTTGACCTCGTTCAGTACAATCGGTACTACATTTTCAAATATTTATTGAACTCGTTAAGTATCATCATTACTATATTTTCAAATGTTGAGCCCGTTCAGATCATCGGTACTACATTTTCAAATACATGTTGACCTCGTTTGTATAATCGCTAATATATTTTCAAATACATGTTGACCTCGTTTGTATAATCCGTGCTATATTTTCAAATACATGTTGACTAACAAGATTTTATAAAGTTAATCATCGAACTCTTTGAAGGACATTCATTTATATTTCTTATCTCTTATCAGAGACTGGAGCTTTCTGGAGTAGGTAATTAAAGTTACGTCCCTAAAATTAACACACACACACACACACACACACACACACACACACACACACACACACACACAGTGCTAGATAGATAGACAGACAGATAGTTAGACAAATAATAGATAGACTGACAGACATAGACAGACAGACAGACATAGACAGACAGACAGACAGACAGACAGACAGACAGATAGATAGATAGATAGATAGATAGATAGATAGATAGATAGATAGATAGATAGATATAGACGGACGGTACAGGAAATTTAATGACAGTCAAATCGTGATATACTCTAAATACATCAGTAGGCAGACGCGTTCCATACCATGCCAGTCTTTGGAAAGAAAAGCAAGTCAGGTGCTAAACTATACAAAGGGGATAAAGATTAGACTGGATTCACTTGAGCTAAACAAAAACAAAGGCCTCTCGTATATCTTCCGGCATGCATCACTATAGGTTCATGACAAGCCGGTGCATATTATTCAGAGCTTTATTTAATGAGAGTACCTGCATCCTGAATCTCGAGATTTTGATCTTGGGCCAGAAATTTTCCAAATTTGATCCAGAGTTTTCTAAATACAATTTTCAGATCATGCTATCGCCGGCCATTTTAGATTTTACTTTGATTACAATAAGGTCAAGAGAAACAATTCATTGAATTTCAATAAAATACGATAAATGATACTTTAACTGAGTGAAAACATTGGATTTCTGTCGTGGTCCATATTGGCAATTTATGTGCTAAATTTATCTAAGCATGAAAACTGGTAACTTTCAACTTCTGCTTGACTCGTAAGCTAGCTACTAGTTTGTAGTCCACACGAGTAAATGTATTAACACCGAGCCTTAAGTCGCCGGATAGTGACCTTACTAAAAACGGCCTATATATTGAACTTCCAGACAGAAACGTAGCCGATGATTTTTTTTGTTATTAAAAATTGCAGATGGTCAATCTGTAGAATGTAAAATGCTAGTCTGCTGTAATAGGACCGTTTACCACTTTCTGCTCTTAAAAGCGCATGTCTGTAACGATCCTTTCACCTGGACGTTTGGTTGAATTTTGAAGAAAATGACCAACAAATTATATGTATCGGATCTGATTCCAGTTTTTTTATACTATAAATTTTACAATTACAAATTTCTGGGGTGGGTGAGGTGGGTTGTGCTCAGTGGTTTAAAGCGCGATCACTGCCATCTCACTTTTGTACGTGTGGGTTCAAAATCTCGGGCTCGGCCAATGTGGGCATGTGAGAACGCTTTCCAGCAGCTTCACGTGGTCGGTGGTTCTTACCAGGGTATTTCTCCAGCAGTTATTTTTGCCGCCTTGTATACAGCAACAAATTTAAGTGCTTAAAAGTTAAAAGTTACGGGACCTTTGAGTATCTACTTTCTTGTTTTGAACACCTCAAAGTTATTCAGTTATTGAAGTATGGTTGGAATTGTTACAATCACAATACCATTTAATTCATTGTGCCTTGTTCAAATTTGTCCCTGGGCCATGAGTGGCCGATTGGTCTAGGCGCTTCCCTTTACGTATCACTCGCCTCTACCTCTGTTCAGCCATCTTTACTAGCCAAGGTTCCGATATAATAACCATATCTACATGTAGCGAAGATGCTGTAAAGCGTTTGAGAAAACTTACCAGCAGCTTCCCGTGGGTCGGTGGTTCTCTCTGGTCTCTTCCTCTAACATTTCGTTAAACCTCCAAATTACACAATCAAATTTATTTAACAACAAAACATTTTATTACTGGGCCCCAATTAGCTGATTGATCCAGGTGCTCACCTTTACTGATTATTCGCATCTCACCTCCGTCCAGCACGCGAGAAAACTTATCAGTAGCTTCCCGTGGGTCGGTGGTTCTTTCTGGTCTCTTACTCTACTGGTCACAATGTATGTGTTAAAATGTCGTTAAACCCCAAATTACAAAATCAAGTTTGTTTAAAGACGAAAAACTAGAATATACAAATCTTAGATACAATATAAATTTAGTTGTTTTCCAATGTAGTCACTAGTTGACAGATTATGGTCTTAAACAGTTAAGCGGTTTTATGGCGTGTCCATTGTTGTCATAATATACGTTATATGTAAATTTCGAGAGGAATACAATATTTATATGCATCAAATGAACGAATAGGTAGGCATATATGGTAAGGGAGCAATATCTGTGGCAAACTGAAAAGTTAATGCGTCTTTCTTCTCTCTCACTACTATACCATTTCCAGTGCAGGTTCACGTAAAACACTTTCCTATTGTAAGCAGAATCATCACGGTCGGACAGTAGAAAATGTATTCATTTTTTATGCAAACTGTAAAATACTTACATCAGAGAGAACAAAATCATGGAACACATAAAACAGGTGTGGATGATTCTCAAAACCCTAATTACGTGTTTTATTATATTACACAAGAGCGGGAGGTTAGAAGTAAACACACACACACCCATTAAAATACAAATAATTACATTGGATCCTGTGATAAAGATTTTCTTATATCCATGCTAAATTTGTATGGAATGAATTAAACGAACACTTGTGTCAACTCTTAGATACAAGTATAATAGAGAGAGAGAGAGAGAGAGAGAGAGAGAGAGAGAGAGAGAGAGAGAGAGAGAGAGAGAGAGAGAGAGAGAGAGAGAGAGAGAGAGAGAGAGAGAGAGAGACTATTTCCTCTGGTTACAACATGTTCGGATTTTTCCGGACTATGCATATTTTTACTGTTTTGTGTTTAACGACATTTCTGCACATGGCGGATGATGGTATAACTGATTGAAAAACAGCCCCGGTAAAAAAAAAAAAAAAAAAAAAAAGAAAAAAAAAAAAAAAAACAAAACACCGATCAACGAGAAGCTGCTGGCAGCCTTCTCACATTAGCACATTGACCGAGCCTGAGACTCGAACCCACGCGGATGAGTTGAGATGGCAGTGATCGGTAAAAGCAAGCGTTTTAGTCGGCCACAATTAACATATTTTTCGTCATAGCTGTGGTTATATGCACAAATAATTAAAGAATGCTGACTTATGTTTATGCGTAAAATTACACTTTAAACTTGTTCTTTCTTTCCAAATTATACATCGGTGTTTTAATTTAATATTCTAACCCTAGATGATCTTACAAACTGAGGGAAAACTTAGAGAAAAATATTCATATTGAAGGTACCTTGAATTTATGTTGTTATTATAACTGATTTATTTATTTATAACTTATTTATTTATTAATTTATTATAATTGGTATGGGTTTTATACGATTTCCTTGTCGTTCTCGAGATATGCAAACGTTATTCATTAAATGCCGACAAGCTTACGTTTTATCTTTGTTTATTTTTGCAAAATGTTTGGTCATGGTGGACATGCATACACTAGGATCAGTCATTCTTAAAAGATGGTCTTCAAGTTTTTCCTTCCATTGCTCTCAAACGTTCTATGTCTGTCAGTCTCATTTCCTTTCGCTTTCTGTTCTTCCTATTTACAAAGCGTGCTTACAGAAATATCCATGATCAAATAGGTGAATGAATCCAGAGCACGGCGATTGACTTATCATTTAGTACTTTGACTTTTAAATGCATTTTGTGATTTCTTTTTGTATTTTACTTCCATGAATGATTATTAAAACGCTACTCAGAAAAGTTAGACACGGGTCTATATACGGTAAGCGATAAGATGAATCAGTCAGCTACAGAAGTTCTCATTTCTAAGAGGTGTATTCAAACACTGGGAGATGTTAAGTCTGTCATTGTTAAGCAGATGAATCATAATTGTAACGTGAAGCTGTTAGAAAGATGTGTATTTTGACATGGTGCACCTGAGAAAATTAGGGAGAAATCTACTCCAAGGAACGAACGTATTCATATCAAATTTGCGTGATCAGCATATTGAGAGAGAGAGAGAGAGAGAGAGAGAGAGAGAGAGAGAGAGAGAGAGAGAGAGAGAGAGAGAGAGAGAGAGAGAGAGAGAGAGAGAGAGAGAGATTATCAAAACGGGTCAAATATTACTCGCCTACATTAAATTTGCTTGAAACTTAAGCCATTGTAACCTAATTAAAAGACATGCTTAGACAATTAACGCATAGCAAACGAGCGCTCTATTTTGTTATCAATATGTATAATATATGCTATACCCAAATAAACTATGGTAAAGAAATATATATTTTTATGCAATCGCAACCCACAAATATAAACATAATAATTATTATCGTCCCCTTTGTTAGTAGAATTATCTTGAAGTACTGAAAAATAACTCGCTGTCCGCAACGTCACCCACCCTTGAAAGCAGAGTTGAAATCCACTGTTTTTGTAGAATGGTTACCATATGTTAATAATGTACAGGGGTGGGTGGGAGATGTCTAAGTTCAAATGCTTTATTTTAATTACGGTTATTTATATATGCAATCATCGTCGAAAACTGACGAATTATCGATTCCGTTGCCAGAGTGGTAGCGGAATCAATCACACGTTGGTTTCTGATAAAGTATGAACAACGCTAAGACGTAAGGCTGTGGATATGTGGAGCTGTTTTTTGGTTACGATATTTGGGTCCCGGTCCTGGGTGTGTGGGATTGAAAGGAGGGGAATTGGAGACGGAGGGTCTAGGCAATATGTGAAAAGCGTGAGAATGTTTAAAGGTGCAGCCTTCTACGCAGCTGATAGCTGCAAGAGAACAAAATATATTAAGACACAAGCAAGCAAACCGAAGGCAACGCAGATGCACAGGATGACAAAACCAACAGGAAATGTTTTCTGGTTCAAAACAGAAGAAATGTTACAGTATATTTAAAATAAGAAATGTACAAGTCGTTTATGCGTCAACATTTCTGCAAGAACACTTCAGACAATTTTAATTTTAATTCCTGCTAAACGAAGTACGCGAGGAACTAGTAAACTCAAATGAGGGATGGAGTGTGCATGTGTTGTTATATTACCCTCTTCAAGGAAACAGCAGCTTACCACTCGTACACTTTTAATACCCCATTAATTTTGTTTGTTTCGTATATTGTAAGGTTTGTTTTGAACTTATCGCTTTGAACTTAATTATGCAAGCAAGTCAACAAGTTAGCAAAGGGAGGAAACCATGTTTTCACTCGTAGATGCAGAACAACGCATCATAATACTCCGGAAAATAGAGACCGAGATCGATAACTAACATACATAAAATACTGTATGAAATAAGTTTGTCAAAAAAAATTTAACCATTTTAATGTTGCTGCTGAAACCATCCTTTTGTGGAATGATTTTCAATAAAGTCATTTTGTAATTTAATTAGAACTAAAAATACATTTTATGATAATTTGTTGTCGAGAGAGAGAGAGAGAGAGAGAGAGAGAGAGAGAGAGAGAGAGAGAGAGAGAGAGAGAGAGAGAGAGAGAGAGAGAGAGAGAGAGAGAGAGGAGATTCCTGGTTACAGAAACGGAGGTAAGATTCAAAACCCTCAAACGAAATGCAATATGTAAGGTCACTGTAATTAACTAAGCAAGGATAAGGTCCCAAATTTGTAAAATCCGTTAAGATCTACGGTTCTAATCTAATTTTAACAACAATACAGAGCGTAAAAATTGTTGGAGTCTTGGCACTAGTTTCGTATTCAACGTTTTGTGAATACATGGTTTTGGAGCATTATTTTTGTAGTCTATTCTCTTCGAAGAAAAGGTCATTAGTTTGCGATCCTGTCCGTCTAGACATATGCATGTAATTTCTCGTACAGTCTCTTTCGACGTCTAAGGTGCTTAAAAATAACGAATATGACTGGGAGTGGTGCGTGTGTGTGTGTGTACACACACACACACACACACACACACACACACACACCAGTTTTGGAGCTTTGATCCCACCGATCAACGTCAAGGTTGAGATCTTTACTGTATGTACAAATAATGGGGCGAGGGTATTGATAGTGTTGGAAGTTTACTATTTTGCTACAATCTTCAAGTTAAAAACGTGAAATTCAAAACTCGGTTCATAATCATCGATTATGATGCTATTTCTTGGATAGGTCACTGAAATGAAGTTAACAAAATAACGAAGAACAAAGAGTGCGCAACGATTCTGACTTGATACAAAATGTCATTATTGAATCTCCTTGGCCTTTTTGCTCTCGTCTTGGTTTCACTTTAATGGTGTAACCCCCCCCCAAAGAACATAGTATCAAATGACTCATTCCAAGATTTTAAAAATTGTTGTTGCTGTGTGGGGTTTAATGACATTTTACTGTGCATGATAGGGCATACATGGTAGCCAGCAGAACCCGAGACTCAAACCCACGCGAACAAGGTTAGATGGCAATGATCGGAAAAGGCAAGTTCTTTAGAAGAAAACTCGGCCAACCGGTGCTTCTTATTTTATTTTTTTAAATGATGCGTGTGGGTGTATGTGTGTTAAAAATACGCGTGTGTATATATTGTCCTTTTATTTTTAAACTATAAATTATTTATAAAGTAACCTTATCTGAGGGCTGGATCTGCGAGGCAGTTGTAGCTTTCCTACGGTATTATGATTCGGTTATGTATGTAAGATCTACAACATAGCAAATCTGATAAAGTATTTTATCAATGTGTCTAAGTTAAGATATTCACTAGATACATGTACAAAATTTTATGTCATGGCATTGACCATGAAAATCACACGATGAAAGAAAACCAATATTTTCTAGTAAAATATGTTTCTTCGAGAATACTTACCCAATCATAATACCTTAGGAAAACTACAAATACCTCATAAGTCCAACCCTCCCAGATAAAATTTTCAGTTAAAGGGAGCTAAACGTTATCGGCAGACCTATGTGGCGGTCAGTGAGGGTGATTCCCACTAAGGTGTAAGACTTGGTGACAAAGTCTAAAAACCTATTAGTTGCTTCTCTCTCTCTCTCTCTCTCTCTCTCTCTCTCTCTCTCTCTGAATGTAAATGATGGGAGGGTGTCTGTGTAATAGGATTGGATAAGTATTCTCAAAGAAACCTAATTTACTAGGAAAAATTGGTTTCTTCATCAAATACGTTATCCAGTCATAATACCTTATGAAATAGGTACGAGGTGGAGGGAAGTACACCCCCAGACCCCGGAGATATAATCCCCGGTCTCCTAAGGTATTGAGACAGTTTCCAGGTAATCAGACTGAAGGAGACTTTATCTGTCCGAGCACAATAAATGAGGGAAAATCCCCACCCCCGCAAATCCAGTGGAAGTCGTGAAGTCTTCAGAAGTTGTTTATCAACCTGGAAGGGTGATCTGTTGAACTGCGAATATATGTACCCTGAATGTTGTCAGTTAGCGTACAGTTCCGGTATGATGCTAGGTTGGTGGCAACAATTCGGATCTCGTGAGCTGAAGTGCATAATAAGTTAATTGAACTGGGGTTATTTCCCAATATGCTGAACAAATTATCTGATTACTCCAGGACGTAATATTCTGTTCCGATAGATTCTAGTTTCTATTAACTAGAAGTAGAAAGAGACTGATCTCCCTCAACCAATGGCCCTGTTCTTATTAAAATATCAGCTGAAAGCCCGGACTGAGTCTTATACGTGGCCTCCAGTTGATGTATCCAGATTTATCATTTGATGTCTCAAGACAAAAGATTAGTTTCCCGTGGAAGGTAGACAGTTCTCGGCGACGAAAGAGGATGCCGTTATGAGTAAGATTTAACAGTCTTGTAGTAACTTCCATGTAATTTGGGACTGCTGTATTTCGCGAATTCTGCCTGCAGTTCCCAAAGTAATGAGGAAGAAGGTCTTCTAGGAAATGGAGCGCCAGATATGCCCTTAACATTGACCCAAATAGTGTCTTATCCAGACAGGTTAATACCCAGGATAGGTTCCGCTTTGGGCATTATGTTAACGTTTTTGGTTGTGTATACACAAAGTTGGCGAAAAGGTCGGAGAAGTTCTGGGTTTGTCCGATATCCTCTCTCCCATGCTGACGAAAGGTGGTTGGGAGGTATGGAAATATGTTGTCTTTAATGGCTTGTTCGCAGGCGTCGTTCATCGGGACGTTTAACAGAAGGCTTTACGATAAAGGCTGTGCTCTTATCTTTACCGTATAGTGGTCCTTTACACAAGTGCTGGCAGAGGGCACTGAATTGTGTTCCGCTAATTGGACTGTAAATTGCAAAGCACTCTGGCATTTTTTGAGACTGACTCCCATGCACGCCCAGAGGTATTCGGAGTGGGAGAAGATACGTTATGTTCCATCAGATAGAAGAGAGCCTAAAAGAACGACTAACAACAAATTCATGGCAACGATATTGTTCAGTAACTGCTGAGTGTCAACAAAGGCCATCCAATCCAAACGTGTCGAGTGTAGCTGTGCCATCCTCAAAGCGGCAAAATCAATGTCAATTGCTGATGTTCCGAAGAAAAGACGGGGAGGGGGGGGATAGAATCATCGACAAATTGATGATGATGAATTACTGAAACATACTCGAGTGTATACATTATATACAAACAACCTTCACGCAAATAGGGAATTGAGGCACCATTATAAAGACGTACAGAGTAGGTGCGACAATATATATGAGGCAATACTTTTAGGGAAAAAGGTCCATCAACCACCCGTATAAGTAAAAACACTGAAGTTGGCGCACGGATGCTACAATTGCTTTGGATTAGAAAGTCACCGATATGTACCCGTTCGTAATGGAATTACACATATATAGGAGTTATATAAGTGCTAGAGACTTGCACGAATAAAATAATTATAGCTCGAACTGAATGTGAAGTTGCTTAGGATCCACATACAAGTACCTAAATGCACATGTATTCGTTACCAAAAGAAAAGTTTGAGCCTAACCTGTAACAATATAACACAAGGGAAGACACCGGTCCTCACCCCTCGTTTTGTTCCATCCATGCTTCTTTATACTAATTGCGTTTACTAATTTCCAGCATAAACCAGTCGTAATCAAGAATAGTTCAATTTTCAAAACAACTCGACATTCAGTTTGTGACATATTAGAGAAAATGCAAAAATTGTTCGCCAGTATTGACTTTTGGAAAAACGATAGCTTGTAAGTGACGTTTGCATTCGGATTTCACCACTGACAGAAGGGTAAGATCCGAACAATCTCGTGCCTGCAGTAAATATTGTGAATGTACACTGTAATGCGTTTTAACTTTGGTGGCAAAAAGGAATATTGATTTTGCTACATTTGGTGTTGATTGCTTGTTACATTATTCCATAGTGTACTGTTAACGTCTGATAATACTTATTGTTTAAAAATGTATTAACATACCCAAGGGGCGATCATTCTGCATTACCGCCACGTACGCCAGCAGACAACTTTTAGCTCCCTTTAGCTAAAAAATAAGTAGTATCTGGGAGGGCTTACTTTTGCGAGGTAGTTGTAATACTCCTAAGATATTATAATCGGGTAACTTATTTGAAACAGAAATCATTCAACTTATTTTAGACAATGTCTGAATAGATCGACATGGAAATCTGGTTAAAATCCTGAATCAAGACCATTGATCTTAGAATCAATGTCAGAGTGCTGACTATCAATATTTTTAATGGAATGCAACTAAACAAAATGTCTTTTCAAAATTCACTTGTATATGTGGCAGTGTTCATAAGCTCACTTAAATACAAAAATGTTATCAATGATCTTTGATCTGACCCCAAGGTCAATTAGACCTGGTTCTCTAAACTCTTTTACAAAAGTGCAGATATGTTAGTGGTCACATCTGCATCATTTTCATCCATAACCAATTAAATTCAGCTAGAAGCATTTTAATGATATGCCACCATTCATCAAGGAGTAATGATAAATGGATATCCAAGACAGCCATTATGTCGTCATGTTAGTGGCCAGATGAGTGCCCTTTTTATTCAGAACCATCAACATGCTGCTTAGTGGCCAGATGAGCGCCCTTTTTATTCAGAACCAGCAACATGCTGCTTAAGTGTTTTAGTGATCAACTGATGTTGATACAACCATGTATTTTAGAGAAGTAGCCATGTAACGATTTTCTGGATGTTCATCAAAAGTCATTTTGGATCGTTATTTTAATAGAAAAAACTAGTTTTATAAAATTAAAAACACATTTCATTGTTTGCATGGTCATATGTTTATAAGAAGTAGCCGTCACAACATTTTTTCCCTCAAACTTTGGGAGATCACATTGGCATCATTGTTATTGACCAAATATAAATAACGATGTGTTACAATCATCCATTCAAAAGAAAAAAAGATTTTCAAAGTGGCCACTATATCTATATGACTATCTTTTCAGAAAAAGTAACCACAAAAGAATTTTAAAATGGTTACCGTGGTGGTCTTATTAGTACCAAGTTCATTTATGACCAACTGTTATGTAGAATTTATTTATTTTGTTTGCTTGACCTATGTCTGTGATTGGTGATAAAGTGAGTACTAATGGCCTACCTGATTTTTTTCAAGTTGTTTACTGATACTGTATTTGAAATCAAGGCCTAGCCTTGTTTACAGACTGTTCTGGGAGAGAACATTTGACCCAAATCATGGTCATTTTAATAAGTCTTAATTTTTTGTATAAGGTTAAGACAAACAAAATGAATTCATTCATCCCTGGAATTATTTATTGCCATGTTCAGATATAATCTGAGAAGAATCATTTATCCAAAAATTATTAATTGGAATAACAAAGTGTTCATTAATGTTTTGAACAAAATTAATATTTTGGTATTATTTTAAATTCATTCAAAAACAATTTGGATTATATCATTGTGATATATCAAGACTTTTGGTCCATCAGCTTATTCAAGACCATTTGTACATCAGTACATTTGACACCGGAATTCATTTGGAACACTCTATAATTTTGTGATGGTAACTTTAGGATTATTTGGGATTTAATTCACAATATTGTATGTTTCTCTTATATTTTCACTTTGCAACTTAAAGAAATTTATTTGTTGAAACCTGTTGATTTCTTTTTGTTACTTAGTTTAAGCTCATAGTCATAATGCCACTACTATATATATTCTTTTAGTGAAAACCCCAAATTGTTATGACTATCAATTCAGAAATGTTGGCCACATCATAAAAAGTCTTTCAGATGGGCTAGCTATATGAAGAGTTTCAAGACTTTTGATATGGTGGCCATTTTAGATGTAATGCAACATTTGTATTCAGGGCCTAGTATATACATTATGAATCTTTTAGAGAAAATTATGACTATCAGTATAGGAAGATATTCATTGAGAAACAACTAAAAAGCATTTTTGTAGTGAAAACCTTATAACAATACCACCATTCAGGAAAGTAATGATGAAATTTTCAAAATAGATGCTGTAATTGCCAAATTGGAAGTCCAAGGGGTATCATTTTCATTCAGAACCAAGAAGCAATTTATTGAAAAATCCCATATCTTTATGTAGAAGCAATACCTTAATTTTAAACATGGCTACCAAGTCAGCCATAATGGATGTCAGATAAGCACCATTTTGGTTTGTTGCCAACTAGACAAGACAATTATTTTATGGTTGTTGCTGTTATTGTTGTAGTGTTTAATGCCTTTTTTCAGCACAAGATAGGCTATACATGGTGGCCAGATTTATGGTGGAGGAAGACCCCTGGAAAACCCCGGAAAGAACAAACCCACGAGAAGCTACTGGCAAGCTTTCTCATGTACCCACATTTGCTGAATCCAAGACTCGAACCAACACTGACAGAGGTGAGATGGCAGTGATCTGTAACAGTCGGTGCTTTAGACCACTCAGCCACTCTGGGCTCTCTTAGCAAAACATGAATTGTCTGTACAAAGGATTTGCAATAACAGTTTTTTATATGTCTACTGTGGCAATCCTACTGAATGTCAGATGAGTACTATATTTACAACTCACTTGACATCATAAACAGTCTTTTAGTGAAAACCGGACATTGATAACAACATCCACCCTTGAGAAGTGATGACATTTTTATTCTGGCTGCCACTGTAGCCATATTGTATTTCCAAGTGAAACCATTTTCAATTTGGACAAAATAGACCTTGTGATGAAAGTGTTGAGATACAGAACAGTGGTCTCAGTAGTTTAGAATGGGCTGTGATGACAAACTTGTGCTAATGGATGGATGACAGACAAGAAGCAATCACAAAAGCTCATTTGTTCTATAACTCTTCCAAACAAACATAAACATGGCACAACTAGATGACAAAATTTGTTACAGTTGTTAACAATTGTTGAAAGGTTGAAAACAGCCAATGCCCTAAAATACAGGGTTAAATGCGTTGTATAAACTGCATTCTTTTATAAAATCCAAATTTTTCTTTGTAACATAATGCTTTTGAGATTATGAAAAATAGTTGTCAGTTTGGAGGTCTTTTTTCTACATGTTGTTTACTGTGTTTTTTTGTGTTTGGCATGTGTTCATCGGTATGTGTTTGCAAGAGAGAAAGGGTGTCACTTTTTACTTTGACCTAAATGCATCATGACATGCTGAGAGGAATGTATATGAAATTTCATCTGATATAGAAATAAGTAATCACAAAAGCTGCTAGTTGCAAGTGGCATATTCCGTGATGACATGTTAATAAGTTTCTAATGAAATGAGTTTGAGATACTACTTATCACATTTCTGCAAAGGCCTTGAGTAAGTCAGTGGCACTGCCATGAGGAATGTCTACTAGATAGTATGCAATGGAATTTTAGTGTATGTCTAGATTTTTTAGGCATGTCTAGATAGTATGCAATGGATTTTTAGTGTATGTCTAGATTTTTAGGCATGTCTAGATAGTATGCAATGGAATTTTAGTGTATGTCTAGATTTTTAGGCATGTCTAGATAGTATGCAATGGAATTTTAGTGTATGTCTAGATTTTTAGGCATGTCTAGATAGTATGCAATGGATTTTTAGTGTATGTCTAGATTTTTAGACATGTCCAGATAGTATGCAATGGATTTTTAGTGGCATTGCTACAAGGCATGTTCTGGTTGTAACATAATGGTATGGGATTTGAGTAATTTAGTGGCATTGCCATGAAGCATGTCTTGGTTGTATGTCACATAATGGTATGGGATTTGAGTAATTTAGTGGCATTGCTACAAGGCATGTTCTGGTTGTATGTCACATAATGGTATGGGATTTGAGTAATTTAGTGGCATTGCCATGAAGCATGGCTTGGCTGTATGTTAGTGTGTCACTGAGTAATTTAGTGGCATTGCCATGAAGCATGTCTTGGTCATTCAGCAATGGATTTTAGTGGTGTTGCTATGAGACATGCCTATGTTGTATGACACAGTATGGCAATGGATTTTTTAGTGGCATGCCAAGGCAGCATGTCAAAGTGTTTCAAAGGATTTGATTAATTCAGTGTTTTTGCAAAGAGACATATTCAAGTTTCAAGACACACTATGGCACAGGATTTGATTCATTCAGTTGCATTGCTATGAGGCATTATTAGGTTGTATGTCACAGTATGGCACATTATGTGTTATTCAATGGTATTGCTAAGAAGCATGACTAGGTCGTATGTTGCATTGTGACACAATTTGATTAATTCAGTGGCATTGCTATGAGGTGTGTCATGACAAGTACTTCAGTGGCACTGTCCTAAGGCATGTGTTTTTGATTAATTCAGTGACATTGCATGAAGCATGTGTTGTCTGTATGGCACAGGATTTAAGTACCTCAGTGAAATTGTAACAATGAATGTCTACAGTTTATGTCACAGTGTGGAATATGAATATAATGCTTTTAAATTGCTATTAAAGCTATCATTTTGTAATAAACTCCATTAAAATTTTTACCTTGGTGGAATAGAAACAAAATTAAAACAAAACTAAATAAAATAACATTTTATCCATCAAAAAGGTTATCATCTGAACACAGATGGTGACTTTAGTCTAACAGTTTTATTCTTTTAGGAAATACTGCTGTACACAAGTCCAATTTTTGTTGATCATCTTTTCCTGAGAAAGAAATTAAGAAAAGATCATTATATGACATAAAAACTGTTAGATAAATTAAAAATTTTCAAAATTTAAATTTAACTCTGTTAAGGTAAGTAATATTCTAGCTCCAATGTTCTTTTGCTAATGGTCAACAATATTACATTTCTCCCAACAACATACGGCCAAAAACCTCTTACATTTAGATCAACAGAAAAATGTTAGTATTCGCTGATTGCAAAACATTCAAGAAGAACTAGAATTTGTTGAG
Source organism: Potamilus streckersoni (assembly GCA_016746295.1). NCBI lineage: Eukaryota > Metazoa > Mollusca > Bivalvia > Unionida > Unionidae > Potamilus > Potamilus streckersoni. The sequence continues at coordinate 5,072,767 of JAEAOA010002358.1, read as the reverse complement.
ATAGGCACACTGCAGATGGCCTGGAATTATATAATTGTCTCAACAGGACCTTAATCAGAAACTTTTCTTTGGTGGAAAACCCAGGTCTGGAGATTGGCATTCAGGACCCATAACTTCCAAGGTGGCGCTCACCAGTTATTATGTACTTCTGAGAGAGTGATGTAGGTAAAGTGAAGTTGTTTGCATTTAAAACATGCACATGGAGAGAATGTTGGCATTCATCTATGATATGTTCATGTAATGTGGCTGGCATTTCTTTGGATATTGTACTTTTGGAAACTGTAAATGATCTTAGCACACTGCTAACTAAAATGACTGCTCCCTTGTGCTCCTGAATTTATCTAAAGTACACTATCCTTGGCAGCTCTTAAAATAGGGAAAATGAATTTTGCCAGACTAGATAATACCAGCTTTTGAAAGTGCAATGAATGAATTACCAAATACTCTTTTTTTTCACAATTTATTTCTGAAATTTGGGAAGTGAAAATGAGCAATTAGAGCTAGCACTTGTTTGAAAGGTGCACATTTATGAGTAAGGCCAAGCTGTATATTCTATAACCCATATGACACCCATCAATCATACACCAAAGTAAAGAGATTTAAAGGTTCTTTGAACAATACCTAAGATATACAAAGTCTTTTTTAAATAACCAGTATAACTAGTGGGAAAACCCCATGAAATTCATTTTTGTTAAAATTCTAACCCTATGCTAAATACGTAACTGTAGAGCACTACCTTTATGATGATGTGGAATAATGAAAATTTAACTCATTCAAGGTCTCTTCAAGATACAAGTGCTCAATGACTCAGGTTGAAATGTAATATTCTTTGAAAAAGTTAAGGGTTCTCAGGGACCTGAGCTTCTGGGTCAAATACATTTAAACTTCTCAAAGGAAGCACAATTTCTCCTGGTAATGTATTTCCATGACCTGCCTCATTTTTGCCAGGACAGTCCTCCTTTTCATATTTTGGCCATCCATGGCCTATCTGCAGTACAGCTAAAGACTAGACCTATGGGAATGAAGCCTGTGCACTAATTAACAGTTAATTCTTATCACTGTAATTATCTTGTGGAAAGGATTGCTCCTCTTGTATGCGATTAATTGGCAAACAAACAATGCATTATTTTGTTGTAATAATGTAATTAAACTAATAATGGCGCAAATTTAATTCTTGAAAGTAACTAAAGCTTCTCCAGAGTCTGATTTGGTCAATATTATCAAATCATCAACATGCAATAATAATAATAATAATAATAATAATAATAATAATAATAATAAGTTGATAACACTAGATACATCATATTAATTATTTGGGTAATATACATTGAAAAGAAAAAGAATCTGTACTGAACAATGAAATAAATATAAAGTTTTACTTGATACTATGACTTGAATGTTGATACTACCTCTTTCCTCTGAAAGATTTAAATCCTTTTCCATTCTTTCTTCCAATCAGACCATGTTCTTTTCTCTCCTTATATGATGGCCTGAGAAAAACAACCATAACAAACATGAACAATCAATATTAGTCTGTGGATTACTGTGTGAAATTACAATTCTGATACTTGTTTATGAACCATGTTTCTCTTAAAATATTAAAGTTAGAACTGTGCAATGGCATACACATGTTTGTGTAAGAGATGGCTTTAAATATAAGTATTACTCCATGGCTTCCCATGTAATAAGACCATCATATATGTAATAAGAGCACCATATATGTAATAAGAGCATCATATATGTAATAAGAGCACCATATATATGTAATAAGAGCATCATATATGTAATAAGAGCACCATATATATGTAATAAGAGCATCATATATGTAATAAGAGCATCATATATGTAATAAGAGCACCATATATATGTAATAAGAGCATCATATATGTAATAAGAGCACCATATATATGTAATAAGAGCATCATATATGTAATAAGAGCATCATATATGTAATAAGAGCATCATATATGTAAGACCATCATATATGTAAAAAGAGCACCATATATGTAATAAGACCACCATATATGTTATAAGACCACCATGTATGTTATAAGAGCACCAGATATGCTTTGCTTCAAACAGATTTTTTCATGATAAATTAAACTCAGTAAGTTTAGTGTTATAATCTTGATGGTGGTTCAGTGTCATAATACTGATTGTAGTTAAGTGTTTTATTCTTGAATGTTGTTCTCAGTGTTCTTTAAAAGACAACCTTTTTAAAATATAACTTGGATTCATGCTAAGGAACTGTGTTCAGGTATTTCTCTCACCCTGCCCTGAATTTCTTTAATGCCAACTTTCCAGTATTGGTCAGTTCCTCATCAAAAGCTGACTTGTGCTTTACTTTCTTTTTCTTTTTGCTAGGAGCACCTGCAACATTGATAAGACAGAAAAATACATATAGAAAGTATTATGATATCATGACACTGTAATTTATTTCAGTAAATGATTCACTAATTTACTGTTCCTTCTTTATAATGCTGTTCATTAAAACACTTATAACCATTAAAATGAGTTAGCCTTTTACAGGGAGATGGTCCTGAAAATCACATTTTAATTAACTCTCATTCATGAAGAACTGGAATGAAGTGATATATCAAACAATGATAATGAAAATATTGAGACTCCTGGTGCCTTGATGACCAGAAGTGGTACTGATTTACACAAGACCAAATGAAAGTATTGAGACTCCTGGTGCAGACTCCTGGTGCCTTGATGACCTGAAGTGGTACTGACTTACACAAGACCAAATGAAAGTATTGAGATTCCTGGTGCCTTGATGACCAGAAGTGGTACTGATTTACACAAGACCAAATGAAAGTATTGAGATTCCTGATGCCTTGATGACCAGAAGTGGTACTGACTTACACAAGACCAAATGAAAGAATTGAGACTCCTGGTGCCTTGATGACCTGAAGTGGTACTGACTTACACAAAACCAAATGAAAGTATTGAGACTCCTGGTGCCTTGATGACCAGAAGTGGTACTGATTTACACATGACCAAATGAAAGTATTGAGATTCCTGGTGCCTTGATGACCTGAAGTGGTACTGACTTACACAAGACCAAATGAAAGTATTGAGACTTCTGATGCCTTGATGACCTGAAGTGGTACTGATTTACACATGACCAAATGAAAGTATTGAGACTCCTGGTGCCTTGATGACCTGAAGTGGTACTGATTTACACAAGACCAAATGAAAGTATTGAGACTTCTGATGCCTTGATGACCTGAAGTGGTACTGATTTACACAAGACCAAATGAAAGTATTGAGACTTCTGATGCCTTGATGACCTGAAGTGGTACTGATTTACACAAGACAAAATGAAAGTATTGAGACTCCTGGTGCCTTGATGACCAGAAGTGGTACTGATTTACACAAGACCAAATGAAAGTATTGAGACTTATGATGCCTTGATGACCTGAAGTGGTACTGACTTACACAAGACCAAATGAAAGTATTGAGACTCCTGGTGCCTTGATGACCTGAAGTGGTACTGACTTACACAAGACCAAATGAAAGTATTGAGATTCCTGATGCCTTGATGACCAGAAGTGGTACTGACTTACACAAGACCAAATGAAAGTATTGAGACTCCTGGTGCCTTGATGACCAGAAGTGGTACTGACTTACACAAGACCAAATGAAAGTATTGAGATTCCTGATGCCCTGATGACCAGAAGTGGTAATGATTTACACAAGACCAAATGAAAGTATTGAGACTTCTGATGCCTGGATGACCAGAAGTGGTACTGATTTACACAAGACCAAATGAAAGTATTGAGACTTCTGATGCCTTGATGACCTGAAGTGATACTTATTTACACAAGTCCAAATGAAAGTAATAAGACTCCTGGTGCCTTGATGACCAGAAGTGGTACTGACTTACACAAGACCAAATGAAAGTATTGAGACTTATGATGCCTTGATGACCTGAAGTGGTACTGACTTACACAAGACCAAATGAAAGTATTGAGACTCCTGGTGCCTTGATGACCAGAAGTGGTACTGACTTACACAAGACCAAATGAAAGTATTGAGATTCCTGATGCCTTGATGACCAGAAGTGGTACTGACTTACACAAGACCAAATGAAAGTATTGAGACTTCTGGTGCCTTGATGACCAGAAGTGGTACTGATTTACACAAGACCAAATGAAAGTATTGAGACTCCTGGTGCCTTGATGATCAGAAGTGGTACTGACTTACACAAGACCAAATGAAAGTATTGAGATTCCTGGTGCCTTGATGACCAGAAGTGGTACTGATTTACACAAGACCAAATGAAAGTATTGAGACTCCTGGTGCCTTGATGACCTGAAGTGGTACTGATTTACACAAGACCAAATGAAAGTATTGTGACTTATGATGCCTTGATGACCTGAAGTGGTACTGATTTACACAAGACCAAATGAAAGTATTGTGACTTCTGATGCCTTGATGACCAGAAGTGGTACTGATTTACACAAGACCAAATGAAAGTATTGAGACTTCTGATGCCTTGATGACCTGAAGTGGTACTGACTTACACAAGACCAAATGAAAGTAATAAGACTCCTGGTGCCTTGATGACCAGAAGTGGTACTGACTTACACAAGACCAAATGAAAGTATTGAGACTTATGATGCCTTGATGACCTGAAGTGGTACTGACTTACACAAGACCAAATGAAAGTATTGAGACTCCTGGTGCCTTGATGACCAGAAGTGGTACTGACTTACACAAGACCAAATGAAAGTATTGAGATTCCTGATGCCTTGATGACCAGAAGTGGTACTGACTTACACAAGACCAAATGAAAGTATTGAGACTTCTGGTGCCTTGATGACCAGAAGTGGTACTGATTTACACAAGACCAAATGAAAGTATTGAGACTCCTGGTGCCTTGATGACCAGAAGTGGTACTGACTTACACAAGACCAAATGAAAGTATTGAGATTCCTGATGCCTGGATGACCAGAAGTGGTACTGACTTACACAAGACCAAATGAAAGTATTGAGACTCCTGGTGCCTTGATGACCTGAAGTGGTACTGATTTACACAAGACCAAATGAAAGTATTGAGACTCCTGGTGCCTTGATGACCTGAAGTGGTACTGATTTACACAAGACCAAATGAAAGTATTGTGACTTATGATGCCTTGATGACCTGAAGTGGTACTGACTTACACAAGACCAAATGAAAGTATTGTGACTTCTGATGCCTTGATGACCAGAAGTGGTACTGATTTACACAAGACCAAATGAAAGTATTGAGATTCCTGGTGCCTTGATGACCAGAAGTGGTACTGATTTACACAAGACCAAATGAAAGTATTGAGACTTCTGATGCCTTGATGACCAGAAGTGGTACTGATTTACACATGACCAAACGAAAGTATTGAGACTCCTGGTGCCTTGATGACCTGAAGTGGTACTGATTTACACAAGACCAAATGAAAGTATTGAGACTTCTGATGCCTTGATGACCTGAAGTGGTACTGATTTACACAAGACCAAATGAAAGTATTGTGACGTCTGATGCCTTGATGACCAGAAGTGGTACTGATTACACAAGACCAAATGAAAGTATTGAGATTCCTGGTGCCTTGATGACCAGAAGTGGTACTGATTTACACAAGACCAAATGAAAGTATTGAGACTTATTATGCCTTGATGGCCTGAAGTGGTACTGACTTACACAAGACCAAATGAAAGTATTGAGACTCCTGGTGCCTTGATGACCTGAAGTGGTACTGACTTACACAAGACCAATATAAAAGTATTGAGACTCCTGGTGCCTTGATGACCAGAAGTGGTACTGACTTACACAAGACCAAATGAAAGTATTGAGATTCCTGATGCCTTGATGACCAGAAGTGGTACTGACTTACACAAGACCAAATGAAAGTATTGAGACTCCTGGTGCCTTGATGACCAGAAGTGGTACTGACTTACACAAGACCAAATGAAAGTATTGAGATTCCTGATGCCTTGATGACCAGAAGTGGTAATGATTTACACAAGACCAAATGAAAGTATTGAGACTTCTGATGCCTGGATGACCAGAAGTGGTACTGATTTACACAAGACCAAATGAAAGTATTGAGACTTCTGATGCCTTGATGACCTGAAGTGGTACTGATTTACACAAGACCAAATGAAAGTAATAAGACTCCTGGTGCCTTGATGATCAGAAGTGGCACTGACTTACACAAGACCAAATGAAAGTATTGAGACTTATGATGCCTTGATGACCTGAAGTGGTACTGACTTACACAAGACCAAATGAAAGTATTGAGACTCCTGGTGCCTTGATGACCAGAAGTGGTACTGACTTACACAAGACCAAATGAAAGTATTGAGATTCCTGATGCCTTGATGACCAGAAGTGGTACTGACTTACACAAGACCAAATGAAAGTATTGAGACTTCTGGTGCCTTGATGACCAGAAGTGGTACTGATTTACACAAGACCAAATGAAAGTATTGAGACTCCTGATGCCTTGATGACCAGAAGTGGTACTGATTTACACAAGACCAAATGAAAGTATTGAGATTCCTGATGCCTCGATGACCTGAAGTGGTACTGATTTACACAAGACCAAATGAAAGTATTGAGACTTTTGATGCCTTGATGACCAGAAATGGTACTGATTTACACAAGACCAAATGAAAGTATTGTGACTTCTGATGCCTTGATGACCTAAAGTGGTACTGACTTACACCAGACCAAAGGAAAGCATTGAGACTTCTGATGGCTTTGTGGCCTGAAGTGATTACCAATAAGACTGGATGAAAGAACATAATTCCTGAAATTATGATACCTCAAATATTTTTCACTACTGTATACATATGACTCTAAATAATCTTTCTGATATTCAAAATTTTCTTTTCTTTATACATCACTTCAGAATTTATATTAACAGCTGAAACATATAATTTATATTAACGTCTGGAACATTATTTCAGGATTTTATATGGTGATTTGCTTCCAAAAGCATTTTCTACAATTGTCTCAATCATTTAGTGAAACAATATCCAAGAGAGACTACTATTACAAGGTATACTTTTCAACTACATCTGAATTGTCTCCCTTAACCCATTCTATCTTGAGAAGCAATTCTAAATACACTGTGGTAAAACGGAGCATCACACAGCAGCAGCAGAAGAAATTGTGATGACCTTCACCATGATTACAAAAAATGTTGTAACATTGTTATTTATTTTTTTAAGTATATAAAACTATCTCTGAAAAGGTAATAAAATTGGCAACAAAGTGATATATAGTCATATATGTTTTGTTAACATTTACCTGTCAGATGTACAAGCTCATAACTGTATTTTGAAATAGGGCTTTAAAAAAAAATTAAAAAAAAATTACCATGAACTTTAGTGAATCTTTTCTCCGTGAAAATGAATGAAATGCTCCACAGAGTATGGGAATAAAATAAAGATAATTCTATTTCTAATATTTTGATCCAAATTTGAAGTTTATAGCACTGTTAGTTCAAAGGTTATAATTATTTTACCAAAACTGCACAACTAAATACTAGGAACAATTTGTTGAATTCACAATATAGAACATGTACTTCAGCCTGCAGTTTCTCGGAAAAGAACTTGTCCACAAATTAATCCTGGAAATCTTTAAACTGAATCATTAAAAGGTTTGACAAAATTTTGAAGTTCACATCATCACTAGATCAGTATTCTTCTGGGTGTTGAACATTTGTTCTTCAACCAATTTAAATTCTAGATGCAACCGAGGAGAAAAAAAATTATCCCAGACATAATCATATTTAAATTCTTCAAAGTTAGCGTAATTGTCCGAATCGCTGTCGAAAAGTGGATGCAGTCATGCACCATCTATTTCATCAACTTCATTTACATTTAAACCATCAATTAAGTCAATATTATCTTCATAATCATCAAAATCTTCAACTTCAATGTCACTACCTTTGCTATCAATATCCATGTTTACATCTGAGTTTTTGTCCATCATTTTATCGAATGATTTTTAAATCAGCTGTTTTGTTTTTAACGATATTTTTTTCCAAATTTTTCTGCGCATGCATGCTTTAATCATTTCCTGTTGTCAGTGAAGAAGTACACATTTGTGATGCATAACACATGTTTCTAGAACTACATAAACACCTAGTGATACTACGACTGAAAGTGTATTCCGGATACAATGGGAGTCTATGACCAGAGGTGTAGTCAGGATAGAATGGGTTAATATAAAAAAAAAATGACCAAAGGCTAGCGTCTATACTTTGTTACTATTATTGCTAGGAGCATGTAATTTGTTATTATTATTAGTAATACAAACTATATTTGGTAAGATAATGAATTCTATGACACAGGTACTGATGGATTGAAATTCTTCAATGCAAAACCCCAAAACTTTACCAATTTAATTGCATCCATATTCATGCCTGTGGTATAAGACAGCAGTAAACTGAAGAGACATTGCAATTTGTTAAAAACAACAATAACATATGAAACTTTACAGAAAGCAAAGATGAGCTGTTTATTGTTGTTAGTGCATTCAAACAAAGGTTTTTTGGAACATTTTGCATTGAGTGCTGACTGGGGGTATACTGTGACAGTAAAGTAGCCAATACAATAATGTAGGGTTTTCCGAGCTCACATTCTTCCTATACAGTAAATAGGATCATCATAATAACAAAACTCAAAGTGGAAATGATTTTTGAAAGTTTGAAAGAATGGAGTAAATTTTGACAGAAAACATTTGTCTGGAATCACAACTTAATATTTATTGACCCTGCAATTGGTACTACCTTAAATTGACAAATAATGACGTTTTCAAAGAGATGTAATTCTGCCAATAGGGCCAGGTAACCTCTGGCAATCCATAAATGTAACATGTACCAAGTAAACCACTAATGATGTTATGGCAGGACTGCTAAGTTTAGTTTTGTTTTAAGCATATAGTTCTCCCAATAAAGAATCCATGTCAAGGTAAAAACTCTACATGCAGTTGACTCTGAGAAATGGATCTACAGATAACTGGAGTGGCACATATAGGTAAAAATGTCCTAAATTTGTCTGGCAGATATAAATCCATAGGCCCAAGTTACCTTGCAATGTAGTCAAATATTGGGAATCTAAACTGTTGGCCACAAACAAGCAGAAAGACTGACAGGCAGACAGGTGAAAAAGATCCATGTGTGTAACCTTTATAATAATACCTGAAGAGAAGTCATCATCCTCAAATGCTCTGATCCTTTTCGGTTTCAATGCTCGTTTCACTGCCCTAGCTCCATACACCTTTGCCTTGCTTATTTCATTTAGTACACGATCCTCAGCCTATATGCACAGAAGAAAGAGAGGTAGGATATGAAAAATTGTATAACCATCTTAAGTGTTTTCATTAAAGGGTCTATTTTAAAATTGAAAACTATTTGGGGAAATTCACCCACATTTGCAGAAATGGGGGAATTATATGAATGTAGTAGGATATATTTAAGAAATAAAGGTAGGGCTTGAAAATAAAATACATGATTTTCTCACACTGGTTGATTTGAAAGAAAAATAAGTGTAAATCACACAATAATAAGTCCTAGAATGGACCCTGCCTGACAACCCTGGAGAGACACTGAAGGGGCAGTATCTGTGTTGCATGTTCCTACTGTACTCATGAATTCAGTAATTTCTTGCAATAATTATTGAAACCTATATATAAAAACATTTATCATTTTCCTAAAGTAAATGTTATTAATAAATAAAATCAGACTACTGCATTTGAACATAATGTACAAACAAAATCAAGATAATGTGCAAAAATGAAAAATAAGCACATGTAATTTTATTCATCAATTGGGTCTTTATGACAACAATAACAACAATGGATCAGCAGGAAACTATCAAACATATATTTCCCCACTGCCAATAAAGTGACAACATCCAGAAAGTTAATTGGCAAGAAAATCTAATCCAAGAGTGTCCAACTCTAGGGTGGGCCAGATTTGATATGAAAGTAATTCACTTGGGACATATATATCATAAACTATAACACACAAATTTGACACTAACAAGAGACCTGGTCAGCAGGCTGGACAAATGAGTCTGGCAGGCCATATCCTGCCCATGGGCCATATGTTTAACACATCTAATCTTGTCAGTTCAACCACATGTGTTCACAAATATGTGTACCAAAACTATTTTTACATAGATCAAGTGATTTCTATGTCACTGTGTTTACAAGGTTGTACCAGAAACAATCTTCAAACTTCAGAAACTGAAAAAGTTAGTCAGCTTATCTATGCATTAATGGAGCATGCTCCCCAATTTAATGTCTTTAGGTCAAGTCTATTTCGTATTCAAGCCAAAAAGCTTGCAATCAAATAGTCTAAATAACATCATTAGGTCTTTTGGTGAAGACACCAATTTCAACATGACCATCCATTCTAGAATAGTAGTGATATCAAGATTTTCCAGGCAACTGTTATAGCAGCCATACAGGATCTATGACTTGTAAATTTAGGTCGAACTAGGTCAGTTTGCACAATTTTCATTTATGACCAAATAGATATCATAAGAACTCTTTTGATGAAAATCACACATCAAACTGATTTTCCATTTAAGAGTAATGAGATCAAGATTTTTAATATTGGACAGCAAATAGCACAATTTTATTTAACAAGACATAAGAAGTCTTCAGGTGAAAACCCCAATGTGGATACGAATTTTCATTTTTGTATACTAAAAATAAGATTTTCAAGATGGCTGCAATGGTGGCCATATCCGATATCAGATTTGCACCATTACCATTTAGTACCGATCAGACATTGTATGAAGCATTCTGGAAAAAGCATAATGTTGATATGATCAGCCAACTACACCACTCCCTTGATAACTCGTGGATATTGGGGCCCCAAAACATTGACCGTGATATAAGTGAGAGCGCAAGTTATTGAGGGACTTAAAACAAACAAAATTAGGGGCCCCAAGTGGCCGAGTGGTCTAAAGCGCTGTCCGTTATGGATCACTGCCATCTCACCTCTGTCTGCGTGGGTTCGAGTCTAGGATTCGGCGAATGTGGATATGTGAGAAAGCTTGCCAGTAGCTTCTCGTGGGTTGATGGTTCTTTCCGGTGATTTCCCTGTTTCTTCCTCCACAATTAATACTGGCCGCCATGAATAGCCTATCGTGTGCAGAAAAATGGCGTTAAGCCCAACAACAACAAAACAAACAACAAAACTAACAAAGGGATCGACGTAGAGGCAAAAGAAGGTTGGGAGTGGCTTGACATGTTATAGTGTTGAATACTCAATAATCGTGCTAAGATTAAATGTGAATAAATATCTCTTCATATCGGTGTACTTTAATTTTGTTTCTCACAGAGTAACATTAATTTCAGGATAGCATACAGTATATTTATTAGATCATCAAAACATTATTCCACATGGTGTCCGTTTGATTAACACATGATGACTAAAAACGTTGTGTACTACGTCACAAATTTTTGTTGTGAATGGTATACATTCTAGTTGTATTGTCTGATCCAAAGTAGACGTTTTTTAAATATAAAAGATTGACACATTTCGAAAAAACAATGTCGATCGAACGATATGTAGATTTTTATTGCGGTAGAAGAAAAAAATAAATTCACAAGGGTTAACCATTACCAACATGAATTGAATGGGTATAAAAATTAAAAACAAGATAAATTAAAACATGATAACACTTGTGGTTTGTTACAAGTTTGTACCATACATACACAGCATCATTTAATTCATTATCATTTGCAGTCCGTGCTCGTTCTCGTTTCATCCCTTCATCTGAATCAACATCATGAAAGTAATTTCGAAGTTTCAGCTCATCCTTAAGCCAACATCTAAATGTCGACTCAGCAACTTTTAGTTCATTGCAAATTTTTGATCTCGCTTTGCCATTATGAACCCTATCTATGATGCACAGCTTTTCAGTCAATGAGTACGCCTTTCGTTTAATTCCTTTGCTTTCCATGGTCACATTTACAAATGATTAGGATACATTACTGATATTATATACTTTAATGATGTTAATATATAAAAATGTAAAAACATTTTCGATTAGTAAAATAAAATGAAATTTGAGAACAGTAATAAATACAAGAACTTATGCTCCTATTGGCATGCCTTTTAACTTTATTTTATTGTACTTACCTTGTTTGATTTGATACAAAAGACATGCTCAAGGTGATAAAACAACACAGGACTCTTTTAATAGATTCTTTTATTGCAACAAACACTTCCCCAAGCTGTTGATCAAAACAAAGCCGGCATGTTATTAGGTTCTCACAGAAGTACTCACGGGTTTTGATGTGACGGTCAATTGACTCTTTTCATGTTTTCATAGAAGAGAATGTGTTTGTTGTGATTATAGTGTTAAGGCAAAATTAATGGATTATAATGTGAATTTCACCTAGCAAGACATTTAATTGTTTATTTCATTCTCTGTTGCCACCTGTTAGCATTTACCAGTATATTTTGTTGATTGCTGTTCCAACAGACTGTTTATTTACAGTGTATTAACAACTATTTCTCTATTTAAAAAAAACTTAACATAATATATGATATCTTATTAGAACTTGCAAATTTCACAATATGGATACAATGTTTATGGGCAATAATCACCATTTTCGATGATAAAAACAAGCTATGTATCAAGGTTCAATTTACCAATTTACCATTTCTTGTCATTACTTTTTTCACGTTCGACACATAAATTGGGAGCCATGCCAGACACTGCGTTATAAGCGGGTTCGCAAGTTAACCAGACGCGAGTTATCGAGAGAGTGGTGTATGAAAGATAGTGATAATATTTTCAAGATGGCCAATGTGGTGGCCATATTGGAGGTCAGAATGATAACATTTTCATTTATGACCAAGTAGACATAACAAATCTTTCAGTGAAAACTCCATGTTGGTAAGATCATTCATTCAGGATAAGTAGTAAAAACATTTTCAAGATGGTAACTATGGCAGTCATACTGGATATCTGAGCAGCACCAATTATATTTAGCACAAACTAGGCATTAAAATGAAGTCACTCAGCAAAAACCTTACGTTAATTAGGCCAATCAATCAGGAGAAGTAGCAATATAATTTGCTGCTGTGGCAGCCATATTAGAGGTCATATTGAATCATTTTCATTTAAGATCAACTAGATATCATGAGATGCCTTTTAGTGAAAACCCGATGTTAATGTGACCGTCCATTTAGGAGTTTCATGATTTTAAAGAGGGTGAAGCCATATTGGATGTTCAAGTTGTACCATATCCACTTGGGACCAACTAGACAATGATGTTTGTGTGTTTGTGTGTGTGGTGTTTGTGTGTGCATGTGCGTGTGTGTGTGCGTGTAAAGTTTCATGGCAATCCTCTACAGACCTTCCCATACATTCTTCTGGTCAAAGATCAGTAGAGCTGAACATCGTTCAAACAGTGTGAAAATGTAATCAGGTCAGATGCAGAGAAACATGCCTAATGAATTTCATTCCATTTTTCAACAATGTAATAACAAGGTTTGCACTTGAAAAACAAAATCTAAAGTCTAAACCACCATCCACCCCAGTTTTGTGATGAAAAATCTAAAACTGATTTGATCACCACAAATAATAAAACACCATGAATAACAAAACATGTCATTTGCATATGTAAAGAAACATGCTTAAAATATTTAATTTGAGAAATGTTTTTTTTTGTCACTCTGGGTGAAAATACGTCACACACCTGGGAATGATCAAACGGGTTAATAAAATTATATTTTACCATGGGCTAAGAAGCTTCCCAGGATGGACAAAGAGGCTCACTGATCGAGTGACAGACAGGCCCAAATGAAAAAGCTTCTACTGCAACAGTGGAGGCATAATATTTAAGCTGAAGGAGCTTCATGTGCAAGATCTGCACTGACATCTCCTGAAATCATTCCAAGCACAAGAGTACAAGGTATAGCACTTTCCCCATGTTTAACAGCTGATTTGTATACCACAATACCATGCCAACAATGCTTAACAGTCTTCTTCATAGATAACTTAATTATCTGTGCAAAAGCCATTTTCCTCTTTTAGTTAAAGTGACTTCTTACTTTTGATATTTTGGTCATGAAATAGACAGCCTCTCTCATTACCTTAAGTGCCATGCATCTCTAAACATTGGGCCAGGTCTGTGATGTGGAACTAATCTTATTGTGCAGAAACCACTTTTAGTCTATAGGGTTTGTCCATAGACCAAATGCAAGGCATCCATTAAAACTTGAATTATTGTTTATTATGTAGAAACCTTTTCCTTCTTTCAGTCACAGTGACCTTGATCTCTGACCTTTAGAGTGTGGAAACAAACTAGTAAGAGACATATGGAGGACATTACAACAAAATATGTTATGTCATATGGCAAAAGTATAAAAATTCTGGCAGAATCAAACTGTATTGGACCCATCCCAAAATAATCTGATTTCAAAGTATACTTGAAACTTGCATTTTCTGACAAAGGGAAATAACTGATTTCATGCAAGTCTGATAAAACATAACTAAAGAAAAATACTTCAGTATTAAATGCAAGAAAATAATTTACATTTCTAAAAACTCTTAATACAAAGAGAATTAGAACACAAAACCACTGGCTGAATTCCACACATTTCTATACACTTACAGTGGGCAATGCATTTCCTTTATTCCTGTCCTTGCCCTTCTTTTTCTGCCTACTGGGCAACCTGTTCAGATCTCCTGCCCTGAGGGCAGCTACAACAGAAAAAATATTACAGTTGACTTTAATCTAGAAACCTGCAAAGCATTTTGCTAACATAAAAAATGCATTTCTTTTGTGTATGGAAATCAATGATGTGTAATCATGCTTATAAACAAAACTGTTATAAAAATCTGTGGAGTACATAGAGTGAAACTAATGCTGGAACTAGAATATACCATATATTATACATTAGTTTTAGTAATCATACTTCACTGAGAAAATTTAAGTAAAGAGAAAATATGTAAGGATTAGTTTTTACAACAATTTACATTAAATTTTCATATATTTGTCCAAAATACAGCTTTACAATATTTTAATGTTTATATAGAGATTTGTTTGGAAATCTTCATCAGGGTTTTATTTAATTTACTTTAGAAAAGTGTGCAATTTAAAAATTAAGATGAATGAAAAGACAAGATCTACTCTAAAACACTGACATTCCCGTGGTCAACAAGAATTTCCACTGATCCAAGATAAGGCTGTTTCTTCTTTTTAACTGCTGAGTGTTCTAATCATCTCTGATATTCCTGAATGATAATAAGACTTTCAGGATGGCCCCTGTGGCAGCCATAATATTTTTATTTAAGACAAACAAGACATCACAAGAAATGTTCTTTTGAAAATCCAATCAAACTTGCTCCTTTTCCTTGATGATACTAAAGAGAACAGGAAAGCAGTCTACCTATGGGTAAGGATCTTAAAAGATGCTTCATTCAAAAATTCATAGATATTTATTATAAAATGGAAGCATGTAATTCAGTCTTGTAGTTAGCAGTTTCTACAAGGGTCTCCCCAACTGCTGGAAAAGTGACTCTACTGCTAGTGATCAGTGCAAAGAAAATTCCATGAAAACCAAATGACCCTCTTTGGACATACGGTCTGCCAGGATATTCCTCTTGCCCATAATATGGCAAATTCAGGGAGTGATCTCTTCTTAAGGCTGCACATCAAAGGAGGTCTCAGAGTTCCATTAAAATAGAAGGGGACTGTGTACCTTCCTGATAAATGAGGTACTCTACTATGATGTTACTTAGGTGACCATAACACAATGATATAAGGTTGTCACACCTCTGCAAAGCTAGGAAAACATTTCTGCATTTCCTATACATTAAGGGCCGCTCCTTCCTGGGACAAAAATCCCGTAAGAACTACACTCTTTGGCTCCAGGTGAGCACCCCATCCTGAATTGATGTGTTGGTGTACAGAAAGGACCGGGGTTTGGGGATGTGAATTGGTTTTTGAGTTAGATACCTGTCTTAGAAGGAAGGTGGATCCCAGGGGATGAATGGTCTTCAGTTCACTAGAAACAGGAACTAGAGTGGTAGTCCGAGTTTCCTCTGACCCTTGACACCCCATTTTTGATATCTGGTTTTTTTATGTTGGGGTGTAGGGTCAGAGTCTATTCACTATCAAAAACTTGGAATTTGCTGACACCATTTGGTGTCGGCATAGGGTACTTGCCAACTATCAGGCCTAGCAAACTTAAATGACCTTACATTGACCCATAATTACATTAAATCGATAGGGAAATCATTTATCTTCTCAGAAATTACAAGCATAACACCGATTTTGTCTTTAATCCGTTGTCAGACAAGACGTAACTACAGCGTTGATGAATTTTGACCTCGTTCGCACCATTTTCATTGCTAGTCACTTGACTAACCAAATCTCGCAGCCGATATGCATAAACGTCATAGGTCAAATAGTCACGTGATAACAACAAAAATCCGAGTTTTCCCATACCACTTGTGGAAGACGGCAAATGTGTCACCTTCATTGATAACTGATTTTATTACATCACACTGTAGTTCTTTAATATTAAAATAGTATCCCTTTTCTTAAAGTATCTCATTGGCAAGAGATTCCGTGTATTCGTTTTTACCTGCCATGTTGCAATATAGGTTTATGCATAAAACCTTCCATTCCAGTATTGCAGAAAGAAGACATAAACTCGAAAATATTGAATGAAAGTCACGCAATGTATACCATAACAAGAAAAAATACGTATTATTCAACAGATTAATTGGGATAACAGCAGCCAGAAACATGTCGCTGTCACATCTTCCTGGAAAGAGGCTGACTGATCACGCAGAAACTACATGTCAAAGCACTTTGTTGTTATCACGTGACCCTACACCCCAACATAAAAAACCAAATATCGAAAATGGGGTGTCAAGGGTCAGAGGAAACTTGGACTACTAGAGTGGGTGTTAGTAAAATCTTCAAGTTCAAAGTTTCAAGGTGAGAGAAGTAAATATCTGAACTGACAACTTCACAGCCAGAAAAGCATGAATGAGGGCCAGGATTTGGACCATTCCGTCCCAAGTTTACGAACCCTCTCTAGTGAGGACGTTCATCCCCATGTAAATGAAGATATGAGAAAGGACAGGTCCTTAAGAAAAGAATGTTGTCCATCCAACAGTTATCAAAATAATGGAGAATTAGGATCCCTAATGATCTCAAGTGGGCTGCAACCACCCTCATCACTTTGAAAATTTTAAATGCCTTCTGACTTAAAATGGGGGTCATTTCTGTGAGGTGAAGATAGGGATATGAAGGTATACATCAATAGTGACTCAAGGGCTTATGGAATACATGCAATACAAAGGATGTAGGCAAAATATATTACAGAGAAAAATGATAAGGATGACTAAAAAAGATGGTCATTCATATTACTGAATCTGACAGTCTTTTATGATGGGAAGAACAAAAGCTTACAAGTAGCAGCTATTATTAATAATTCTTAGAATTGGAATTCTGCGATGAGCATGACCATGTGCTCAGAGTGCTTAGTGCATTTATCTAATATTCTTCTTTTAAAATTTGTAAAGTGGTATTGATTGATCCTTGTTTGGATCTGACATATTTGAACAAAATCCATTTGCTCTAACATTTTCTGTCATATCACATCCAACACTCACACCATGAAGTGTTTTGCATAAAATCTGGCATTGTTTTACTTAAAAGTACATTCATGTCCATTTACTCTTTAGCTTATCAATATAATGAATCTGTAAGGAAAAGTTAATATTTGAAGAAATCCATCTGTTTTATTGGAAATGGGTCATATATAGTTGCTATATATAGAAAATAATGTACTCTTATACTAATCATTACACAGCAGTTACCTTTTTAAGGTTAGTTTCAAATATATATGAGCAGAATTAAAGAGATGATAATGAAAATGACAAAAATAACTTTTTATTGCTTTATTTTTATTTTAGATTTTAACATACTAGAACATAGTAATGCATACACTGGTGAGTATAAAACTTAATTTGGTGAAATAAAGCATAATGATTATGCCAAAACTGTATGTATGTATGTATGTATGTATGTATGTATGTATGTATGTATGTATGTATGTATGTATGTATGTATGTATGTATGTATGTATGTATGTATGTATGTATGTATGTATGTATGTATGTATGTATGTATGTATGTATGTATGTATGTATGTATGTATGTATGTATGTATGTATGTATGTATGTATGTATGTATGTATGTATGTATGTATGTATGTATGTATGTATGTATGTATGTATGTATGTATGTATGTATGTATGTATGTATGTATGTATGTATGTATGTATGTATGTATGTATGTATGTATGTATGTATGTATGTATGTATGTATGTATGTATGTATGTGCAATCAGTGGGTATGATGTCTGCCTGACTGAAGGCTATTTAATGAATGGTCAGTTTAGCCCGTCAGATGGCTGGAATGCTTGGATGTTGTTTGGGCAGGTTGTTAGATGGCTAGTTTTGAAACCACCATTGCAGAAGATGCAGTAAAATGGATGATCAGTCAGAATGATCCTCTAATGGTTCTATATACCATGGCACTACCAGCCAGTAAGTGGCACAAAAACCAAATTGATCAATCTCCAGTCACTAGACAATAGGCATGGCTGGCTGACCACCTGGACTGGCTGGTCATCAGCCAATACCGCAAAGTATGGCATGAAAAAATATTGAAATAGATCATCAAGTTGGCTAAGAGGCCAATCTTGGACATGGGAATCAGGGGTCTTACACAGCACACTCTCCCATAAGCTCCATATTATCTATGATTTCTGTGACTGACCTAAACTTTTCTTACCATAAAATGCACACACTGCACGTTGAGGACAAAGAACACTTTGTACATGTAAGGCAAAATTAAAAAGCTAAAAGTGTTCACAAAATCATATAACAACATATTATTTTAACAAGTGGAAATATATATGCAACATATAATAATAATAAACAGCAAATACACACAACAATATCAAGCACAAATAATAAATGAGAGAGAGAGAGAAAGAGAAAGAGAGAAAATTTTCAAAAGAGAATGGTCAAGTTTACAATACCATGTTTGCTGCCACATAAGCTGCTCCCATCACTGAAAAATGCATAGAACTGGTGATGCCATAATATAATCCAAATAACGATCTAGACCATTATCTACCATAATATTATCCAACTTTATAACTGGATCTCTGCTCTTAATATTTGGGGTCAAACTAAACACTGGTAAATATGATACACTGGTCTTCAAATTCTCAGAAGAAACATGAACCCGACACCTCAATAGATCATAGGTATCTCTATGGAATGATTATTCAAACTTGTTAGCAAGCTTTTAATTGACCAAAAATAGGCACGGCTCTGGTGTTGCTTTAAGTACATGTGAACTTGTAACCAAATTAAAAATGTTCTAGTTTTTGCAGGTAATCTATAACTCTATAATCCAGGACACTTTGCAACTCAATAACCCAAGATACTTTGCAACTCAATAACCCAGGACACTTATCAACTCAATAACCCAGGACACTTTGCAACTCAATAAGCCAGGACACTTTGCAACTCAATAAGGCAGGACACTTTGCAACTCAATAAGCCATGACACTTTGCAACTCAATAAGCCAGGACACTTTGCAACTCAATAAGCCAGGACACTTTGCAACTCAATAAGCCAGGACACTTTGCAATTCAATAACCCATGACACTTATCAATTCAATAACTTAGGACACTTTGCATCTCAATAAGCCAGGACACTTTGCAACTCAATAAGCCAGGACACTTTGCAACTCAATAACCCATGACACTTATCAACTCAATAACCCAGGACACTTTGCATCTCAATAAGCCAGGACACTTTAGAACTTGTGAATTCATTAAAATATTCATGTATACACACCCTTTTCCTGCATCCTTTCCTTATGTGTTTGGAACCATGTACGTTTTTGTTCCATCATTTCTTTCTTTTTTTCCAGTATGTTTTGGGCTTTATTAACCTGATTTTCCATGGACCTCATCTCCTTCTCCTCTTTCTCCTGTTCAAACAACTGCTTGATGTCCTCCTCCAAGCTCTCAATTTTGTCTCTGTACTTTGTTATCACTTCTGAAATAACATTAAGGTTTAATGATAACTTTCAAATGAAATGGAATATGGATAACAATGGGATCAACTAGAGTACAATGAAAGGCATGTCCCACCTTTAACAGTCCTCTATGCGGGCATTAGTATTACTGACCAATGAGTCTAATTTGACTTAGACC
Organism: Potamilus streckersoni; assembly: GCA_016746295.1. Taxonomy (NCBI): domain Eukaryota; kingdom Metazoa; phylum Mollusca; class Bivalvia; order Unionida; family Unionidae; genus Potamilus; species Potamilus streckersoni. Next base: position 5,052,481 of record JAEAOA010002358.1, on the reverse strand, counting down.
TTTGATCAAGGTATGTGATCTGGACTAAATGTTACTGTTCAGAAATCATTATTTTCTTTTTAGACATACATACCATAACACTGACCTTTTACCTCTAACCTTTGAATCAATAAATTTTTCTTTGATCCTAAGTGTAAATCATCCACAAAGTTAGCTCAAGGAACTTGCTCTGGAACAAATTGTTTATCAAAATCCATTTTTCTTTGAGCCATAATGATCTTGACCTTTTAACATTAGACCCCAAAATCAAGACTTCTTTTCAACACTGACCTCCAAACTTTGGTTAAGGTATTTGGTCTAAAACTAAGTAATGAAGATGGAGGTAGAGCAGGTGGAAGAGAAGCATACTTGTAATCCAAGTATCACAGGTTTGATACCCACCCAGGCCTGTCTGGGTCAGGTACTTTAGCATATCATTGGGAAAGGTCTCTAATTTCCTCAGCATGATATGGCCAAATAATGAATTTAAAGTGCATTGAAAACCAACATACAATCCAGTCACAGTGACCTTGATTTTTGCTTCTTCCTTATTCATCATATAAATCATCCACAACTCTGATGAAGGTATATAATCAGTTACAAGTCTATGCCCTTAAACGTAAGTAACAGAAAAGCGTGAAAAGCAACAAGCCTTGTAAAATTCAGCAAATCATTTCCCTAGAATACAAGGTAAAAAAATGAGAAAAAAAAGAACTTATGCTAGAGTAAATTAAATCTAAAACCAATTATATAATTACAGACACAAGTATTTAATAATATAAAGTACTGAATAAAATTCAGTAGAACTAATAGCATTGTGCAGAAACTGTTTCTTTGTTCAAGTAAGTGACTTTGAACTTTAATCTTTTGACCCCAGAATTAATAGGTTTTTCTTTTCCAAGAATTTTGGTACACTGAAAAATGTACCAAATTATGGCAAATTGCATTTTCATTAAACACAAAATATAGAAAATATATGTCAACAATAACTGATTGGTTCTACTGAACTGATCACTGATTCTTAAGTTTACTAAGATCATTCCCGACACTAAATTAGTGTGTGCCATGAATGCACCATCCAGTCAATTATTTAAAGGAGTTGAATCAAAGTTCTTTCCACAATCATCAATATAAAAAGAAAAAAAAAATAAAACCAACTAACATTGAGTCTGAGTGTTTGTGCAAAAATGGGATTAAATGAGTTACCTTGTGGAATAATCCTAGATTTAAGGGGTGTTTTGGCTTTCTTCACTACCTCCTTCAAAAGTTTCCTTTCTTGCTCTCCCACAAGAGTTATAGATCTAGAAGTAAAAATATATTTAGACAAATCAGTACTTTTCTGATGGAATTTCAGTGTCTGGTTTGAAACTAAATGTAAATTTTGAAATCTAATGGAGTATTATGTGAACAATAAGATGAAAACTACCAGGCAGAATCTTATTTATGAAAACTCAAAGCATCAAGCATCTTAGAAACATTACTAGGACAGGGTGTGTTCAATTATATGGCTCTGTTTCCTGCAGTGTTCTCCCAAGTATTTTCATGTTTGCAAGAGATGTATTGAACTTAAATCAATAGCATAGTTTATATTTTTCAAACATGACATGTTCAACTAAGCTAACAGCTGGAGCATTACACTGGCAATTTGAATTCATCCAAAAAGATAAAATTCATCAAAAAGTTCTTGATAAAGTTTTACTTCTTTTATGCTGCTTATCTGGATCTGTCAAACAAAAATCTGTCCAATGGTCCAGTCTTGCTACTACAATGCCAACTGCTGTCATATATGATGTCTGATTAACCTATTGTAATACCAGGGATCGTCCTGGGCTTCGCCAATGTCACAAATTGCGATTTTTTTTTCCTTATTGGCGACAAAAAATACCAGTTGGTGATTTTTTTGGCGACAGTCTTTTTGGCAGTTTAGCTTGTACATACAATCATGGATTTGGATTGGAGAAATTCAATGGCACCACGAAAGGAAGTCACAGACTTATTTCAGACCTATACACTGACCTATATTCCCACACAAACAAATCCTGTGTTCATACTGACATACCCATCTGTACAGCACAAGGTTACATCATAATCCGCTAATGCTGACATCTGGCCTTTGTACTGTATGCTAGGATACCTACAATCGACTGACGTATGAAAACGCGAACGGCAACAGCTACAAGTAATTGAACAACGGCTAATTTTACCCTTTTTGTAATAAAAAAAAAAAATACCAATAAATAGTATTGTCGATAGTCGAGAGAAAATTTATTACCTTTGAAGTACCGATTGCTGTGTATAAATACCAAGCAAATGGAAAAATATCTCTATCAGAATTATATACTGTCAGCAGTGCAACATTATCATGGGTAAATGCAAGTTAGACATAGCATGTTCATCATCTCAGCCTAAGAGTAAATTAAAAAAGTTAACAGCATTTGGATTTAATACAAATTCATCGAACACAGTCGCTGATCCTGATGTTATTCCTGGGAGACCTGCTCATTGATCTTTTACTTTTGCCATCAATCCTGTTATGTCTGCAGAGAATTAAGCTATGCAACAAGAAATATCAACGCAAACAAGTTTTGCATAATTGAATAATTTATTTATCAAAACGATTGAATTCGAAAATACGCAGATTGGTACCTGCCATCGGGAAGTTTTTATATTTAAGGATTGTTTTCACCAATATTCTCCGATTTTACAGGTCCAATACACGGGAAATTTTCAAAAATGACATGCCATTTCTCCCTGTGGAGTGCATTTTTTGCCTCTCCCTCCAAAAGTACCCCCATTTCATATTTTATGCAACAGCTAAAGGTTAGAATTGAGCCTCTGCAACATACTTCAAAGACATTGCCTGTTACAGTGAGTGAAGCACCAGTAACTGATTGACAAATAAATCTCACCCTTTTCTGTGATAACTGATAATGCCTAAAAGGGATATGCATTTGATTTTTCAAATTTTGTCTCAAGCTACCATACATATAACTATTTTCCACATTTTATATCCCACCGTAATATCTTATTGCTAAAGTGAGAAAGCCTGCCAGTAACTTCTCATGGGTTGGTGTTCTTCCCGGGGTTTCCAGGGCTTTTCCTCCACCATTAATGTAGGCCGCCATGTATAGCCTATCTTGTGCTGAAAATGGCATTAAACCGTATAAAAACAACAACTTATTGTTGACTAGTGGCTCTGTAACAAAAGGCATGAACAAAAGCGTGTTGACATATGAGCGCAATACTAAACAACCTCAAAAAAAGTGAGCGCGACAAAACCATGCAGGTATAAATTAAGTTAAAAGTAAACAGTGTGTGTGGTATTAAAAAATCCAAAGCCACGACCATTATTCTCATTCCAATTCTAATTAACTGTCCAGCGATAAAAATAATTTACTTTCATGTTTTCAGATGAAATAATTATAATTAACATTAACTGACTGCCGATTATTTTCCAAAGACAAAATGATTGCATACAACATTAGTATTTAGAGTAATTAACTCAGTAAATGTTACTTGAACCATTTGAACATGTTAAAATTACAATTATTATTTCTTATTTGTAATATTTGGTCTTACATAGAAGAACAATAGGATAAGTACTCATAAAACTATTTAAAAAATGATGTTTTTTTTATATTTACATCTTTTGCAGAGTGCATGTCAACATGCTTTTGTCCTGGCGTGCTTTTCTCAGGTCACCTTAACTAGTATATGCATATAACAATTAGGGAAAAACCAATTAGCATTTTTCTACCAATTTCCGCTTCCGGATTTTGGGCATGAAATTTTTTCGATTCCAGATACAATTCAAATAATCGGAAATGCCAACTACTAAGAGTTATTTGCTTATAGCACATCTGAATAAAATCTCGTCTCTGTATCCCTGTCAACTGAATTCACGTGTCAGTGCAAATTTAGTGTCGATAGTGAAAGAAGTTTTAGCATTGCAGGTGATATTTTCAGCGACAAACGATCATCATGTCAGCTGAAAAAACGGAGATGCTACTATTTCTGGCAAAGAAATTGAAAGTTATAAATTTTGATTATTAAATTTATTTACTATCTATTAAACTGCGTTTGTCATGCATATTAAAATATTTTAATAAATTTAAATCTTTCGGTCTAACTCAAGTATTATCGTTTCACCTGTTGTGTTGACCATATTGGACTTTTCTGACTTCTTATTTAACTTTATTAACGCACTATGGAATGACACGGTACTATAGAAATTCAACTTTATTATTTTTAGTATCCAAATTGGTCATTCCTGTCTTGTCCGACTCTGATTAATTGGAAGTTCATACTATCTGGTGGAATCCAATTTCCGGATCAAAAGTTGGTTATGCCCTAATAACAATGTTGACTTGGTCGATAACATTTTTTTTCCTTGAATTGTTATGACAGTCACTACTGCCTATATATATATATATATATATATATATATATATATATATATATATATATATATATATATATATACAGTACAGTTATGCCAGGTTTTGACTCTTGTAAGTTTCATTGTTGGGGATGGAGATTCAAGTTTGCATGTCAAGAAAAACTCTACAGCATTCAGTGAGATGTACTTTGTGAAGATAGCTATACAAATGTGGGAGGAGGGGTAATGACACTGTAGATGTCAGCAAAGTTGATATTTTTACATTTGATAATGCTTTTTTCTCAGATGTAAAATAGTCATCATCATGTAATTATTTATTTTATAATATTATAGCTGTACTGATTGTTGTCATTTAAGTAAAAACTATCCAGTGTTTTTCAATTTTCAATTTTCGTCGCCTATTGCATTAACAGACTTGGAAAAATATACACTATTTATTCTGGCGACACTTTTGGAAAATTGGCGACAAAATATTGCGGTTGGCGATTTTTTTTTTTTGTGACAACTTTTTAAAAGCCAGGACCATCCCTGTAATACAAATTAATTTTATTTTAGTTATCAAAACTGATTCATCACTACTTATGTCACTGTAACAAAGAAAAAGTTGGAAAAGAAATGTTGGATAAATAACACTTGGCCCTAAGACTACAAACAATTGTTAAACTCAAAAATCAAAATCAAATATAACTCTATGACATCTGACTGGCATATCTGAATTCTTCATTTTGTGCTCAGAAAGAGTTTGTGTGTAAGAATTATTTGTAATCTTCAGTTTCATCCTTTGCTGTCACTATGTGAATTCACATCTCTTTTAAAAGATGACAACATCAACAATAACAATGGTTAATGTGATTCCCACTGACCAAATTTACTATCTATCATAGCCATGGAAAAAGACTATCGATCATAACCAACGCCATGGAAACAGACTATCTATCATAGCCACAGCCATGGAAACAGACTATCGATCATAACCACCGCCATGGAAACAGACTATCTATCATAGCCACTGCCATGGAAACAGATTATCTATCATAGCCACAGCCATGGAAACAGACTATCTATCACAGCCACAGCCATGGAAACAGACTATCTATCATAGCCACTGCCATGGAAACAGACTATCTATCATAGCCACAGCCATGGAAACAGACTATCTATCATAGCCACAGCCATGAAAACAGACTATCTATCATAGCCACAGCCATGGAAACAGACTATATATCATAGCCACACCCATGGAAACAGACTATCGATCATAATCACCGCCATGGAAAAAGACTATCTATCATAGCCACAGCCATGGAAACAGATTATCTATCATAGCCACAGCCATGGAAACAGACTATCTATCATAGCCACAGCCATGGAAACAGACTATCTATCATAGCCACAGCCATGGAAACAGACTATCTATCATAGCCACAGCCATGGAAACAGACTATCATAGCAACAGCCATGGAAACAGACTATCTATCATAGCCACTGCCAAGGAAACAGACTATCTATCATAGCCACAGCCATGGAAACAGACTATCTATCATAGCCACAGCCATGGAAACAGACTTGGCAAAATCGGTGGTGATGGAAGATCCTGATGAGGTTGCTAATAAAACATTCATTCATCCCTACATTATCAAATCCCATTATAATAAGCTTTCATTACATCATGAAATCGCTTACTGCACAATCATGGCATGGCTTCTAAAAGTGTGAAATAATTTCCCTCTTTCTTGAAGAACTATTGAGCTTGAGTGCCAAAAAAAACCAAGACTTTGATTTTATAATTTGGCAAGATGTGTTGCATTCCTAAAGAAACAAAAATATATATTGCTTATTTTTGTAACGAAATTAGCTAAAAAAAAAAATGGTGGTATTTGTTACTCTGTTATTGAAGCCAAATCTTTAAAACCATTAAGTCTTCAATGTGTTTGAATAAATCCTGTGAACATCTGTTGCTCAATCTAGGGTAAACCTGAGCCAACAAAAGTTTCTCACTCATCTGGCATACACATCCAAGCAACAAACATCATAGAGGTCTTTAAAGTTTTTCATATTTATAAATCAAATATATGACCCAATTATTCAAGGGAACAAACAGACCAGCAATGCATGCTCAATCAACTGTCATGCAAACTTTTTCAAACAAGTTTATTGCCTGAATTGTCAGTTAAAGTCATTGCCATACCGAAATCCATCTTATTCCTTTTTATTTTTATTTATAATACAGAAATGCAAACAGTAGTTCCAAATAAACTTCTATACCCAACCCACTTTAATAATAAGTTATATGCATAAAGCTTGTATTGCCATGGTCCACTGACTGGAACAGAACCATTTAAGTTGCAGGAGTGATTTGTTTTCATAATCAATTGTTCAACCCTGTTTTCCATCTGCTGTGGTTCAAAGTCATAGTTCTAAATAAAATTTAAATTAAACCTGCATTTATTCTATTTTTTTTCCTGTCCTTTAGAGAAGGACTCAACTATTTTTATGTAGATTACTCTTTACTCAGGAAAATTAATGGTTTACTTCCATAATGGGTCTAGCCCTTATAAACAACTGCTCAAGTGTTAGTCTAAAGGTGAACACCTCTGACCTCCTGGATGATCTTTCAGTTAAAGTATTTTTCATGCCTAAATATAAGTTTTTTTTTTTTTAAATTTAGAAACTCCCAATGTCTCAATTATGCATTTTATTTTTGGTCAGGACTTTAGAAATGTCCAGCAAATATGAATATTTTGGAAATACAGTGTTTCCTAAGTTAGTATGAGTGTTTTAGCAAGTAATCAAATATTTGGATTCAAATAGATCAAGCAGAAAATTTGAAGAAGTTATGTTTTTCTGCACATTTTCAATGGAATTACTATTATGGATACAACCAGATTGTCAGGTGACTGGTGAGTATACATTCTTTATTCCTCTGTTGCAGACTTTGTATATAGTTATATGTACCAATGAATGCTCTCTCTCCTCCCAAATTAATACTAAATATGTAATAACTGTTTTAAGTATTGTCTAATTTGCAACAAGCTGGTAGCTACTTTAAATAAATCTGTAGCTTTGTCCCACTCTACATTTTATATAGCTTAGAAAATAAACATGCAGTACTTTCTTCACTTAACAAACTTGTTTGGCTATAGCATGGAATGATACATAGCACAATAGTGTTCTGTGGACGCTAATCATCATGCTATAATGGGGTTTTACTATATGTGTGTGTGAGTGTGTGTATGTATGTATGCATGTGTGTGTGCATATGTATGTATGTATGTGTGTGTGTATATGTGTGTGTATGAGAGACTTACCTCCCCTTTTTTCCTGCTCTAGCAGTTCGACCAACTCTGTGTATGTAATGGTTCATGGTGTTTGGCATTGTAAAGTTTATCACCTGGGAAGAAGAAGCAAGACTCAAGTATATGAATGCAAACTACATATGAGATACAATGCACAATATAATTGCTGAGTTTTATTAAATCAAGCCTTATATAATGTAGCTCAAGTACTTGTTTATATCTATCAAAAGGTGTAGTTGTAGTAATGCAAATTACTTATTTACAGCAAGAAGATTTATATACTTATTCATTAGAAAAATATAATTTTTCATAAAATTTGTTGCAGATATGCTTTATTTACTGAATAAAAAAAAACTGATTATAACATTTACAATTTACAGTTACATTTATGGCAAAAGATGGAAATATTTCTCTAGGTGAATTCATCATTAAGAAGAATGGACTACAACATACAGTTTTAACCCCTTCAATGTCCAATCCTCTAGCAGCCAGGTCTGTTGCCAGCAACACATCTATCTCAGAATTCTTGAATCTCTTTAGTGTTTCTAATCTCTGAAACAGGAAATGTTTCTGTCAGGTCAAATAAATACTAATTATCCTTATTAAAGAATAAATAATTATTTGACTACAAAAACAAACCATTCTGTTCTTCCACATGTGGACCTCTACCACAAAGTCTGAGCCTTATGGGTAGGGTCCATTGATGGTAAGGACTACCACAGGGGCACATCAGTCGGGTTTATGCATTTATTGTTATGGTCAGCACAACAACCACATGTATATGATGATGGGTAAGTGAAAATGCACTGTCCTTTTACTGTTCAATCTAGTGATATAATCTTGACTGCTTGTTTGCGAAGTACTCAAGAATATGTCAAACATTTTAACATCTTAAAAAATTCTTCCAAAATAATGTCAATGAAAAACTTAAAGATCAAATGAGGCCATAAATGTCAAGATATTTAAGAATTGGGAAAATTGTATTTTATAGCCTGTCGAGGGACAGTCAATGGACTACATGGTATTGTAAAAGCAAATAGTTACAATGCTGCAAAGTGTTCATGAATAAGGTTTTTCAAGCTGGATTCTAATCAGAACACTGCATATTTTATAACGAGTTTATCAGTGGATCATAAATACTTACCCCTGGACGGATAATGAATATCAGATTGAAAGGCAGTTTCATAACTATTACAACTTCTACAGATATAAAGGAAGTGAAACTTGTCAGGAGTTTTTCTTTTGTCTGAGCAAACTAGTGTCTTTTTTTCTAATCCAGTACTGAGAACAAAATATTTAGGCCATATGAACAGATTATGTAAAAATTAACCTTTCTCTAAAAAGCCAAAAGCCAAAACATTTGCAAGATGTCTGAAAATAAGGAAGCAGTATGGGGGTTATGAAGAACACTGCAATTTTAGATTTCCTTGTTAGGTTGCACCACTTACCCATCACTTTTATCTTTTATGCCTGAAAGTTTTCCATATGGAATCCATATGGTACAAAAAAAGACCACAAATTAAAGATACATCATTACAGTTGATTTTAGACTGAAAGAATAAAGTGCATCCAAGTATGGCTTGCTGAAAAGAGAGTGATGTAAGCAGGAGATGATCAATTTCACAGGTTGTTGTCAGAAATGTCTTTCTGATTTTGATTATCTTGATATCTGGAGCACCAATTAAGAGCACATGGTGGATGATCATCGACAGAGAATGTAAAGAAGGGAAGATAAAACCTTCAACAAAAACATTGCTGCATCTATTTCTAAAGTAGCATACATGGAGGATAAAATGATGACTCAAACATACTCAAGCTCGATGGATTCAAAATCCTGACAAAAAGGTTGTGACAGGGAAAGCTGATAATGATTTATGTTTGAATTTTCTTGAATAAACAAGAAACAGGAAAGGATAGTTGCAACAATATTTTTTAATATAACACCAATCTTAGGTGCCCTTAGGACCTAAAATTTACATTCCTGGAATAAACATAATAATAAACATAATAGATTTTTATTATCTCTGTTCAGCGTATTTGTACAGAAGAAATACTTACTGTGTACTAAAAGATTTTTGAAACTCAGCCAATTATTGGCATCATTACATTATCCTTGTGTTCTGTTCTTGGCAATGTATTAAACAGTATCATTTTCATTCACTGATTATGTCTTAATTCATTTTGATTCAATTTGAAGACAGACCAGCATTACCTGTAGTTGTGAGAGATTCCCATGCAGCTCGCCAACATTGATCCCCAAGAGTCCTAGGACAATATGCATCCTGTGGGCCTGTACCTTGGTCTGGATAAAGACAATAGTGTGGTCGGGAAATGTTCTGCTCACTAAAGCTGTTGAGAAAACAGATATTTACTATCTTATAATATTACAGTTATAAACCAAACATGAAAGAGAGCTGGGATAAAAACAAAGTAATAACCTGTCATTTTATTATTTCATACAAAAAAGCATTTAGTGTTTTTTCATCATGTAAATAATAACTTCTTATATTTGTGATGAATTCAAAATGAAATCTTTAAAACTTGTTGAAATATATCATTGTTATGCTTGCAAAAATCCCTTTAAATTACTCAAATAGAGTATTACATTTGTATTAAATGCATACTTGTCACAAGCTCCTCTATCTGTGATATCTATAAGTATATCATGATGTTCTGACAACGCTGACATTGCTAAATGGATTGTTGGATTCTTGCATTATTATAGGTCAATTTACATAAAGCTATAAAAGATTACTGAGTACAACCATCAAAGATGTTCAAATGAATACTACTAACAATACCGGAAAGTTAAAAAAAACTACTGAAAGTTAACAGCACTTATCTACCTCTCCAACAGACCAAAAAGATGTGCAAACTTTTAAAGAATTGCTGTTATGACTTAAAAAAAGATAAAGTGAATGAGCAAAATATTTGTCAATAATATTGCTCTGAGAATGCAATCCTGGACAACATTCATGTCAGAAAGATACTCTACAATCTTTTGAACCCACCAATCATATGGAAAAACAAAAACACCTTGTCCAGCTATATTCTATATCAATGAAGGGAAGAAACTCTTCTCAGCTCTTTGCCTTACCTTTCACCACTGCCAGGTGCTTACAGATCTTTGCCAGTTTTTGGTCGAGCGATGCAACAATAAGGATGCTTACATCTGATGGAGGGGTTTGAGAGGGCTTAATACCAATGTGACTGGGTAAGTGTACTTGGAGAAGCATAATTTCCCAAAAATTTGCTTCTTCTTTTTGACTACATTCCCATATCCATTAATATTGCAAGACTAGGCAATAGGAGTCAACACTAAGCATCTGGACTCTACCATAGGCACACTTTAAGGAATATCACAACAGCACATCCGATGGTCACCTAAGCTATGACACTACCTGGGTATGAAAAAAGGATTGTTTCTTACTACCCTAGCAAAATCATTAGGTGATCCAGCAAAGTGCTCTTTATGTCCAGGGTAAGGCCTTGCTGACTTTAAACTGGTCTGGTGATTATTTGTGTTGCCACCTCTAGACCTGCAAATTGAATTCTGCTGTCCGAAAAACTAGATAACACAGAAGAAAGCTTAAGAAAGTTGTGCATTCATTATGCCTCAGATCGCCATATTCCATTTCAATCAGATTCTTGCTGAGATAACTCTGATTTCATGATCTGAAATTTTTATTAGGCATGGATCATGAGACTCATTTATGGTGGAGGCAGGATGGATGACAGCTCCTTAATTGCTCACAGATGGCAGTGTTCTTTGCTATGAAGCCTGGTTGCATCACCAATGTAACATGCGTTTTTGTCCACAAAGTGTGCTATTTCGATTATGAATGACCATATTTATTTCACATTTTTTTATGCTTAAATTCACAAATAAGTTCAGGTGATGCTTGATTTAAGCTGATTTCATTTGTGTTTTAATTTTATTGCCATTTATAATGAAGAAATAACATTCAATTTGAAACCCTGTGATTGTTTTTATGCCTTCAATGATGGTATGTGCTGTGACTTTGACACAGCTCATGTATGTGCATTGATATTTCTTCTGACTTATGCTATAACCTCAGAAACACATCTGTGGTCTAAATGTCCAATCATGTGAAGCACATGCTGTCTACTATGTGTTATTTGCAGATGCCATAAGAGAGGTATTTTTGACTACAGTTTTATCACATGGCATTTCTACTTACATGTTAAATGTATGTGTATTTAGCATTTTGCTTTATTGTCTTTCACGTGGAAATCTTTAGGTTTACTTCTATAGCTTGTCTTGTGTTTACATGCTGATATCAGTCTCTGCATAGAGAGTTTAGTGCTTGGTCATTAATTCTTTATTGTCTGTTGATTGCAGGCACTAAATTCTTGTTGGTTAATGATAAATGGAAGTCAGGATTCACAACCTTTTTCACTCTTAATCTTTGTCAAACTTTGATTTTACTCTTGTTTTGTTCTGAAACAATTCAGCCAGATGGGGCCATGATAACACTGCTAAAATTGCTTCATTTTCTTGCACAAAATAACTAAAGCAGAATTGCTATTTTGTGAGTTTTGTAAAGAAACTTGTTTTGAAATATTATTTGGGGAATTTTAATAGAATCTTCATTGTCTTCACCGTAATCTATTATGTTACCAACTATTTATAATTATTAACAAGACATTCTTGGTGCACCTTTGCACTCAAAACATAAGCTCTGTGAACCAGAATCTTTATCATCAAAGGCTATGGTGCACCAGCATCATTAATCCCTAGAAATTAGATGCATTTTCTTTTCATCCCATCTTGTACAGATAATTAATGAATAAATAATAAAAACATGATATATAATTATTTGCTGCCTGATATTTTTGTGTTACCAACCTTTACGACCAAGACCTTGTGCTACTATCTGATGTATCTAGTACTAACAATGCTTTTGCTCATAATGTATCCCATATTAAATTGTAATGCATATATTAATTTGTTACCATTTTAAAACACTTCACCTGTTGACCTGTTTTGTTATTAAATACTTTTACCTTTATTGATGCCACTGCTTATTAATTGCCCCTTTAAAATGATATATTTTTAAGGGAGCCTAAAGCTGGTGACAAGATGAATCCCTTACTGAATATTTTGCCTGTGCATATGGGGTGACATGACAAAGAATAATTCTGCATTTTTGTCTGGGTGGTGCAGGATAGGGGGAGGGAAGTAGGTGTAGTATTCAAACCCCTCTCAACAAGCAGACTGAATATATCCTCTGAAACAAATTACATCAACTATTAATTCTTGGAAAACAGTCTGATCTACAGTCTTAAAATGAAGAAGTCAGGTACCCACAAAAAAAAACTCTGTTGGGAGTCGAGGTGGCAAGTCAATGTCTGCTGTCAGGAGGCTCAGGTAAGGAGACACCAAATTTCAATTCCCCTTGATTAAATGCTTCCAGAAAAAAAGGGTCTGCTTCTACCTGAAGTTGAATTGATGACAAAACTGTTGTATTTGAGAATTACTGGGCTTTTTCCTGCTAATTGTCTATTTGCTGTGGATGGGACTGGTTTAGCCCAGAAGTATGTGCAGGTGGCAAGGCATGATGAAGAAAGAAGCCATTCTTATGTTGCCTGCTCAAAAAATTCCTTACATTCTTCTGCCAAACTGTAATGGCAAGTCAAAGGGTGCTAACAGCATTGCCAAGGCATAGTATGGTTTTAGCACAAACAGGTACAGGCAGGCATCTTGTCTCATGAAATCCATGTCAACTGTCATGATATTGACTACTGGTTGAAAGCCTGCTAGTAGCTTCTTGTGGGTTGGTGGTTCTTTCTCCACCATTAATACTGGCCGCCATGTATAGCCTATCTTGTGCTGAAAAATGGTATTAAATCCAATAACAACAACTACTGGGTGATGTGTGGCCCAATTAATCACCCTAGCAATGTGGGATGTGGCTTCCCATGTTTGCTTGCCACCATGTTGGAGTACAAAGACAGAAAAAGAATGAAGTTCAACAAATTTCTTAAATTAATGAATGCATGTTTAGGTTTAATGATATACAGACTTTCTTAATGGATGGTGAATAAGATTAACTAAGATTATGTGAGGTCCTAGATACGATGTATATCATGTCATCATAAGCAAAGCCTGCTAAACAATCATAGACACCTGGAGATGGCATGGGAATTTAAGAGGAAGGGTTGGCAACATTTTCTTTCTTTTGTCTATATATATATATATATATATATATATAGATAGTCATTATTCTCAAAGTCAAGTTAAACAAGACCTGGCTTACCTGCCACAACTGCTTCTCTATCACCCTCCCTATTAGGTCGAATTCTGACGAACTCTTGACGCAGGTTGAGTGCCAAATCTGTGTTTTCGTTGACAAATATCCTCACTGGTGATTTAAGTGACACAGCTGCTAAATCTTTGACCTGGAAAAAAGATGTAAAACTGGTCAAAATTATGCTATGGAACAAAATTTCATGTTCAGTGGCATGTTACCAATTTAAAATAGTGGATGTGTTGGTTACCTTTGACTTTTTCTGGTGGGCTGCCAGAGTGCATCAACTTTAAATCTAGCCCATCCTAAATTATATCCAATGCTAAATCTCTTACAGTAATTACAAACACTAGAAGGAAGCTGAAACCAATTTACTTATTCTGAAAATACCTAACAAAGATTTCAATCAGTTTGTAATTTCTCAGTGTTTAACATTTGTAATTCAGAACAAATGAATGTGGATTCTTCTCTTGGGCGACTTACTTAAAATAATTTGCCAACACATTTTCATGAGATTAGTTACTGAAACATACCTAAAGATCAGTTTGTGTGTTAAAATAGACTCTTTTTACTTTCTGTATACATGGAATATGTGGTGTTTAAGTTTTGCCTATCACTTATGTGAGATAGGATGTCAAGTGTACTAAATAATCTGAAAATGTGTGCAAAAATGTACTTTAGAGACAAACAACAAAAGATAATTGAACATGTAGGTTATTCTATGATGTGGATAAATGCATAGACATACATATGGAAATCAAAGGGGATAGCTATGTCATGTTTCTGCCAGGACATGGTTCACAAGTCTGTCCGTAATCTGAAAACTTTGTGAACAAGACTCACTGAACATCAAAATTCTAAAGTGTGATAAAATACATAGGAGGCATCTGTGTCATCTAATAAGGGAACTGAAATGAAAAAAATCTGAAACATTCATTGTTTCAAACTTTACTCTCTGTAATTTTATTGACTGTAAAACAAGTCAGACATAATGCATTAATTCCAGTTTTATGCATAAACAGTTTCAAAAATATAGAGAATGATCTTAGAAAACAGAGCATGGTCTTAGAATACAAAGCATGGTCTTAGAATACAAAGCATGGTCTCAGAATACAAAGCATGGTCTTGGAACAAAGAGCATGGTCTTTTAACACAATGCATGGTCTTGGAACAAAGAGCATGGTCTTTTAACACAATGCATGGTCTTGGAACAAAGAGCATGGTCTTTTAACACAAAGCATGGTCTTGGAATAAAGAGCATGGTCTTTTAACACAATGCATGGTCTTGGAATAAAGAGCATGGTCTTTTAACACAATGCATGGTCTTGGAATAAAGAGCATGGTCTTTTAACACAATGCATGGTCTTGGAACAAAGAGCATCATCTATTCAGCATTTTCTTGGAATACAGAAAATGGCCTTAGAACACAAAGCATGGTCTTTGAACACAGAGCATTATCTTTTAACACAGAGCATGGTCTTGGAACAATGAGCATGTTCTTAGAATAGACAGCATGGTTTTAGAATACAGAGCATGGTCTTAGCTTGTGAGAGTTAGGCATGAAATTACATACCTCTTCTGACATAGTAGCTGAGAACAGCATTGTTTGCCTTGTTCTAGAACACAGGTTTATAATTTCTTTCATCTGTTCTGCAAAATATTCATCCAGCATTCTGAAAAGGTAAAAAATTACATGAATCAGTGAAGAGTTAATTTATGACACCAAAAATTCAAATTCTAATACAACACATGACTGTAAGAGTCCAATTATTGTCAGACTCTTCCTTTAAACCACCTCAGATTAAGACTACCCCTATATAAAGACTACCCCCATATAAAGATGGTTGTGCATTCCCATTTATTTTGTAAAAAAGTAACACTACCCTTTGTGAACTGACAAATCCACAGATTAGACCACTTAGAAAAATCAGTGGTCAAACTGAAATGTTTTACAGTATGTTTTTTTAAAATTGTATAACTTTTTCTAACGTCATATTTTTTCTATCGCAATAACTAATATACCAAAAATGAATAGCAAGAACATAGAAACTTGGTAAACAAGTTGTACTTTTGTTATGACAATCGATATTTTTAGAAAATTGATTAATGGAAATATTACTAAAGTCAAGATACCTACAATTCTGATGGCATTTATCCATCACTTTACTGAGAATATTTTGAAAGCAACTTAATTCTATGATGAAAAGTTTCAAAAGCTATAGAAAAAATATGCAATTTTGAAATATCCAACCCATTGCATGCATGCTGACCACCTGTGAGGTATAATTATTGCTATTAGGTATAAAAAGTCTAATCTGTATATTAATTGCCAGAATTGTAGCACACTGTATGAAAATGAGTAATTTATTTTTGCTACTAGCCTGGCTCTGCAGCTGGTCAAAATTCTTGTCAAAAATGGCAAGATCCATATGGATTAGAATAAGAACACAAACACTAAATATACTGACAAATTATTTATATTCAGCTCTCACTTTAACTTGTCTACATGTGAAACTTTTGCTGAATGATCGTGAACTTGAATTCTGCAATGACCATGTTCATATGCTCAGAGTACTGTAGTACATTACTCTCATAGTCTTCTTTTAAAGTTTGTAAAGTGAAGTTAATTTAGTCTTTTCTTAGCAAATAAGGAAAGTTATGCTATTCTTACACAGCATACATTTTTTAAAAAAATATTTTCAAATTTATGAGTGGAATTAAAGAGATGATAATAAAAATGACAACAACTTTTTATTGCATTATTTTTATATTTAATGTACCGAAAACATGTAATTCTTATACAGGTCTGCATAAAAAGTAATTTGGTGAAAAAAGTGTAATGATTACACTAAAAAAAGTAATGCCTATGACCACAAATATGATCGAAATACCTAGATTAAGTGATAAAATAAATACATGGTCAGCTGGTAAAATAATTTTATATATATAATTTATAAAAAATGTTTGAAAAATTCTTCAGATTTTATTTGCGTTAATAAACAGAGCTGTAATATAGCTTCTGTTTAAACGAATATCAAAAACCATAATTCAACATCTTAACACGGATATTATGTTATTCAAAGGAAAAAAAAAAATCAAACTAATAAATCTTGTAGGATTGCAATATATACTTCTTTACACTGGTTGGCCTGGTGTCAGGATAATGTGACTGGGTGGGACATCATGCTGCATGTCTGCGGCATGATGCTCCAATGCTAAACAACACTATAAACTGTCACACTGCAGATATTATAGTGATATGACTGAAAACTTGTTAAAGCTACATTAAAAATCCGAACACACACCCACACTTTTTTTTACACCTAAGGAATTGTAGCACTGAGACAAGGAAATTGTAGTTGTGGAGTTACATTGTTTTGTCTTTTGCAAGGCTCTTCTAAGCAAAACAAAAATAATGGATAACTCCTCAACTTGGATTTCCTCATCTCAGCACAAACCCCAGCATAGATTTTGTTGATCTTACTACCTGCAAACACAGGTCTGAAGATAAACAAAGATTTCTAAGCATTTAATTTCTGAAGAAAAGTTGTGGTCTAAATATTTGATTTAATTTTTAAGTGTACCCACCTATCTGCCTCATCCAGAACCAAGATTTCAATATTTTTCAGATTAAAATTTGGGGAGTTGTGTAGATGATCAATTAAACGCCCTGGGGTCGCAATAACCACATCTGGTCCAAGACGTAATGTGGCCTCTTGTGCCTTCAGATCAAGTCCACCTATATACATAAAAAGGCTTATTAAAAGTAAAATCCTAAACACAGTCCTAAGTAATGGAAAGGAATGATTCTTTGCTGAAGAATTTAGTGTAAACTCTGAAATTTAATCCAAACATTGGTAATTAAAATTCTAAAACCAAGCAGAAATGCAGACAATGTGACATCCTATTTGTGATGATGTCATTAATACAAGTCATGCAGGATACACCAATCAATAATGTTTTGTGACATCAAGTGAGGTTGGATAACAGTCATGTGTACCAAAGGATACTGACTTTTTAGTGGGCATTCTGCATGGAAAATCTAGATCAACACTGACAAAGATGAGAAAATCAAGTCTGTATGTGTCCAAAATGTTTGGAAGACATTATGTTAGTTCTTTGAACCAATTATTCTGATAACTGAAATTCTAATAACTGAGATCCCACTGTAATTCTTCAAGTGGAAATATCAGACAAAAAGATGAAATCTGCAAAAAAGATGAAATTTTCAACTATTTATACTGTCAAGAATCAAACTGAATATCCATTTTTGGCATTACTGTAATCAGAAATACAATTACTGCTTTGTTTCTAGTATAAAAGTAATAGCCGAGAAAGTAAAGAGGTAAAATGAAGCAAACAAAATGAGCTATAAACAAAGTCTTGTGTAATAAAAACCAATCAAATAAATTGGTTGACATAAATCTACACTAATCAAGTACTTACTACTAAAAATTTATTTATAGGAAAGACATATTACTATCATATCAAGTACTTGACAATTATTTACAGAAAAGACATGTTACTATTATATCAAGTACCTGACAATTATTCACAGGAAAGAAACATCAATATCATATCTAGTATTCAACAATTATTCAATGAAAAGACATATTACTATCATATTTCTCTGAGTTATAATAGCTCTAAAATATACACAACAAGCTATAACCATATACGCAAGTTATATCCATCATGACAGAAATCAAGATGATTCCAATAAACATTTTTCACCTGAAGAAGTCATGAAGTTTCAGCAGCCAGTGACAAATGATCAACTAGTTCTCACAGCTGATGTACAACCAATCAGAGAATATTCTTTGTGTGAATTATGTCAATGGCACAAGTAAAGTAACAAGGTCCAAGCGTTTCAAATAGCTGAAAGAGCTCTTGTCATCTATGCAGAATGCAATGCATTTCTCAAACTGAAAATATGGCAAAATGCAACACTCCTGTTACTACACTATAACGCATCAGACTTGGCAACACCATTGGGACTATGTTTAATAAATAAAGACATGGCAAGCAACAGCTGGTACCAACTTGATGTACCAATACCAACTTAAAAATAATTTGGAATCACTGCATTAGCACCAAATATAAACTTTCAATAAATATATCAATGGGAAAAAAAGCCCTCAGAGATTGTTTGAAGAATGAAGAACTGGAGTTCACTATCAAATTCACCACACTTGCATTCCCTGTTGATTATGTTGCAACATTGCTAACCAAACAGACAAAAACCTGTTATTCAAGAAAGACACTTGTCCATGTAACAGTTTTAGGGTGACACAAAACAAAGTGTGTTGAGCAGCTCTGTTCAGTACTCAGGCCATTCTTGAACTACCACTGAAAATAAATGGTGGATGGTCAAAATTAAGTACAAGTTTCAATGGATTCTAGGAGGCACTGTAAATAGTTTAAAATAGCCACATCCATGATGCTGGTGGCCACACAGTGGAACAAAGGGAGATAAATTGTAAGAACTGGTTTCTTTCATTTACACAATGTATAAACAAAAAGACACATTTTTGTCTTTCAAATAGGGCTGGATTTTGAGGCATCAGAGTATTCCCAAATGTTATTTGACAGAACAACCTTTACTCTAAATATTGAACAGACTTTGTAAACTGATGGTCATTAATCCACATTTTTATATGCTCATTTATTTCTCCTTTAACTTTACATTGTGAGACACGTTCAGTATTTCATGATATTGCACGTCTCATGCAGCATTCATACTATCTGCACGTGAAAAAAGGAACTATTTTTTTTTAATGTAAACAATTTTTTTTATGAATGAACTAAAGCAGATATTTCATGGACTGCCACATACCAGCCAATGTTTCAAAGACTAACACATACAAACTGCTTTAGCACATACGTGTTAACTTTTTTTATATAATGTTTCCGATTTAGGCTAGCTATAAACGCCATACAGGGTCCTCACAATAGCATGCAAGTTGTAACACATAAACTGTCTTCTTTAGCTGGTAATAAAAAAAATGGCAAAAATATACTTACAATTTTACAGCCTGAATTTCCTCAAAATGTACTTTCTTAATTCTGCAAATCTGAATTATATGAACCATATTATGGGTTCTCAAGGTTGATCACAGTTGTCTAATGATGCAGCTAAGTTTGTATATTTAGTTTGGAAAACAGCATACATTTGGTTACTTTGTTTATTGTAGTGTATTTTTGTTGATATATTTAAGCATTGGGAAGAATAAGAAAATGAGCATATAATAAAAAGGTTACTGCATTTGTATGGGAAAATATGAAATCATTTTGTCGGATGGATATACTGCACTCCCAAGGTTGTGCAGTATGTATATATATATATATATATATATATATATATATATATATATATATATATATATATATATATATATATATATATATATATATATATATATATATAAATATATATATATATATATAATTCATATTTTCCCATACAAATGCAGTAACCTATAAAGATTAATTTGTATGTCAGATCTAAAATTGGTAAATGACTATAGCCACCAACTAGCATGGAAGGTAAGCAGGGAAAGTTAGGAAGGGTTTCTTTCCTTTGTCTATATGGACTATGGATGAGAAAAACATTTGTCATCTTTCCTAAAATGGTGGATTTGAGAAGTAGTGAAGCTTCTTACTGACTCTAACCTGATTGGATCACAAAATGACACGCCTCAAAACATCTTGATTCAGTTTGAGCATAGAAATCATCTTTGTCAAACATGGAATTTACAACTCTAAACATTCAATACCACATAAATATTAAATATAGCATGAGAAAGAAGGATTCTTGTTACAAATGACTGATGATAACAATGTTAAAAGTCATTAACATTTACTGCTAAACTTCTTCCACACACAACATACTATTTCATAGCGAGATTTTTACTAAATGAGCAGGAAAAGGACATCCCTGTAAAATTTCGCTGCAGTTCAAACACTGTAGCTACATATGCAATAGGACTATAATGTTGTCAGCACACTGTCATTTGTGTAGGAAGGTAATTTGTAGCCAACCAAAGGTCAATAGAAACAGACAATACATTAATCCAAAACAATAGCACTAAATCACTTCTTTGCATCACCTGCAGAGAGTGTTATTTCTATGTTTGTGAACTGAGCCAGCTGTTTTGCAACTGAGTGGACCTGTATAGCTAACTCTCTGGTGGGGACAAGGATCAGAACCCGAGTTACTGGTGATTCTTTAGGCTTGTACAAAAGTCTTTCCAGGATAGGAAGCATAAAGGCAATTGTCTTTCCTGAAAAAAAAAAGTGTATGCTGGTAAACTATTAATTTTATGACTGCAGAAATAACTTATTAGTTCTATCACACTAGTTAAATTTCTGGTAAAATTGTTCAGTATGCTGCTTATGTATACATTTTTGACAAATATTTTATTGCATGAAATTCAAATACTAAAATATGGAAACACATACTCTAACAAAGTTATTAATACTTCATCATAACATTAGCTTATCTAGAAGTATTTAGCAACAGAACTGTAATTGAATCAAAGTTGTGAGAATACAGATGGCTTGGAGGGGTAAAAGTGACACTAATTTACATATGAGCAGATGGAAGGACAACAACTAGTTCAATGCCTCTTTTACTATTGTACATGTACTGCTCTAAATAATTTTCAGTTTTCCAAATTTTGTTTTCTTTTTATGTCACCTGAGAATTTAAATTATCATCTGAAACATTATTTGACAGATTATTGTGAGATTGGAATTACCTCCCTTTACACATAAAATTTACACTGAAGGCAAATATATATGTACTTTTTCTGCAATAAACCTGAAAGGACTGAATCCATCCAGACACCTCCTCCCTCAAAATTATTTTTTTAATTTGCAGTCATTTCGTTTAGCTCCTACCTGACCCTGTGACTGCACAAGCACATATATCTCTGCCCATTAGAGCAACTGGGATGGTGGCTGCCTGGATTGGAGTTGGTTTTTCAAAGTTCATCTGAGCCAAACCCTGCATAAATATAGAAGATTACATTTTATCACACAATAATAAAACGCTTATATGGACTTAACATCATGTCATAACAATTATATCATACTGTGAAAACTTGTATAGCATCAAATACATCAATATCATGCAGAAATGTTGAGTATTACATGCAAAAATGTCATATCAAATGGTGACAATTTAACACAACATCACACACACACACATACATACATACATACATACATACATACATACATACATACATACATACATACATACATATATATATATATGAATTTCAGTGATGTTAAGGAATCTCATACCATAAAAATGATGTCATACTGCAACATAACTTATAATGTTAACTCAGTACATTATTTGCATTGACCCAAGAAATAAGAACCTGAAAAACCGTGTTGATTTAAAAAAAAAATGAAACTTAAAAAAAAAAGTATTCACTACCAACCAATGGTACCTATTGGTAAATTTTATTCTCTTTTTTCACACACACTACACAGGCATATTAACTGACAACCTGAAAGGCACTCCTGATAGGATGATTTATGTTTAATTGGGTCAACTTCTTGTGAACAGTTTTTGGCAAGACATTTAAAGGTTTTTCTACATTAACTATTTCACCACTAAGTAACTTCAAAGGAAGGACTACCATTTAACATTAAGTCACATCAAGGGAAGGACTGCCATTCAACACTAAGAAACTTCAAGGGAAGGACTACCATTCAACACTAAGTTACTGCAATGGAAGGACTAAAATTCAACACTTAGTAACTTCAAGGGAAGGACTACCATTCAACACTAAGTCACTGCAAGGGAAGGACTAAAATTCAACACTAAGTAACTTCAAGGGAAGGACTACCATTCAACACTTAAGTCACAGCAAGGGAAGGACTACCATTTAACACTAAGTAACTTCAAGGGAAGGACCACCATTCAACACTAAGTCACTGCAAGGGAAGGACTACCATTCAACACTAAGTCACTGCAAGGGAAGGACTACCATTCAACACTATGTCACTGCAAGGGAAGGACTAACATTCAACACTAAGTCACTGCAAGGGAACGGACTTCCATTCAACACTAAGTCACTGCAAGGGAAGGACAACCATTCAACACTAAGTCACTGCAAGGGAAGGACTACCATTCAACACTAAGTCACTGCAAGGTAAGGACTACATTCAACATATTTTCATGAAATAAAGGATATATAAAGCATTTATTTCAACTAACATGACACAAGTCCAAAAACTTTTGTGTTGATTTGGGTCAGTCTCACTTAAGGTGTACATTTTTAGTTGTAAATCTTGCTATTACCAAAAATGGTGTTTAAGATCCATCAAACATTTGTGCGGGGCCTATGCATTTGGTAAATGTGTGAATATTACAATCCAACTGATGAATCCATCGATGAAAATCTGGGGTTTAGTAACATCTGCAAGTTCAAAGCCTTTAAAGTACACAATGTCATTAATTACTGCCAATAATATCTAGCCATTCTTTTTGGAAATGTTGTCTCTTCTACATATATGTCTACAAAATCAAATTTGCCATCCTTTTAATTCTTTTATCCCCAGATAATTCAGACTCATTATCTGACATATCCTTCATTTTGGACATACATAGATGACTGAGGGTGGGAGAGGAGTTGTTGGCAGATCAACAAGTCATGGTCTATTTTTTAATGTTTTAAATTTTTTGTTAACTAATGTAATAGTTGTAAATCTTGCAACACAATTTTATTTTCATTGTCCCAATACTTATATGCATGTAAAAAAACAAACCTTTTTGGTGTCTTAACACTTAAAAATTTTAAAAATGTCAAGACAAAATTGGCAAGATCAACACCAGTCCCACAGCAGTGACCAGCTCTTTCAATAACCATGTCAATAAACTATTACAGACTAATATGACTATTTTTGTTATTTTTTTTAATGTGAATATTTTCTGATTTCTCCAACATGAAATTAAATAAGGTAAATAAAGACTTCATTATTCTGGAGACCAGGCTGTTATAAAATGTACATGCTGCAAATTGTGCTTAGCATCACTAATATCCTTGTTTATTTATATAAATATATAAATTTTGATGCAGATTTTTCATTATTCATTGTTTCAAACAAATTGCATTCTTTCAGATCTCTTTTTTGTTACTTATTTTCAATGATATAAGCAACACTACCAACTGAGGTAATCTTTATGAAAAGGTACACATGTTTAATTATAAAAGGTGTCACCTTTCCTTATATTTGGCAGATTTGTCTTTTGTTTTGCATTATCAGGCCAGGCCAGTTAATCATTAAAACCATTAAAATGGTGTGAGTTAAGGTAGAATTTTTCTGACAGCTATGCCAGTACCTTGATGTGTACCTTTTACTCCAAAATATGAGCATGATTACTGTAGCTGTGTAAGCAGTGCAGTTGCTTACATCAAAGCAAACTACAACTCCGTTTTTTTATGGTATTACAATAACATTTGAAGCATTATTTCTGAAACTTCTTTGTTGTATTTTGGAGAAATTTAAGTAAATTGCAATGGTGCCTATAATTGGAATCAAAGGTACATAAAGTTCAAACTTTCAATGTACATGTGGTGCCATTATGTAAATATGTTCACTAGATTAGATGCAAGTGTTTAACATTATTGTTGTTCATTGTTATCATAATGGGATCACATTTTAATGAGTTATTTATTTAAAATTTCAAGGCAAAATAAAAACATAATTACTGATGGATTGATATACACAAACAATAATTAAATAGACTTAAAAGGAAGCAGTTACTGTGACATCAATCTGTGAATGCTCATTTCTTGTTATCATCAGATCAAATTAAACAGAGATCTAAATTAGGTAAAAACAAGAAAACAAAAAATGAAATGAATTCATTTACTTTTCAAACAAATTATATTTATAACATTACCAAGAAATAATCCTATGTGCCAATCCTGTGATGAAGAAGTGTCATTTTTACTAATATGTTTGCCTAAACAAATGGATTTAAAGCCATATTTGATAGCATATCATCATCAACTGTACAGTATTGAAAGGTCTTTATGCCAAATTTGGATGACACAGTTCAAAAGTTACTTTTAAAAGGTGAAAATAGCAAAACAAACAGATGGTGCAAACCAGATACAAGGCTATACCACAAGCATGGTATGGTCAAGTGAGCAAAAGCAAATTGATGAATATTAGCATGCAAAAGCACTGTTAAAAAACAAAATCATAAAAGTAAACTGCCCTAATTAAAATGTTTGCAAAAATGTAAAATATTTCATTTCTTTTAGGACTAAGGCTCACTTCAATGAATAAAAATTCCATTTAACATTTGACAGTAAAATAATGCTCTTACCTTCATCAGGGGTCTGGATACATTTATGTCTTGGAAAGTCAAGGTCTCATCATATGTGTCAATGTTTTCTGAGAATTGAATTTTCTCTGCCTCCTAGATAAATGTAGATTAAATGCTCAATAAAACTTCAAAATGTAAGTTCACCATCATATCACTCCTTTCCCAATCCAAGAATTTCAAGACCCAAGGAACAAGAATCTTCCCAATTCATAAAGTTTAAGATTCAGGGAACAGTGAACATTTTATGGAAAAAATATAACTTCACTACCAATCCCATCTTCGCTAGGCAAGATTCTGATGTATCAACCCTAACTATAACTTAGCAGATCATTCAGATATTTCAGTGCTTTTAGTCTGTGAATTTCATTTGATGCAGTGGCACTTCCGCATCCAATCAAAATCAAGTTGTTCAAATTTGAAATCTGTTCCTACATGATCAAGACTAGTGGAGCTCACAAATGGAAAGGATTCATAAATAAGGAATTTTCCACTGCTAGTCTGTGTTTGTAAGAATGCATCTTTTCCCTCAAATAAACATGTAATGGCTTCTCTCTGGTATATAGTCATATTTTCAATGTTTAACTACAAAAGTGTCCTTTTCAAGTTAATTGCTTCCATCATTTTCAGCCATGAACTATTAGATGCTATTGGTTAGTTATAATTACATACTAAGGAGACAACTCATAAAATCCTATAGATCTCAATTGGACAAAACTCGGAAATATATGTATGAGGTGTAGATAGTATTAACACATCAGAACCTTGGCTAGCAAAGATGTCACAATCTATAAATTTAAGTACTGACAAATACTGTGAATTCATTTTCTGAGTACCAGTTTGCATTTATTTGTGAAAAAAAACCATTTTGTTGGTACAGTCAAACCCACTTATCTCGACCTTGGTTATCTTGAGAATCCGTTTGTTCAGCTCTTTGGTCCGGTCCCGAAAAAATCCTTCTTTGGAATGCTAATTTTTCGCCACTTATCTCGACCCCATTTAAGTTGATAACCTGGTTATGTCGAACATAAGTTTCGTTCATAATATCTGGACCCGTTAAATTCGACAAAATACAACTTTAAATGTCCATCTCCGAGAAATCTATATCTCGGAATTAAAAAATTCCTGCAAAAATCAAAACTAAGCTGCTCTCTCCCTCTTACCCCCCCCCGATTGGTTATTACTTTGTCAAGAACAAGAGTTAAATAAAAGCACCAATGGTATTGTAAAAAGTAGTCTATACCGCCAAGTATTTTTTAAATGAAAATGGTGATCGCTGTACCACGATTAAAAATTTTTCAACACAAACAGACTGAAGCAGAAAGCAACTGATATTATAATATTATTAAAATTTGAAACAGAAAGAAGAGTGCTTTCATTTGTGTTTATCTTCAAAGTCTTGCAATCCATCAAAGAGATTAGCCGACTTCCTTGTGGTAATGTGTTCTTGCCGATAAACACTGATCAAAGTCGGGAGGGATATGGGACTACAACTATATGAGGGATATGGGACTACAACTCTATGAATGGAATAAGTTGTCTTCTAACTGGATAAATGAAATAAGTTGGCTTCATACAGGATTTGATGTTTAGACAGTTAACTTTTATGACTTGAAATACATTTTGCAGTTTGTCAGTACATGAATGCAGACAGCATTTCTGGTACAGAAGCAAAATTTATTGGTAAAAACCATTGAATAATGGTGTAAAGACACCTCTGACAATAAAAAAAATATTGATTTTTACGCACAATATTGGTCAGTTACATTTTGCTGCAAGTCACAAATCAACTCTAGCAAAAGAAAACACTTTTAAAAAAGTAGTCTTACATGTACATGTAATTTAATTGGTCTAGATTTTGGATAGCATTAAAAAAAAATCATTATCTTGATTAGGCTACCAAAGGGATGAGGCTATTTACATGGAAATAAAACCAACGTTAGACCACTGACATTGCTGCAGTAAATTATTGTTCTAAGAATATGCGACTTATTACTTAATCTCATTTAAAAGACCAAAAATCTTCTTGTTTTCCAACCAGGCATGACCAAATTATTTTTATTGTGTACTAGAAATGCCATTTGTTTTTAGAAATACAACTCCTCATTTTTGGTACTTCAGATGCATAATCATTCTGCAGTAGATTTACCAACTAAACCGGGATATATCGGGACCTGGTTATGTTAATGAATTTTTTTGACACCCCAGATGTAATTGAGATAACCAGATTTGACTGTAATAAATATTTGCTTATATGCAAAGTCCAACTGTAAACAAGGAAAACCAAGATCTGCCCTTGCAGATCTAGATGTAAACAGTAGTAATCAGCAGAACCAAAAACAAAAACCCTGATCTACTGGCACATTCTATGATGGCAGATCTGTTGTTAGCAGCTGGACTAACCGTATAAACAAATATATACAGTAATTAAATTCATCAATGTGTGAAAGTTTGGTTTAATTTTTTGAGGTTTAAAATATTTTCATAGTCTAGTTTGTAAACTAAAATATTTTTGGCTATGACTCAGTGTGCTTGAATCTGACTTAAATAAAACGAGACTAAATACTGTGGAAAGCAATAGTGGTCCCCCTCTTTTACAGCCACCCCTTCTGCAATGGGAAAGTATATGTATAAGATGGGTGACCTTTTCAAAAGGGGGACTGTTTTTGTGAGAAGTATATGCAATTTATGTAGTGAGAGAATTGCACGTAACTTCAAATTTCATTTAAGAGTAAGATTAATCATTGAAAGGTTCTTCTTGTCTTTAGAACAGAGTTATTTCAAGTTAACATGCATTAATATTTCTTGATTCTTAAGTGTGAAATGCAAGTGGGGCATTGTTGGCATGCACACTGCAAAACCATTCAAAATGTCACCCAAATCTCGGTGTAAACATCACTTAGCTTTAGAACCATTTTGATTCCGTTTACTCCATTTTCCTGTTGGAGAAAGAATATTCTCCTTATTTGTTACAATGTTGTTTATTTGAGTCTTTCCAATATTAAATTTTTCAGCAAGAACTCTTGAACTCTCTTAATTGTCGATGAGTCAAATAACTTTAACTTTTTCTTATAAAGTAATAATTTTTTGTTTATGTAATAACACATCAAAGTTTTGTGATGATTAATTCAGAAGTTGCTTATTGTACAGTACTGCAATTTAATTACGGAGATGAAACTTTTGTAGAGTAGATGAAATGTCATACTTTCACATGATTTTTCAGTCTCTGCTTGGTATCCAGTTTTGTTCAAGAGTAATTTCTCTTTGTGTGTGAATGCACAAAATCTGTATTTAGCCTATGTTGACCCTTTTATGATCTTGACAATTACATCTGGTCAACAGCTGTGTGTAGCCCAAAACTCTATAAAAATATTGTTAAACCCATTTCATGCAAAGGTCAGCGTTTATAGTGATATATTCTTAACCATAGTGGTACATATAACAGGGATGAGAAAATCCCATAGCCTGACATCCCAGACTAGTCATTTTTGAAGTCGTGCAAGTAAAATTTTCTAAGTCGCTAGTCCAGGACAAGTGCTTTTTTAAAAAGTCGGGCTAGTCCTTTTTTTCATGTTTTAATCATTATATCTACCTTTATTTGGACAATCATGCCCTCAGGGTGCAGAGGTTTGTTACAAATAAAATTGGGAGCCTAACCTGTAATAATGTGCTCTGGGTGTACTGAATATTTGATTCTAGCTCCTCTTCATGTATACATTTACATCTTGTTCCCGCTTGACTGCATATTGGGTTACGCAACCAAATTATAAGCAAATCAACAAACAAAGCGAGTATGTTGTAAATATTACGTAACTTTCATTTATGTTTGATTTGTTTTTCCTCAGCAATATTAGAAATGGTTAATTGTTCATAATTTGAACCCTGAAGTTACTGACATGTGGGCTGCAAGATTTGTGTAGTCATGTGACTCAGAATGCAAATAACGAATTCCAGGTCAAATTTCATCAACGCTATTGTTTCGGTTAGTCTGTCAGTGGATTAAAGCTAGAATGAATGCTATACTCGCAATATCTGAGAAAACAAATCATATTCCTATCCATTTCTTGCAGGTATAACTCGATAAAAGGTCGTTTAAGTTTGCTAGGATGGTTAGTAAACAGCTACCCTATGCCAACACCAAATGGTGTCGGCAAATTACAACTTTTTGATAGGGAATGGACTCTGACCCTACACCCCAACATAAATGTCCAAATATCAAAAATGGGGTGGCAAGGGTCAGAGGAAACTCGGAATAGATCAACGAGTGACTCACTATGATTTTAATCTAGCGAGTCAGTGTAATTAAATTAATGATAGGTATTTTACATCAGTGTCGGTTTTCAATATGAACTGATTAAATGACAGTAATGATTCTTTAATTTATAATTGATTGTACAGATGATTAACTTGCACATGCGATATTGTGTTTGAAGCGAAACAAGTATGCTAATTAATGAGCAGTTTCAGTTCGTATTTAAAAGAGAAAATTGATGTTATGATCACTTTAGAAGTAGTTATCAAGCAAGTTGATAGATACTCTGTGGATAAAATGAGTTTGCTACACTATTTTCTTAAGGAAGGTAATAACAGCGCTCTGGAGAAGGTAAATTTGTTTGAAAATGGACGGATAAAACGTAAGACATACACAGAGTGTGAGTTAGCTATTTCTCCAAAGAGACATAAGCAACAATCTGTGATGACAAAAAAATGTCAAATATGACACTACTAAGAGACAGAGATATTTTCAGCCGCTTTGGGTTGATTGTTATCCCTGGCTTGAATATATTGACTCAGAAGGAAAGATGTTTTGCAGTTACTGCAAACAATATCCAAAACTGGCACAGGTAGGAAATTCAACTAGATGAAAATTTCTGCAAATGGACCAGATCTTGAGGACTTTAACCCAGACACAGCTATCAACTGCTGGCTTAGTGCTGGTGCAAATGGCACATATACATAGACATATTTTCAAATCCATCAGCTAAAACATATACATGAACCCAAAGAAACCAAATGTATTACAACCAATGTTTTTGAAAAATTAAATTCTTTTAAGAAATAATTATGTTGTATATTATTATGTTTGCTTTTTTCTATGGATTAAGTACATACATTTAATTAAATTTTTTTAAGTGATTAACATTTTGCGCCTAGTGAAAAGGTGGGACAAGTGAAGAAAAAGGTTGGACTAGTGAATTTTCTAAAACCACTTGTTCTGGACTAGTGGATAAAAAAAATTTGCTCAGTCCTGTATTATAATGTATTTTAGCCAACATTTCTTTCTGTAACAAAAACCAGAATTAATAAAGATAATAAGATTACTTACTATATCGTATGAAATAAATATTGGTTCTGTAAACATATTAAACTAAAATTTGTACACTTGTGAGGGGTACATTTGACATTTTGGGCATAAAATGCTAGCCACATGCCACATCAGTGGGGTTGCTGCCCATGAGGGGTACTTTTGTACACAACTCATTGGTGCTAAGAAAACTGGCCATGTAGTCATAGGAAGTGGTCATAGATGAAGGGGACCACTGTAGATCTATAGTGTGATATGGTGTGTTCTTCCAAGTTTGCTGTAAAAGATATACAAGTAAGATTACAAAAAAATATCAGCAAAAGACTTACTTCCGTCTCCTCTTCCTCCAAGCCTTTACTTTTCTTCTTTTTCTTTTTCTTTTTTTCTTTCACTTTTATAGTATCTGTAAAAACAAAATGCTACTCTAAGCCATTTAGGAATAAGAAAACAATCATATTAAATCTGCCTGGAAGTAGTTTTTAAAAATGAGTAATGAAAATAATGCTAGGAATCATAGTGGGAAACTTATTATTACAATGCAAAGAATAAGTCTGGTGTGTATGTGTGTGTAGCATGGATTTTTAACATAACTTTAACTGAGTCACATCGCTATGTCTGTATGTGTGTGTAGCATGGATTTTTAACATAACTTTAACTATCTGAGTCACATCGCTATGTCTGTATGTGTGTGTAGCATGGATTTTTAACATAATTTTAACTGAGTCACATCGCTATGTCTGTATGTGTGTGTAGCATGGAT
This sequence comes from Potamilus streckersoni, assembly GCA_016746295.1. Lineage (NCBI taxonomy): Eukaryota > Metazoa > Mollusca > Bivalvia > Unionida > Unionidae > Potamilus > Potamilus streckersoni. The sequence continues at coordinate 5,021,117 of JAEAOA010002358.1, read as the reverse complement.
TTTTAACATAACTTTAACTGAGTCACATCGCTATGTCTGTATGTGCTTGTAGCATGGATTTTTAACATAACTTTAACTGAGTCATATCGCTATGATGTCTGTATGTGTGTTTAGCATGGATGTTTAACATAACTTTAACTATCTGAGTCATATCGCTACGATGTCTGCAGTTGGCAGATTATAGCGATGTCTAGCACCAGGGCATCATGACGCAGACATGTAGCATCATGTCCCATCCAGTCACATTATCCTGACACCAGGCCAACCAGTCCTAACACTAACCTCTCAATGCTGAGTGCCAAGCAAGGAAGCTGCTAGTACCAAACTGTACAGTCTCTGATATGAGACTGTACAAACCCACAACCTACTGTGTCTGTGGTGGATGCTCTAAGCACACAGGCCAATTGAGCAGTTGAAAACGGCCTGGGCCTGCATGTCAAGTCAATAATCATTGCATGGGTGTAAAAGATGCAACTATGACATCCGAGTCAAAAGTTCAAGTAAGCATGCTGCATAATGAATAAACAAATTAAAAAACTTTAGCCAAAACCTTATGATATACTTATTTGAAGTCAGTTAATGTACAGCTGATTGTTACACAAAATGGAAGCAAAACTCAAATTTGCCTTGTTCAACAAGACTATTGCAAGACTGCAAACGAAAACCACAAAACATTATTTTGTTAAAAATATGTATCACTTTAATCATTACAAAAAATGCCACCATGAACTGCCTAGTTACTGAAATCATAATGCATGCTACAATGCTTGCAATGACAAAGTTATTCTTTTTGCTGTATACTACCTCATTCATCTAATCAAATCCACCTTTTAAATTAATATTTATAATGAAAACAATGAAGTACTAAATTTATCATTGTGAAATACTGAGATATGGCCATTCTTTGTTGACCAGTCAGACCTAGTACTGTATTTTCAATAACCCTTATTTTTAATCTGAATGAGTTGAACACCTTTTTATCAAAGCTTGATACAGGTTTGTTTGGTCACAAGATTAAGTTGAATAAGATAAATGGCAAACCTGACTTGAATTCTTCTTCCTCTGAAGATTCAATATCCTCCTCTATTTCATCCTCATCAGCACCTACATGACTGCTGTCCTTCAGGTCCCCATTTCTCAATTCAACATCATCATCATCAGAGTCTCCAGTTTGTTTTTTCTGGAAAACCAATTTTTTGAGTAATACTTACTTGATCTTAATACCTTAGGAGTATGCTCACTACATTCCAGTATACCCAAGTTAATATTTTGCTATAGAAAAGACAAAGTTGCCTGTTCACATACGTGGGAGTCAGACTAGAGTGATCTTTCCCTGAATACGGGACTGATCTCAAATTACCCATGCTCCAGTTAATACTGAGCAGAAAGCATACACTGCCATGAGAAAGTAACTTCAGAGAGGTTGGGTGGATGTATCCATATTATAATCATATCTAAGAACATATTTTACTCCAAACATTGTTTTCTTATTCAAATATGTTACCTGATGATAATACCTTAGTGAATATGAAAGAGATGGAGGGAATTATATCCCCTTAACCCAAAAATGATCCATTCCTAGTCTTCCAAGGTACGTACAGTAGTTTCCAATTTGAGAATGTATCAGATTATGGACTCCATATGATCAGACATGTCTTGAAAAGAAATGTCACCAAAATATCACCCCAAAATCTAGCAGAAGTTTATAGGCTGTGTCGCTGCCAAATAAACAGTGAATGTTGCACTTCTATCAGAGGACCCCCATGTCAAATGTGATAAAAGATCTCATAGGTAAAAGCTAGAAAGAATTATCTCATCACAGAGCTTGCAAAATGTCTGTTAAGGATGAGTTCTTCTTGAATACTATGCTGGTGGTCCTAACCATAATGCGCAACATCTTCGTCTGATCTTATGTTACCTCCTTCCATCGTGTCCTAGATGACAATAAAAGCTGAGATACTGACCTTTCTATCTTTCAAATGTTCAAATAAGATCCCCTATTTCACTGTGGCTCAGTTTGTTTCAGGTATGTTCTACTTCAAGGCCCTCACTGGGTCCTGCATATGACTATGAGATGAAGGGTCTAATGACAAAAGTGTCACCAAAACTGACTGATTATGCACAGTAAGGGGTCTATTCTTTGCAACGAAAGTCATCACAACAGAACAGCAGATGGTCTGAATTGACCAAACTGAGCATGAATTTCACTGATTCTGTCTGCTATACCTATAGTGACTAGAAAGTATGTTTTAGGAGAGATGAGCAAACTGCTCTTGATAATGGTACAAATGGGATCTTACTAAAAATTTACAAAACATAGGGTAGATTCTTTATGGGGCACAAAGCCAAGGCCTTCATTTGTCTTAAGTAAATTTTCATGAAAAGATTAACAGATGCTAAGATGCTGTACACTTCTAATAATGGAGCAAGAGGAGGCAGAAAAAATTTAGGTGGTAACAGGTCAGAAGCTTCCTAGATCAATGCACAGAAGTTTGAGTTTTCTCAACTCATTGTCAGGTCATGCAAAGATGAGGAAGCCTGCAATTGCAATGCGTAGTATAGTAAGGAACAGGATGATGAAAACTGAGATAGATATTGTTAACCATCCTTGATGCCTATCTAGATTGAGATATCATAATTTGAAGATGATCACTGACTATATCATCTATGGTTGGGGCATGGTTCTGAACATCCAGGATCCATAAATAACCTTAGAAGGTACCATATTAATAATTTTTCTAGCTATTTAAAGTTGGTATGTGATGGAATTGGGTCCATAAAAGTACTAGGTCTATGTGGATCCATCATATGTATGTACCATATTAGGGCTGCAGACTGCACAGGGTACATAATAAAACTGGGTGCCATGGCACGAAACTGACCATAGTTTAACATCAGTCTATATACTGGGTTGATTCCTACCTGTGAGTACCAGAATTCTACTGCTGGGATGAGTAGTCTCCTTGTCAATTCTGTAGGATTAATCAGATTTACATCATATCCTACTTTTTTGTTCTGGGTTCATGATGCTGGGATGAGTTGGATTCACATAACTGTTTCCTGTCTGCATCAGGTGAGGCCGTATCTGAACCATTTTTAATCTTTGTCAATTTATCTCAAACAAGATAGTGTAGAAGGCTGTTGTATCTCCTGGTGGTGAAGAGAAGGCGGAGCTTGTGCCAATTATGAGGTCTTTAGTTGAAATGGTTTGTCTACTTTTCTTTATCACTGGAGAGCTTTCTGCTTCCATTAGGAAACTAACAAACTGAGGTTGCACTGGCAGCTAGGCTACTCATGTCCTCTTATTTAATGGCACACTTATTTGCCTTCCATTTAAATCTTGTGTGTCTGGCTGGAACTTAAGTCCATTAACGTTTTGTCCAGCATGTGAAGATTCCATATCCACATATTCCAGGCATGACATATGAGTTTAAAATGTTCACTAAAAGTACTTTGTACCCATTGATTGGTGAAACATGTTAAAACTAACACTGTATTGAAATCTGTCAAGCATCATTTAACTCACCATGGGAAGTGAACTCTAGTGAACAATATAAATGACTACAGAAATTTACCACACAAACCTCTGGTCTGTAATTAAAGACAGTCACCAAGAGCATTTTATAAACTTACTATGAAGTGGACGCTTATGAACAAATAAATTGTCAGCACATCATCTCTGGTCTGTAATTTTATCTGGTTAGTGACTACAAACATACAATAGGTCAGTACAATTAATGAATGAATGCACTTGCAACTAGGGCAGTTTATAAGAAAATGGCACCAACTTGTCTTGTATACCAGAATTGTTCTTCTAATCAAGTCTGAAAAACTTAACCTCAGAAAGAAATGAGTGAGAAATAGAAATATAAAGTTAACTTCCCTTATGTGACAAACAACTTCAACTCACAAAGTAGTGTGGAAAATATCATCTGATACAGGAATTTTGTAAGATTTCTAAAAATGTCTGTTTAACTTGCATGAGCAGAAGAAGTAATATAAGCATGAACAGAATTCAGAACCAATCTCTGAATCCAAGGAAGATCATTCAGGTCTAAATCACACCACTATGAACAAACTTCTTTTTTGGTGTTTTTATAGAAAAAAAGTTAACTTTCAATTTAGTGGTTATTCTTTTAAGGTATTATGATCAGGAAAAATATCTGAAGAATAAATGAGACTTCAGTTATGAACATCATTCATAGAGTATAGGTGACATCAAATATTAACCATTACATTAAAACAAAAATATCTAAATGATAGAACATGTCAGTGAAAGTGCATATTAATGATGGATTTATCTAAAATTTTAGTTGTGAAGAGATTCACAACTGAACATTGGCAAAATTTCTCATTTGCTGCCTCTGCACAAAGTCTGACTTGTGCTATTCTGTGCCCTGCACAGTATGTATTCTTTATATTTTTTGCAACATTTTAAATCTTAAGACCAGTTCTGTGAAGAGCATATACAAAAGGATAATGGGAATTTAAGATCCAAGACCTGTTTGGGGGGCTCTGAGTGGCCAATTGGTCTAAAGCGCTCTCCGTTATGGATCACTGCCATCTCACCACTGTCTGCGTGGGTTCGAGTCTAGGATTCGGCGAATGTGGATATGTGAGAAATCTTGCCAGTAGCTTCTCGTGCGTCAGTGTTTTTTTTTTCCAACGATTTCCCAGTTTCTTCCTCCACCATTAATACTGGGAGCCATGTATAGCCTATCATGTGCTGAAAAATGGCATTAAACCCCACAACAACAACAAGACCTGTTTGCCACCCATTTTTAAAAAACACCATAAAACTGCAAGCCAATTACAAAATCAGTTGTATGTTTTGAATATGTTAATTATACATGTTGTACCTGTTTCTTTCTCTGTTTTCTGACATGTGCAATCTTTTCATCCAGTGTGGATGTCTCTAATCTCTTCTTGGTAAACTGCAGTGCTGGTGGTTTGTAGAGGTTGGCATATGGATCAGACTGTAAGAGACAGAACAGTACAAATTCATAGGTGAACAGCATGAATAAATTATTACATTTCATTTATAAATTGTAATGTAAAATATACCACTAGTACTTAAGTCAAATAAAAGTAATCCTGATTCAATTATTAATCCTTTATGATTTTACCAGAGTATACTAAAGAAAAATGTTGCCTATTTTCGTTAGATCCATGAATGGGCTCCGCCATGTTCAAAAAGTCTATAATTGAAAACCAGCCATGAAAGGAACTAAAATATTTTCACCTTTTTTCATAATCAAGTTTTAGGTAGGAATTTAATAAACTGGGTATTTTACTCCATGGTTTGGAAATAGTCAAGCCTGTCCTAATGACCACCTGTATGTAACAATCACCTGGTCATAATGGTCATTCTATTTTCCACCCAATATTATATTTTAACCTATATAAACTTTAAGTTCAATATGGTCACCTGCCTTCTGTGGTTGGCAGACTTAGTTACAGTGGTCACTTGTGCATGTCAACAGTAACTGCTCAAAGTATGCAAATTAAACTTTAGTTTGATGAGCAAAGCAGTCTAGATAATACACATTATGTAAATTGATTTGTAAACATTTATATTTTGAAGGTCCACACCACACTGCAATTACACTAATTCAAACATGTCAATATATCGTGTTTGAAAATGAAGCAGTTTTTATCCTTACAGGAGAGGGTCAAAGCATTTAATCTGTTGCATAGTGGTAGTAGTCTTGCTGTCCCAGCAGAAAGCAAATTTTCTAAGTGAATTATCTTTCACTGAAACTACTGACCTATTCATGTTAACATTACTACATTCTGAATCTAGCACTCACAAAAAGATGGTAAACATCTTTTCATTTTGCATTATTTTTCCCATTACCTCCCCTTGCCAGCACCTGGTGACTAATTTTAAGCTGAATGATGGCTCAATGAGTATGCTAGGATGTGCAGGAGGTGAAAGGGTTTCAGCTAAATTTGCTTTCTCTTTTGAATATGTTCCATGATCACATTAATATTAGCAGAACAGATAATAAGAGGATGGAATGCTGAGCATCCTACATGGGAAGAAGACTGGATTTCCTATATGAAAGATAATCCATGCATTTAACTTAGAACATAAAACAGCTGATACTTACACATAGCCTGACCCGTTAAGAAGAAAATTACTGGACTCTTCTTACCAACAATAACTTGTGAGAGAATCTAGTGAAAGCACTAAGGATAACCATAAGGCAGGTTTTGATGACATTAGCAAGGTCTGGTGAATAACTGAACCACAGTCACTGGGCCCATAATTTTCAGATAAAAACTAGAGCTGGTTGACTACGCTGCTAGCTAACAGCTTCTATTATGCCTTATATCACAACATTGCCTTCAATAGTGAGGCAGAACTCAAAGAAGAAATTTTCAGACAGAACCAAGTTGATGTATGTACAAGGAATTAACTGACCCCCCTTTATTTTTTTAGTTGGTAAAACTCCTCTGACCAGAGTTCTGAAATTATTTTTTTTGACCTTTGCTGATAGCTAATTGCTGCCTAAATCGACTTCAGAACTGAGTCACACTTAAAACTATTCTTACAATTTAAATGGTCATGCTTTGTATTGTATATATCTGACTTCAAAGAAATGATGCCATTGTTCACAAACTTTCAAAAATCTGTAATACATATGTCATTTGCAGCGATATGTAATAACTTGCTCTTCTACCCATATTTAGCATCTCTTTGGTTTACCTATATTGGGTTATTTTACATCCTGATCATACCCTATGCAAATTAGCACAATGGGGTCACCCACTAACCTCTCACTAGCTGTGGTCAACCAATTAAGAAATATGTGAAACAGTGGATTATACCGGACCTCTCTGCCTTTTAAGTGCTGCTATCTGAACTGCCCCAAGGATAGTTTTACATCAGTTCCAATTATGACTGTTTATTGTTTATACATTCTACATGTAACCGGCAAGTGCTGAAGTGATATTTTTTTATATTTTCGAAGATTATAGAAAACTGCTTTCTCAAAACACAATTATGTCTGGGAGCATTACAAAATCATGTTTTGACATGCGTTACAATTAAAATTAGATCTCCATTTCGCATAGGACAGTGATGACCTGATTTTAATCTGACTGCACTGTATTACAACAGATCAGTCAACATCTTGAAAATATATTTTCACATTTTGTCAGTGTGATCAAAGTTTTCTCTGAAAAATGATTATTTTGTGTTCGACAAGCCCAATGGGTACCTCTATTAAAATGCAGGACAGGCCCAGTCTGAAATTAGAGGGGCCATGGGTATCTAGATTTTAGACATTTTTTAGTATTGTGAGGCTCACTGAGATTGCTCTAATTTATGAGCTGAAATATTCGTAAGGCAACCCTGACCTATTGAGAAAAATTTGCAACAATGAAAAAATTATGTATACAACCTTTGGTAGATATGTCATCATGAAGAAATAATCCAAATATGATGATGGATGGTTGAAATATCAAAGTATATAAAGTGGATTTTCAGGAGGTCAGTTCATGATGGTAACTGATCAACTGCAAAAATTTAAAACTAGCGACACCTGGCAGAGGCAAGGGGAAATAATGGACAAGTTTATTGTCCCTGCCTATATCATTTAGCCATAAAAAATGTTTTTCTTTTTTAAGAGGGCTGAATGTTGGAAGTAGTAATCTTATATCCTTTATGTTAAGTGATTATTAAGCCTAAGTAAAAAAAATGACAAATTCTGATAACAAAATCTTCGAAAAGAAATACAAGTTACATCCATCTGGAGTCATTTGATGTTTAAAACTTGTATATAAGGGCAGGTTAAGTTTTGATAGGTCAGAAAAAAAATAGCCATATACTGCTTCTTTTGATTCCCTATTCATCATAGACTACAAAAAAATGCAGATTGTCTTTTGATCTTTGCAACAAACAACTTTGGGCTAAATGCTTAGAAGTATCCATACTTTAGAAAGATAAAACATATAGATGTCCTTAAATGCACGAAGCAGCCAATTGGTATCAAAATCAATAAATACCTGTTCTGAAAATGAAAAACTTTGGTTGAAGTCTGATCTTTTTTGTTTCTTTTTCTTTTTCTGTGTCTGTACCTGAAAGAAAAACAAAGATGTAAACCATAAAGTCATACATGTACACATCTTTAAATAATTTACATGATAAGCTAACACAACTGTATAAGGATCAAAAAATATGGAAACCTAAACCAAATATGGTGTAAAGAATTTCCTGCAACTCAAGATAATTTTTAAAATCCAAGTGTTGAAATTATCCTTGATATTTAAATTGCAATAAGATTTTCAAATCACCCAACATGGCAGCCACATTTAATGTAAGACTGGCACCATTTTCATTCAGTACCAACATAATATAATTACAAGACCTCCAGTGAAATCCTCATGTTCATATGAGCACCCATTCAGAAAAGATTGGTGACAAAAGTTTAATGTATTTTTTTGTTTATATTTAGGATCAACTAGACATCATAATTAGTCTTCTGGTCAAAATCCCATGTCAGTATGATCTTACATTTGAAAGGAGTAGCAATAAATAGGTTTTCAAAATGGCTGCTATGGATGCCCTAGTGGATGTCAAATCTACACCATTTTCATTTAGTACAAACTAGACATCATAAGTCTGGTGAAAACCCAAGGTAGTGGCCTGACTGGATACCAAAATGACACAATTTTTATTTAAGAACAAAGCAGACAGCCTAATAAATCTTAAGTGAAAACATCATCCTAATACAACTTTCTGCTCAGGAGGAGTAGCAATAAGATTGCTGGATGGCTGCACTGCAACATTTTTTGTTTAGGACCAACTAGATCTTGGGAAGAATATTTGGGGGTGTAAAGTTTCATTGTAATTTCCCCATGTAAGTTATGTGGAATAGCAATAATAAAGGTGGCGCTCACCAGTTATTATGTACTTTTGAGAGAGTGATGTATGTAAGGTGAAGTTGTTTGCATTTTAAACATGCACAGTGGAGAGAATGTTGGCATACCTATATACTACTTTCATGTAATGTGGATGAAATTTCTTTGGATATTGTACTTTTGAAAATTTAAAATGAGCTTAGGACACTGCGAACTAAAATGGCTGCTCCCTTGTGCTCCAAAAATCCACCAAAATTTGTCTAAAGTACACTATTCTTGGCAGCTATTAAAATATGGAAAATGAATTTTGCCAAACTAGATAATACCAGCTTCTAAAAGTGCAATGACTGAATTACCAAATACATAAAATGTAAAAAAAGTTATCGGCTCTTTTTTTTACAATTTACCTCTGAAGTTCGAGAAGTGAAAATGAGCAAGTAGAGCTAGCACTTTTTTGAAAGGTTCACATCTGCAGTAAGGTCAAGCTGTATACTCTCTAACCCATATTACACCCATCAATCATACATCAAAATAAAGGGAATTAAAAGTTCTTTGAACAATACCTAAGATATACAAAGTCTCTTTTAAAGCACCAGTATAACTAGTGAGGAAACCCGGGGAAACTCTTTTTCTTTAAAATTTTAACCCTATGCTAAATATGAAACTGTAGAGCGCCACCAAACTTGTGGTAAATGAAATATAGATATTTATCCATTACACGGCTGCCCAGCAACAGGAAGTTTTTAAGACTTTAGTGTTGTTTTTTTTTCATGGTATAAACTGTTAGTTGCCAAATCACACAGCAAATAATGCTCAAAGGGTGTTATGAAATCTGTGAGTCTGCAATTGAAGTTTATTCCATGATAAACTAAAAAAAAACAACATTAAACTCTTATAATTGCATTTCTTTATAATTTTATTTATTTACTTCTTGTTCTTTAAAAATATTTCCTATCAGTGTTAGAGCCTTATTTAAACATGAATTCTTGTTGAGGGCTACATAGCTATTTATAGAATGGGGGATTCTTCTTCTGTCACATAATAGCTACATCAACATAAATAAATTCTACCAATGGTAGGCAATCTAAGGTTTTGAACATTTTACAGCATTGTCTTAATATTTTATCGAAATTGGCATATGTGGTCTGTTTAGAAATTCAATATTTAAAGGAAAGGTTGTGTTGTTTTATTTGACAAACAAATGACTATTAGATTTTATACTTTCTTGAGTTCATTGTGATTTGGAAGAATAGTTATTGTTGAGACACACGAGTAACAAAGTTTTACTTCTTTAAATCTATTTTTGTCTTCATCAACAATTTAGGCTACTTACAGGGGCTACTTACAAATGAAATTAAGAATATCAGTAAATGGTTATAGTGATGTGGTCTAATAGTCAAACAGTGTAAGACATCGACTGTGACAGTTACGATGGGAAGACTACTGATCTATCTCCCACCCAACTCCACATCATAACTATCAGACTGCATTTTGCTCTGTAGGATTGTGAGTCCAGTTGAGACTCTTCCCAATCTCTATAATCTATTTACCAGTAGTTTTAAATTCATTTGTAACGATCCACTTTGAAGTGCTGAAACCTCAATATTGTTCTTTGCAGATTTCGAGTTTCCCAACTTTTTTCAATAGTCAAAAAAAGAATTATTTATCTTCTGAAAAATTACAAAGATTTCTTATTTGATTTTGTCAAATTATTGTATTAAATTTTCTAAATAAAATATAAAACCAGTTTTTATTTCGCTTAAAGGAATGCATTGGGTATGCTTTTTGATTCAATGTTTAAATTAGTTATTCTGTATTTGACTCTATTTATAGAAGCTTTATAAAGTGGCTCTTTTTACAGTTTATACAGAAATAAATGCAACTGGGTCTGATCACATGATTATGTTCTGACCAATGGAAATCTTCCATACATTTATCAACTGATACGACCGCAGAGATACATTGATGAGGGTGCTTGCATTTGCAGGGACACGTGGGAGCATTTAATAATGATGTGATTGGTTATGTATTCAGAGAGATATATTGCAAAAAAATTAACCTTCTATTAAACAGTCTATGATTACATTAACATTACTACAATAGGTAAAAGGCAGAGGAAATGCATCAGCATCCAATCTCTAACATACCTGGTAGAACTTTCCTTAAATTTTGACATCCAATTTCTAACATATTTACCCTTTGAGAAAAAGATGACCGAATTCCTAATATGAAAGATAAACTGCTATCTTAACAAAGTCAGCAAAACTGATAGTCAATACATGTGTTAAAAAGAACTGTTGTGCTTGTATTTATAGGTACTATAATCCTACAATGTAAGACCTCAACCCTGATATTTATGTTTTGGGTATCAAGGTCTTACTGCCTAAAATATGGGTACTGTGTAGCGGGTTCCAATGTTGATTAACATAATAAGTAAAATGTTCAGGAATATTTTACATACTTCACTGCCCATATTGGCGCTTTTCTGCAAATCAAAGTTATGTTTTTAGTTAGACTTTACTTACACTGATGTCTTTTTCCTTTTAAAGCAAATGGACATGCAAGTTTTGTTGGCTTACATTTCAGTTGGATGGAATGCAATGGAACCCGGGAATAGCAAAACTAATTAAAAGGATGATAAAAATCTTAAACTAAATGAAGTTATCTAAACACTTTCTTCAATATTAATAAGCAGCAGGGAGGGTGAACCCTACAAATTTTTGCGACAAAATCGATTAAAGCCTCAGAATGCCAAATGGAACCTTCCTACGAAATCTCATATTTTAACCAAAAAAAAATTAAAGGTCCCATTTTACAAATGGAGCCTTAGCGATTTTGTCGCAAATACATTGTCATAACCACCCTCAAATTGCTGCCATCTACGGTCGCAAATATGTTGTCATCTCACCCTCCCTGCTGCTGATTAATACAATTTATTTAACCAAATATTTGATCAAGTCCAATACGATATCGTGACCGAGGGTCGTGTAAATTTATTGTTATAAATCCATATGGGACAGACTGAGCATGACTAAAGTAATTTTTAAATCCATTGAAGTCCATATCGGAACACCATGTTTGCCAAATATTTCGTAGCGTATGTGTATCAACGCCATTGAATACAGCAAGAATATTGCAGTTATCGCGAATCACTTTTGGAATTTGAGTATATCGTTGAGTGACATATATCACGTCAGTGTTTTTATGCCTACCTCGGGAAAATACTCTAGCAGGGTTCTTTTGATTATCTAACATTACATCATCGTACACTACAAGATTGTTTATGTCTCCATCGAGATCTTCTACTGATGGTGCATCATCAATATCTGTTATAAAATCAATTACACTTTCACCTTTAAGTTCTGATGCATTTTCATTAAAATCTTTTAGCACTTCATAGCACCGTTGATCATCTACGGATGGGGCAACTAAATATAATTTATCCCATTTCATAAATCGCACTATCAAATTAAGCAGTAATTGTGTTTTGCCTGATCCAGATGGTCCGATTATAATGGCACGGACAGAATTCGGAAGCGCTGCGTGGTGTTTTACCGGTTCTCTTCTTTTAGTCGCTGAAAAATCAATTATATTCATAACTCTATATATAAATTATGAATCTATATTGTGTTAAGTGTAAACAGCGTACTGATACAACCGATCAGACAACCATTACAACTAAAAACAATAGACTAGCGCTTACTGGTAAGTGTGTAACATGTGGTACAAAAAAATTTCGATTTTTAAAAAAAAGCAACTCGGAGGTGATATTGCCGCAAAACTTGGAAAACTCCCCGGAACCCCATGGGCAAAATACCCCGGAGAAAAACACCTTCCAGGATATAGCTACTGTGGTCCCAGAACGAGATTAGATATCAGACTTGATGATCAAAATCAGCCCCGGCCTGGTGAGTATCCGATAAATGCTATTGATAAGGCATGTCATGCTCATGATGTTGCATATAAAAGCAATAATTTGCAACAAAGACATATCGCGGATGTAAAATTAATTCATGCCTTAAATGCTATTCCCGATAAATCCTTCAAAGAAAAATTGGCTTCATGGTTGGTCAAATCAGCTATGAAAGGCAAATTAGTGTTAGGTGCTGGTAATTGAAAACACTAGTGTTTTTATAGTATGGAATCTATTTATTATTCTCCGAAAGGATACTGGAAGGGTAAAGCAGCAATCAGTAAACTCGCTAACGCTGCAAAAGTGAAAAAATCCACTGCAAAAGATTGGTTATCCAAACAAGCTATATGGCAAATTTATCTACCACCGCCTAAACAAATTAATTATTCTCATTTTGATGTTACCGTACCCAATGAAGTTCATCAGGCTGATTTATTGTTTTTACCACATGACCATGGTTACAAATACGCGCTAACTGTAGTTGATATTGCGAGTCGATTTAAACAAGCAGAACCATTGAAAACAAAGTCAGCTTCTGAAATCGCTTCTGCATTTGAAAGGATTTATCGACGAGGTCCTCTAAGATGGCCAAATCTATTACAAGTTGATCCTGGCAAAGAGTTTCAAGGTGCTGTTCTATCAACAATGAAAACTCATAATGTTACAATACGACGAGGACATACTGCGTTACATCGTGATCAGGCAATTGTAGAACGATTTAATCGAACTCTTGCAGAACGGTTATTTGGATATCAATATGCAAAAGAATTCATCCAAGAAAAACGATCTCGTGAATGGGTCAAAAGGTTACCGAGTGTAGTTGCAGCGTTAAATAACGAGATTACTAGAACTATTAATATGAAACCAAATATTGCAATAAAAAAAGAATATATTCCCGAACAACCGCAGCGGGTTAGCACTCAGCCACTTCTCGGTGATGTTACTGTGAGATATTTATACGAACCAGGAGAGCTTGAAGGCGGTAAAAGAAGAGCTACTGATCCTATATGGAGTGTTACTACGCATAAAATTTCAACCATAACGCGATCAACTGGTAGACCTCCAATCTACAGATTGGATTCAACTGCACCTCAGCGTGGTTTTACACGCGAACAACTACAAGTCATTCCGGACGATACTCAATTACCGCCACATGGTCTTAACTAGCTCCTCCGTTACGTCTATTACACTCAAGACAGGTCAACATCACATTGTTTCTGACATGACCAAGACTGTTATTTTTTCTGTCTACGGTGAATTGTCGAGGGTCTTTATCCGAATACTGCCAGTGCATTATACAATTGCAACTGGCGCAGTGATTATTCTGTTGTTCTTTTAATGCGATTATTACGTCAGCATCAATATCAAATTCTCGTTGTTTTTTTTTTTGTCCTGCTGTTTGTAACCAGAGAGTTTTTTATTAATGATGCTAATATCAGTGTTATCATCGTTTGCATTAAAATCATCATCGAAAACAATCCTTCGTAGTTGATTTATTCGTCGTACTCTGGACACTGCGAGATAGACCAAATTTGACCATTCAATGCGATTATCAACTATCCAGACAATTGTATCCGTGATGGTCAATCCTTGTGACGAGTGTATTGTTGTTACATAACCAAGCATCCATGGTGATTTATCAGCGCATAATGCATCTTCTACAGTATTGATATCAACTAGCACAATATCATTTAACACTAGAATCTGTTTCTCCGTCTGGCCTGGAATTTCAACTTCAATATTCTGCTTTCGTGTATCCAATGGTCTATAACACAATGGTACTGGAAACGTTGGGAATTTTTTCTTGTGTAGCTCAAACAACTTTTTCTGAAGTGCGTCTCTATCTTTCTACTTGCTACTACAAAATCATTTGGTTTCCATGTTTCCCAAAAATCATTCAAAGGTGTTTCAGAAATTATTTCACGCGCTACTTCACATTGAATTCTATCGTGTTGTAATCTAATTAGTTTTTTAAACTCACGTAACTGCTCATCGAGTGCTCTATAGTCAGTATCAATTTCTTCGTAATAATCAACAAATCCTTTTAACCAATTATGTGGACTTCTACCAACAAATGGTGGTGGTTGACCATGATCGCCGCACAATATAACTTTTGTATCATTTTGCAATAACCAATCAAGAAACATTTTTAATACATCTTCTGAAACAGTACATGCTTCATCCCAAATAATAACCGCTGGAATAAATTTCTCACCCATTCGCTCAGGAGTCCAAGCATCACCCTTGTATCGAAAAAAACTATGATACGTGCAAGCTTCAACATTTCGTTGTTTGATCTCTCTTGCTAGTCTATGGGTTGGTGTGAGTACAATCATGGACGTTCTCTCTCGATATAATTCTATCGCACGTGTTGTCTTTCCAGATCCACCACAACCGTTTAAATAAACTGTTTTATATCTACAAATTGGATCTGATATCGGTGGTGCTTTAGACATAGATTTTTCACTGATAGAATTATCGTTCTTCAGGTAACTGCTTTTAATCTCAACGTCTGCTGATTCAGAATAATCGCATTGTATTTCATGTTTAATTCGCCATGTTCCCCAAGTCTCTTCGCTATTAGTAAATTTAGTTATCTCTTTGATATATTTTTTTATCGACATACATTGAATCAATTGCAACTCTGACTGCTATACTAGGAAATCTATTTATCATTGCAAATAAATTGATAGATGCATAACCCAGCATAGAAGCTCTCAAATGTAGATATGCAGAGCTTTCTCCATCACTGTAAGTAACAATTCTACCTAACTTTGTTTTATTGGACAAGAAGGCTGTTTTACAATTTGCGTATCTATTTTTCTCTACTGCATCTTTAATAACGAAGTCGTATTCGGCATCATCTATAATCAATCGTGAGGATTGTCTTTTAAAGTTGAATTTTTTTCCACCTTGTGTAAATTTACCTATTATTCTTCGGCCAAGATCCTTTGCTTCACTATTTCGTTGATTAAATATCTTTTTTGACCATTCAATGATGTACTCCTCGTCAGCATCAATATGTTTTCTAGACTTATCGATTATACTATCAAGACATTCTGGTTCTGGTAACCAGACATTAGTTTGTTTTTTATATGAGATAATCGCTTCGCTGACAATCAACGAAACTAACACATAACAATCAATCATATATCGCAATAACACTATTGGTAACCACATCCTTTCAGCCATGTGTCTACCAATCCAAACATAACAACACGGATGAAGTCCTTCAGCGAATTCAAATGATACTACGCAAGCAAAACCGGTCAAATCAAAATCAGGCAGTGGTCCATTAATAGCAACGCGAGTCATTTCATGTGTGGGATGTCCAAACCGTTTAAAATACTCACCAGCGAATCCATATCCTAGAAAACTTCCTGGATAACAGGCAACGATATCAACTGATATCATACTTTCACGATTGTACTTAACGTTCCATAGACCGCCATGATAATATTCCAAACAGCTGGATTGAACATCCTGTAAAAACTCTTTTCATGTTGGTTTCCAATTATTTTTCTTTCTTGCAAAATGAGCTGCAACCGATGGAATTGTAAAACAATTTGTAAGTAACTGTTCATAATCTTCAGATTTTTCATTAAAAACGCTAGCGTTTTCACTGAGACTTATTGCTAGATTTTTCATCCTATTATGTAGACTTTCAGTACGATATAATTCACCGTTAGGTTTCACAAATTGATTGAATTGACATTCTTCATCTTCAAAACTATGAAGTAGCCATACTGATACAGGGTCGTTTTTACACAAACTAGCAATAGCATCGAATAATCTTTCTTCAGTGAGAATGCCATCCTTGGTGAATTCTTCTGGGATATACTTCACTGTTCTGTCTCGCGGGAATATTGTAACCGCGGATGTCCATGCGTGTTTGTTATGATCAATAATTTTGATTGGAGCTCCGTTTTTATTGTATTTCGATTCGTATAATACTTCGCCAGTTATCGTTAAAACGGTTATCGGAAATCTCAACGACTTTTCCAATCTAGCTATATCGGAAATAGTTGCTCCGTTCTCTTTCACTGTTAGCTCCCATTCATCTATTTTTTTATGTCTTAGATCGGTTAATTTATTCCCACGGAGTGCATTTGTAAAATGTTCTAAGACTCTTTGTGCCACACAGTTGAGTGGCTTTTCCACTGATGTTGACTGTTTCATTGGTGCTAGTTTTCCAATGTCAGGGTTATTTAATGGATACATCCCATAAACGATTGCTGTTTCTGGATACGCTTTTTCATAGTATGGTTTATCAATTCCAGTTAACAGCCCTGGTCTGGAATCACGGCTAACAACGACTGTTGTCCTATCTTTGAGAATTGGCTCAAACTTGTCTCTTATAACCCATTCGCCCGATTCTAAATTGATAATGAATTTCACTCTGAGAAAATACCGTTTATTGCCAAGTTGTGATAGTATCATAGCTGCTGTTTCATCATTCATTCTAGCATCAACAACACCATCAATTTTAAATGTTGACCAGGTGTGTGATGCGCCGTCCTGTTTAAACTCTTGAACACAATCTCGTATTTTTCTAATCAGACTTCTATTATTTATTCTCTCTTTTGGTACATCTTCGAGAGTTCTATCAAGATTGAATTTAATATTTTTCCAAGGCTTGATTGCCGATAATCTCTTGAATTCTTCATTCATATAAATAAGACAAGTATTTAAATAGAAAAGTTTGTTTATATATAATGAATCACTGCAAATGGCTTATGATTGGATCAGTAACCCCATGCAATAAATCTTGTAGAGGTGAATTCTGTGGATATCACTTACAGAGTGTCAGAAATAATTCGACAGGCCCGTCCCCATGCATAAATTGTGGGGTGGGTGTGAGAGGAAAATCACAATTATGTATCAATTGTGGGGGTAAGCGGTTTAGAGAATTAAAACGTTATTATGATAAACGAATAAAAAACGCTATCATTAACCCTAACCATGACTCTGTCAAAGACAAAATCATAAAAACCCCTCAAGACTACATTAATAGATTTATAATTAAAGCAAATAATGAATTAGACAAATAGTATTATTATATATAAATGGAGCAAGAATTCAGACCACATCCAATACTCGTTAATTATGAAATATCTCGTAATGGTGTTGTTAGACACTGTAGACTAAAGAAACCCGTGGGATATGTTAATAGTCAAGGATACTTGAAATTTACTGCTGGAGGAAAGGGATATTTCTGTCATAGGGCAGTCTTTGAGTGTTATATGGGACCGATTAAAGATGGCTGTGTTATTGATCACATTGATTCTAATATTCAAAATAATTCTCTTGAAAATTTACAGTGTATTTCTCAAAGAGAGAATATAAAAAAAGGAAAGACAGGGACTTGTAAGTCAGTTGGAAAGAGACCAGTACAGTCATTTGATACAACGACGAATGAAGAAAGAGTTTTTCATTCAATGAATGCTGCGGGAAAATATTTTGGAATATGTATTCCTTCAGTACGAAAAGTTGCTGAAGGGATTTATCAAACAGCTATCTCAAAGAAAAATGGACATAGAATAAAGTTTTCCTATTTACAAGATAACTCTCAATAATTACTATTTTGTTCCGTATTTCCCCTCATTACTACTGATCGTCACGTGACTATCCTACTTTCGATATTGATTCCCGGATATGTAATTCGTGCGAGAAAACATGTGAAATTGGATTGAATTAATGATGTATGTGATCTCATGTACGTATTTAATGGTTATACGTATCAGGTATGTACGGATTTTGATTTTGGGTTATTATTTCTTGTTTCTAAAGACTGTATTGAGAACAGCAGTTAGGGTTTTGTTGGAAAAACCTGTAGGTAGACAATTTGACAGAGTTATGTATGGCCGAGGTCAGGGTTCTATTAATAGATTTTTTAAAAATCCCAATTACAAAGACAGCATTAACAGCGTTTGTATGAAAATGAAATTACTTTATAATTACAAATTAAAATAGATTGTATGTGAGGTCAGGGTAGTAAAATGCGCTACATGTAGTTTAGTTTTTTTAGTGTGGCTATGTGTAATAAAATTCAGAAAAATATCATTCTCGATTCAAGAAATAGCAGGTCCTGAATTGACAGGGATCCCCATTACGGAGTTATCTCGTCATGTAAATCCATTATTACTACGATTATTTAATCGTAATATTATAGAAATTAATAAAAAAATTGCTATTATTTAACAGTTGTATATTTCTTATTTTATTGTTTTATTTAAATACTTAGCTTCCATTGAAATTACTACACAATATTCATTATGAAATGCTAGAAAAATAAATACACACCTACACATTGACACTGCAGTATTAGTTCACCTTATATATAATATGAGTCGTAATAAGTTTGGGGCTTTAAAACGAAGCCCACTTTGCCAATCAAACCTCCCACGCCATTGACATGGTGTGGTTGAATTTTTTCAACTGCAACCAGGGTTAATTTCTTGGGTTGCTTTTGATTGGCAAAGTGGGTGTAGGCCGCCCCGTCGTTTCATGTTTGTATCCTCCTGTACTGTCCCTATCATACCATCCTATCATAATAACCATCCTATCATATAACCATCCTATCATTTCATTGTATATATAACCATCCTATATAATCGCATTGTATATATAACCATCCTATATGTAATGTACTGTCCCTAGTATATATATAATCGCATTGTAAATATTCATTCATTGAATCGCATTGTAAATATTCATTCATTGTAAATATTCATTCATTGTAAATATTCATTCATTGTAAATATTCATTCATTGAATCGCATTGTATATATGTAATGTACTGTCCCCCCCACAACATATCTTCCGGAAGACCTAATATAGCATTTGTTACGTTAGAGCTTCCAATTGGGAGATCTATGTTTGTGGCCCTTGGGCTTATATAATGCGAAGGCACTAAATGAGTTCCAAGAATGTGCTGTCCCCCCTCTGGGCCTCTTTGACGTCGTTTGGCGCGAAAGAGGTTCCAAATGAGGCTTTATGTTATATGTTCAGTGTTTGTAAAGAAATCACTTGGATTTCACGTCTAATACCCATATAACCCGCCCTTGAACTCGATTGGGGGGTTAGGGTATTGTATAAGTCTTTAATGTATGTGCCCTTTCTTGCCTCGAAACTCGAATGAGGAAGAGACGGGCATTGTATATGTTTTGTTTTTTTTTTGTATATAAAAATATTTTAAAGATACAAATACATTAGTAATAATATTCAATAAATGGAATTTCAAGATATTACATCTATCATCACAGAAATATCAAATTTAAGAAATCAAGGAATCGTACTTTCTGAATTTTTGAATGAAGACAGACTTTTGAATGAATTTGAACAAATTGATATACAATTGAAACATGGAAGATATGTTCTACCTAAAATGTATTCACTGATAAAAAGAATCCAAAAAGCGGTTAATGCTTCTTTGTATAACAATGATATTAATTTATTCATTCGGCTATTTAGTATAGTTGAAGCCATTAGAAAGAAACTCGGGGAACAGTACCAAGTTCGGTCAGAGATTGCTTTGAAAGTGAAATCTATAAGACGTTTGATTGATGCAAGCATTGAAACCGACAATTGAAAAATCGTTAGCATTTCCAATAATGACATCAGAAGCATTAACTACCAGACTAGCTCGTGAGAGGTTAGCATTACTGAAAGAGTTTATACCAATTCGAGATAACGTGCGAGATAAACTACAACTTAGACAGCAAGCGCAGACTGACTTTTCTATTGGAAGCGAACAACTTTTTGCCCCTGTAACTAAAGCCACTAAAGATATGAAACTTGCAACAGAACGTGCTATATACGGCGACATCCCTAAAGAGGGAGCAGTACCTATTATTGATGTATTAGGAAAGATTGCTACAGAAACTGAAAAAACTCACGAGGGAATAAAACAGCTTTCAGGTGAGTTACAAACTCAGCGAGAAATACAACAAATGGCTAATATTGATATTGATACTGATGATAACCCCGTTGAAGATGCTAGTGATTCTATTGAAAAAGTTTCCACTAAAAAAAGCGTTCCTTTTAGCGAGAAATTCACTGATGAAGCTATAGAAGTAATCAAACGATTTCAATTGCTGAAAACTAAAGAAGACTATGCGTTATTTGGAGACTTTGCTGTAAACAGTTATAATAACAGGGAGGATTTTTTAAAAGAAGAGTATAAAAAAAACATAATAAACAAAGATCAATGGGTGGATTGGATATATAAAATTAATAAAGAAATCACTGGCAATTTAAAAAAGAATACATTGGAATACAGAGCTTTTAAAATAGGAGTTGATACGTATGGTTTAGAACAACAACGAAAAGAACAACAACAAGGTCGAGGACGAGGTCGAGGTCGAGGTCGAGGTCAAGGTCGACAATCTCCAGAAATTCAAAACGTTTCCGAATCAGATCTAGAAATTCAAAACGTTTCCGAACCAGAAAGTACTTCAGGAGAGGGTTATGGAAGTTCTCATCATGATTCTCATATGTGTCCTAGTAATATCATTAATGATATATCACGACTTGAGGTTCTTATGGGAGGTAAGCGAGCTGGGAATAACTCAGTCGAAATAACTAATGAAGCATTTGATATTTGCAGACGATTATTCCAAGGTGGGATAATTGATATTCATACGTATCGAGAACTCTTGGATGAGTTAATGGACGGAATTCCAGGGGAATTTAGTGATTGAAATTGTATTTAGAAATTACAAAGTCATTTCAAATAAGATGATAGTACACTATAATCACAATAAACCAACAAACGTGTATGTGGTAAACTCAAGATTGCCCGTTTATAAGGCATACTATGGAGACGGCCTTGGAAATACCATAGCGGGTTTATTCACAAGAACAGCCCCAAAAGTAGCACCAATTGCTAAACAATTAGCGATGAAAGCCATTGATGTTATTCGTAATAAGGGAATTAACGCTGTTGGAGATCTTGCAGGAACGGCCTTTTCTACCGCAAAGAATAGAATAATGTCATTGGTGAAATCTAGATTCGGACGAAAACCACCACCACCGCTACCTTCAACAACAATGATGCCTGCAAATGTCAGTAAAGTGATAAATAACGCAGTGGAACAAAAACTAGCATCATTAGCAATGACTTCACCAGATAGTAGTAATATTGCAAGTATGATAGCGGGAAGTGGTCTTGGAGGAAATCGAAAAAGAAAATGATTTAGAAAAACGATACGTTTTAGTATAAATGGCATTTAAAAAAATTGCTGATCCAGCGTTTGATATGGCGGCACCGGTGAATAAAGATGATTCTAAAATTAACTATCAGTATTATGCCTATCCTGCAAGAGAGCCTAATCAACGAGGGAGAGTTGAACTTCAAGTTCAAGATACAAGTAGATACTTTTTGCCGTGTGAGGCGTTTATTGAAGTAGAAGGAGAGCTTGTAACAAATGTTGCAGCTGATACGCCATATGGGGATGACCAAAATATCCGAGTTGGTTTCGTAAATAATGGCATTATGGCGCTATTTAACAGTGCAAGATATATCATTGATGGAAAAGAAATTGAATCAATAGAACAAAATGTTGATATTGCAACAACAATAATCGGACTTGCGAGATATTCTGATGATTATACAAGGTCGGCTGGTCCGTCTATGATGTTTGCTAAGGATACTTCTGAACATGCTGACCATATTCAGTTTATTAAAGTACGAACTGCGCAAGCTACTGCAGAAGCTGATCAAGAACTCGCAGCTAATCTAGACCGTGAAGATAGACCAGCCGCTGATTTCGACATTTTAAAAAGGGTCAATGGTAATTTCAATCTAGGATTTGCAACACGAAATGGAACATTGAAAGGACAACATCGACGGTTTTCATGTGCAATTCCGTTACATCATATATTCGGATTCTGTAGAAATGTCAGAAAAGTCATCTATGGAGCAAAGCATACAGTCGTGTTAGTGCGAAAGGAAAATGACAATGATGCAATCTGGCGTGCTAATGGTGTTGATGATGGTAAAGTCATTTTAAATAAATTGGTTCTATGGATACCCGTCTTGACTCCAGCAGTTACAATAGAGCAAGAATTACTATCGTTTATGGACACAGGTGGAAAATCATTGCTAAGTTGGCTAACAACAACGACTGATACGAAGCAGGATAATGTAAATGGCACATTTACATGGCACTTAGCATCAAAACAAGGTGTTTCAGCTCCACGTCATATCTTTATAGCGTTACAGGATGCAAATCGAGTGGGTCGTCAAGTATCTAGTCATATGATATTTGATAAATTAGGAGTAAGTGAAGTTTTGTTGAGAATAAACGGACAACAAGAGCCAGCAGAGATTGTACATCTTAATTATGAAAACAACAACATAGCTCGTGTATATCATAGAATATTGTCGTATATGGGTCGTGATCAAAATGTTGATACTGGTTTGCAAATATCGCAAATTGATTTTGAAAAACACTATCCGATTTATTACTTTTCATTGGAACATCTTGACATGATGAGACAATCTGTTGTTGATATATACTTCCAAGCTCGGGTACAACGCCCTGCTGGTATAGCCGATTATAGAGCAGTTGCTGTCATTCTCAGTGATAAATCAATGTTGTTAGAAGGAGTTGGCGGACGAATGAGACTTATTGATGCACCAGTGGAAAACATGTAATGTTTTCAAAAATCATTTGATTTTACAAACATGTAGTTAGGATTTTCGCAATAAGATCAATTGAAAGTGTAAATTACACTTTAGAATAGAATGACATATAGTATTGTTAATGTCCAGTTGACTGATGGTCAGGTCAAGAAATTGAAATCAAAGTCTGCTAAAGAATGTGGAACTACAATAACGCTGAAACCCACTCAAATGTCCGGTGGCGCACATAAATTATCACTGACAGATCGTCAAATAAAACATTTCAATGATGCGCTAAAGAACAAACGAGGAGTTCAAATTGATTTTTCGAAAGCAGCAATCGCCAATATGATAAAATCAGGTGGTATATTCCCGCTGTTAGCTGCTATTCCAGCATTGATTGCAGCGGCTGCCCCAGCGGTTGCGAAGGCGGCAGCGTTAGGAGCCGTTGGTACTGCTGCAGGAATGGCCCTGAAAAAAGCTACTGGGAAAGGCTATAAAAAAAAAGGAAAGGGTCTAAGACTACCAGGAACCCCACACAATTGGTACAAGGGCACGGGCCTAAGAATACCAGGAACGGCTTACTAGTGGAAAAATCCCTAGGATTTTCACCAATGTCCAATTTTGATTTAATTGATGCTGTAAAATCATTATCAATAAAAAACTTTAGAGGAGTTTTCATGAGAGATCAATTACCGTCAAAACCAATGAAAAATGAAATGGGTATTATCAATCTCGATAACAGCAGCGGAAAAGGAACTCATTGGGTCACATATGCAATTGATCCACGTGGAATTGTCTATTTTGATTCATATGGATTAGCTCCACCAAAAGAATTCATGCGATATGTATCCACAATAACAAAGTCATCTCCAATTTTTTATTCCACGCTACCAACACAACAGTTAAATGATCCACCGATATGCGGTCGTGAAGTATTAAATGTCCTTGCAGAGATATCTAGATTTCCAAGGAAACCACCACAAGTTGTTGTTAATGAATATACTAGCAGGCAATGGCAAAAACGATAGCGTTATGATTTAGAAAAACGTAGCGTTTTCGTATAATGATTGATATTTGGGGACGACCTTTATCAGAATAAAAAAAAAAACAGAAACCGATAGTAAATTAGCTGTCGAAAGTGTAAAAAAAATAATCGAAGATGAAATCGCCGAGACATTAAATTTGTCAAGTGTAGATCCTGGGGAAATAGTTGTATTTCAAGATCGCCAGGGCAAATTGAAATCTAGTAATGTTTCATTGGATGATGTCTTAATACGAAGACGTGACGTCGTTGAAGATACAATAGCGTTATATTCAAATGATGAAAAACTCAAACCAGGTGTACTTGTTTCTACAATCACAGATGCATTAAAAAATTTAAATGAAGAACTTGAAAAACATATAACAGCATATACTTCCCTTCGTAGAAATATTATCAATAAATTTTTTGGAACACCAGCGGTAACCTCTCCATCTCTCGCTGAAATTAAATCCAATTTTGATAAAATTAAATCCAGTATTAAAAATATTAATGATACTGGATTTAGTATTATTAGAGATAATATTAATAGTATTAAAAAATCTATCGAGGATATTACAAAATTTAAAACAGACAATCTTCCGCTACTTGAAAGAATAAAGATTCCTCATGAGAGAAATATCATAAATATGATATACACAGTTCTCTCTGGATCATTAGATTGGGAACCTAAAAAGAATACAATAACTCTCACTGTGTCAAAGAAGGGTATTTATCGATTAACAATAGTGTCACTGAATCAGTTTAATATATCATCATCGACTTCATATGGATACAACAACGTGATTTCAACGACTATTGACATGGATGAATACAAACGGTTTACAATAACAAGCACTGATCCTAATTTAAATAAGACATCATTTGTATGGTACATGGAGTTTGTAGCTGATCTAAATTAGAATTTTTAACAATTAGAAACCACTTGAGATTTTAAAATAATATGATTCCGTCATCGCAATATCGCTATGATACCGTCAAAGAGTTCTTAACAAAACTCAAAACACTCATTGATGAATATGAAATAAAAATTAAAAAGTATCGCAGGAGAATTACCGTAATTGATGTTACAGTATACTCGGTATCTGGTATAATGGCCGGTGCTGGTATTATACTATCTTCAGTAACAATGGTAGCTCCGATTGCCGTCCCAATTGCTATTTCCGCGGTGACAACATTTGCTGGAATTGCAAATGCTATTACCAAAAAAATATCATCGTGTTCTCAAGAAAAACTTAACGACTATATAGTAAAACATCAAGCAGTATCTAACGGTTACTCACAATTATCCTCGTTGATGTCATCATCGATTGATGATACGATAATTACCGAAGACGAATTCTCCGCGATGATATGTATTTATGATACTACGATTAAAAACGCTAGCGTTTTTTCATCTATTGCAAAATTAGACATTATAAATAATAATAATAATAATGTCGCAAGAGATTCAACTACTTCAGCGGATAGCAGAAAATACCACTCCGCGGAAAACAAGCATGATATCAATATCGTCAACAAACCCTAAATTCAGTGTGAATTTTCCCTCACCTGTTTCAGTAAAGGAAATCGCGTTGGCAAAATTACGAGTGTATCATAGTTGGCCTAATATCAGATCGGTTTCATTTGGAGGTCAGAGACCTAATAATTCCCTGGTATTTGCATATAGGAATAAAAAAGATGACACTCCAGATTGGAACGTTGTTTCAATACCAACTGGATCCTATCAAATTGAGCAAATTAATAATGAATTACAACGTAGAATAAAATCCATTACTAAAAAAGAATCAAAAATTGCGATAACAGTTCATGAACCAACACTATCATCTACAATTGAAATAGGCTCTCCTGGGTATGTTGTAGATATTTATAACAGTTCAATAAGAACAGTATTAGGATGGCCCGAAGATCCACCTAGAAGTGCTGGTAATTCCACGCCCGAGCCTGTAAAATCTGATTACGTCACTGATGAAATAGGACCTGAAAATCCATCAAAAACTTATAAAAAATTCGAGGATATAAACTTCACAAAAAGATATCGATATAAGAATCAATATGGTGAAGATGTGTGGAGAATTCCATTTTTTAATGATTATATCCCACAGGAAGGTGAAATTCTGGAAATACATGAAACAAGTCCAACATTTGTAGATATTAAAGATCACATCCTTGATAGAATAAATAATGATTTTTTGTTGCTATTACCGTCGTTAAGATCTGGCTTTCTTACACAAGCTGAGTTTACTAGTGTAGTCGCCGCGGGTAATAAAATCATCGATGACATGGAAATATTTAATTCGAGGATTACTAATCTCTTCACTGATGAAAATAGCCCGATTTCAAAAACTAGCTCAGCTCAAGATTATAAAAAAAATATAAATGAAAATCCAAATTATAAATTACCAGGATATAATGTTCCCGAGTTAAAGAAAAAACTCAGAACTGCCATCGACGAAGGATTTAATAAAATTTATCAATCATGGAAAGATAGCCAGCCGAAGCCTATTATCCTCACTTATAATAATTCCCCCGACGGCGACGGTAGACATATCGCACCGAACAATGTGAATATTTCATCGGTGATCGCACTTAATTTAACGTGTGATGTAATCGAAGGAAGTTATCAAATTAATATGGAACAATCAAATCAAGCTCGACAAGGTTACATTCTTTATTCATTTTCACCAACAGCACCCCCCGGATTTTTAATTGTTGAGAATCCGACTAATCCAGTCTATATGCAATGTCAACATGATTTACTAACTAGAATTAATTTTACACTCACCGATCAGTCAAATAATTTGATTGATCTACGTGGTGAAGTATTATCGATTAGTCTGTTTGTGAAAAGCTAACAAATAAATTGTATTAATCAGCAGCAGGGGGAGGGTGAAATGACAACATATTTGCGACCGTAGATGGCAGCAATTTGAGGGTGGTTATGACAATGTATTTGCGACAAAATCGCTAAGGCTCCATTTGTAAAATGGGGTCTTTAATTTTTTTTTGGTTAAAATATGAGATTTCGTAGGAAGGTTCCATTTGGCATTCTGAGGCTTTAATCGATTTTGTCGCAAAAATTTGTAGACGTAGATGGCAGCAATTTGAGGGTGGTTATGACAATGTATTTGCGACAAAATCGCTAAGGCTCCATTTGTAAAATGGGGCCTTTAATTTTTTTTTGGTTAAAATATGAGATTTCGTAGGAAGGCTCCATTTGGCATTCTGAGGCTTTAATCAATTTTGTCGCAAAAATTTGTAGGGTTCACCCTCCCTGCTGCTTAATATATTATTTTTTTTCATTTTGTTAAAGTATACTTCAACTTAACTGGCTTTTGGCCTTCCCGGCTTCCTTTAATTTCCAGCCAATTAAAAATAGACCAATGGAACTTGAAAACAGGTCCACTAAATCATTATGAATTTAATTTGCAGAAAAGCTTCAATATAGGCTGCCAAGTGTGTGAAATTTTCC
The DNA here is from genome assembly GCA_016746295.1 of Potamilus streckersoni. NCBI lineage: Eukaryota > Metazoa > Mollusca > Bivalvia > Unionida > Unionidae > Potamilus > Potamilus streckersoni. The sequence continues at coordinate 4,993,195 of JAEAOA010002358.1, read as the reverse complement.
TGAAAATGTTACTTTCGGTACGTTGTTAGTCAACATGAAAATACTCTACACTGCGGCTTTTTTTGAGGCAATAAGACCTCGACTCCCAAAACAAATATTAGGGTCGATGTCTTACACTGTAGAACTAATTCAGACAATAGAACCTATGGCAAGTAGAGGATACTAAACTTTTTGTTCTTCTCATTTACAGCACAGTTTTCAGAGCATCATATTTTCCAATCGCTGATACAAGATCATGACCTTGTTAAACTTCACACACGGTGGAAAATGAGCGATATTGCCAAGCACGTTTTGCACCATCACGTTTCTACGAAATTAGGGTCTTATACGAACAAAGGTACCTGCCACGCATTCCACTCGTCAATAAGGTATTATGCAGAAGACACATATTGTTAGCAAGTGTAATATGTAGTTAACTCTACCAAACTATTTAAATAAACAACCTCATCTTCGCTTTCAGAACTTTCAGCAACAATATCCACTTCATTCTCATCAATTGTACCAAGCAAACCCAGATGCCCTAATGTCGCCATCTTGACAGATTTAGCATAGTTTTAGTTTCGTACCAAGGTTTTTTATGGTAGAATAGACTAAATAGAGAAAATTTAGTAATCTATTCATAGCTCCAATTTTTAGAACTACGAATATAACTATATTTTTGGACATTTTTTTTATTTTTAGCACTTAACTAACCCACCTCAAAACCCCAAAACACTCCCTCCCCCAGACGTATCCGCAATTTTCAAACTAAAATGAGACATACCGGGCAGTATACCGGGACGAGCTTTCGTTGCAACTCTACAATACTGCTCCAGCTGTGGAATAGATAGTACTTACATTATCTTTTAAACCTAGATGCAAATGCTATCTGATACATGGTAACAACTGAATCTTTGATATTCATAAACTGCAAATTTACATTTAATGTCTCAGAGCATTTTTGTGAAAAGATTGCAAATGCATTGATTTAATAAAGATGGAATAAAAGTAATAAAATCATATTTATCTGGTGATTTACATTGTAAAACAGGCCCATGAGAAAACTTAATAAGATTTATATATGCCCTATTTAAACACTGTACATACCATTTTGCAGCTGAAAATACTGCCCTATTTAAACACTGTACATAACATTTTGCAGCTGAAAATACTTTTAAAAAAAACAGTGCAACAAAATTTAAATAAAAAGGAACTATTATTTGTTATATCCAGTAAACATATTAAAGAAAGCAGTTGTAGCCTATCCACTGGAACAAAAATTTTGTACTGGGGGATGATGTCTAGTTGAGTAACTGGCTTAACAAGGCAAACATGTATGCACAACAAACTGTCAATTTATTACCTTATTGTTGTAATCTGGAGAGTTTCGGACCAAGGAAGAATATTCTGCAAAGTGATATAAGCAATAAAATTGGTCCAAGTTGGCACATAATGACTTTAGAATTACCAACCTTTGATATAAGTGAGATAAAAAAAAGCGAGAGGCTGACCAAAAAATAATTTGGCAGAAACACATGAATTTTATTTTGAATTTTTGTGTAGCTTAATTGTTATTATGTTGTTTAAGATATATTTAAGGGGAAATATTTATGGGAAGTTAATATGTTTTTGTTTGATTCATGCCACAATGCCGAAATATGCATTTTCTCTGAAAGTGAGCAAAAGACCCCACCAACTAAGAAAAATGAGACTCTGGAATATACCTAAGTCAAATTCACGAACCTCATCCTCATGGTGAAAATAGTTTGGAAGGGTAGTAGAGATCAGCCAGGGGCCTGAAAAGCACAACTATGGTGTTATGTATCTTTAATTTACTTGTTTGTTTGGTTTAATTTTTTTAATTCCATTAAATGCTATTGTAATGTAATATTGTTTATTGGATTTGACATTGTCAAAATGTTGAGTTCAGTTCTGTTTGACCTAATTGACTTTCTCAAACTTTTTTATATCATTGACATAAAGAACTAATAACAAATACATTGTATCGAGTTGCTGACCTTAGTCCAAAATCAGTGATAGTTTTGTTAAACAACTTTTAAAAAAAAAATCTAAGCTGAGTCAAGTTCATACATGGACTATGTGATATTAAGCATATATCAATTGGTAACAAACTTGTATTTTTTCAGAAGAATGGACTTTTGACCCTCATCCGGGTATTTGTTTTGCATCTTAATTAGTTGCATAACTGATGTTTAGACAAAGGTTTTTTTCAGTTGGGCTTAAAACACTTGACACGTTAAGTTGTATTATGTTGTGGCCAGTTTGGGGTGAATTTTATTTTCCTCAAATTATTGCATTCGTGATTATTTTCCATGGAAATACAAAAAAACTCTGACAAAATTCTTGGATAAAGACAGTTATTGGAATTTATATTTTTTATTCAAAACTGGAATATTTTCTGTGATTCAACAAGATACTGTTGATACAGCAGCACTTCAGTGACCACAACAGATGTCATGGCCTTCAATTTCAGATTTTATCAGTACTTGAACTCAGTTTCATTTAGGACTTTTTATTACTAGGTCTTCTATTTTTAATTCTTGGATTATTTTTGGATTTAATTAATAAGACCATAAGTTCTTTCTTTCATCTTTCACTCTGTATTCTAGGAAAACCAGGAAGGGAAATCTGAACCACAAAATAGCGGAGACCCTTTAAGTGTAAAACTTAATAACCTCACTGAATGCCATTAGTGGTGACGAGTCAGTATCAGGGGAAGGAACCTAAAATGCATCTGGATTTTATTTTCTTTAAAGTCTCTGCAGTGAACTATGACATACACAACTCTTCCTCTCTCATTTATCTGTGAATTATTATTCTAATATTTTCAACTGGAATCTGATCTGTGTTCAAAAGTTGCAGTTTTATTACAGAACAAGAAAAAACATTCTTTAAAAGAAAATCCTTTTTTCTTTTTGATCCCCTCCCAAAACATGTCAAATTTATGTTGATTAACAATTTACTGGTTTAGAAGCCAATCTACTTATCAAAATTTGTAAATCTATCTGATGCCTTGTTAATGCCATTTGATGTCCTGTTTGATGCTGCTTCTGTCACATGTATGTTTTATATAAATACCTTACCTTTGCATAAATATTTGAATATTCGTTTCTACATATAGAGCAATAGAATGTAACATTCTTTAGCTTTTCTTTCATATACAATTCAGCTGACATCTTATCAGCATTTCTCCTCCTCTTTATTATTATTATTATTATTATTATTATTATTATTATTGCTGTTGTTGTTTTTTTGCTTTGGTGTTGACCACAAACCACTGGAGAATTGGTTTTGTGAGCTATTTTCATTTCACCAAATTCTTTTCATACAAAAGATTTTATATGATCATTTTCTTTCAGAATAAGATTCAAGAATAAATGCATCATTAATAATTATTACCACTGACCCAAACTACACATCTAAAATTCACAAAGCAATAATATATTGCACCTAATTTACAGTAATAGCTATATCCTTCAGAGAAGAATCAGTTTTAAATTTACATAAAATACTATTGTAGTAATCTGAATCTTGGGTAGTCTTAGCCTTCTTAAGTTTAGATATAATTATGGAGATAATTCTTACAACTATAAAATCAATAAAAAATTTGCAGAAAACACTTATCTATTATTTTGTATCTCTTCCTTGTAAAATTTGATAGCTATATACAATTATCTGTTGGATAGATTTATCTTTATCTATTTTACATTAAAAAAATTAAAATCTGTTCTTAAGTCTTGAGAATTATACCAAGCAGATAAACATTTTATTTGCACATCATTTGACATGAATACTGTTACAACAGTGATTTCACTTGCTTGGAATGCATCATGCTGAACATTAAACCGTTATACTTTGAACGAAAAAAAAAGAATACATGGGAAAATATTTTTGTGTAAACAATAAGAACAAACCCCATCTTTCGTATCCAACCACTCATATCAATTGACATCTACGTTTCAATGTGGTATACAAGTAGTTTTAAAAAATTTATTATATTCAGTGCTCAAATAAGAAAATCACTTGCCTCAACATTAAATCCACAAGTCCAACAAGGATATATTTTATTTTTTACTTTTGACACACCCAACTTCTGATGAACTAATAAACGTGCAGTCTTTACTTCTGAGTTGCTGTAGAATGGCTCACAATTAACATGATTTTTAACAATTTGAATTCTAAATAATTGTGGCACACAACTCTTGCATTCTCTGACTTCAGCGATGCATTCAGGTTTATGTACAGTCTGTATATTTCATCATAATCTGTAACAAGGAGTATTCAGGGTCAATGACTAGTGTCATTTTCATAATGGTGCAAAAATTTCATAGTTTCTTAATCTAAGTTGAAAATACAAATGAAGTAAGAATGGCATTTTGGTCTCTTTTCTTAAACATTAATCAGGAAAAACAGAAGCTTAAAGTTTTGTGTCAAAGTACTGTGAATATGTGACATTGACAGAAAACAGAGATTTAAAATACAATGTAATTATCTAAGTTATTTTATGGTGGAAAACACCATACTGGGAACTTTTACAAGTCACTAATGTTTGAGTTAACTTAATTTTCAAACAATCACATAGGACCACTTGATGTATTGCATTATCTAGTAAGCAAGGGACAGCTTAATGATGTTTACACAACACAAGTTAGTGTTAATTATATGAAATGAAATACGGAGAACAAAAGTAGCAATGTTCCCCTTTTCATAGGTCATGTGCTCTGCTTTGTACACAGTCATACCTTTGATACAATTAAACATATGATCTTCATAAGATGACCTACAAATTGAACTTCAGCAGAGAGAAGATTAATAATAATAAACCAGTGTCTTTAGAAAATGTTAAAAATACAAATAACAAAATTTCACCAGCAAAATAAAGGTTTCTTTCAGGCAAATTAGACAACACTTTTTCTTGACAGATTTGATGCGCAAGTCAAATGGAATATGGAAGGGACCTGATCTAGTTTCTGATGAGTCTACTTGACAAATGTCTCAATAGTTGAAAATAGCTCTCTCTGTGTGTATTCAATTAACATGGCTTTAACATTTTTTAGTCATATTGCTATGATGTCTGCATTGTGGCAGTTTATAATGATGTCTAGCATTGGGGCTTCATGCCACATACATATAGCATCATGTCCCACACAGTTACATTATTCAGACACCAATCCAACCAGTCATAACACTAACCTCTTAATGTTTTGTGCCAAGTGAGACAACTGCTGGTACCAGTTTTATAATTCTTTGGTATGACTTAGCTGGGCCAGGGTTCAAACCTGTGACCTCCCACATCTGAGATGGACATTCTAATCACTTAGGCCACCCTAGCAGTCATAAACAGCCATGGAATTCAGCATGATTAATGCAACAGAAAAATAAATATTCTAAAAACTAACAATTTTGCCTGGAAACCCTACACATCTTTTAAAAGTAAACAAATCACTCACCCAGCAAGACATATTTTTGCACACCAATTACATTGTGATGTAAAGTAAAGACTAATTTATTTCACATTTTTAAATAATACACAATTTACCTGACAATTTTATATCCTTACATAATCATTGTTTCATTTTTAAGATAAGTTAAGTATTTGAATAATTTAAATAAAAGAAGCAAAATAATTTGTTGACATGCTGAGAAGCATTTTAATTTTTTTTACATTAAATTTTTTGTTTTTTTATGTATGGGAAGATTGCTTTTAAATATACATTACTGTATGAAACTGAAGGCATTGTTTTATAATGATTCAAATTTATGTAAATGAATCCCAAATCAAAAGAAAAATTAAAACAAGGTGATTGTACCAGATATAAACATTTATTTTGTATTTCTAACCATCATATAAGTTACTAAATAAAATTGTATTCAACAGAAATGCATAACTGACAATCAAAACATTAAAGATTTGTGGCAGTCAACAATGAGCAATGCAAAGTAATTGTTGGCTTCTAGAATAATGTATATTTGTAGGTTAAAGGCACATCTACAGCAGCAACAATTTATTTTATATTGAGTCTAAATTAATAACAAATAGGACTAAATTTATGCATATACTCAATCTGTCATTTAATCAATGAATTCCTAATTTAAAACAAAAAAAAAAAATCAGAAAAAATTATTATAATAAATACTGGTAGATAATGAGTGAAGAATAAAATAAGAACAAGATTCACAATAATGCTCACTTCAGATTAACCATATGTTCAAACTTGTCAATGTTTTCAAGAGTTGCTTAATGAGTACTTGATAAAATGTTTATTGCAATAATGTACATGTCCCCAAAAGCGAGGATAGTATACGATCATTATATTGACTCCAGGTCAAAGGTGACTGCAAGTATGTCAATAAGTGACCTATTTTAACTTCAAAATGATTAATTCCAAGTAAGAATAAAATTCATCAAGGGATTTAAGAAATATAAATAACAAAAATAAAAAATAAAATAACTGGAACCAAAAATGTGTTACAAATTTTCTCTGACAAACCACAAGTGCAAAATGCTCAGAAAGCATATCAAAGAATTAATTCAAAAATATTCAACCAAAGTGAAAAAAAATTCATCATGGTGATAAGGAACAAACTGCAATAAATACAAATTTTGAGGCATTTAAAGACAGCAAGCTCTTTCCTGGATCAACTTTTCAGTCTATTTTATAGATATTCAGCTCTAAACTTTAGACATCATGGAAATGTTCATCATTTTATGAATAGTATATAAGAACATAACTACTCTGGAGTCATGCTACCAGGCGAAGTGGGCGAAAAAGTCGCCCGAGAACTGTAAACTTGGCCTTCTTCTGTTATGAAAGCGAAAATGATTTTGCCCTCGATTTTTCGGACGTAAAATGGCTGTAGATTATTATTGTAGAGATGACCCCTCAGTGAAATGCATCTATAAATAGTAATTTGCTTTTAAAAAATGTGATGGGTTTAGAGTGTTTTCTAATGTGTTTCTTGTTTTTATAAATGGAGATTTTAAAGGCCGTATATGCGTATTTTCTTGATAAAATCTGTTTGAAACTGTAAATGAACTTGTAATGGCAGACATCGCTACATATACGATATATCACATCATTAAACTGTCTGTGTTTGTAAAGAATTTGGGCAAATAGATTCAGGAAAATATATAATATACATGTAATGAAAATAAAGTTTAAATATTATGTCATAGTAGTTTTAGCCTAAATATTTAATAATGTAGGTCAAAAACACATGACAATATCTTGTGGAATTCGAAACAATGCTGCAAGGTCAAGATTGTTTCCTGCCCTACCATAATTAATTTTCACAAAATTACAGAAGAGATATACAGTAGTGAAGTAAATACTATTTACCCAATTTATATCCTTAATACCAGTAGGTAGACAAAAATTTCAACAATAAATATGCAGTCCTTTAATGAATTTGTTGTAGAAAAACAAGAAAGTGAATAGTTATATTTAGAAATACCCTCTTTCTAAAAATAGATGCACTCGCCTGGTGCAATACATGTTCTTGAATGTTTCGGTTTTGAGGGAAAAGGGGTCCAGTTTAGTTATCTATTTACTTTAGTGCTTCTATAGGTTGTCTATGAATAGTTACAGTAATGTTTTATTGGAAACAAGGAAATCAGGACGAAAAGTATGTTTTGAAGTCGCTTGTGCATTTATTACTATGTACATAAATTAGGGGTTGTTTCAAAAAATGCTACAAATTTTTGTCGATTGCAATTTACACAAAACATTTTCAAAATAAAATAAAATAATTAAATGGTAGTTTAATAAGCATTTTTATCTATTTACCAAGACTCTAATCTTGCCACAATTTCAGTTAAAATTAATTACATTGTAAAGTTTCCACTCTGCCTTTTTAGTCATGTCTCCAATTTGCCTGCATCTCAATCCAAACACATATACTACAAGCATGATCAATAGAATGAGTATGAATATAATAATTTGTATATATGTACAAAATGGGTTGATGATAAACATAGTACATATTTTTAAACTTAAAAATAAGGCATAGTTTAAAATTGTTAAAAGCATCCTGAGAAATGGAGCACATAAATAAATATTTTGCATTTCTTTTCTCACTTCTCCCTGTTCTGACCAAAAAGAGCTAATTGCTTATCCAAATAAAAGCTCTTCCAGGTCATCAAAATATGTCTGAGTGTGTGAATCTGCTGTAGCCATATCAAGCAAATGTTCATTCCCAGAAGTCTGTGTTTCTGAATTGTTCAGACTAAAATTTACACTAGTCTGAGTTTCAACATTACCTGGAGTCTGATCAAATTCTGACACAAGATTTTGACTTGTTTGAGTCTCAGCAGTTGTAAGACTTAAAACTGGCTCAAATCCAAGAGATTCATAGAAATTTCCCTCTTCCATCTGACCAAGAAAATATGTACTATCTGATGTCTGTGTTTCCACACTGCTTACGTAAGCCAAGCTGTGGTTTATACTCATTTCTGATAAGTCCAGTGTTTGGGTTTGAATATCTGTAAGTTCCAAACCAGGAAAACTGCATGGATCATCACATGTCTGGGTTTCCATATGATTGACAAGTAAATCGAGGAAGTCAAGTTCAGATGCAGTTTGTGTATAAATGTCTGTAAACCCAGTTGAATTTTGTAGCATAATTCCACTAGACTCAAGTAAGGTATCAAAATCTGATGCTGTTTCAATAGTTTGCACTTCTGAATCTGTGGTATAATTAATGGCCCCTTTCTGCTGTAAATCATTTTGAGATGAAATTGTATCCTTTGTAGCTGTGGTAAAATCACCTGTATTTGAGGATGAAATCTCCGATCCTTGAGACACATTATGAGTAAATACTGCTGATGTGGCTTCTGATGTCTGACTGTTGACAGCCACTCTTCCAAGGTCAAGGAGACTCTCTGCTAACATAACTGTGTCAGGTGGCAAAGCTGACTCATTACTGTGATATGGAAATCTCAGTGCAGGTATTGTATTTGTGGATGGTTTATTATACTCTAGGACCACTGACTCTGTTATGTTGTGTAAATTTGTCACAGATATTGTTGCTGTCAGAGAAGCATACGCTTCATTACTAGAGTTCAAATACTGTGTGTTTGCTTGCTCAACAAGCTGAGAATCAGCAGTTTCTGTGTTTTGCTGTACAGGTTTTGGCATGGTTATGTCCTCACTATTTTTACACTCTTCTGTACACGAGTCCTTTAACTGTAAAATATTTTGATTTTTTTCCAGGTTCATACAAACACCTATAGGTTCAGAGTAATCAAATGCATGTTTAGATTTATGTAATGTAGTTGACGATGCAAAGGAAGAATCATTTATTTTTATTTTGTTGAAGTTTATTTGCACATCATTTGATTGGAATACTCTTGTAATAGTGCTATCACTTGCTTCGAATGCTTCATGCTCTACATTATCTTGCGACACCAGAGATCTCTCTTTCTTGTTTTCTAAATATGAGTGGAGAGTCTGTGTGGCCATTGAGAAGAGATCGGACTCTGGACTGTGCCTCTGGCTTCTCTGAGAAGCAATTTCACATGTTTCACTGAAGTATGAGCCCTCTGACACCTGACTTGCTGAATCAATAAGGACTGGCCCAGAACCTTTGTCTGACAGCTTTCGCTTCCTCTTCTTACGGAGTGTCCCTTCTATCTCGAATACAGTTTGTGTCTCACTTGAGCACATATTCATGCGGCGTTTTGGTCTCAATTTTGGTGGGGTGACTTGCAGTCCAACAGATTTGTGCTGAACTGGAAGGTCTGCCGATGACATTGCTGCTGATAAAATATCAGTGCATGATGTCTGTGTTCCAGCCACAATTTTTTTTTCTATCTGGCGGACAAGTGATACAGAAGTCTGAATTCCAGTAGAATTGCTATACCTTTTGGGGCTTTTATCTGTCTTAGTTTTACATGTATCATGTCTTCGAGGACTGGATAAACAAACCTGAATGCCAGTTGTTACACCGTTGACTTTTCCATTTTGTCCATGTTTTGATTTCCTTGAATTATTTCTGGAAATGCAGTTTTTCTTCAAAGCCAATGCATGGACACCAAATATTTCAGTTTGTACTTCAGCATTATTTCTGAACTGAAATTTCTCTTTTCTTTCATCTGCTTTTGTCATTGAAGAAACCATTGCAAGAGAAACTGATCCCAAAACTTTTGGCTTTGGTTGTATAGGTCGAAGTCCTGACTTCTTTACAGATGGCGTTAACACTGATGGGGACACAATTCCAACCAGCAGGATGGAAGGCACTGAACAATTGGCAGGTATAGATGACTCTGTCTTGTTTATGTTTTGCATCTGGTTTTTTCTTGTATCTTTTCTTCTGAAATGATAAAATACATAAAGATTCTGAGCAGTTTATATTTTACATTTAATATTTAAAACAAAAGTAAATACCAATATTTGAAACAATTGCTTCTTCAAATCATTTTCATTATTGAAGTTGTCATTAATATTCATTTATATTATACACCTAACTCAATCAGCACAAACTGCAGATCTGGGTCTATAATGCAACTGACTCCATCAATACAGATGCATGTCTAGGTCTATGAAATTCCTGCCTTGATCGGTTAAAATGACATATCTGGGTCCATATAATGCATGATATATCACTGATATATATGGAAATGCAGTAAGTCATAATATCTTAGTAGCATGCACACTGAAATTTGTAATGATTTGGTTTTGTTGTAAATAAGATATTTTATTCCTCACATTAATATTAATAAATAATTACATGTCAAATTAGCTTGTTTATGAAAAGTTGGTGATGCCAAGACAAAAAGGTATGACATACAGGTAGTGATCTCAAGACCAACAAGGAGGTATGATGTACAAGTAGTGATCTCAAGACCAACAAAGAGGTATGATGTATAGTAGTGATCTCAGGACCAACAAAGAGATATGATGTACAAGTAGTCATCTCAAGACCAACAAAGAGGTATGATGTACAAGTAGTCATCTCAAGACCAACAAAGAGGTATGATGTACAAGTAGTGATCTAAAATTCCAACAAAGAGGTATGATGTACAAGTAGTGATCTCAAGACCAACAAGGAGGTATGATACACAGGTAGTGATCTCAAGTCCAACAAAGAGGTATGATGTACAAGTAGTAATCTCAAGACCAACAAAGAGGTATGATGTACAAGTAGTGATCTCAAGACCAACAAGGAGGTATGATACACAGGTAGTGATCTCAAGTCCAACAAAGAGGTATGATGTACAAGTTGTGATCTCAAGACCAACAGAGGTATGATGTACAAGTAGTGATCTCAAGACCAACAAAGAGGTATGATGTACAAGTAGTGATCTCAAGACCAACAAAGAGATATGATGTACAAGTAGTGATCTCAAGACCAACAAGGAGGTATGATACACAGGTAGGAAGACAGTATGGTAAAAGTTAGCATTGTTTTTCAAATTCACTTATGAAAGCACTAATAATGTTAAATTTAAAATTAGACAGAAATAATGCAATTATGCAGAAATGATTAATTTAGTAATGATTCTGCAAAATATCATTTATACTACCAGTAACTGTATTTAATCTGCACCTACTGTAAGACATGCTATGTGTAATAAACACTGAATATTCAAAATAAAAAGTATTATACAGCAGATCTAAAAACAAAATGGACAAGCAAGGCCCATGTTTAATTTTTCCAAGTTATCTTTGTTAATACTTTCAAACCATTTTTCCAAATAATTTTATTTTTGTTTAGTTTCAGTTAAGAAATGACATTGCACCATAAAAAAATATGCAAAGAAATAATAAAACCTGCTTGAGATGCTATCCAGCTACTACTACAAATATCACATGGTTGCATCAAGGGTTTCAAAAATGTGGGCCTAGTCCCCATTATTTATAAGAAATATGGGGGTCAACAATTGAGGAAGGTGGGGGAGGCACTCATTGCTCATTAAGAAAACTTACTGGTAAGAGAAGATATATCATGAAAAACTATTCATTTTTCTGACATGTTTAACTCCATTCAAATCTGCTTAAGCACTAATTCTAAGCCATATTTATGAATAGTGGCTGATAACCATATGTGACCTTATATTTCAACATACTCATTTCAACTTAATTGTAAACATTTGGATATCAGAATCAACAGTATTGCAAGCAAAGGGTCTTCAGGAGAAATAATACAGTCTCAAGGAAAATACTGTTACTCATCATTTTCTGCACTTTTTCATTTATCTCAAGCATCTTGCACATCACCAAAACATTTAAAGTTTCACATAATAACTCAATTAGTTTGTCAAAATCAACTGGTTGATTTTAAACAGACCTTTTGGTATTTACAGCTATAAAATAAGAAATAAATGATCTAAACACAAACCTAAAGCATCAGAAAGTGAATCAGTTTGCACTGTCAATTGTAAAGAAAGGAACCAAGAAAACTCATATGGTCTGGTATGAAAAGGATGAAAGATATCTTTTACACATCTTTTACCCAACTTCCACCTTTTGTATCTTTAATAGTTTTAATCCTTTCTTTGGCATTGCATCTCTAAAAATATGAACAAGTGTAAGAAGTTTGAGCTATTTCTCCATTGAGCTATTCTATCACATAATAGGTATGTGGCATAAGGAATGCATTGGTAAGACAGCAAAACTTAGCATCTAACAATTATGTCACTAACTAGTGCACTCATGTTTTCTAACACACGCAGCACAGACTTCCATATATAACACAAGCAAGAGTCCCTCAAAAGAAAAGTCAGGAATTCAGAAAGCCCATTTTCTACTAAACATCATACTTTTAAAGCAAGTTTTCCATCTAGGAGTACCAGTAACAAGACTCTTAATATGGCAGCCATATTGAGTGATACGTCAAAACCATAGCAAAATTAATATTTACAATGTGGCCACCATGCCAGGCATGTTGCAAGTCCAACTTGTATACCAGATTTTCGAGATGGCCACTGGGGTGGACATAATGGATGTCAGATAAGCAACATTTTCATTCAGGACCAACTTGAAGTCTTTCAGCATAAATCCCATGTTGATATAACCATTTATTCATGAGAAACAGTCATTAGAAGTTTGTCAAGATGGCTGATTTAATGGCCATATTGGACGTACAAATAGCTCGTTTCAATTATGCTCAAGTAGACATCCCAAGCAGTACTGCAGTGACACATGATGTCAATACTATTTTCAATTTAAAAGTAAGCAACAATATTTTCAAAATGGCTGATGTGGCAAAACAGTTGATGTCGAAGTAGCACCATTTTTGTTTAGTTATGACTTGATGATGGTATGAATGCAAGTGTAAATCTGCAGAGCAATCTTCCAAGTAAGTGAAAGAGGAGAAACAATAACAAACTGGTGTTAATGGACAGATAAAACAATGGATGATAGACAACAGGCTATTCCATGAGTTCCTCTAGTCCATAAACAGTAGACCTAAAAACATGAGTGGGATTTATATCAACCTTCAAACACTGCTTGATTTCTGCACTATTTCTACCACAAAGAGACTACAAGTCTCCACCATACTGTCAAATTTTGTGGGAATAACAAATCTTAAATCAATCTCTTCAATTAGTGAATATAGTTTATAACTTTTATATTAAACCTCAGGGGAGAATTCCATTTATACCAGTTAAAATACATACACCTGTATAATAATTCGTACGGTATTTATATATTTAGCTCTTTCTACAACAGTATCCTGTAGAATGTTTATTCTAATTTCAATGAAAAATTGATGGGAACAAACATACAAAATAATAAGTTCAACTTTTAGAAGGAAAATGTCTTCTAATTTTGACATTAGGTTGAGAAAACATGTACATGTAAATGATCTTCGTGCAATACCACCCCAATGAGTGAACCTCGATGAAAAGGTTTTAGTACTACAGTGGTCCCTCTCTTGAATGACCCTTTCCCCAACCAGCGGCCATATTTTTATTTTGCTGAAATCTAAGGACACAGACAAGTTAACTTTCAAAATAAATCCTCAAGGACAACAATCCATCAAATGCAAACAGTAGCCAATATATGAGTGAGAAAACTTTTAAAATTTACTCATCAAGAGAAGCTATACAATAGGCTTTACCCTGAAATCTCAAAAACATTTTCTTGATTTCTAAATTCAACATACTGACATGTGTTTCAATATGCTTGTAATAAATACAAACTATTAAGCAATCTGATTATCCTTACTGCTGTGTGTTCCTTTTATCTCTGATAATTACTAGCTATGACCATGGCTGATCGTTATTAACATGATGTTAAATGCCACTGTGAAAATTATTGGCTATGATTATGGTCAATTGTTGTCAAGATGACAAATGTTTAATGTTTTTGTTACTGTGAAAATTATTGGCTATGATTACGGCTGATCATTATCAAGATGACAGTTACATGTTTTTGTCAATGTGATAATTATTGGCTAAGATTATGGCCAATTGTTGTCAAGATGACAAACGTTTAATGTTTTTGTTACTGTGAAAATTATTGGCTATGATTACGGATAATCATTATCAAGATGACAGTTACACGTTTTTGTCAATGTGATAATTATTGGCTAAGATAATGGCCAATTGTTGTCAAAATGACAAATGTTAAATGTTTTTTGTCACTGTGATAATTACTGGCTATGATTATGGTTGATCATTAGCAAGATGACAAAAGATAAATGCTAAGAAGCTCAGTATTGTTCAGCTCAGCATGGCATCTGTCTCCAGAAAGGAAACATGGTTAGTCTGCCATTGTGGCCTCTCCCTCATTGATTATAAAATGTACTTTATAACAAGGAACAAAGAAATGCATCACAAAGAAAACAATTTCTGACTAATTTGGTTGTTACAACAAGAAATGATAATACAGTCTTTGCAACCTTAGAGTTTGCTCCCTTCTGGACTAAAGACTAATCAATCTAATTTCAATCTGCAGAATGCTTATTTCTGCTTACTTTTTTACTTAAATCTATAATCTTAATTTCTGCTTACTTTTTTGCTTCAATTTTGTCTTCTTCACACAGCTGATGATTATTTCTTTTGCAATGAGTAAGAAGTGCTTCTCTTGTGGTGTATGAACAACCACAGGTACCACAGTGAAAGAGCACTCCACAATGACTCTGATGGCGCAATCTGTCTCTCTCCATCCCAAACTTCAGTCCACATTTGTCGCAAGCAAATCTCTTCTCAGCATGAACTTTTAAATAATGCTGAAAAAGTAAGTAATTACATCATTTATTTACTTGAATTCTATTCAAATGTATATCTAGCTTCTATAAAAAGAATCCCATTATTGCAATGAACACAATTACAAAAATAAATTATTGTAATAAACACAATTACCAGTTCAAATTATTGTAATGCACAAAATTATATAAACAAATTATTGTAAGGAACATAGTTACAGGAACAAATTACTGTAATGCAAACAGTTACAAGAACAAATTATTGTAATGAACACAGTTACAAATTAATGAACAGTTACAAATTTATTGTAATGAATACAATTACAAGTACCAATTATTGTAATGAACAGTTACAAGAACAAATTATTGTAATGAACACAATTACCAGTACAAATTATTGTAATGCACCAAATTACAAGAACAAATTATTGTAATGAACACAGTTACACAAAAAAATTATTGTAATAAAACAGTTACAAATTAATGAACACAGTTACAAATTAATGAACACAGTTACAAATTAATGAACACAATTATTGTAATGAACACAGTTACAAATTAATGAACACAGTTACAAATTAATGAACACAATTATTGTAATGAACACAGTTACAAATTAATGAACACAGTTACAAATTAATGAACACAGTTACAAATTAATGAACACAGTTACAAATTAATGAACACAATTATTGTAATGAACAGTTACAAATTAATGAACACAGTTACAAATTTATTGTAATGAATACAATTACAAGTACCAATTATTGTAATGAACAGTTACAAGAACAAATTATTGTAATGAACACAATTACCAGTACAAATTATTGTAATGCACCAAATTACAAGAACAAATTATTGTAATGAACACAATTACCAGTACAAATTATTGTAATGAACACAATTACCAGTACAAATTATTGTAATGAACACAATTACCAGTACAAATTATTGTAATGAACACAATTACCAGTACAAATTATTGTAATGAACACAGTTACACAAAAAAATTATTGTAATAAAAACAGTTACAAGAACAAATTACTGTAATGAACAGTTACAGGAAAAAATTATTGTAATCAGTTACATGAACAAATTATTGAAATGAACACAATTACAACAACAAATTATTGTGACTATATAGATATAAATGTCAATTAAATCAAAAAGAGTGGCAAACAAAAGTTGTTTTCTAAGTCTATTTGCAGGAAATTGTGTTTTGGGTCTTGATTGTGGACATTTTTTTTGACATGATCTCAACCCTCTTTTGATAATTCAATGCATATAAACCTTGAGATCATTGCCTCAAAGACCAAACACGTCTTCACAAAAGTTAATGGAAAGATAAAGTATTTTTCATTTTTAAAAAATTTCCATCAAGTTATAAGAACTTTTAAGTATTGTTTGCAGCCCTGGAATGAAGAGATCTTGAGGATGAGAAAATGAGAACCCAGAGAAAACCACCACTGTTTACATGACCAATAAGACTGGAACATGCTGGTTTCTGTGGCTTATCCATGAATGACAGAAATGTATTAAGTCCTTTATCCTTGCATTACTGCATCACTCAAGAATTTGACAGGTAGACTTTTCTAGGTTGAACTTTGGGGTTTAAGTCAATATCAAGTCACAGAAAATCAGTCATTACTGTGTTCAGTTTTCAATGTTGACAGTAATCCTTCCCTAAACTTAAAAGTTGTGACCTAAATTTTTGGGATGCATTATAGGCGGCCAATTTAAAGAGGTAAGATAAGTACAAGAAAGGTCCAACTAGAAAAAAAGATGAAAAAGATGAAAAGTTTGCAGCAGATGTCAGGGAAGATTTTAAAGTGGTTCTAAGATACCTTCATTACCTGCTTTAACAGCTTGTTGGACTTGAAGAAGCGACATCCAACTTGGTAGGTACAGTTCTTTACAGGACAGTGGAACTTCATTATATCTGTATTTGGCTTCTTTTGTTTTTGATAAAATTGTTGGTCCTTATCATTCTGGAAAAAATGTGCAGTTTATTACTACAGTAACTGAAACTTCATTCTGATTAGAATTCAGATGTTTTATAAATTGAAAATCAAAGGATATGAACCCTGATAAAAGTTTCTGTTGCTAATTAACTGAATATTTTCTTGAACTAAACAATGGACTGCTCCAGCATTAACTTATAGAAGACCTGTGTCCAACAAATGGATTGGCTTCCTGAACCCTCACATATAAAGTCCAAAGGTATTATGATAAATTCAAGCAAAGAGAAAATAGTTTAAATTTTACTGACACTAAGCAAAAGCGGCATTCAAATTTAAAATGTATTCCAAGATCTCGCAAGAATTTTAAAACTAAGAGTCCAGGACTCTGAATTTGGTAAAAATAGGAGTCCCACCAGCAAAAGTTGCAGTCCCACCAGTAAACATTGCAGTCCCCACTAAGCAAGGCAAGGCATCACATTTCTTCTTACACTTGGCTACTGTCACATCTGAACTATCAGTTCTAGCAACTTTAACACAGTTCTAAATCTTACTGAAATCTTCATTTTTCTATTTTTAACCCCAAAATACTTGTCTAAATTTGCAAACAGGATTTTGTCCAGTCTCTTGATTTAGAGTTCCCAGGCAATATTTATACGGCAACAATTTGAAATAAAGCCAATAACAGTGATTGCATTGGGTTTCATAAGTGTCACAAATTGCAATTTTGTTTTACTAATTGGCGACAAAATATACCATTTGGTGAAACTTTTTTTTTTGACAACAGTTTTGGCTGATAAAAATAGTTAATACATTCTTGGCTTTGGAGTGTTGAAATTCAAAGGCACCATGACAAACTTGGATATAAAAAAATACACTGGAATCTATTGTTACATAACAAATCCTTATTTAATATTGACAAACCACCTTAACAGTGCATTGCTATATCATAATCCAAGTATCCTGATATCTGGCCTTGATACTGTATGATGTAATATAATCAAACTAGCCATGCAACTGACAAGCTACAATTGACCACCTCTGAAGGCAAAATAGTGAAATGACTAGTCAGCAACATGACAGCAATTAAAAAAAAAAGTAAAAAAAACCCAAAACAAATAGTTTTGCTGCAACTGATTACCTCTGAAGCACCGATATATATTCAGGAAATATTTTTTTTAAAAAAAATCATCTCATGGTTCTACAATTATTTATGTTGCTGCAGCAATAAGAAATGGGTATTTGTTTGGTCCTTCAAAGAGAGCCTTTAGCAGCACCTTTAAAAACACATGCACCATCATCAAGGCAAGCCGGCAACCAATGATCAAAGAAGTCAGCAACAAACTAAAATAAAAGCATTGCTTCAGGTTTCATAGTGCTTAGAACATATTTATTCTGCTGCAAAACTGCTGTGTTTGAAACAAAAATGTGCTTACAGAGGACTTCTGTATAAGTGATTTTATGTGTCCCAAATCAAAAATATGCATCCAAATATGTGTAATTAAGCATTTCAGAGATCTCTGGCAGCGCTAGCATTTACTATAATTTTTATCAATATTTGGGAACATGAGTGTCTTAAAAACAGTGTATGGAAATATGTGTATTCAAAAATGACAAGGCAAAATACTTTTATAGTTAAACCAAATAAAAAAGTCTGGTTCTGATTACCTGACAAACCTTATTTTTTGATCCACATACCATAAATCTTTTTTCTGAAAAAAACAATATTTTGAGGAAAAAAATAACAAAGGGAAGGTAACTACAATCAAAGTTAAATTCAGCAAATAAATGATGCTTATTCTTAACTTTTTGCTTCATTAACTCCATCCACACCCAAAAAACACCCCTGCTTCCCCAAAAATACCAATCTTCCAACTAAAATTGTTTTCAATGTAACCATAACCACATATATTTTTTACTTGGCCTTTTTACTTAATTACCTTCACTAAACAAAAGAACAGAAGTATACTGTATTTAATTTCCCCTTGGAAAGATACTTATGATCATTTTGAAATATGTTGTTGATCTTATATTTTCATTTTTTAATGCAGTTTATTCTGTAGATTCTTTTCATAAAATATAATTTTATTCTCCAAAAGTTGCTAAGCCACTTTTTCTAATGGAATGTATATTTTCCTTCTCCAACAATTGGAATTCCATCTTTCCCTTATTTGGGAAGATAAAATGTTGTGTTTGGAAGTGATTGATTTTTCTCTAAATATACTCCTGTTATGTTCCTGTAAAAGACAACAAAAGTACCAATTAAAACTTAACAAAAGGCTAGTAATAAATCATGCTCTATATGTTGTTCCTTTACTGTCCAAGAGAAGATAACATAAACATAAAGCCAAATATTACTGGGTATCAGTGAAAATCTGTTTCTCCAGGAAAAATGATAGCATTTATTTTCTCATGGAAAACAGAGTACATTGAATGGACTTCTGCTCTATTAGGAGAAAAGAATTTCCAAGAGTTCAAGATACTACCATTTCTTCCTTTTAAATGCTGACTGTTAAAATCATCTCCAATATTCTTCACCGATAAGAATTTCAAATTATCTGCAGTGTGGTTCTCAGACCGGCACCATTCTGAATTAGAACCAAGATGACCATTAGAAGTCTTTAAAAACACTGCATCAATATCACAACCGATATAAAAAATGAGTAGCAACAGCAAGAGTTTCAACAGAGCGATAATGTATGTATGATTGACACCATTTTCATTTAGAACCAACTATATTTATCATAAGAAATCTACCAGTGCCAAATGCTTGTTGATAAAACCAATCGTTGGTGCGGATAGGAAGAGTACAAATAAAACATTTTTTAAGAAAGCTACTGTGGTGGCACACTGAGGGTCAATTTTGCATCATTCTCATTTAAAACCAGCTATATGCCACAAGAACTCTTCTCTTCTGATAAAACCTGGCATCAAAATTACTTCCATTTAAGAGGATTAGCCAACACGACATCATAAGATGTTTTCTGGTGAAAACCACTTGTTGATATAACTTAGGTTTCCTATTGGGAGGAGTAGCAAAAATATTATCAATGTGGCTGCCATTGTGGTCATTTTGGATATAGGATGTGCATGATCAGTGTATCCCCCAGGGGTGTAAAACAGAGGGTCAAAAAAAAAAATCTTTGTGTCAGAACTGGGTGTCAAATAAAAAATGTGGGGATCAAAAAGATAATGACAAATTTTCATCTGATCCATACTTTTTCAGCTGATATAGGATATTACAACTTGCACAACATACTCTCTCTCTCTCAAATACAAGTAAACCAACATGCACAATTAACACACAAATGCATTGTCCATTCAAAGGATAATTTTATTAGTTTATTTTCCTTTTGGTTTAAAGTACTTTTAATGGTCTTTTTAAAATTTTTTATCAATATTATAGACCAACACATTACATATAAGCCAATACAAAAATCCATATAAATCTTTTTAACCAAATGACAGTTAATTTACTCCCTCTCATGAAATGTGTAACTGTATTTTCAATGGTTTCATTGTACTTCATCCTAAAACACATTTATCCAAAAATCAAAGAGGCTAATGATTCATCTTCTCTTTAACAAGTTACACATTGAACTTTTAGATCTTTCTTTCATTGCAGCAAAGTTAACAAAATCTGCAATTACCCCCTGAATTTATAATCCAAATAATGGATTTGTCTCTGCAAGTTTACTTATTTCACTGTTCTGAAGGAATGTTTTAGGTAATAATGTGTTCAAAAGATATCTTGTGGAGATCAAGGGCAGATTTTAAAAAAATTCTTAAATGCTGTCACAAAATAATTATTTACTTGTGCAGCCTTTTCAATCACAAAATCAGAAGTCACACCAGTAATCCCAATTGATGTGCCAGCCGTATTCCAGTCAAGGGAATATTTGCTTTGCTTTTCATTAAAGTCAGATCCAGATCTTTCATGTTCTGCTTCTTTCATCTTCTTCGCAAAAGATTCTTTGTGCACGCCATTTTAATTTTTGAGATCACATTTTAATGAGCTTGATAGAATCACTTGAGATCTCGTGGGATTAGGGGAAGCTACTCTGTCATAACATTGCCTATGGTAGTCTGGTTCTCTGTTTCGTATGCTCAGTATAGCAGAGTGCAACGCAGGGAGTATACGAAATAGGAAACCAGAATATGCTTAGGATCGAAGTATACATGATGCCATCCCTAATCCAATGCACTGGATATTAAATAAATCCTGATTGTATTTTGCAAATTCTTGGCGGCAAAAAACGCACTGCAAAAAATTGTGTGCATCAATTTTCTCTAGTGTGCATCCCTGACAAACAACTGTGTGTAAAGGGAAACACTGGTGCATGATCTCCATTTAGGACCCACTAGACATTGTATAAAGGCTTCTGGTCAAAGCACTGTGTCAATATGACTGCTCACCAAGCCATAAACAGATCTTCTAGACTACCATTATTGTGGCAATATTGGAAGCCAATGTGGCACTATTTTATTTACAACCAAACAGATGTTATTAAAAGTAAAGATTTTCAAGATGGCACTCGGATTGCCATATTGGATGCCAGAGTGGTAGCATATTCATTTATGAACAACCAGGCATTTAAGAAGCCTTTTATTGAAAATTTAATGTCAATATGACTTCTTTTCAGAGGAAATATCAATATGATTTCAAGATGGTGCTGCAGTTAAAACAAAAAGTCTTTCAATGAACACCTCACATTGATATCACCATCCATTCAGAGGAATAGCAATAAAATTTTCAAGACTGCCACTGTAGGGGCCACATCTGACGTAAAAAGTTTTCTGGTCACAACCTCATGTCAGTATGACTTTCTGTTCCGAAGGAGTATTAACAAGATTTTCAAGATGACATGGGCCATACCGATTGTCTGATAGTCACTTAGGACCAACTAGACATTAAAAAAAGTCTTTAGTGAAAACAATTGTTGATATGACCATCCATTTTGAAGGCATAGCAACAACAAGATTTTCAAGATGGCTGTTGTGGCAGCTATTTTGGATGTCTAAGATGCACTATTTTCTTTTACGACCAAACAGATTTTTGGCTGAATGTATGTGTAAGGCATCATGGCAATCCTCAAATCTAAATTTTATTGTTGCTGATAAAACATTACTGTAGCTATTTATCAATTAAATAATGCATTAGAGTCATTTCAGATCCTTCATTTCAACTGATTTGGCATACAGCAAAAGCCAAATATGGTGCCACGCAAATCATGTGAGTGCATCTATTTTCAGAAATAGCATTTTCCTAACATTACCACAAGTTTTAGTCTATTTTCAACAATCCATAGATAGGATTGCAAACATATCTTTTAATATGTTTACCTACTTGTAACAATGCCATGCACTGGTTAGATGATACCTGCTTTCCACCAAAATGAGTGATGTAAGATAACAACCTCAACCTTATATCACTTCAGGAATTCCACAACATAGCACTGTCTTTTATGTTTCTAATCTAAATATTTTGGGGGTTTTTTTTGCTAAATGTGTCCAATAAATTAAGAAAACAGTTTAATGAAGAAGTTACTTGAAAGACAAAGTAATGTCCACTATTATTAACTCACACCAAGTTAATTTACAGTTTCAATCTGATAACTTGTGGAAAATGTGCAGTGATAACAAATAATAGCTTGCTAGGGATAGGTCAATCAATTGTTAACACACATTACTGTGAATGTGCAAAAGTTTGTTTTGTCAGCACAGTTGATATAAACACCTGCATGCAATCTGTTTTGCATGGGGCTTACCATTCTGTAACTACTCTGCTGGGTCAAGGATCATTTAAAAAGCCATAAAGAACTGTCACTCAGTTTAAATTTAAAAAAAAACAAACTGTGGTTGTTTGTTGTTTTTTTTTGCAGAAAGGCAAAGTTTAAATTTTTTGAGCTATTCAGTCATCCACTTTTCCTGGTAGCTTGACCCCTGTAGCCTGCTATTGCTTGAAAACTCAAGATCTCCACCCTGTAACCATGTACATACTTACTGGGCATAAAAAGACAAATGCAAATATCCGACTGAAAGGGCAACCCTTATTATCTTGGATCTACCTTGCAGGCATAATTTTTGTAGTCATCTGTAGCAGTGATGAATATTTTTTACTTTCTACAATTCCTAATTTATATTAAAATTTTAAACCTAATTTGATAAGAAAAAAGAAATTCTCCCTTAAATTTTTATATCTTGTGACATCTTTTGAAAGCATGTGTATAAGTAACTGCCAACACTGGATGTTTATAGTTATATGTATTTTTACTGCTTACAAATGAATGAGTGGGCATACATTGATTTCAGGTTCCTCAGTTTAATGCTCAACAATAACAGATGTAAAGATGTAATAAAAAATGTGCAAAAGAATTAAAATAATTTAAACTATCTTTTTTAATTATATTGGCAAAGTGTTACATATCACAATAAAAGAAACAAAGCAAACTTTGGTTGATAACTAAAATCTCAAATACACCAGTTGAAATAAATAGAAAGATGGGATAATATTTAAAATTTCAGATCACTATACCTCCATATTGGTACTTCAACTTTATAACAATCCTTGTTACATAAAAATTAATAGTTGCATGCTTATAATGTTAAAGAAATTATTTACATGCAATGATTTTAACTCACTTTACCCCCCCATCTTAAATAGACTATAATCAGATGAGTTTTATTTACTACAAGTTGAAATACTAATAAATGTAATATATGTACCTATAAGTTTGATTTCTAACCTAAAATGAGATTGTTCCCTAAGCAAAATATTTGACCATTTTCCCTATTCTGCCAAGCTTCTGGTTTATATAACCTTTAAAATTCTGTAAGGAGTACATAATTCTGTGGAAAACCATCACAGAAAATATTACCCCAACTACTGAATATATTCAAGAAAATAATATTCAATAAAGAACAATGTGATTTTTACAGTAACTTAATAAATACTCATTAAATATATATATACCTCACATGAAACACAATTTCTTAGTAGAAAAATATACAAAACAATGCAAAATAAAACTCAAGAAATTTGGAAGCAGGAACCAAAGCTAGTGATGACCTGGAAGTGAATCCTGGCAAGGTTGCTGCAATGAGATCACACACCACATTAGACTGAAGAGTAGCTGTGAAGAAAATGAATGTCAAATCAAAGGCTCAAAACAATAAACTGTAGGAATATTATAAAACAGATATTCATAACAGTATACAGTAGTTGCATTCATTGCCAATGAATTTCATTACTGGTTGCCCTTAAAAACATGCCTTATGCTCATTACACATCACACGAATAGAAATAATGAAGTTTTACAAGCGCACACCTATTTCTTTTCTCTATATTTAGCACGATTACTGAAAGCTGTTACAAATGACCAGTTTCAAAGATTACTTGATGATACCTCTATTTTGTGGTGTGATTTGATCAAATGCATCCTAAGAGATCCACTGTGATAAAACTTTTGATTACAACCAGGAACGGTACACATAACATTTTTCTCGATTGATAACAATTCCTCTTCGCTCGGGCAAACTTCCAGAACAACACTGGCTTGGTTACATTGAACTGCCATCATACAACGCCTGGCAGTAAATAGAGTTCGGTTCGATGATCTCCTATACTATTGCAACAGAGTTGTTTCCCCTTTTCTGCAGTCTTGTTCATCACGCCGTTTGAAACACACTCTTAAATGCTTAATTAAAGAAGTAAAAAACAGCTAATTGACTGAGAGCGAGAAAAAAAAAAAATAATGCATATATCGAATTAAAATCCTCATCTACAACAATCGATCACTGCAAAAATCTAGATCTTTGTTTAATGTCGCAAGTCTGTTGCCTAAAATCCCTTTACTTTAGTCCTGTTTATCATGGATGGAATCAAATATTCGGAATGTTCAATGAACTTCGATGAGAACTTTCACTGACAACGATAAAGGCCAAGTTCACTATTGCGAACACAGTATTACAGTATCGTTATGTTTCAGGTTGGTTTGAAATGCGCAATGGATATTTTGTTGGGGTTTTTGCGGAATAGAACGAATGAAGTGAAATTAAATATTTGTATGCGAAATATAATCATAAAAATATTATTTTAAAGATTTGACATTATAAACACGAATATAAATATTGTGATCGTCATAATTATAATATAATATAAATGCTGTAATAATTTATATGCTTTGATCATATTACCTCAAATGGAAAAAAGTTATTCGTAGTTGTATGGATGTCTATGGAAACATACGGAATATAACATTACTCAAGGGAGTTACGTAACTAAGGAGCCACTTTTTCCAGATTTCACTTGTATTTATATTTTTTTTAAAAATTTTTAATAGCTATTCTTAATAATGATTAATTGTTGTGTATATCTGTATTTCGTATTTGATTTTGTTCAAATTCAAAGTCATGGTTTACATGACCAGTAACATTTTTTTTTTTTGTAAACAACAGAATGCATACCTAATGTTTCTCTGTGACTAGATTAAATATTCCGATCATTATCAAAAAAGGTAAGCATGTTTTTGGGGTCTGGTTCTAGGACATCAGATATCTACATGGAAATTGCTAAATATATTGACAGCCTTCAGTGTTTTATAGAGGAGACTGCCCTACATCCTGGCTCTGTGATTGTGTCAGCTTTGTATACAATGTTGTTTACTTTAAAAATTACTTTTTTTTACTTTAACATATGAAGTTAAATCAATGTTATTGTTTTGTTCAGTTGTTAATTTAGGTCGATTAACTTATTAAAATTAATATTCTCTTGAATTGCAAAGTGATCAATAATATTCTTGGACAAAACATACATTTGGATTTATATTGAATTCAGACAAGAAAATGTTGGATTTTATTATTGTGATACATTAGGTATACATGTAATGTTTAGAATTTTAAAGACTATCAGCTCTTCATCACACCCCATTGGAACATTAGCAAATTCGAGACTTTAGGTACATCAACATATTCAGTGTCGGAATTTATTTGGAATACCATTGGAATTCATTGGAACGTCATAAGTTTGGACTTGTGAAAGAACTTTTAGCACTATTTGGGATGTAGTTCACAATACTGTTGGATCATGTTGAAATTTTAATTTGTAGTATGAGGATATAAATTATTTCTTGAATTTAACAAAACTTGTCGCTTGTTTCTGTTACTAAGATTAAGACCATATAGTAGTAACACGATATGAGTTGTGTCAACGCATCTTTATGTATTTCAGAAAAGGTTTCGTTTCATGGGGTATGAAGAATGATGCCTTGAAGTAATTGACAAAGTAATTACTTCTCAAAATGTGACTTCTGACAAAGGTGCACGGACTTGTGCATGTTTTCGCCACTGATGCCATACAGTGCACAAATTAATTTGGCAGATGCATGGGATTGAAAAGATGTCATGTTGAATATCGTTTTTAAAAAGATTAGTGCAGAATGATTTTTTCTTCTTCAAAACACGCTAAAGGAAATGTGTAACTGATAGGACCTATTTCTCTTTTATATCTTGAACTTTTAAACAATACTGCGAAAAATCACTTTAAGAACAGAGAAGGAAGAGGACGAAGAGGAGCATGCAACCATTACCTTAGTGTATTATTATCATCAACTAGACAATACATTCGATACGTGTTTAATATTTTTTTTTAACAGTGTTTACATTAGAATATAATGAAGAGTCAATCAATCTCGAAGTTTATGCATTTCAAGAATGTCATTCGTAGTCTTGTTGGAAATGTATGATTGCTGAAAAAGGGGTCTGCTTCTCTTCGTTATTTCGCTCTGTCATATTATTTAATGCTCTTCTATTTTCGGAGAGGTGAAACGTGGATCTTTCGAAGAATGTCTTCTTTATTGGTCATGTCCGACTCCTCTCAGTGGATTGTTATTGGTTCATTTTGTAAGTCAAAGTGACGGTGTTATTCTGCCTGTGTAATAAACTCGATCCAGACAGGAGACTTCAAACTATCGTGATCGATGGATAGTCTAAAACGATCGTCATCTTTAGCTTGGAAATGATGTTTTAATGATTAACATTGAGTCCCACAAATTAGTAAAGAAACCTGTTGCTTTCTATGGTGGCACTTGAGAAATTCACTCTATTAAATTACGCTGTTTGTGTGACAGTAGTTCAAAATTTTATGAAGTTACATTATGCATCTCTCGAATGTGGCGATCCCAGGGCCGGATCAGTTCAAGTGTTCGGGGTGGGTGTGGAGCGGGTTTCCAAAATTTCAAAACGGAACTGACTTTTCTCGAAAGGGCATTAAATTAAAAGTCTATGCGTCTATTTGCTCAAAGTGTGACCAATAAACGTGTGCAAGAATTCATCGATAGCCAAATTTCAAGTGACAAAAAATGGCACGTTTGTGAGTGAATGGCTTCTTAAGGTTTTTTTTTAGCCTGGTGTTCGGAAATCCCAGACAACCACCCCCACCCCCCAGTCCGGCCGTAATACCGATTTGCTTTTGTGGTGGAGCTTGACCCTTTGGGTCTTGTGGTAGTTTTATTGGTTCAGGTTAACTTATATCATCTTTAAAATCACTGGCATACTCTGGATCTAACACTTCAGATATCATAAGGCAACGCCGTCGAAAGTCGTCGACGTCGTCTCTAGTCTTTTTCTTATGGTTTCTTCTCAGCAACGTGTGATCATTTCATTTTGATTCCAAATCTTTATTTTACTAACCTAAGAGTTGCTATGTCTATCAAGAGAAAGGACATTGGGCTGCATAATTTTCTCAAAGTCAGAGTAAAGGAAAGACAAAAGTTAGACAAGATTGACGATATCAGTGGAAAGAAAAAGGACACCAGTATTCAGAGTACTCAAGGAACAAAGAGAACAAGGAGATGAAAGAGGAAGAGCATTCTTTAGAAGCAGAAACTAAACATTTTTCCACACCTCTCAAGAAAGACAACTAAAAGACACCGAAGAGGAAGAATCGATATCATTGAAGCAATTATGACAAAAGGCTGACAGTTAAAAAAAAGCGAAAGAAAAAAATGAACTTTTGTGACGTTTACGAAATTTTCATTCCAATTTTTATTCAAAGAGAATATACACAAGAAAGAAAACAATTGTCTCTTTATGGTGATTGTTTAAGATCGATTCCAATGAATAAGATTCTCTCTCTCTCTCTCTCTCTCTCTCTCTCTCTCTCTCTCTCTCTCTCTCTCTCTCTCTCTCTCTCTCTCTCTCTTTCTTTCTCTCTCTCTCTCTCTCTCACACACACACACACACACACACACACACACACACACAGCATTGTACCATTGAGAAGTAATTTAAGTTGTACTTAATTTGGCAATCACTAATTAGTATCTCTTTTCTGAGTGAAATATGTGACGCTTAACAGGACCTTGGGGGCGTTCTTTGAGCAATTTAAAACTTATGAACTTCTTGTCCCCCGCGTGGCCTATTCATGTAACCCTATGGAGTAATATTATGTTCCGTATGTTCCAATAGAGAAACATTCAACTACTAATAAGATTGGCGCAAAAGACCCTAACAATATGAAAACGACATACTACGTAAATAAAAATACGGCATGGAATCATCATAAACCATATTTTTATCGTTCCTGTTTTAAACTTTTAACTATGCTGTTTTACTTCAAACTTCATGCAGTCGTTAGTTTATTTAATTGTTAAAGGTAAAAAGCAATCACCACTTTCAATTGTGTTGTTATTTATTTGTTTTACAATGCGAAGTGAAACATTAGCAATAAATAGTTGCTGATTTGTATGTTACCCAGTCAGTCAAATCATGAGCTTTAAACAAAAGTTCCTTTATTTATGTAGAAGTTATACATATTTTACCTAAATATCACCTTATTATATATTCGTAATGTAAATTGGAATTATTTCTTGTTATATCAGTCATTCGCGAGTTCTT
This sequence comes from Potamilus streckersoni, assembly GCA_016746295.1. Taxonomy (NCBI): domain Eukaryota; kingdom Metazoa; phylum Mollusca; class Bivalvia; order Unionida; family Unionidae; genus Potamilus; species Potamilus streckersoni. The sequence continues at coordinate 4,964,189 of JAEAOA010002358.1, read as the reverse complement.
CGTTAAGGTGGAATGCTAGGTATTCTTTAAATACAAACATTTGTGAAGGTTTAATCCCCTTTAGTTCCACTCAATAAGATAAATGTTCGAATTCTATTGTATAAGATTCACTAAATCCTAACTTACATTAATATGTAACATGCAAAATCATTTAGACATTGCAAAATCGTATATAAATATGCAATTATTATTAACTAATGGTAAACAGTATCATCCTACAGACAACGAAAATTGATTCATATGACCATAAGAAATTCTACATATTTAGAATTAGGTTACATCACATACTCGTCAATTCTATCAATGAACTGTTAAATTAAAGAATTAAATTACACAACACTCTAACATATCAACAGAGTCCTATGAAATGAATACACGACACATGCAGGAATCATAAGCATATTAAACGCACTTGCATAAAACCAAACAAAGTAGAATATTATATGGAAATTAAAATTGCGTACCTTAATGCTGTTTCTTTTCCACGCAATCGTGCGTCCAAGCAATATAACCTGTCATTTCCTTTCAATATAACTATCTGTTGTTTTTTTATTTTTACTTTATTAACGAGGGAAACTCTTTTATTGGGTCTCCCACGGATCCATCTTTGTCTTCTAAGAAAAATCAGACTAAACCATTCTGAGCTAAACCGCTACCTTAAATTTCCCATTATTTCTAAAGTGTACGCCTTAATTTTAAAAGACCAATAAAAAGCAAAACAACTGTTTCTGAATTTCCCCAAATGATAATGTATTTTATCAGTTTTTGACAGCTTAGAATACGATGCAATTAACTTTACTTTGAAGATAAATTATTTGACATAAGGTCTCCACCAACCTTTTCGGTCGGTAATTCTAATGTACTCTCTGCCACTATACTGTTACGATGACCGGGTCAATTCCACTAAAGCTTAGACATAGACCCTTTTATGTTTCAGAGATGAAATAAAATATATATCAGAATGATGAACTTTATCAAGACATATCTGGCTTGACTATGATAATTTTAATGCACAGTTTATTCAACTTACGATTCAGTACTTCTTTAAAATTCTACACATTACATGTATACTTAAATTTTGTAAATGATTATAAGTTATAAACATAATGTTGACATAGCTAATTTTTGTCCATGATTGCAAATCGTAAACATGATATTTACGTAGCAAGAGTTCAAGACCAGTATTTTACAATTTGACATTTTCTTTAAATTGGAAATCGTCACATTCTATTGTGACGAAGGTCAAGTGAAATTATGTATAAATAGGGACTTGACAAACACAAATCATTCATTCCTATATTAGCGCAGCTTGTCAGACATAATTCAAGAGGAATTATTTATTTAGTTATTTATTTAAAATATTCATTTCTATTACTAAAGTAATCATTGACTTTTGGATGAATAAATATTACTTTGAATTATTATGAACCCATTAGAAGACATTGAGTTTTCATCATTGTGCAGTATCAAAGAATTTAAGACCATTGGAATTCACATTGTATTATAAAGAAATAAACTATTCGTTGATTTTACTTATAACTGTTGGTTTCATTATCTTTCTTTAAAATAATTTAATACATAGGGTCTTATATAAGACGACCCTTTTCATTTATACTGACCCTGCAAGTTAAGTTTTGTATGATTATCGTTTTCGTTAGTCGTGGTAACTTTCTTCCGTAATCTTTATCTTGATAGTCTGAGAAATGGTTTCATTAATAAAAAAACAAGAATCAAGTGGATTCATTTCTCAGACTGTAAAGATAAAGAAAACGAAAGTTATCATTATATATATATATATATATATATATATATATATATATATATATATATATATATATATATATATATATATATATATATATATATATGTCATTCAATTAAGTTGTGATTATAACTACTTCAATACAGTGTTCTTTTTATTTGGTGGAGAGATGTTGATAGATGCGCTAACGTTGACAGCTATTTGCCGAATTTCGCTCTTATTTATTCTCTTCGAAAAATAGTCATGTGACGTATTTTTAACCAATCATTGCTTGTCAGGGATACCGAACAGGCCTGATGGTACCGAACTGATACTCTTTATCCAGCGACACAAACTGAGATTAATATACAAACTATCATCACTTGTTCCCTTACACTCGACCATTAGCAAATATATAAACATTAGGTATTATGTCGTGTCCATCAAACGTCTGCTTACTTTAAATCACAACCAAGACTCTTAAGATTGGGTGAAGACTACACACTACCAATGAATGCTGATAACATTGAAAATATTGACCAGCGTAAAAATAAAGGATACACTATTACATAACGAAAACATACTTATGCTTGTAGAAAAGAAGGCCGACAGTTACAACCAACAAGTGAAATTTAATTTTTAAAAAAATGTGAACCTGACAAATTTAATGTGTGGAACGGGTCATGTGATCTAACGTCAGCCATCTTGCCTGCAGACATATTCTCGTGATGTCAGTCACATGGGTTTTTATTACAAAGAAAATTATGAGTATCCGTCTATGAACAAAGGGATGAGGATTGGGTCTAACCTGTAAAATATTGTTCCAGGTTAGACACGTACCCTCCATCCCTTGATTCATGTACGGATACTCCTAATTTTCTTTGTAACTTACCCAAGTGATTTCTGCTGTTGGAGTCTTCGGGCTTAGTGCTGTTCAAATGATGATTTGGTTGGGAATTTAAGTGTCATAAACATATATCTGGGTTTGGCAAAATTAATATAATTAATATAAAATAAGATTCCAGAAGATTTTTTGAGTATTTAATGATGTGTTTGGTTGAACTCAATGATATTTGTTACCACATGACCGGCGATCACACTTGACATGCCGTTATGAACGATTTAATAAAGATATCATGTTAAGTCACGATCGATAAATTTATAATGCGTACAATGTTCAAATACATACTTTCAGTTGTTTATATTTTGACATTGACATGAATAACATTTTTAAAGTATGACATAAAATAACCATTCTCCCTACATTATAGTTTTAGAGCCACCATGTCTATATATATATATATATATATATATATATATATATATATATATATATATATATATATATATATATATATATATATATATATTTCAAATTACGTATTCGAATCTTGTTTACAACTAACATATAGAAAAGGGAAGAATTTAAAAAGGCCATATAAAATCTAATTATTAAGTTTAAATAAGATACGATGACAGACTATATGTTCTACAGTAATTTTGCATCCAATTTCAATTGTTTTACAACTAATGCATGAGTATTCATGCAAAATATATCAGAATGAACTCAGCAAACCCATGTGTAATTATAAATTACATTATGGTGTTTACATTCTTGATTTGAATGCAGCACTGGCTAGCTAATCTATCTGTTTCAATATGAAGGAAAAACACCCGTATCAATTAAACTTTTGACTTACACAAATTAAACTGAAATATCATAGCTTATTGCAGTTAAACTGAAATAGCATAAGTTATTGCAATGAAACTGAAGTAATAGAACTGAGTGCACCAAACAAATATACCGTTCTCATAACCTAGCAGCTCCAATTCCCACCTTTCAACTCCGATCTTCAAATCTTTCGTTGCACAAAAGTCATCATTTCGGAATTTCGAAGACGGGAAATTTACAGAATGAAGAAATAAGACGTGCCGTATTTGAGTTTGGCCAGTTTAACAATTTGACGTTGCCTAAACGTATATTCTATTAGACTTTTTTTTTACTTTCGAATGTTTTATCTACAAATCCATACTTGTGAAATTTGCAGTGTACTTTTAAAAAATATGGCTTATATTAGTGATTACGTGTTAACAGGTGTTAATAATAACTTTTAATTGTCAAAGTTTCTTTGCGTTTTCATTAATAAAACATTACTTATGTTGATATTGATGGATTAATTTGCTAATGAAATTGCAAATATAACTTGAAATGGATATGTGTGAAATTTTGAAAAGCAACGTCATTTCGTCTAAGGACACCCTCTCCTCAAAGATGTAAAAATAAGTTTGCTCAGTGTTCATTGCTGTAGTTGACAGTATGTTCCCTTGCAGGGCAAGAATAGTAGTTTAAAAGCGACAGTTAACAAACATAGGCACATTCTGAGAACATGCTATTTTTTGTGGGGTACATATTTTCGTGGAGTTCGTGTTTCCTTCAAACCCGTTTTAAATACCCAACGCACAACGGATCCATCAACAAAATAAATTAATTCCTAGTATGACAGTCTGCGTTAGAATTGATATTGAGAATGGAGTTCTCTTTGAACGCGTTATAGTCGTCAGATGTGTAGATTAAATTTCGCCTGGAATTGTGAATTTTAGGTTCGGCTAATGCCGCTACTCTGCATTAGATACGGTTGTATTCGTTGCACCGGATTCGAACTCTCTAGTATTCTAACTCCTTGTACAACGCTTTATTAAAGCAGACACATACAAGGAAAAATGATGTTTGAGCAGATATTTTATTAATGTTTACTGTGATTAAGTTTACATATATGTGTCAGACGTCGATCTCATGCAGTTCTTATTCATGGTTTCTCGTATAGTTTATATCCACTTCGCTTTCTCTTAACGTGTGTCTTATGCAGTGAATAGTTCATAACTTGACAATTTGAAATGAATGATTGGGGGTGGGAGGTAACATTGTTGTCATATTTGTTTGTGTAAGGGGATTTAATTGATAATATTAAATTTGTAAACGATTGATTGACTGCATTTACATAATTTTATCGAAAAAGAATTACGAATTTTAAAAGTGTATTATATTATGTACATGATATGATTGTTAAATAATTTTCCAGATGGTTACATAATGTATACACAGCTGTCTTAGACTTAACCATTCGTCTGTAAAGTGCATCCCAGAATATTACATGGTGCACAACATCCACAGAAGGTAACCAAGACCTGCAAAAGAAAAACGATATTGACTGTTTAGGATACGATACACAGCGTTCACTAAATTCATTTTTTGCATGGATGTCCTCTGCTTGATGTTCAGATTTTGCGGCGAAACACTGACTAAAATGGGACTTTTTAATCTCGTACAATCGGGAAAAAAAATACTTATTAGTGTAATTTGTAATTTTATCGTCCTTTGCTGTGGGATTGATCGTGCACCCATTTAAATCAGCTCGTGAACAAGTAAGAATACTGCAAAAATAGCTGAAATTCACCTGCCTCAATTTTATGCTAAATATAGATTTAAGTAATCTTAATTAAACTTAATTTACTTTACCATAGAAATGTAAGCTTTCTCAAACTGGGCTTATATTCTAAACGCATGCTATCGCATTGGAACCTAGTGGCAATCGCAGTATCGAGCACATATTAAATGAGAACATGACAATTATTTACTCAAGCAAAGGTATGTCCAACTCTTTTCTAAATAACATATGATCCCATGGGTAAAATATCGGGACGTTCTCTGTTAAAAAATAACCTTGTGCAGAAAACTTTATGAAGAAATTAGACAGAGCATCATGTTTTTGTTTTATAAAAGATCCGCAGATGTGTGGCATTCAATCTACTTCGGATATTTCTGGGCAACAGGATAATGCATTGAGTATATATTGGCGTAGTAATATGCAGAAAAATCATTGATTTATTCGCCAGAGGTTTCTTCGCCAAAAAGAAATCTCAATACATTAGGACCACCGCTTTCTTTTATACCACTGAGTTGACCATATGATTGACAGTGAAGCTGCGAATGAAAAAATAAAATATTTCGATGAATTCTCAGGTTTTCGGTCAGTATATATATATATATATATATATATATATATATATATATATATATATATATATATATATATATATATATATATATATATATATATATAACAGGTGGTTCGATTGACAGCTAGTGGCAGCAATTGAAACATATCTTGGTGATTTCCGTAAAATTAAGAATAAAACCTTAGATGTAGTTATAAAACTATTAATAATTTTGATTGGTTTTGGCAATTCGGCACTCATCAACATATGCTGCAATATTAAAGGCTGAACATGTTCCATTTGTGACTTGATTCATTCTGCTGCCATATTGTATCATGCAGACAAAATTAATTCTGAACATAGTTCCCAATGGCGGCGAATTATATCTGAGGTTTCTTTCTCGATTTGATCTTCAAAAGGGGTACGAATTGGTTTCTAAAATCTAAGAACATGCTCAGAGTCGAAATTAAACTTTAATGGGAATAAAACGAAAATTCTTGCCATGGGGGTTCTCATAGAGTTCATGATTTGAAGTATATATTTCTATTCGCTACTATTAATACTGAATTGGTCAAAAGTACCTACATCCTGGTAGGATTTCCACACATGCTTGCTCGTTTAAAAAAGCAGCAAATTGCCTGAATAAATATTTAGTTTTCAGGTGTCTGATTCGACGCGTTTTTAAAGCGGGCAGTTTTTAAAACAAATATCTCAGTTGTGATTTCCATGCATGTGCCGTGTCAATTTCTTTTAATTTATAGTTGCGGCGCCATTTAGTTTCCATGACAACTTCTTCTAATTGTGAAACCAGCATATTCCATGTTTCAATTTTTTTTAAAATTTATAATTTGATGGTAGTGTATTTGTAGTGTCAATGATTGTTCATTTTTGTTATCTCTAATTTTTTCATCTATATTTGCAAATTATGGACATTGTGTTTTAACTGCACAACCATTTTCTTTAAAAGAAAACGTTTCTCAAGGCACTACTTCCTCTAAAGTCACGAAAACATTTCAGACTTTACTATCAAACATTAACTTCTGAATTTTAAGAAAAGGGAACTCGGTCCAGTGTAGCAAGAACACTACGTGTCGCTGAGATTATTTGACATGCATGCAACAGTAAAAGCACCCCATTTACAATTCATCACATCCTTTTCATCCTTAGTTAGGAACATGTGTTTATAATTGATTAAATTGCAATACAATGACGTCTACATTTCACAATAGTTAATGTTTTAAAAAAAATTAAAGACCATGACCAAAATTTTCCTACTAAAGATAAGAGAGAATAAAATATGAGATACCCTCTTGGTTCTCCCCTGGCAATGGGTCTGGATCAGAATCTGTAAATAATAATGGTTTTTATAATAATAATAATAATAATAATAATAATAATAATAATAATAATAATAATAATAATAATAATAATAATAATAATAGCTGTAGTTGTCATCGACGTCATTGTCATAATCATCTTTGTCATATACAGATATTGTTTGTATGTCGAAAAATGTGGAGTAATGTGATATTTTCGGGTGAATAGGTTGGTGGCGTGCAAGTATGATTTCTTATCATATATGATCGTATAAAATGTCACTAAAATAAAGAGAAGTTTGGTCAGCAAGTCATTCTCCAGACATTATTCTGATTATTTTCTCATATTACTAGATGCGCTGAAAACGACACGCAAGCTATAATTCAGTGGTGGAAGATTATATGCACCAGTGCATCGGTTTTGCTCATCAGTTACGGATGCTACCTGACAGATTGGCGTTCGATTTCAAGAGGGATTCCATCTTCAGTATTTGTAAAAAAAAAAGATCGATATTGCTTGAAAACATTGAATATTTTTGGAAATATTCTATGGAGAAAGTGAAAGAGAAGGAATCCGCCTTGCGGTCTGGGTTCAAACATCAGTCCACTTAACTAAATTCAATAGTTGCTAGCCGCGTAAAATCCAAAAATTTATGGTGAGTCGGTTTAGCATTTATCCTTTTTCACATACAATATGTGAAATTATTATTCAAATATATGAATAAATAAATTGAACAGATGTCAAAAACCTAGACTTTATTTAACAAACGTGAAAAATAATTTTATAGTAGATACAAAAGAAATTATTTAAAGTAAATCGAAACATTTTTCACATATACAAATGCTTTTTAACTTACGTAAAATAAATGTTTTATCATATACAGAAATAATGCTAATCATGTGAAAGAAAATTTAAAATATTTTTTCAAAAAAGCCTTCATTTCACGTGTACAAATATAAGTTTATCTGAAATTATATATATATATATATATATATATATATATATATATATATATATATATATATATATATATATATATATATATATATATATATATATAATTGTGTGTGTGTATGTGTATGTGTGTGTCACAGTTAAACTCCTTCTATACCCTAAAACTTTACTAATTTTACCCCTACCGTCACACATGAGTTTATTACGCGTGATGTGGGATTAATATTTAGGAGGTAAATTTAATTCTAAAGCTAGCTTGAACGAGTTTGCATAGCATAATGGGCTAGAATAAACGACGAAGTCAGTTATTAATTCTTTAGGAATACAAGTAATAATTCTGTAAAAACACGATAATTATTTTTTGAAAAATATAAACTGACAGAAAGCCAGCAGCGACAAAACCGATGCCACTGAGACTGCAGACAATTCTTTCTTTATATATGCTCTCCTTGTAGAAACTCCTCGCAAATGTGAGAAATATTGAGTATCAAAATTAGCTAGCGTAAATGATGTTACCATACGTAAACGTTAACGATTTTGCTAACGTAAACGGCGTGCCACAGATTGATATTTACTAGCAAACATTTATTTGATTTTATTGACCGTAAATTATCTATCTGTTCTGGTTCGATTCCGTATCTGTGCACGATGTTGTCGGTAGTTTACCATTTCCTCTAACACGGTATCGAATTCAGTCATGTTGATTGTTTTATCCACAATAGTTATCAAGTATTAATTGCATTGAGACTACATTGAGCCATTGCTAGATGATACGAATAAACACGTATTCTTGAATCTAGCCGTAGTGAGATTGCTATACCAGCATCGCCTTCGATACTGGTTGCTGTCAATTGATTCAACACCCCGTCAGAATGGCGCTAATAGCGTTTGGATTCCATTATGTATATGTGATAACAGGAATTCTTCCTGACATATATTGCATATTTCAAACCGAGTTTCATTTCTGGCGAATAATGATGTTAAAACAGTATATGTTAAAAATTATGTAACTTTTAGTCCTGGTAGTCCCATTCATAAAAGTCATTGGTTGACGTCAAGATACATGATGTAACTTTTAGGGGCAGTTGGGTCGTATTGCTGGCTTGGCATAGAAATACCACCATGTGTATCGCGTTCAAAAAACAAATGTTAGTCAATACCAGTCAACAGTTCTACTTCTATATTTGAGCTTGATAGCATTGCGCCCCAGACAATCCATGAAAAGTAATAATGAAGGTCAAGCTTGGTAAACGCGCAAGACTCTGTCACGGAATGTTCCAAAGATATCTTTAATTAGAAGCACATCTGATCTCAAATACAGGTCTTGATAATCACCAAGGATTTTATAATAAACGCAAACGAGGCGTTGGCTGCAAGTGTGTAATCACTTTCAAAAATACTATCGCGGGACAGCGATGAATGGATTTCCTCTTGACGTGTGGTAACTGAATTTTATCAAACTTGTTCCATGAACTCAAGTAATCGTAGGGAATGATTCGTTTACGAGCGACAAAACGTAAGCGTTACATCGTTGGTGATACCTACCGTCGAGTAATCTTAAAATAATAATTGCCCTTCGCTGGAAGGTTGCATGCATAGTGGGAGTTTAGAAATTGTAAGGAATCGATGAATTACAACTGCTCAACCCTAAACGTTATGCATTTTCCATGTTGGTTGGAATGACACTTATTGTTGCATTTGCGGATGCAATAATCGCAACGTAATCTTCAAAATTACCTCAACGTTTATGTAATTGAAGCTCGAACATTTGCGTTTGTTGCCGAAGATACTTGACTGCCTCAGCAGTGATAGTGAGAATGCCGTTGTTAAACACCTGGTTCCAATTCATTCGCAAATCCCAATAACTGAAGCAAAGCAACTTACCGCATACAGCTTGATATTCGTATCACACGCTTCTGCGCGAGTTGTCTTAAGTGAATCATAGTTGGCATGCTGTTAAAAAAAGGAAAATTATTGTCTAATTGCAAATTTCGTTAATAATTTTTCAACTTATTTACTTTACCAGGAGCCTAAACTACAATCACTTGAATCCTGGCAATTATCTTATTGGCGTATATATCTTTTTCCTTAACATTGTTGGCGTCGTCGACTGTTTCTATAAAATTATATTCTATATTTATTGCGTTCCTTACAGGCACGCATGATAACATTCGCGAATAGTTCGCATGGTCGGCAAAGCTGAGTAAGTGACTTTACATCGATACCGTATTTAATGCATGGTCGAGCATGGAGATCAACACGTAATGCAAAACAATGTAATTTGCAATATTTATAACTTCATATTCTGCCGCATTGTTCATATTTTCCAAGGCATACACCTTTGCACTGATTACGTACCAATGCCATTTAAACTTTTTATATACATATACATGAACTTTAACTAATTGGTTAATTTTTTCCAGTCGTGGCCATTTTATTTCCTCCTGTACATACGGTGGTATAGAGATAATGAGGCGAAGCGGATTGTATAGAATTTAACGGAATGCACCAGGCGATTGTGTTATAGTAATTCGAAATTGTAATTCAGGCTTTTGCAGATAAACATGCTTGTTCGTTTTAGAACATCATAAAATTCAGTTGCAAACCTTGATATACTTTACATCAAATCTAATTCAACCCTATGTGGGTTAAAATAACACTGTGCATAATTCTTACTCTCAAAAGGCCAGACTTGGCACATTTGTATCCAATCGCATCAAACGTGGCGGAGTGCATGCAAATTTCAACAATTTTGCTTCAGTAAGATATAGGTTCGGAGATTTTCTACCATTGTTTGCGCTGATTAGCTTCTGCAGCATTTTTCAGCAATTTGTAAAAGAATTCGTGTTTGGATGTCATTAATACTGAAAATATATTTCTAACTGATTTGTTAATTACTACATTCACAATCACTGGTGACATATATATTCGCTATCCTCTGCTGATAAGTTAATGAACGTCAGCAACTTTAACTTGCACAATATTATACAATGACGTTCCTGTGTTTGAGTTGCAAGCTTGACAGAGTTTACGTCGTTATTCTTCCTATATAACCCTTAACACAATTAATTTATAAATACTCCGAACAAGTATTTGAACAATCATATATATTTTAAGTCTCATTAGTAAATCTATATGACGCATTTAAGCGAAATAACGATTTTATCTTTTCTGTGACGTTACAAACAATCCATTGTTCGGGTAATATGTTTCCCTTATCATATACACTCATAGTTCCTTTCAAAGTATTCTGTATGCATTAGTCTGTAATATTTATCGCGGTAATTCTCTAGTATAATGAAAGGGAACAATCTCTGCAAAACATATTGAATAGAAATATAGCCCCAATATTCTCATAAAGAAAATCTCAACAGAATATGGTATAGTCACTATCAGTAATCATATTGTTGTGTAAATGCTTTTGCATACTATATTTCCACAAGTGAAAATCTCCACATGTAGTATAGCTGAGAGTAATAATATTTTCCGGTGTGCATTAACCTGACTGAGAACTTCACTTATGGGATTCACGTGCGGGATGGTTTACACTAGCAGCTTATGCTTCGCAAAAACGCCTACGCTTCCAATGGGTAAAATCATTTACGCTAGCTGAATTCGTTCCGCAAAATGGTTTACGATGGCAGCATATTCAAAAAAAATTATCTGCACTTGTGGTGGCAGTCCTGTGTCGCTCGCTGACAACAGTGTTGCATTGTACATTTCAGATAATTTAATAATTTTATTTCTAAAAATTATTAGTTGTATTTCTAAAGAATCAGTAATTGACTCCATAATTTTTTCTAGGTGATTTTGCTATGCAAGATCATTCGCGCTAGCGTTATTATTATTTTTACTGACTAAATTTAATACCACCCCCCACCCCCCGGCATTCGTATATAATCCACTTGCGTGTGACGGGAGGGGTAAAATGAGTAAATTCGTGGGGTATTGAAGGCGTTGACCTATATTAGTAATCAAGTGCATAATGATTATTAAGATACAACAGAAGCAGCATTTCATAATTGGACGTAGGTTTTAATGAACCGGCCGTTCATCGTTGATTTATGAAGTACAATTGTTCTCCATCACAGTCTGTAATGTTCAGAGGTGTAGAACAGCTTGTTGGTCTAGCAGTGAATGAAATATGTCCGTTTTAAACATAGTACGGAAGTTTAAATGTTGAAGAAACATATCGTGGATAAAATGAAATACATGGATATGACAATCGTTTGGTCGCAGACCAGCACTAGCCTGAATCTGGCTCTTACATCACGCATTGTCCTATAATACTAAAAGTATTTGATACCAGGATGTAAATCTGTTTTCCTTACGTTTTTGATGCAGGACATTGTAGGTAGTGATCGTCCCACTGTTTGCTCCAATGACGATCAACAATGGCTGCCCAGTAGGACTCTTAGAAGCAGGCACGAATCTGATGGAATAAGTTGATTTGAAGTATTAGACTCTTAAAAAGTAGAGTAAGTATAACAAGAAATATGTACCTTACTTGTTTACTTATCAAAGCATCATTGCCAGTATGGGAAGATAGTGTACAAATGTTACACACAGAAGTTTCAAACTGGTAAACTGAAATATGTCGAGAGGGAAAATATGCATACACAGTTGACTATATATATATATATATATATATATATATATATATATATATATATATATATATATATATATATATATATATATATATATATATATATATATACAGAAGTCATTGGGAAAGTGAAGGATTTTTGGTCTTGAAAATTCGACTGAAGTATGTTGAAAATCAAAATTGCCTGTTTGATTTTTCAACAAAGTAAGTCGAATTTTCACGATACAGAAATGTACCTCCTTTGACCCTTATTAATTTCAGCTGTCTGTATAGCCTGTATTGATAGCCTGTGTACATGTAAAGAGTTTATAATCTGCGTTTGATAACAATGATTGTATCATACAATATTTTACGCGAAGCAGTCTGGACCAAAATTAGTAGCTTGCATAATGCCTATCGTAAGGAAGGTAAGAAGAGCATTATTTTTTTAATGAAATTGTCAGCTATTCATATTTTTCCAAAAATTACTATTTTTGTTATTTTGTAAATTTTCTTTTACAGTAAATGACTAACAGATTTGTTATAATAGTATTCAAACTACAATTTGGGTACTAGAGCGATTTCTCATTCCATTCGTTGGGCCCTAGCTAGCCGAGTGGTCAAAGGCGCTCGCCTTTACAGATCACTAACATCAGAGACATCTCACTTCTTCAACGTTAATTCGATTCTTGGCTCTGCCAACATGGATACGTGAAAAACGTGCCAATCCTGATAAATGGCGTTAACCCACAAAACGTATAATTCGGTTTGCAGGAGATCCTTCGGTCACGTAACCGAGTAATAGCTTGGACAGGTGAGGCCCACGTATAATGTTGAGGGCGGTCAGTGACCGCAGGTTTATTATAATGCAGAAAACAATATAGCCGTGTAATAAACACGCTTTCAAGATCTGTTTTAAAATCTGTATATTCGTTTGCAACCGTACTGTGGTCGACAATAAAGGGAACAGCAGAAAAGTCGGAAAAACTTATTCTGACCCTCGTAATACAAGCGATAAGAGGCTTATGGGGCAATGGTGCGGTAAAGTCAGACAGTGTGACCTTATTTTAGTAAAAATATTAATTAAAACTACGAAAGAGAGCTGATGCCGTATTTTTCGAGAAGCATTTGTAGAAAATCACCAGATTTCAGCAAGAATCATGCAATATCTTTACCTACATGTATATATTACCTACCATCCTATAAAAAGTAAATTATTACAAACAATTGTCAAATCGGCACAATTATTATACGATGCTTTGAAAAAATACAGAGGAAAAGCAACTTGTTACTAAACAATGCTTGGAAAATAAAATACTGGGAAAAAACAGACTGAATTGTGAAATTATTCAAATTATTCTTCTTTATGCAAAATCTGCTAGAAAGGCTTATGAAATTGGAATGCATGAGAGAGAGAGAGAGAGAGAGAGAGAGAGAGAGAGAGAGAGAGAGAGAGAGAGAGAGAGAGAGAGAGAGAGAGAGAGAGAGAGAGAGAGAGAGAGAGTACCTTTTCGGATATATCGGCATAGAAAGTATTTTATAATATGCAATTTGTTTTCTGCAGATTTTAAGATCTCTGTATCTTTCAGTGATAAAGTTGGGCAAATTTTAAACGTAATAAGAATAAGAAATAAGCAGTGAAATATTGCAATAATTTACCATTATTTAGTTATTACAGAATACATTGCAAAAAGTTTAAAATAATGACACTAGTTTTACACTTAAAGAAAAACAATTTTCTCCAGAGAAATTTGCAATCAGAAACAAAACACAGCAACAACAATAACAATGACTTCCAATATACTTCACAAATCAGCAATTCAAATGCTTCCGAACTAACGTTAGTGAGAGAGAGAGAGAGAGAGAGAGAGAGAGAGAGAGAGAGAGAGAGAGAGAGAGAGAGAGAGAGAGAGAGAGAGAGAGAGAGAGAGAGAGAGAGAGAGAGAGAATACTTAGTTACTTAGTAATCAATCTACAATTGGCAAGTAAATGGAAGAGAGGATTTAACGTTAAAATTTAATTCTTAAGTTGTGAAATGAATTTTTATTCCAGACAAGTTAATAGCCAAGCATATAAAAACAACCAATGTAAAATTATAATGATGAAAAGCTACAACAATGACACAATTACTCTAATTATGAATTAAATTAACCTCTTTCTGATGGCATGAACAATGTTAAATTAATTTCTCTCGAAAGCCACGTTGTGTCGCCGTGTCTTACCTTGACACCTTTGTACAACGTGTGCCATACAGTATGGCGAATCATGTCAGCCTTTTAAGTGGCCTTTTCCGAGGATAATTAACACTCCCTTGTTATATGGGGAGGTTGCAAGAATGCATGCCATAACATTATGATTCAATCAATACACTTCTAGAGAGGTTTTTAAATGTAACGTAATAAAGCTCATTACTTATTTAATCATAGGAAAAATAATTGTTTCTTGATTTTTTGTAATAAATTTACTTCTGCAAAGACATAAAACATGGGATTAAAAACTATGGCAGGTTGAAAGCGTAAACATTATGGAAACGAAATGGACTCAATTTCCTATACTTAAATATTTGAGGAAGATGCCAGTAATTGAATGTGATTAAATGTTATAATATTTTTTTGAGTTCTGATTATTAGTAACATTTGGAATATTATTGGAAATATCATAATTTTAAGAGCACGTGCCTTGTCTTATCTATACGTTTATTGACATAACAGACTACAGTGATCTTGAACTTTACCAATAGTGTGTATTTAGGGAAAGTAGTTATTTCAAGAAATTGCAGCAAGTAATTTATCAAAATCCAAATATATTTGACATGGATAATCACAATATTTTATGAAAAATAATAGATATCAAACCCTTCATGCAAAAATAGTATTACCTTGAAATAAAGGTAAAAAAAAAGAAAAAAGGGAATTGATGAAGAAATACAGGAAAGAAAGTTCATAAATGAAGGAGGAAAGAAAGAAAAGTAACGTACACTAGGTCTTCTGGATCCAGATTTGTAACTTTTCTCTCGGCGTACAGCTCACCCCAAGTCTTCGCGAACTCCGACGGAACATCAGCATACATACCTTGATAGACTGGTTGCGGTAAAGACTTAGTTCTGTCCACCGTGTATATCATGAGTGAACCCGGTCTTTCGTTGCCGATAAAAATGACAAGCGTATCGTCAATGTACCCTAGTTCCAAAGATTCAGGTTCCGGGCCCTTGAAAGTTTAAAAAAAAGCAGTAGAAATATCAGTTAATACTCTTATATTTTGTCCCAGTCCAATACAGTGAAATTTAACTTTAGTGAAAAGAGTTTATTGAGACAAGAACTAATTACCTTGTCGTCTGACCTTGAGTCAAACGAAGCACACAATTTTCTTCCATCGTCCACATTGCTGTTGAACAGAAAGCCATTCGTGAGAAAGGTAAAATATTCAAAATCTCCCCCGCTGTCATACACCTGTTCCATTGTGTCTGCCCTCCAGATGCTGAAACTACGTCCGCCATATGTGTATAGTTTGTCGTATTTTCCGGTTGTAAGATTCTTGCCTTCAATTTTTGTTACCTTCAATCTCCCTGTGAAAAAATAGGTTGAGGAATAAAGTTTTTTTTTGATATCTTTATTACAATCCATTTAATTTCAACGTTATATCGGAGAATCACACGCCGGTATAACAAACCATTTATCCGATCAAAACAGAGATATACATTATTTTGTGTACCTATTAGCCTTTTGTCTTGAAAAATGAGCAAAGTTAATCAAAAGTGCCGTTTTCAAGAGAATGCGACTATCTGGTCTTAAACGAAGTAACAGAAAAGAACGAAGACCAACAAGTTTTGTAAAATTCAATAAATAATTTTCCCCCATGAAAATAAAATGAAAATATAATAAGAACATAAATTATTGTGAATGAAATTCCAAATAGTCCTTAAAGTTCTCATCACAAGTCCAAATGTATGAAGTTACAGTTGAATCCCAGTAGTATTCTAAATAAATTCCGATATTGAAGGTGTTTAAGTGTATGGGGTCTCCAACGTGCTAATATGCCAATGGTTTGGATAGTGGCAATTTGCTAACAGTCTATTGATTTATCACGCTAATATAATTTAAACTGATCTTGTCTGAATTCAATATATTTATAAAATAATTGTCTAGTATAAGAATATTATTGAGCACTTTGTAATTCCAGTGAATACTAATTTGAATAAAATAATTCCATACAAATTAAAAACTTGACACGATAATGAAACTTATTCTGTATCATATAAACATAAAGATGGGATAAGTAATTTTTCAAATAAACAACATTGTATAAAAAGCTGAGGCACAGTAACAGAGCCAAGATGTAGGCCAGTTTCCTATTTAAAATATACAAAGTTGACAATAAGTTTAGGAATTTCCAAGCGGAAAACGGATACGATAGACTTAGATTGAAGTAAATATGTTTACTCCCTTGATAATAATCTGAATATTTAATCTATAATCTTAAAGAAGTGTTAGCCATATATTTTGTTGTTTAAAAATAAATGTCACTTGCTTGAAAACTCATATTGTTATCTTAGACAAGTCGACGATCACGATAGTTAGAGTAATTGTATGCAGAATCTTGATTTGTTTTTTATCCTTGACTTTCAGTGTTCAAATTGGCTGGAAGTTTTCTTTTGAATATACTCTCCAATGTTGACGAAAGTTCCATTTTTAAATATCTTTAGATAACTCTAAAATTCCATCCATTAGATTCTAAAATATATTTTGGCTATATTTCTACTACTATACCTTACCAAGCTGGGTGATTTGTCTTAACTCTTCTCTACGTGTCGCGTTGCTCTCTGAAATAAATAAAACATCCAAACATGCCAATTGTTCTATATATCAATGTAAGAATGTGAGGTGTTGAAGATCTGCTATATGTTGCACAGTTTGTATAGCTCGAAATTCATTAGTCTAAATGAATCAGTCATCCTATTAATATTCTCTCTCTCTCTCTCTCTCTCTCTCTCTCTCTCTCTCTCTCTCTCTCTCTCTCTCTCTCTCTCTCTCTCTCTCTCTCTCTCTCTCTCTCTCTCTCTCTCTTACACAATATAGATCCAGCAAAACAAAGTTAAATGAGAAGATCACAATCTTTCTAAAACAAGGATATCAAAAAGGCAAACATAATGACACAGAAAAGATATGCCTACTTCTTTAGCTTCCACGATAATGCTCGTATTTAAAATGTGTGAGCTGCTCCTTTAAATGTATTGCTATGCGAAATGAACACAAAGGAAAACAAAAGAATAATTGATATTTAGCTTTCATTGTAGTAAAAGCAATTAAAAGCAACAAAGAGCAAAAACAAAAGAAACTAAACTAAAAGATTTTGTAAGCTAAGCCGTTTAGGTGGTACAAGTTATACTTGTTAATTATCAAATATTGGGACAGCACTATCTGATTTAGTGGTGGTGGCTTCAGAGTGACTAATTTAAAGTGACTCTACCGGGACTTAGACGATAGTTAGATCCAGCCAATGTTTCCAAGACAGCCATGTCAAGTCAGTAGGATTCGACTGTATTTAAACAAACCTTTCTGCTATAGCAAACAACAGATATTTTGTTTACAGCATCGCTGTTTGCACAAAAGGTACATCATCGTTATTTGCATAAAAAGTAAAGATTAATTGTTTGAACAAAAAGCAAATTGTCGTCTGTTTTTAAACAAAAAGTAAAGCGTCGTTGTTTGAACAAATGTACACTTTTGTGTGCTGGATATGTTCCACACAGAACGCTTACGCTCAGAAATTTGCATGTCCACGGAATACGTTGTTGTTTCTTAAAGTGCAGAATATCGACTGAACACAATCGAAGATAATATTCTAATACGATAAAGGTGGATAGATGGGCGGGGTAATTAAATCTGACACCAAAAGCGGTTTTCGTTATGTATCATATACACAATCACATTGTTATAATCTATTTTTGTAAGTGTTCAATCTAAAATAAAAAGCTACTGAATTGTGTATGACGAGTTTAACATAATCTGTTTAATTTGTATTCAAGTCAATAACATAAGCTTAGTAGATAGAAGGAACTTTGTCTATCCATCCATTTCTATGGCCTACCAAATATATCAGACAGCTCAAGTTCCGCCATGCGACTTTCCTCTGACCAGTTCTTGTACTCCTTTGCATCTCCTTCATTGGCAGTGATTAGGTATCCTATGTTTCCAATCTCTGTATATTTGACTGCATCAGGCTGGTACATGCCAAATATTGGCCATGTTTTCAGATGAACATCTATAAAAGCCAGACCAGAATGCAACATTTTGAAACTGATTAAATATGTTAAATAAAGTTTCTCTAGCCATTGTTTGGCTAAAACAAAATATAAGTAACTATGTTTTGGCTTGTGTTTTGTGAGGGTTAACGCCATTTCTCAGCACATGATAGGTTATGTATGGCAGCCAGTATATTTATTGGAGGAAAAACTCATGAAGCCTTAGGGAAGAACCACCGACTTTAGAGAAACTACTGGCACACTTTCTCACATACTTATGTTCGTGAGCCGACTCACGTGGAAAATGACGATAGGTAAAAGCGATCGCATTAGACTCCTCAGTAACCCGGGGCCCCAGTAAACTATGTGCACTGTGGTTGATATATACAATTTTACAATTCTTTAGAAACTAGTTTTGAAAACTTTGCAAAAATCTCAGGCATTCTCTGTGTAAAAGTACGTCTCTCTCTCTCTCTCTCTCTCTACTGCTAATGTTTCGGCTATTATTTATACTACTTCCACTAATACTACCGCCACTACTTGACAATACTAATGCTAATAATAATAATAATACAAATGAGAAGAAAAAAGCATGTAGATACATATACATAGACAGATAGGCAATGATATTTTTATTAAGTAATATTGTGTGCGATTAGTTCGAAATATGATATACATTTGAGAAGATGCCAAATAATAATAATAATAATAATAATAATAATAATAATAATAATAATAATAATAATAATAATAATAATAATAATAATAATAATAATAATAATAGCTAAGGGTTGTCTTACCAGCATCTTTGTCGCTGGCATCCATCTTAAATTTTGACCAATCCTTGAAGCCGAGGCCATGGATTGCGGTTATAGTTTCTGATACTAAGTCAACCTCAGCAATTGCGTTATTTTCCTGGAACAATAAACACTAATTTTACTAATGTTTAGTTTTTCTTATGTGATCGTCAGCCAAATGTTTAATATATTCTTTGTGTGATTTATGGCCAGACCCTATGAATTCCTGAAATGAACCTAATAATAGCATGAAAGTGGTACAGGGAAGTTACAAACGAAAAAAACGGGCCTTTCTAAGAACAAGATGAATTAACATTGTGATTTTCATTTTTAAAGGAAGAACAAGGCGGAGAAGGGAAATAACACAAGTCCATAGGTTAAAATTACGGGCCTTTGTGCTAACATCGGGAAAGGAGGTGCCTCGGGTGGCCGAGTGGTCTAAAGCGATCGCCTTTACCGATCACTGCCATCCAACCACTGTCCACGTGGGTTCGAGTCTCGGGCTCGGTCAATGTGGGTATGTAACAAAGCTTGCCAGTAGCTTCCCGTGGGCCGGTCACTCTTACTGGGGACTATCGCTTCATGGGGAAAAGTGATTTTAAAGCAAATCTACGATGGAACTCTATATAAACAAGGGGAAAATTCAGTTATGTCTCTATGTTGTTTCTGTAAATCTTGATTTGAGACAATAGTTGATTCCATAAGCATTCGCAAAAGTGTGTTGGAGAATATTTAATGCCACTATTGTTCTTCACTTTGCAATACAGTTTTTGTTTACTTTTGTCAGACAAGGTCAGGCCTGAGCGTTAAGGTTACAGGGGCTCATATTGCTGCTTATTACCTATCAGTTATACATGTACTATAAAATAATACAAGTATTTTATAGTACATGTGTGACTTATAGGTAAGATGTAAGCAACTACAGCCACTGTGGTTAAGGTATGGTGTCCTATAAGAGGTTTGATTTTTCTGACTTTGAAAACAGCTAACAACATCTCTTCTTGGTATGGTTCCTCTCAGAATTAAAATCATTTGAGAAACCCCCTAATGTCAAAAGTTAATGGGTTTTAAATGTTTTTTTTTTGTTCCCCCAATCATGTAAGTGTTGCATATGCTTTTTATAGAATTTCTTTTTTGAATTTTGATTGTAGGATTTATGCACCATTCCTAATTTAGTGTTTTAATACTCCTTAGCCCTGGCTGGTTTCGAAGTTTATAGTGAGTGGTCCTTGCCAGAGATAGAGTGGTGTCCTGTGTGTGTTATATGTTTTAGTGCTATTTGTTTTGTACAGTACATTGTGCATATGTTAGAACAGGTATCATTAGTCAAATTTTGAGAGCTATGTATTTGTTCTTATGGCTCATATTGATTTGGGAGATGCAGTTGTATACACCATCTCTCTCTCTCTCTCTCTCTCTCTCTCTCTCTCTCTCTCTCTCTCTCTCTCTCTCTCTCTCTCTCTCTCTCTCTCTCTCTCTCTCTCTATTAGAGCCATTTCAGTGTGTGGTATAGGAGAAAAAGAGAGAAAAAAGTTAAGAAAAGAATAGAATAGAGTTAATGTGTACACAATTCTTTTAATTAACTGTCTGTATATGCTGTGTATTTGTTTTCGTGATGTTCTTGATATGGAACTAACGTTTGGAGAGATCCGGTGCGAGCCGTACTACCTCACGTAGCTTAGGTCTCGCACCATTGTATCTCCCCGTTAATCAGTTTCTTGTTTTGTATATCTGTTATGTATATAATGGTAAAATAATCTCACAGGTCTATGTAAGATAAATAATCAATTTTCAAAGTCTATCTTGTTTTTTCATAATTTGATTAATATAATTAACTGTATCATTGTATACTCTTTTGTCATTTGTGCCATTAGTACATATAAAAGTTGATTATCTTCTATGTTCCTATTTAAAGTTTTAAATTTATTTCTAAGTGTTGATATTTCGATATTTAGTTTAGTACATTATAAAACTATTTATTTCTTTTAAAAAGTCTATATATTTTCCACAAATTATGCACTTAGATATTATTGTTATTAAATGTCTTTTGAATGATATTTTGCCGGTCAACCATTTGTCGTGCTAGTATAGGAAGAGCATATTTTAAGGAGGAAGTAAAATGAAAGTAAAGTATAGATTGATTAAAAACTAGGAGTCGAAAGCTTCTTTCAACTAACAACATATTTTTTTAGTTTGGATATGCTTAAATAATACCATATTTAGTCTACGAAGGCCGATTGAAAAGTTCTAAAACAAATGCAGGATATATTAAATAATGCAACCCGATGTCAAAAGAAATCACCCATCTTTTACTAAAAACACCTCAATATAAGACATCTATTTCAAAGTAAGTAGTCAAATATGTAGAAGCATATGCGAAGGAAGACAGACGTATTACTGTCCAACAGGTAGTAGACGATGAAATTCTGATCATTGAATTAGGAATTGGGCTTTTTAGCGAAATTGAAAGATTTGTTACGGGGAAATCATTACGAAAGCAGAGAAGAACTCAAGGATGCAATCACTCAGTCGTTCACTATGCACCACAGTCGCTAACTATAACAAATGCCGATGTGGTAATGAATGCGCATTTATTCATCTGAAAGTAAATAATAATTTCTGATCTAAAATTTAATCTAAAAGTAGTTTAAACAAAGTCCATTCAATCCTGATTATTTAGTGCTTTGCTCCTTAACTATGATAAAAAAAACATCCAGACGAAAACATTTGATCGCTTTAGACTTTTACAGTGTTGGCAATGCACTAAGCTGATTGAAGAAAAGTGCACATCTGTTCTAATCGTCAGAATTTATGGTAGTAAGAATTTTGCTCCCAATATGCGCTGCTTTCATTGTGATATAAATGCACGCGACATTCGATCCGGTTTGTACTGGATCATACCTTTAAGCTGGCCTCGTTAAAAATGACCACCTATTTGATTATTAAGTTTTATCGTATGGCTTTATCGGGTCGTGTAAATAATAACCTTTCAAAGGAATACGGCTGCAGGAGGATCCAAATAAAGTGGATAATCGCCATTTATATGTATGTGTAATCAAATTATATATTCTAAACACGTTACTAAAGTAGACGGTACTGAATGAATATATGACCTGTATGACCTTTGTTATACGTGTCTCGTCGATCTGGCGATGTATTATTAAATTTTTGGATAATTTTATCGTAACAAAAATTAAAAATAAGCATCAGTTCAGAAGCAAGTTTGGTATATATTAAAATGCTATGCATTGCTCAAGTTATTATTAATGTGGAAAACGATCATACTCGGATTGCCAAGTCACGTGACTTTTAGAGCATGTAGGAAATAATATGAACCGTAAGTCTCGGGTCCCGTGAAACGTTTTAACTTGGCAAAGACAGTTAGTATTCTACTTATGGTGATATCTACCTGTAACGATATATAAGCCTTTGTCTCTTCTGTATTGAATGTCACGTGTTCTGGTTCAACATCATTGGAAAATGGGTTGTTATTCTCCCTAAAGACATGCCTAACTCCTCTTGTTGCTAATTCATCCACCCTAAACGGAGAAAGGAGAGAGAGAGGCACCATAAATCAGATTTGATAATATATGACCAATAGATCTTTGAGGCACGATTATATAATTTTATACATTTTTGTGAGAGTAATCAAGTTTGAGATCACCAAATCACCCTTGATATATATTTTTGTTGTTTCAGAAATGGTAGTCCAACTGTTCAGATGGAGAAGAATTAATTTCATAAATTAAGTAGATGATTACAAGAAATGTCCCTTCTACACTGACGTCAAAGGAATAGAAGTCGCATATATCAATGGCCCTAAGCAGAGTAGATGACCTATGGCGCCCACGGCAAGAATTAAAATTGCGCCCCTATCAAAGCTTTGAAAGTATAAAAATATGTATGCTCACCGATTTTGCCAAATCCCCCCAACATTCAAGTGGCGACACGGCACTGTGGTGGCTTGCTACACCTTCGCTACGCCCTTGGCCCTAAGCCAGGATAGCGAAGCACAAAACGTTCTCAGAAGTGTAGAAATGATAACACAATTATGGTAAGCGACTTAAATTTAGTTAATGTAGAAAGTGGTTAGAGAGACAACTACCTATAAAAAAAACGAGCAGTGATTTGTATATGTGCTCCAAAACGGAGATATTTAAAAACAATTCCCTGTCCTAAAAACTGGACAGATCTTCCATTGACACAAGCTGAATACAGATTTGCAACAAGGATTTATCCAATCTATTTGCCTGTCTTCAAAATCGCATGCATATTACTTTTAACTGAATATTCACAAAATAAAACTTGAACTTAGCAGAATCTTTGCATATTTCATGATGCATTGAACCAGTATTTGGTTTGTCTATGACACCATATCACAGAATATGTTCAAAGAGAGAGAAGTTAGTTTTCTGAAGAATCTTAGACATCGGCTTGTTTTCTGGGTGGAAACATATATTAAGAGTTCATCGTCAAATAATTTGTTTGATTTAGCCTTTTCTTAAAATGACCTGGAACATGTGTCCGAATCTCTCCATTTTTGAGTTGATTTCTTTGTGAGGATCTTAATTAACGACTCGTATTTGGGTGTGGAGACGCATTTTTAACGGCATTTACCTGTATTAACAGGCATTTGGGTATACATACTTGTCATTGAAGTGTTTAAAGTCTAGCTTCCGGAAAGTGTAAGTCCCAGAAATATTTGCCGTGTCAAACTTCAGTATCCCTACTCCACCTTCAGGATCAATCACTAGACCAGTCTTATTCTGGTATGCCTCTGCTTCAATTGTGATGACCACTTTTCTACAGTCCGAAGTCGGTAGCAGCATCTCTGGGCGATCACCCACTAGGATATAGTAACACATTAATGAAATCCAATAACTGTCTTTTATTTCCTTCTATTACTTTAGTACAAATATGAATATTTTTTTTATGTCTTGTACCAAAGCATTAAGTGAGCAATAGATGAAGTCATTATTTCAGTGAAACCAATATAAATAATGGGCATATTCAGATTGCATATTCGGATTGTTCATCTGCAGCTAGCATCTCATACAGAGAGAGAGAGAGAGAGAGAGAGAGAGAGAGAGAGAGAGAGAGAGAGAGAGAGAGAGAGAGAGAGAGAGAGAGAGAGAGAGAGAGAGAGAGAGAGAGAGAGAGTATGGAAACTTATTTAGTATTGTATCCTCAGAGTGTACTAAATATATACCCTTTGTGAGCTCGTGGGATGTATAATGGGTACGATGCGCATTCCTGTATGTCCATATAGGCGACTAATAATGCAGACAAGGGTCACTAGGGCTCAATTGTTAACATGCCGGAATTGCGACATAAATGGGGATAGTTAAAATCATACAGTCCAATTAGCCCTGGTCAGCTACCATGTTGTGTTTTTGGACAAGTCAAATTTGCTTTTATTTTCCTTCTTCGAAGCTGACTTAACTTCATCTGCAAGGTGTGTTAGAATGTAATACATACAGACTTACCTACTATTTTGTGAACTTCTGTGATGGAGCTACTTCCTCTATTGTAGGCTTGATAGACAACAACTCTTCCTTTCCCTGGGTCCGATTTGTTGTTGACGGCGACAAATATGTAACCGCCGCAATATGCAACGTCAGTGATATCTACTCCGGTTAAGGGGAGATATCTAGTGTTAGTCAGATTGCGGGGATCACTTGTGTCTACGATGATTATGTTTTTAGAACCTGCAAGATTGTATAATCAATGTACCATGTGAGCAAGAAACGTATAGAAAGGCAAATTCAATGTCATCCAGTAGTGCATTTAGCTAATGTAAACATATCCTTGTAAACGACTTCAATGTTTGTCACAAAATGTTATGTGTCTTCCTTTCTTTAAACTATGTCTTATATTTGTACCATAATCATATATGAACGACGGTCTGAAAAAAGTTTTTGAAGAGTGTATATAAGTTTAATTCCTTTCCTGTAAATAGCACAAATTCTTCTCCTTAAACATTGCCCTAACAAAAAAAAAATACCAAAATACGTTTTGTTTATCGAGTACTGATACTCGACAGCATTACCTGATACTGACCTAAACGCAAAATATAACGAAGGAGGTGAATCGTGCCCTTCGGTAGGTTTGGTTGTTGTTGTTGTTGTTGTGGGGTTTAACGCCATGTTTTCATTTTTTAGCACAAGATAGGCTATACACGGCGGCCAGTATTAATGGTGGAGGAAGAAACCGGGAAATCACCGGAAAGAACCACCTACCCACGAGAAGCTACTGGCGAGCTTTCTCACATATCCACATTTGCCGAATCCTAGACTCGAACCCACGCAGACAGAGGTGAGATGGCAGTGATCCGTAACGGACAGCGCTTTAGACAACTAGGCCATTCGAGGCCCCCGGTAGGTTTGGAGTAATGCAGGGCGGCAGACAGGGCAGGACAACATTCCCGGGGCTTACATTGGTCAGGTTGACCACCACTGTTGCAATTTGTAATTTATAGGGGCGACCTGGGAAATTTGTCCTAGGGCTCACAAATCCTGTCCACGGCCCTGGAGGGACGGATGAGCAAGTTTGACACTATGTGCATTGGGGGAAAAAAAACCCCACCCTTGGTGCATAAAACTTACTAGTGATGTGTGTGTGGGTAATAAAACCTACTAGCGCTGTGTGTCAAGGCATAAAACCCATAGTGCTGTGTTTGTCAAAAAACCTACAAATGCTGTGTGTTGGGTCATAAAACATGCTATAATCTGAATATATCTCCCTGTTTATTTATTTCCTCATACGGCTTTAGGAAACGAAAAAGACAAATGAGATAAAAAATGAACAGAATTTAGTTAATATTGATTTATAATTTCAAACCAGATTATGCCCGGCGTAGGGTTTGGGAATCGTGCGTTTCACTCCAACGGAAGTTTTCAGTGTAAACAACGACCATGCTCGCCAGTCATTTCCAGTTTTTGGGCAAATCCAATTACAGCGAAGGGGTGTGTGCAAGACTAAACATGTATGTACATAGAAGGAAAATACGAAATTTGCTTGATAAATTTGGATATGAAATTAATGTAGTAGTTAAAAAGATTAATAATTTTTTTAACATGTATATTCTACAGATGCGATTGTTTTCTGCTAGAAGAGTAAGACACACACCCCATAATTAAAAACACTTCTGAAGTATTTTAGGCTACTCACAGCTCAGGCTGTTGTAGCATCCACCACCAACCCACCACAACTACCCCACCCCCACCCCTCGCATAAACATCTTCATGTGTCAGATTTTATTATTATTTTATTCTGTTTATAATATAAATTAATATTGTTATGATACAAAAATATCAGCACAATACAACTATGCAATAAAACAAGCTAAATAAATTTAAACCATACTTTACAGTTCTTTGCTTAACTTTTTATAGAAAATATTAGAGAAAAATAAATTTTTACTGGAAACCAGCATTCATAATAACATTATTGTTAAATGAATTAGTCTAAAACAAAAATTAGCAAACAGGTAGGCATATGTAATGAATAAATACTTGGATTGTCTTGTTACATTGTTCTTATAAATCTATTTGTCCATCTCTTTTGTTTTTCACTTCACATGAATAAAACATGAACAATGAACTTTTCGCAGATGTCTGAGTTTTCGCGGTTTTCGCACAGTCTGAGTTTGGAATGCAAATTCTGAGAAATTAAAACTGTAAATGCTGCATTGGCCGAGACACATTTCCTTTCATATACCATATGCATTTGCAAATTACTCCTCAAGAACAGTCCCTAGTGACTGTTTCAAGAATTTTAAAATGGATTTGTATTCAATAAATAGACGGTACAGATATGCTAACTTTTTGATGAATGTTTTTGTTGTGGCAATAAAAAAAGTTGTCTACTCTTGCTATGAGCACAAAAAAAACATGAAAAGGATTATATTTTATTTATTTCATTTCTGATGCTTTGACTTTTACAAAACTATTATATTTATGAACCTGAAATGAAATTTTCAATCTGGCCTATTATTCCTATGTATATTCCTCCAAACAGAGGATAAGGTAAATTCCATATGTTACGACACTGTACTTAAATTACATGTGTTAAAATTTGAATTCTCTTATTTTTTCTATTTTATTTTTATTTCATTTTTATATCATTAAATATAATTATTATTATGCTGATGATTATCTTCGCAGGGTCTGATATTTTGTTAGAACCATCGTATTTATTTAGTAAGTAAATGTAACTCGTGTAAACACGATTTTTATATGACTGTTTTGTCAAATTAAGTGAACAGTCGGAAATAGGTATGTAAAAGATTGGTTGTTACCACTTATTACTAGTAACACTTGGTGACATTCTATACTGCGTTGTGACTAAATTTAGAAACCTTCATGATTTATTCATGCATGTGCATGGGGTGACGTATTAGTTTGCTTGAAATACTCAAAATGCCTGCGAAATAGTCAGTCGTAGTAAGAGTCAAATTTTAACATCTTAGAGAGTCACATCATAACATTTTATAGAGTTTCTAATACCTTAAGAAAAATGTGTTCGAGTGCTGGAAAGAGTTGTTCGTTCGTTTATATGAAGAATAACGTATTTTATTATTGACGATAGCTGTACTTCATATACCTTCTAAAAAAATATTATTTTCCCTGGAGAACGTCACAACTGGCTTTGAACAAATACATTTGCTGAAATTATTTCTAAATTGGAACAGAACAACACAAATCGTGATTCACAGTGAAAATTCTGGACATTTGTTTTATCCTTCGTCTGACGTCATCATCCGCCATCTTGGAACGGAATTGAGATTCTAACTACATTAGTTTAGAACTGTTTATTCACAGGACTTATGTGTTTTTCACAATTTTAGGACAAATTTTTGCATCTTCTTCGTAAATCGTAAGTCATGTTTCACATTTTTACCTTTTCACCGTGTTTTCTAGGGAAATAAATTATTTTTGTTAAAGTTTACAAAGATAGTTGTTGTCACTCTTTTCTTGTGTTACTTTAAACGAGCCGATACGTAACACATACTTTAAATTACTTAAATCACTTAACAGAAATGATAAGAGAGAGAGAGAGAGAGAGAGAGAGAGAGAGAGAGAGAGAGAGAGAGAGAGAGAGAGAGAGAGAGAGAGAGAGAGAGATTCATAATTACTTTTTCACAGAATAGTAGAAACGAGAAACTAATTTCTGACTGCAGTTGTAAGATATCTGAGCAGAAAGTAATATCTAGTAAGCGTGTGAGATATTTTAATATGAGTTATATATCCCAAGTACTATTCCTCAGAGAAGACACAAGACTAGGTTTCAGATATTGAGCCACACAATTACCAGTTTGTGACTTTGTGAAAAATGGGATCAGTATGAGAAAATGAAGACCATCTGATGTACCTGCTGTTGATGAGCAATCAAACTGTTGTTTCAACGGCGTGTAAATAGGAAATTCATAGTCTAGCCCATAAAACTTATTAAGCTGGTAATTTTAATGTCACAAAATCCTGAATCATTTTTGTTGACCGAAAATTAAGAGTGATGTTTATAAGTACTATAGATCTTGTCACACTTGTCAGATCGTAGGAAATCCCAGTCAGAAGATATCTAAGACACACCTGTAACCCATTCCTGCATTTGACCATCTGACAAGCCATTTAGCAGAAATATGGTAGACTTTCTGAACATACTTAATATCAAGTCACTCAACCAATATTTGTTGACTATAATGTGTTCATCCCTTAAGATTTCTGTAGGCTATTCCTTTAAAGAATATTAAAGCAAAACGTGTTCTTAAACTTTAGGCAATGTTTTTGTAACACTTGTTTGCATCCCTAAATCTGTCCAGCAATTATATGTTTGATTATTTCCAACAACTTATGCATGAATTAGATATCCAGCACTGTAACGTGTCTGCCTATCACACTAAAAGTCATTGGGTTAGCACGAAAACTGTCCGAAAACACTCACCTACACATGATACAGGTATACAGTTATACTGAATTAAACCTTAAGAAAGACAGTGATTAGTAAACTTCTGTGTTGCATTATTATCGAGTAAGATCAGGAGCTTTTCATTGCACTCTTGTATCTTTCTGATCCTGTTATACTTATGAAATTATGAGATTGTTATAATAATGCATATCATCTGATAAAGTTATGTCAGTGACGTCATTAATTACACACACACACACATATATGTATATATATATGTATATGTATGTATATATATATATATATATATATATATATATATATATATATATATATATATATATAAATATATATATATATATATATATATATATATATATATATATATATATATGTAGACGTCATTCCTTTCAAAAACCCCGTGTCCTAAGACATGAACAGGTCTCATAATTAATCAAAATTTCTGCATAAAGTTGCCTAACTAAAGGGTAAAGCATTCAAATGTTATACGGAATAAAAAGAGGAATAGTATTACATATAAAGTAGGCATTTCCGAAACGGGTGCGAAAATACGCACCTCACATGAATGACCTTTGCGAGTTTCCATGAAGTCACGACTTAAACACTACTTAAGCTAAGCAGCATCGAATTTCTTTTACATAAGGTGTTGTGTATTTTAAGAGGAAAAGGGATGTAACATTGTTAAATTCACTACAGTCGTTGAGCAATGAAGTATTTTGTGATTTGTAGGAAACACCTCGCTCCTGTGGTTTGGATAACCATTGAAGACTGAATTCTGATTCAAAAAGCGACAGAAAAAATTAATATTGAACACTGTAACACCAAAAACATATTCAGTAAATCGCAGTGGAAATGAATGATTCAGTTTTCTAAGCAGTTGTTTTGTTTTTTGAATTAAGAACCCAAGTGAACATATTTACGAATGTCAATGATTACGTGTTTCTTTATAAAGAAGAAGACGCGTTTCAAGTTTGTAAATAGATTAATGATATACATGTTATATTTCAACATAAAGTCTGCCAGTAAAGAAGATCCACAGATCTTATCTAATTGATTTCTTTTGCACGAGAGAACTCTATGCAAACATTGATAATGAATATATATATATATATATATATATATATATATATATATATATATATATATATATATATATATATATATAGATAGAGAGAGAGAGAGAGAGAGAGAGAGAGAGAGAGAGAGAGAGAGAGAGAGAGAGAGAGAGAGAGAGAGAGAGAGATAACTACATGGTTGACTCAAATTGGGAAGAAAAACGGTTAAATGTGTCTTTTCACCATCCGACGAAAAGGGTTTTTAAAATGACAAGAAAAGGAACAAGAATATAAAGGTTAAAGACCTACAAATTTGTGATTTGGTCAAAACATATATAATTCACTTCAAAGGATAAAAGGTAACAACTTTGTTATTGTCAGATTTTTTTTTTCCTTTATACTTATAAAAAATAATAGACAAGATTATCAACAGACTTTATTGAGAGAGAGAGAGAGAGAGAGAGAGAGAGAGAGAGAGAGAGAGAGAGAGAGAGAGAGAGAGAGAGAGAGAGAGAGAGAGAGAGAGAGAGAGAGTATATATGGAAATATTAGCACATACTTTGACTCTAGTTGCTAAAAAAAAGTTTTATAAGCTTATAAACAAATGACAACTGTTAACGAATGGTATACTGTCTCTTTAATTGTGTTGTATTCGTTGTCTTGAGGTCTTTGGGAATAATGGAAACATGGGCTTTAATCCAGGTTCATGTTTTTGATTCTCTCGATATTACTTATGCTAAAGTAATTTTCAAAGATCTGTGATTTTACTTAAAACTTTACCGTCCAAATTATTCAGTCTATCTTTTTGTAATATTCCCGAAGGAATGAAACTGTTTAAATTCATAAAAGATACATTAAACTTGCACCAGCTGACTGTTGCTCATTATAAGCGTTTTCTTTCTTTTAAACTGCAGGATTATATGCATAGTTCATTCATAAGAGGTACGATGTTAGTGGCCTCTAATTAGCAAAAAAAAAAAATAAATAACAAAGAAAAGAAAACTCGATGTATGCATTCCAGCTTCAAGATAAAATTAAACACCCCAGGAAATATTCTTATTTTGGTCATCATGTATATTTGTAATTATTTGTTTTCCTTTTGAGTCAAACTAATGTTTTCGTACTTGAAATGAACAACAGTTCAAGACGTGACGGCACAGTGAGTAAACGAGATTGACCGCAAGTACACTAATTACTGCTGTTTTTAATTCTCCTTTTTTTGTGGCATTGACTTTGTTGTACAGCGTAGTACTGCCAAATAAACTTAAGTTGATTTTTCAGATCATTTTACTTTTAATATTTGAAGAAGACAAAAATTATGTAAGATCTTCGTCTATTTTTCCAAATGCGTGTTTTGAAAATCTGATATATAATTAAAGCTCCATGTAATAAAAGTGTTATTAACGATCATAAAATGAAATAATTTATATTAACTGAGTTTGCTGCCTGAAAAACAAGCTAATTATATGTATTTACCTGGGGAAAGATTCCGAATAGGACATACGCTTTCACGCTCAAAGATTTGACAATAACGGTTAGTTTTTTTATATGAAGGTATTTTACATTCAACTGGTTAGCTACATGTCGGTCGGATGAAAGCTTTATAAATCTGCTGTCACTCAAAAAGACATGTGATACTCAACAGTTTGCTGTCTGACACTAAGTTTCACACGCATAACAAAAAATACACTTACTTTAAAGAAGTTTTATTTGAGCAACTGTTTGTCATGCTTTTTGTTCGCATTGAAAGCTGAACGTTCTTAATTCAGACCGTCCTAATGTGCACGCCTTTTATCTATTTCTTGTATACATTGACACACATTCTTAAAAGTTAAATATCTTCAATAAGCAACATTATGATGTTGGTTTTTGAGTTGTGTTGAATGATAATGCGTACGTTACAAAATAGATTCTTTCTCACAATTTACTCCCACCGTAACTTAGCAATACAACTAGTGCAGTTATATTCGCCTAAATTACCCGTTGTATTACTTCCCTTGATCTGGCATGTTTTGCTGTTATATGTCTTCAAAACGAACAGACCATTTGTTGTAGAAGTGTATTGATTGAACGATCAAGTCAAGTGAAATAATATTCTTTGAACTGCAGCATACAGTCACTACCTTCGATCAGAAGAAAGAAAATGGGGCAAAAGTTTATTTTCTTTTGGGGTGGTATAATTTTTTTTTGGGGGGGATTATGGAAATATGAATTTAAAAAAATGTGTCCAATCGGATATGGTAAGAGCTTTGCGAATAATATTCTGTCTAAAGCTTCTAATTTAATGGCACAGTAGCACATTAGTGACTATCAAGCACCAAGGCCATGGGAGTAAATTGTCTTGTCCAGTGGCACGCCAAATACAGCTCACCCTGGTTGGTCTGGGTAGTATTCGAGCCAGCGACTTTATTGGATGGTAGCCGGTCTTTCTAACACTGAGCCACTGCGGCTGTCGTGGAAATGAGAGAGAGAGAGAGAGAGAGAGAGAGAGAGAGAGAGAGAGAGAGAGAGAGAGAGAGAGAGAGAGAGAGAGAGAGAGAGAGAGAGAGAGATGGAAAATATTGTCCCCTTTTATATAGTACGTAATATATCATTGAACGCAATTTTTCATGTAAAGTGAGGCAGCTTTACGGATTAACAAAAGAGAAATGATACAGGGCTAAATATTATTTTTATCTAAGGGCGACAATAACGTTTTCCCCTTATAACATCAAATAAATTCAATTTATTCTCAGAATTATTAAAGATCATTTTTCCTAAAACTAGCTATTTATACATTTTTTTTTCTTTTTTGACTTATATAATATGAAGGTATGGAAATATATCCCGAAAAGCCAGATAGTACGATCTAATTGAAAATCAAAAAATAATTTGTAAATTCTTTCAAACTATTGAAATCATTACTTTAAAAAAGAATATCCATCGATTACATTATTTACTGCAGATGCAGCATTAGTATTTTGAGTATCCTCGGTTTTCGTTATACGTTCTTTTACTTTACTGTGTCCTTTGTTCTCTCAATACTCAGGGAGAGGTAATACCTGCTCCAAACTGTTTAAACAAAACATTATCGGCTTTCAGTCAAGTCTAGAAAACAGCCTCGGATATAATTTGTCACCTTTGAGAACTATGTTCTGAATTACTTTCGTTCATAAGGGGAACAATATAGCAGCGAAAGGAGACCAATTCACAGTCAGAATGATCTCTGCTTTTTTGCCGTAACTCGCTGTCTGTGGTGCATTCCGTTAGACGCGAATCAGCAAATACATAAAATTTATGTGAATTCCTATAGCCGTTTCTTAGGTTATTTCTAGACATGACGGAAATGGTCCTGCGAAGTTCCGTTCGCAAACAGCGGTGAAGTAACACGTTCAAGTTCAAATATTACGTAAATTACGCAGCAGAATATATTTTTTTTAAAACAGCTAAACATATAAACCCCGTTATCTGAGATTTAAAAAAAGAGTTCCTCTTTCCAAAAATGATTCAACCGTACATTTAAGGATGATCCTTGTGATTAGACTTTGGGTGCTGGTGGTGGAATGGTCCCCAATAGTCTTATTTGCTGCAGATGTCTAGTTGTTTGGTTTCATTATTAACATTTTTCCCTGTGCTATAAAGTTGTAAAATGTTCCTAAAATGCTGTTTAAAAAAGTTGAGAAATCTATGGGAACGTTTTCATCCTGGGGTACCTTGAACATTGAAGTGTTATTGCTGAAAGACACTTGTCCATTTGAATAGTTGATTTTCATTTTGAATGCTATAAATTTAAGTGGAAAAAAAAATCGGGAACTGTACAACAAAATGAAATTATTCATGAAACGAAAAGAAAAACAGTTATGTATGAGTGATACAATGTATTGCTCACCACTGGAAAAGGCAAAAATGACTAACATAGGATTATATAAACAGCGAGCACAATACCAGTCAAGAAGCGTGACAGTGTTGTGAATGCTTAATAGAATGACAAGATAAATTGCAAGTGTAAAATCGTTAGCAATTATGTACATTTATGACATCTCTCATTGTAAACACTTTTTGTAAAGTTTTTAGCCATTTATTTAAATTACGTGTTCATGTTTAAATACACTAAACTTACTCTACATTTAAATACTCTATAAATAAATAATATAAATAAGTGAATAAATAAATTAATCTGACACATGTTTTAATTAACATGGGGATTTTATATATATATATATATATATATATATATATATATATATATATATATATATATATATATATATATATATATATATATATATATATATATATATATATATATATATATATATATATATATATATATATATACCTTTGCATAGGATTGTAAGCTGATACATGTAAGTCATTGCTGTCCAAAATGTGGGCCTGCGGGCTGATTTTATATGGCCCGCCAAAGCTCGAGCAATTTTTTGTACAATTATGTAAAAAATAGTCAATGGTCTATTTTTATTTCATGCTGCGACCCTCGAACTTCAATAAATTTAGTGGCACATGGTGTAAAAAAAATGTAAAAAATTTGGACAGATCTGATATAAGGTTTTATGGGTCAAGCTCGTTTGAAACAAAATGTTTATAGGACATCTTAAATTAAGCTTTCAATTAATGGCTTTATGTCCAACCTGTCCAATAGAATACGCGCATGTATAATGCTTTCACGATACCTGCGTCTAAGTTTTGCAATCTGTCTAGTTGGACAGAACAGCATCACGACCTTTTTTAACTTTGCAAAACCAAGAGATGAAAATTTGAAATTTAAATACATGTAGAGTATAGCTTACCAACAGCAAACAGTAATTTGGCTTCTGGGTCGAACACAGCTCGGGCAACGGCACCCGATGAGAGTCCATATCGTCTGGTACCTTCAAAACTGTGAGGAACATATAATGTTGTAAGTTTTTCCAAAGAAACTTTGACAGATGCAGAAATTTGTAGGAGAAATGACAAAATGGCAATAGTGCAACGAAGGCCGCTGCTCTTCATGTTGGATCTGTGTACGTGAGGAGATAAACTGCAATACGTGACAGACCAAGCACCTACAAAGCTTAATTGTTAAAACCGTGTCATTATTCTTTATGCATATTAATTATGCCCTATTACCGTATCAACAGCCATGCGAGAACATAAACGTTGCCTTGATAAACGCACATGCGTAAGCTCGCATACATGCAAACATCGGACCGAGCATACCGATACTGCATGTCTTTTATTCTACAAAATGATATTTTAGCAAATAAAAATAAATAATCGATCCTATTGTTAATTATATACACATTTGGGACTGGGCAACTCATAAACGGTTAATTAGAGAGACATAATAAGTCGTATTATTCACATATGCTTTTCCCCCCGTCATTTCTCTGTTTCATTTGCGGTTTATTTGTTTCAAGTTTAGCAATATTCTTTCCCCTCTTGAATATACCAAAAGTAAAATAATTATTGGTTCGTAAATGAAAATGTTCTGAAGGACCCTTGATATTAAATAACTCAAAAGGAGCGCATTTCTAACTTTAATCTGGCTTGACGCTAAAGATATGCAAGACATAACAATGTATAATTACTGTGGCCTTTGGCATAACCTATATTCATATGACAGTACGATTACATTAAAATAAAAAATAACCACGCGTGGTAAATTGTTTAAAATTTTGAAAGGAGGGACATATAAGAATTAAGTAAAAATAGAAGAAATTTATAAAAAGTGAAAAGGTTGAGATATTAAGTTCATTGTTTCCATGAAAACATATTTTATCTCACAGAAGCATCAGTATCAAGAAAATGTTTAATACTTTCGTCTCAAAGACTTAATTACCACAGCAAGGATTTCGTTACAAATAGTTATAAAAATATAGCCAACTCTACCTGATGAAAAAGGTTTGTTTCATGCAACTTAGTCTCATTAACGAATCTGTCGTTGTAAAGACCATGCCTTTAATCACAATAATTCTTGTTCATGCTTTTGTCGACATCAGACTAGCAAAAGAAGTCAGCCATACAAATGTATACTTTATATCTTCTACTATCTTTATTGTTTCATATACCTCAAAGATATTTTCAAGTATTTGAAGCTCATATTTCTGGAAATAATATTTTTATATATTGACCTCACACACATTCTTGATATAAGTAAGATCTTCAGGAAGGATAAACGTCGTTGTAAAGAGCAACGTATTAACGAAAGATAATTTTCTGTTGCTATAAAAAATATGTTAGAAACGAAAGCTATATACATGCATTCAGTTATAAGATAAAATTGTACAATGGAACACGTTTGTCACCATCAATTTTCTGTTGGAACACGAATAATCAGTTATAATGAATGTCACAGTAATGACTGCGGACTGTACCTGAACACGTTTCTTGTTTAACAAGTCAGTAGTAGTGTACATATGAAGAATACTGAGCTATGGTGAAATATAATGCAGCTGCACACCCTTTTTCCTCCAACGTGCAGCGAATACATAAATGGATACATCGAAATATTCAGATTTCAACATTCACTATATGTACACTACTTTAAAAATCGCTAGATCAGAAAGACGAAGAAAATGTTGACACAACTTTGTTTTGTTAGTATACGCACAATAAAAATGAAATAATCTAAATTTGTGGGGTTTTTTTTCTTACATAATAAAATTAACGGCATAAAGCTACAGTGTATTGAATTTAACAGTTCGTCGAGACGTGATAAATAAATTTCACAAGATGAACATCAAAATTATAACAATGAGTATATACTTACATGTTTGTGCGGCACAAAAATGGTGACTATAACAGCATTCAGGACAATTACAGTTTTTATAATTTCAAATATAAAATGATATATTGCAATGTTTCAAAAAGATGCCAATTTTCTGATAATTTTTCAATGCTGATTCGATTAAAATAAATGCATCAAAATCTTACAGCAATGCAGAATAACGAATGAATAATCAACATTTCTGTGAAACATACGCAAATTTACATTGAACCGCATATGTGCTACAATTTAAAAATCTTGTTAACTTTACAAGGTCAATAAACGATAATTCTACCAAGTCTAAATTTTAAAAAAAAACAGACACAATTGCTGACGCAGCATATGAAATAACAGTAGAAAGGTCAATCATGTGACATGCAGAATTCACCATAAAAATCTGAAAAAAACTAATATATTTCAAATGAAATAATGAATAAACGTGTAAAATTGTTGCATAGTGTAGACAGATTGCCTATTTGGCTTGATGTCAACATCAACAGACAATTTATTGTACGCAAAGTATTCGTTTGATGTGTTTGCTTAGTTTTAATTGACCGACTAAAAAGTATTTAAGGCGTCTTTACGACGATCCTAAATCTATCATTGCTCCCACAAAATAATAAATTATGGCAACACATAACGAAACAGATATGCAGTGAACTGAAAGAAAAAAGAAACGGTTTATTGAAGAAACTACTTATACATTATTCAATCAAGTAAGATAAAAATCGATCTAGAGGGCTTTATGTTAGTCACGCTGAATACCAGTGGAAACAGACATGGTGGCATGCAAAAGTTTGAAAGAGTTATATATATATATATATATATATATATATATATATATATATATATATATATATATATATATATATATATATATATATATATATATATATATATAGAGAGAGAGAGAGAGAGAGAGAGAGAGAGAGAGAGATAGAATCACGTTTGAAAGATATGACCCCAACTGAAACAAGCAAACAGATAAAAAGTTATTGATCAACTTTTCCCATTATATAGAAAAATATACACTTTGAAACATCTAAATTTTGAATCGGCATTACAATTTTGGAAAAGTTTAAATTTCTTACTTTACTGAGGAAGCAAATCATGTAATTTATTTTAAGTGATGCTGTCGTTCACAAAACTTGAAGACTTGACAGTAGAAGATATAGAAAGTAGTTTTACGAGCATACTATTTTTTTTTAATGAAAACAAGATTACTTAAACAAAGCTGAAAAGATATTCAAAACCAAAACAATCTACTGCCAAAAGTATATCTTTCAAAATTATGAGAGATGTGATGAATGGTTTGGTAGCCTGGAATCAGTCAAAAACATGTTTAAATAAAGACGTGCCAGATTTACAATTCTCCTTTGGAGACAACAGAAGAGGAGTACCTGAAGGAAAAGCCTTAAAGGACACGAAAATGTTTGATGTTATTTTGAAGATATGAAAATTGCAGAACGTGTTAAAACATATACATGATTTGAAAATTTGTCTTCATTAAAAATAAAATGGAAAAGAAAGTATATCCAAAAAGATAACAGTTCAATAAGAAAAGACTATAAATGAAAAAACGTGTTAAAGCGACCAAAATCTAGACAGTGCACTAGCAGGCTAATAAATGACATTACAGAAGGAAATGATGACAAAAACAAACTAATTGATTAAAACTATAGATCTTAAAAAAATTAGGTAAGCATGAAA
Source organism: Potamilus streckersoni (assembly GCA_016746295.1). NCBI lineage: Eukaryota > Metazoa > Mollusca > Bivalvia > Unionida > Unionidae > Potamilus > Potamilus streckersoni. The sequence goes on along the minus strand of JAEAOA010002358.1, from coordinate 4,925,118 downwards.
ATATTTCAAGCTTGTCCATGAGAGTCTAAAAAGATAAGAGGTACTAAAAATTGCTATAATTTTCACGCAATCACTGGCCCAATTAAAGATCTCAGATTTCATACAAAAAAGGTATATGAGCACTTTGCACAATTACACCGTAAACATTGCATCTGTTTGATGGAACTTGTTTTATTATGTACAATTTTAACGCATCCATAATACTTTTTGTAGAAAAGAAAATTAGATAAACTCAGTTTATACGGAAAGTAGATTTACACCATATGAATGAAGTAAACCCAGTATACATTTGTGTAGATATACAAATTTTGGAGATTTTTTAAAAAAAATTCATTATATATTTTTAAAACACTTGAAAACAAAGTACACAAATAAATGGTACAGTTAATGTTGAACATATGTTCGTGTCAGAGACAAAATGAATCGACGTGGATCATGTGGAAAAGTAAACCAAAAGACCTACAAAGTACTAGAATTGGGAAAATTGTATTAAAGAAGCAATGATTAATAAGTATTTTATTAGACATAAACTGGAAATAGAGTTTTATATAATCTAATTGTAAAATGACAAAAATAATATCCAGTTTCTATTGTTGGCAAATTCCATGATGATCTTAAATTTAATGTTTTTCGAATGTCAAGAAGCTACATTTTGTAGGAAATGCAACACCACTTAATATTAAATTACAACTAGTTCAAGTTTTTGTATGCTATTTTGTATTTCTGTTCCGTAATTCTATCTTATTTGGTTTCTATAAATAACTTTTAATTTATAAATGTTTTCCATAAATTAATACCAGTATTTGTCTATTGCCACACCCACCAGAAAAACTAGTTATTGCTCATGAAATTGTTTAAATTGTTTGTAGATTTGTAACTAAAATAAAGAAACTAATACCATGCATTATCTATGCATATTCGACTACAATTATTTTTGATGTTAATACTGGTAAGTCAAGATAATGGAATAAACATTTACTGCACCGAAAATAAATTTTGTCACATAAAGTCTTTTAATAACTACACTTCTATATTTTGATTTTTGATATAAAACACAATGCTATATGATATTTTGTCAAAATCATTCAAACTGGTCAGTGTGGATGGCAACAGCTGGTATTTTTAAAAGAAAAACAAAGTCGTCCAGGGTTAGCTAAATCTGCTGACATATTTTATTTGCTTTCAAATAAGACAAATGTGATAAAAATGTAAAATACATTTGTCGATCATGAAGTCTTTTAATTATGTTAAGAACAGGTGATTGTTATACGTGTCGGATTATCCATAGAGCAAAGTTGGCAACGTGCCCAGGGCGCCTGAATCTCAAAGGGCCCCGTATATCATCGTCTGATTTCACAGGCAGTGTTGTTAACAGTACTGCAACCATATATGTGGCAAGACAGTAGCTGCAAGTCGATTGAAGCTGCAGAAAATATAAGTTAGTCATCATCATCCATGAAAATAAAATATTTTAACGCACCATTTATATATACACCAAGGCTGTCTTTAGTTATGACACCGTAAATCGTATAAATATTAAAAGAGCGAAGGAATAAAATATAACCCATGACGTACAACAATAGGGCAGTTAAAGGCTTTGGTCAAACCATTTCAAGTCTGAACAAGGGCTTTAATATCTTCAAATATTGTTTTAGAATAGCAAACCAAGTTAAAGCTTTTGAAATATATACCACAGATGGACAATAATGATTCTATAATTGCTTTTTCGAAATTGATAAATTTACAAAATTATTTGTCACTTGATTTTATTAAAAATGTCTTTATAATTGTATTCTAAACGAATATCATATATTTAGAACAATAATAGCTTCTGAAACCAGCTTGTTCATTAGCAGTTAAACTATTTAATTCAAATACCTCTATTAACTTCTTTTTTAAAATAGTGGTAAATGGTTAACTCCGTACAGGTAATACATTGATATCTCTTTATCCCCTTTGTCAGTGGAGGAGAATTAGTACAGATGGATAATTGTGAAGCTTATTTGACCAAACAAGTAAAAAGAAGATTCAGATTTCGTTGCCTGATAGAATTCCCAGCACGTTTTTTAACATCCAACTTCACACACAAAAAAAAATCATCGCTTATTCTTGTGATCTGCATTAGCATAGCATTATGTTGATGGTCCGACTGAATATTTTTTATGATTTCTCCAAATCGTTTATCGGTTCTTCGTTATATCATCATCATCGTCATCGTCGTCACCACCACCACTACCATCATCATCATCATCATCATCATCATCATCATCATCATCATCATCATCGATCCAGTAGTCTGGTTGACCGGTGAGGCACTACAAAAGAACAAATAACCAGCTACCTCCATTCTTCTCGATTTTCCGTCTTTCTCAATGAGTCGCTCAATGTCAAGCCTGTCCACTCTCAAGCAGGGAGGCTGATCCCTACAAAGTTGTAGAGACCTCTCTTTCTCTGTCTGCCTCTCTTCCTTCTTCCTCGTATGATCGTGAGACATGCCCATACCACTGCAGTTTACGTTTATTTTCACTCTGCTCAGGAGGTCTTCGTGAGGTCAAATGGCTTGTTGGATCCTTTGACGTATTTCCTCATTGGTGACATTGTAAGAGACACCGAGGATCTTTCGGAAGCATCTCATCTATGTGGCTTGTATCCTTTTCACTAAGTCAGCTGTTATGGTCCATGATGCACAGGAATATGGAGTCTGACTTTTGAACTGAGTGCGATTTTCTTGTCGTTCAAGATGGGATTCAGTTTTGTCAGCGCTGCTGTTGTCTGCTCAATCATGGAGAGTACTTCAGGTTTCGATCGTTAATTTGTTACAATTCACACACCCCACCACTTGAAGCTATGGAATGTTTCAAGCTTCGTACCTTAGACCCTGATGTCACTACTAATACCCTTGGCGTTGTTGGTCATCATCTCGGTCTTCTCTGCACTCATTTCCATGCCGTAGGGTGTGGAGGTTTTGTAGAGGCTCTCTACTAAGCTTTCTATGTCTTGCTCAATTTCTGCTAGTCAATCAATGTCGTCGGCTCTAATAAGTTGTTGACTGTTCTGTCACCGATGCTGACTGTCTCTTTATGCTTTGCAAGCGCGTCAGCCATGATTCTCTCCAGTAAGATGTTGTATAGCGTGGGATAGAGCAGACAGCCTTGTCTGACTCCGAATGTCATTCTGAACCAGTCTCCTATGCTGCCGTTGAAGCATACTGCACTGGTAGCCTTGTCATACAGGTGCTCTGTTACTGTGATGAAGTTGACATTAATGTTGTACAGTCTCATAGTCGCCCCACAAGGATGCATGTCATACCCCGTCGAATGCCTTCTTAAAATCCCCGAAGACGTGTTACAGATCTTGATGGTGTTGGAGGTACTTCTCACACAATATCCTTAGGTTGAAGATCTTTTCTGTTATGCTACGTACTGCTTTGAAACCTGCCTGCTCATTGGGAACAAGAAATAAGGCTTCGACATAAATCGCCTTGTGCCTGTGAAATCATGCCCCAGGCAACATGATTCGGAAGTACATCTTCAAGGGCCTACTTCGTCGAAAGTTACACACAGCACAACAGAGATGCTATGCCGAAGCAGCATATGCATAACATGGCATCTGAAAAGCAGAACATTTGAAAAGTTTTTGACAAATAATATATTCTGGTTGCAATGTTGTTGATGTATTTATGCATATAGCAAGCATTGCTACGACAACTCTAACTTGAGATGTATCGGACTACTATGCAATAAAGTTTATAATGAAAAAAAAGACTGGACAATATTGTCCATTTCTCCCTAGATATAACGTTGGTCATTTTCAGTTATTCTGCTGCTGTGAAATCTCCTCCAAAGGATTTTAAAAATTAGTGTTCTATTTTAGTGTTTGGCCAGCGGAGATGTTTTTATTTATTTGGATAGAAGAGATCTAATCATAAACATATCATGAAACGATCTCTGTTTAAATCATTTTCAGTCACACCTTCAGGCTTTGTAACGTTTAGCGAACGGTGATGAAAATCAAATCATGGATCATTTACAACGTTGTATCTAGGGTGTGTTTTGTTTAATGTTTGTAAAATTCTACTTCTGGTCGAGTGACATAATCTAAAGTTATTATCATTGTGGTACTCTTTTTTCCTTTCAAGTCTCCACTTTACGTTTTTAATTTCAAAGGATTTATATTTACGTTTTCGTAAAACAATATTACACATTTAACTAGTGAACATTCATAATATTTTTTTCTATCTATTAATTTCTCTTTGAATATTTCAAACTAATTTTCACTATTTCGTTTGTGCTTTGCATAAAGTATTGAGTACCAAGTCGCACTACTAAGCTTGGCAATATCTTGGAATCATGTGTAGGCAATTTTCTAAATTTCCTTGTGAATAAATGGAAAGTGAACAATACAAAAACGAAACAAGACTTTAATTGCTGGCCCCTGCAAAGGCGACTTTGTAAAAGCCACAAGATTAGTATAGTTGAAATTAGCATGCAACATGGAAAACGTTCACAAGAAATCTTAAAGCAAAACACAAGAAAACTGAACGTGTGAAGAACGAACAAGAATCATCTAAAGCATCACAAATGTCTTCCAGCTCACTATGTAAATAAAGTTATACAAGTTCACGAAATTGAAACAAACCACTTCGCAGTTGGTGATATAATTGTTTCGGAGCTTGTTTCTTTAAAAGGTCTTCAATATTCAGATGAAAAACATTGGAATTAACGATGAAAAATCAAAGCACAAGTTCAGCCATACATTCATTAAGCCAAAACTAGATGAACAATCTTGCAACCTAAGGCAATGAATTGCATACCTTTAACCTACAAAAAAAAAACTTCTGTTAACCATGCGGTATTTGAATCTTCCCTTAAAGTTGCATACAACATGCTTTTTAAAAGTTGCATACGATGTCAAAATGCATGCCATCAAACAAGAATATTGGAGAAATGTAAAACCTAACAGTTTTGAATAGTTCACAGTAGACTTCCTAATAGCCCGTGAACATTTTACCAGACAAATTCGCTAAAACTATACACGCAACGGTTAAATTAAACTCACATTGCTAAAATGTTTTAACGCTTTAAACTAATAAATACTATACCTTTTACCCACGGACAAATGTGGACTGAAACAAAACTCATTATCAGCACGATTTACCATCCAAAATAAAGCACTGATTTTACAGTTGCATAAAGTATGCTGTAAAAAAGTTCTTGACGTTTACAATTGGTCAACACTATAGATATGGAATAAGTTGTCTAGAGAATCATTCCAGTTTTTATTAGCCAGTTCACAATTGCCCCCCCCCCGTAGCAAATCAACTATTCACAATTGACTTCACTGTAGCAAATGAACTATTCACAATTGACTTCACTGTAGCAAATAAACTATTCCAGTTTCTTTTAGCCAGTTCACAATTGAATCCCCTGTAGCAAATGAAATATTCCAGTTTCTTTTAGCCAGTTCACAATTGAATCCCTTGTAGCAAATGAACTATTCCATTTTCTTTTAGCCAGTTCACAACTGACTCCCTTGTAGCAAATGAACTATTCCAGTTTCAATTAGACAATTCACAATCGACTTCACTGTAGCAAATCAACTATTACTCAAAATAATTGTTACGGGCACAGCTAGCATACGTGCACAGCTAGCATACGAGCATAGCTAGCATACGGGTACAGCTAGATTTAATTTGTGTATTGACAAGCAAGCCAAAGAAGACTGTTAAAATAAGAGGAAAACCCAAAACATTAACATCGATAGCAGTCATTTACAGCAAGGCAATCTAAGCTGTCTTTCCTACATATGATTAAAACATCTTTTTTCGTTATAGCAACGGGTGAAAAATTATAAAGCGTGCCAGTTTTAGCCTACACTGCCATAAACAAATATTGGTATTAATTTATGGAAAACATTTATAAATTAAAAGTTATTTATAGAAACCAAATAAGATAGAATTTCGGAACAGAAATACAAAATAGCATACAAAAACTTGAACTAGCTGGTAGTTAGTATTGCAACAGATTCCTGGTGAATGTATGTAAGCAGCTGGATTAGGGGTCGTAGGAATGCATACCGATATTTGTTCTTTGCATAGTCAACATTGTTAGGCTTTGTTGCAAATGTTTTCAAGAAGTTCATCCACAACACACATGACAAAATAGCGCCATCTGCCATTAATAATCTGAACAGTATTGACTACATAATAAGCAAACAATAAACTACAATTAAAGCAACCAAGAATGAAAGTTTTTAATATTTGATGGTTTTTACAACCTGGGATGTACGTGACAAAAAGAGTGAATGGGTGACAATCGTGACAAGGTAGATTTCAGATGATGAATGTCTCAAACACAACTCATTTTGAATATCATTCACGTAGCATATACCACGAGTTACAACAATAAATTGTTAGGAGATTAAATTGTCCAAGAATTGTATTTGCATCTGATGAACCAAACAGTGAGGTCTCCTGAACAACCCACACATCTACGTTTGATCAAATCAATAAAAAAAACTATTTCCTTGGTAACGCCTCAGAGTGTACAAGAGTAAATTATTTTACGTTGTTAAAATCGTCTTCACAGTTACCTTACTTTGTTATAGGTCATTAAACAATTACAAATGGTTGCTATGAACATACTGAATATCAGCATCAGAGAAAACGAAAAGACAACAAAGTTATAGGTTTTTATGTTATGTCAGTAACGTATGTTAACCCAAAAAAGTAAACGGCAAATGCAAAACGGTTTTGTTGACATAAATTATGATATTTTTGGTGAATGTAACTTAAATTTACTTTTTATTATAGATACGTCAACATAGAAAAACCAATTAAATCAGTGGGCGATGACACTACCACAGGCTTAAAGTTCTGTAATAACTGTATTACTAACCTAGAGACGATACAAAATTTGATACAGCTAAAGAAAATATGAACAAAAAAAAGAGCTGACATAAAACATTAGAGGATACAAATTTAAAAAATACTAAAACATGAAGATAAAAAAAATCACTGTTTTTTAACAGAGAAGATATTTCAGAACACTCGATGTCAACAGAAAACATATTTCATATGCACAATAACTGGCAAGACAGATAGATATTCATGACCTTATATGCTGCTATACAAGCCCTGCAAATCACAATGGATGAGTTACCCTACATTCAAAAGTATTTACAGCCAACCCAACAAAAGATCAATAGTGAACTAGATGCTTTAAGAAGTCAGACGTTTATACCAAAAACTAAAACAGTTACATAAAGATCTGAATAACACAATCTAATAAAACCAGAATGAAATTAAAGTTCTAATATATGACCTTATTGTTGAAATTCGTGTCGTCACATTATTTCCATGCAGACCATAATGTGATTGCTGATCAGCCATTCTTGACACTGAACCTAAAATAGAAACCAATCCATTTATTTTTCCGCCTATGGACGCAATTACTTTTATGTTTTTAAGTGATAGCTTTCGTCGTAATTTTACTTCTACCCGGGTCGAATCTTACGTTTATGTGGGCTCATAACGCGCAGTTGAAATAAAATCATATTAAAGTCAAAGTTTAGTGTGGTTAAGTCTTGATTTATGAAAATATTTCTCCTGAAGAACGTTCTTAGTGACTATATAACAGTAATTAGCACAACCTGACCTTAATGAAACATATTTCGATATTCCATTATTCTTTTATATCATTCATACATTTACCGTAGCAATATGACATATTTGATGTTCATATGAGAACTCACTGACAAACATTCTGTCTATGATGGTGTTGTCCACCCCAACGAATTCAAGTTTCTCAGCCTAGTAGATACCGTGAAATGCATATAAACTACCAGTCACTGCTTTCGGTACTCTCCTATTATCCCTAGCGGCAAAAGCGTCCACTTTACCCAATATAATTACATTTCTTAAAATTACAAACGTGTGCTAGTATTTTTTTGTTTATTTGAAATGTATATCAATAACTCATTCCAGATATTTTATAAGTAGACTATCATTTAATAATTCAAGCTGTACAAGTAGTTTCAGGAAGGGTGTGCTATACGGAAATATTAGGTGTGCGATATGAATTACAAATTCGACATTTTGTATAGAATGCCTGATCAGCCATGTAAGATTCAATAGGTATTCAATGCAATTATATTTGTAACATTCACTATTAAATTGTGACATAAACAAGTTTATAAAACGAAAATGAATATGAATAAATCAGAAAGTTAATATCATTTAAGATTCTTCGGAAATTTCCGTACTTTCTTTACTTTAGGAAAATACCAACATATCCTTACAGTCGTACGTACCACTGGAAAAGATACCGCGGAAAATCGGCATGTAATACCGTGCATCTCTAATTTATATAACGTTCATGTGATTTTTGTTTAACCATGTGTTACCACAGGAGTTCAGGCTAGATGTAATCAAATCTTATGAAAACTTGCAAAAGTAGTGACTATTTCCTCTTTCTCAATTAAATTTCGAACAGTCAACAAGTTGCATTTGCCATAATATATATATATATATATATATATATATATATATATATATATATATATATATATATATATATATATATATATATATATATATATATATATATATATATATATATATATATATGCCTTTCATGGACAGCTCGTCAAATGACCTTAAAACCAGGGTATATTACAGTTCACAATGGTATGACGTTGCCTATGACATTATGACGCAATGGTGATAGATATGTAGTACGATGGCTCCCTAGCGTCATGGAGACCCATGACAGTGTTCATGAGGTGTAGACCAAAATTCCTAAGATGGTAAGAAAATCGTTCTTTAGTTTATGCTCGTTGTACGCAAGATGAAAAGTTGACATCATTGTCAAGTGCTGCAGTTGCCGATTCACACAGCAACTGATTTGTGTGTGTGTGTGTGTGTGTGTGTGTGTGTGCCTTTTTTGTTAGTGTATATACACATTACGATCTTAGATATTCTAAAATATTCCGAAACCCTATTTTAAGATTAGAAATAGCTGCATTAAATTGTAGAACTTCAAGTTTGTCTTTTTTGGATAGCTAACTGTAAAGAAATGTTCAGTTCTATCTCAATTCAAATAACTCACGAACAAGAAAAAAATCTTATCTCTATTATACATGTTATACTTGTACAAAAATACTTTTTATGCAAGATTAAGAAACAACTGTAATGATTTTATATACTAACATTTTTGAAAATCGTCTGATAAATTTCTCATTGTATTTGCAGTCAACAATATGAAACCTTCAAATGTAGAGAAATGTTTTATTATAAGAAGTATTGTTTCTTTTAACGGTTGGTCTGCTCGTTTTTATTATATTTTCTTGTCATCTTATGCACATTTGTACAATTTAGCACACAAAAAACAAACAAACAACCAACCAAAACAACAATCATAATTATTATTTGTTTCCACTTGTGCATCTATATTTTAAAATTTACAGTTCATCCGTGGTTCTCTCTCTCTCTCTCTCTCTCTCTCTCTCTCTCTCTCTCTCTCTCTCTCTCTCTCTCTCTCTCTCTCTCTCTCTCTCTCTCTCTCTCTGTCTCTGTCTCTGTCTCTCTCTCTCTCTCTCTCTCTCTCTCTCTCTCTCTCTCTCTCACACACACACACACACACACACACACACTATGTAAGTTGAAAGTAACTTTCTGATCGACCCTGCCAGATTTTAGCTGAGCTAACATAATCGAAATTGGATTTCACGTGATTCAAGCATTAGAAAAATAGTTGGCCATTTGTCATATAACATTATTACCTTAACATCTCTCGTCGATTTCCTATAAAGTTATAATTAATTTCTTACAATCATGTCAGTCACTGTGTTTTTTTTTTTCTTTAAATGAAGAAAACGCCATTTGTATTGAAATATCTATAATATAGGTAGTTCAATGACAATCTTTTCCCGCAGCCTTCCACATAGCATACTGTATTTTAACGGGTTAGGTACTGTGTGCGTAGGGTTTCTTCTCAGTTTCAAAATGTATTAGGGTGCTTCTTTTAAATTTTGTCCATAAGCAACTGGTTCATACAGATTTGTGGAAAAAGCGGGATGGAAGTGTGTGTTTGTGTGTGTGTCTGAATTACATATAAAAGATCATAACAATAATGAACGTGTTTTGTGTAATTACTCCTAGTTTATATTATGTAAGACATTTTTATTCTTGTTCTTCTGAGAAATGGAACTGATTTTGGAGAAATCCTGTTTATATGGATAGACTGAAAAAAAATGGGATTAACAATGGTATTCAAGGTTCAACTGCAAAGTGCAAGACTCAAAACAAGAAAGATATTAATCGTATAATTAGCTGCATAACAAGTAAAATCAAGTCTTAAATCAGTAAGCATTTAAAATATAATTTAATGGGTGAAAGTGCGAAACATATTACTTTTTTATTTTTCATATAGTCAATAGCGATCCTTCCTTTATCAGGATATTGCAATAGAGTCCCTTACTTTTTATTTTTCATATGCAAAGGAAGTTGCAATTGTCTCAGGTAGAGTCCTTTCCTTTATCAGGATAATACAATAGCGTCCCTTCCTTCATCAGGATAATGCAATAGAGTCCTTTCCTTTATCAGGATTATACAATAGCTTCCCTTCCTTTATTAAGATAATGCAATAGAGTCATTTCATTTATCAGGATCATGCAATAGAGTCCTTTCCTTTATCATAATAATACAATAGCGTCCCTTCTTTTATCAGGATAATACAATAGAGTCCTTTCCTTTATCAGGATAATGCAATTGTGTCCCTTCCTTTATCAGGATAATACAATAGAGTCCTTTCCTTTATCAGGATAATACGATAGCTTACCTTCCTTTATCAGGATAGTGCAACAGAGTCCTCTCCTTTATCAGGATTATACAATAGCTTCCCTTCCTTTATTAAGATAATGCAATAGAGTCATTTCATTTATCAGGATCATGCAATAGAGTTCTTTCCTTTATCATAATAATACAATAGCGTCCCTTCTTTTATCAGGATAATACAATAGAGTCCTTTCCTTTATCAGGATAATACGATAGCTTACCTTCCTTTATCAGGATAATGCAAGAGTCCTCTCCTTTATCAGGATTATACAATAGCTTCCCTTCCTTTATTAAGATAATGCAATAGCGTCTCTTCCTTTATCAGGATAATGCAATAGAGTCCCTTACTTATCAAGATAATGCAATAGTGTTCTTTCCTTTATTAGGATAAAGCAAAAGAATCACTTCCTTGATCAGGATAATGCAGTCCTAGTTATGTAGATATGTGCATGCAATAGGTCTTAAAGGCAGATCAACACAATACTGGTTATATTTGCCCATTAATAGCTAATTTATAATAATACATTTTTAGAAAAAAGGTAGGAAGATAAACCCTTTCAAGTGAAGGGAAACATGGCGTACTATGAAATAAAAGATAAAACGCAAAAATGTTAAAATTCTGAAATTTTACCCTCTACATACCCTCTCCAAACCCCAAACAAAGCAAAAGATAAAGGTAAAATTATACAATCATTAAAAAACATAGAGTACAAATTTATTATCATTAGAGTTGTCTAGTTCTGTCAAGCAAATATGATAACAGATTTTAGTCATGAATGAAACCACAACTGTCCAGTGTGTGGCTTAGAAGTATGTGCATTATATATATATATATATATATATATATATATATATATATATATATATATATATATATATATATATATATATATATATATATATATATATATATTGGCACCTCGTGACTTTAGTCATCTTAGCTTAAAAATAACATAAAGAGCAAACTAACAAACAGATAACCGTAAAAATAGTAAACATATAGCCGTATAAATAGCAAAGTTACCAATCAAGATATTTTTTTACAAAACAGCTAAAAATTAACACATTACAAAACTTAAATGTTGATATCTTATACCCAAAATTGCAAGGGTATCATCGAGCTATTTCAGTACCATCTTCTCTTCCATGTAGGGGTCTTATAACAACTATCACATGATGATTGTTTAGTTTACATCAGTATATTGTTGATTGATTGATTTGATGATTAACTAAGGTTCTACGTCTTACTTCTGTTTTAAAGATAAGTTGACAAATACGTGTCTGTAGAGTATTGACAGCGTTCCAAATGTTAAATGGTCAGTTCTAAACTGTCATTCAGTAATTGATATGCCAGTCAAGAAAGTTTTATCACAAGTTTGACCATAAAGCATTAACTTTTGATATTATCATTCCAGTGTTGACGTGAACGGTTGAAACAAACCTCCAAAGGTTTATATAACACTCCAAGAGACGTGCTCGTGAGTATAAGGTTTAAAGTATTTAGTAAACAATATTTGTGCAATTTCTCACTGACATGTGTAAACTGCTATAAATCTAAAACTGAATATACGATTAATACCAAAAATACAAAGTGACAAGAATTTAAGGCTTGTCTATCCTTGTTTAGCCTAGACAAATAAAACTGTTAGAATGAATCAATTTGAAGTAACATACTTATTTGCTACTAACCTATTGCATGAACTGCATACAATTAAAAATAAAAAGAGACATGATTTGTATACTTATCTTTGTATACGTGAATCAATATACGTTTGAAGTGATAGCTTTGTTTGTGTTTTTGTATGTGAACCACCTATCGTAATTTACCTCTGTGAGGGCAAGAAGAATGATCTTTATCGACATAACGACTCTGTCTTCCTTAAGTAATATTTTTAGATCTAGCAGTATGGCATTAATATGAAGTGTGCAGAGTAGACAGGAATTTATTACCAAATTCTGGTTACGCAAGAATGGTAGCCTGTTCTTGGCAATGAAAGCAAGTGTGGCTATGTGTGATACTGACCCATGTTGTCGGAACTGCATGTAAACGAGTCCACCAATATGAAGTATACACTAATTCTTCCTTCCAATTGCCAATGCAGTTAGGTGGCAGGACTCATACAACAGGTGAATCAATGAAACTCTTGAGAGAAGTTAAAATGGTGTCTTGTTCAGAAAGGTTAATACCTATGATAGAATCCAACGCCATAGTAAATGCGTAATGTAAAACGGACAAAAGCTCAGATAGGTCAATGGTTGCCGATATTTTCTCTCTTCTTCTTCTTCTTCTTCTTCTTCTTCTTCTCTCTCTCTCTCTCTCTCTCTCTCTCTCTCTCTCTCTCTCTCTCTCTCTCTCTCTCTCTCTCTCTCTCTCTCTCTCTCTCTCTCTCTCTCTCTCTCTCTCTCAGGCAAGATCCAACGCCATAGGAAATGCGTAATATAAAATGGACAAAAGCTCAGATAGGTATATGGTTTCCGATCTAGCTGTTTCTCATCAAAGAGCAAAAGGAGGCTAGTTATTAAAGGATGAATGACTGCATTGGTATAAAGTGGTCTACTGTGTGCCACTGTGAAAATATATTCCACTGCCCTCATACGGATTTAAGATGGAGAGGCAGTTCCACTTCTACACCACTGGTTGCAAGAACTTTTTGTTCTTGAGATTTTATTTTAATAAGATCATGAAGTGCAAATTCAGGAACACTGTTTGGGGATTAAACACATACCGTCGTAGTTATTTAATGCAGACGTGGGAATATTTCGACTTCTGTCGATTCTGTTGAGAGATGGATGAGGCTGATACAATATCTCCCATATTAGTTGAGTACTCAGGATGAGAGGACATTCAGATTTTTTTAATTCCGGTATCGCCTTCGAAACCTGCTGTGTTGAGGAAGTGTATAATTTGGCCGTTCCAATCTCCATAAAGAGCATCGATTATCCAGGCCATTGGATCCGGGACTGATGAGACAAAGGTTGGTATTTTGGCATTCCACCGTATTGCCAATAGGTCCATTATAGGTCTATCTCAGATGGCACTTATTGAGTGAAAACCGAGGAATGAAGATACCATTCTGTTGGTACTATTTCGTTCTTGCGGGACAATTAATCCGTCAATACATTAGCCAACTTAGAATATGTCGACTTTGGACGTGGAATTGTCATTGAAGAAAGACACCAATATAGAAAATCTCAAACAAAAATACAAATATCTTGAGAATTGGTTCCGCCTTGCTGTGTGAGATAAGTCACCACAGTGGAGTTGTCATACAAAATGTGAACTCAATTTTAATATAGGTTCTCCAGTCACCAATGAAAAGCTTTCGGAACAGTTTTATTCACTGGTATCCCGAAATGATAGGAGACTTGCCTCTACCCTAGTCCGTTGTGGTCGCATATGTACAGATCGTGATTGCCGGAGGTCGTGCTTGCAGATGTCTCCACAACGTGAGTTCAGAGAGGTTTCCCTACCTGCGAAATGTAACCTCATATTGTGCAGGTTGTGAAATTTGATCCAACGGTCAAAGATTCGTCCTCCATTTGGACCACAAAATTATTGTTCAAACTCAAAAGTGCTGCAAATGTAGCTAGCCATCCTCGACATTCTTATCCAACTACTTCTCCTTTAGTACAAGAGACATCGGCTTCACTACCCATTCCACAAGCGACAAAACTGTCTCTTAAGTTCTCTTGTCGTTATTAGATCTTACAGGTTCAGATTGAAGATGTTTTCTGCCCACTTTAATCGGAGTTCTGTCCCCCTTATTACTCTACAGGACATGGCTGGCTTACAGTCCCGAGATCATGTGATAATTGACTACATAATAATCTACTCTCAACTGCTTTTACAATAAGACAGTTACTGACATTTTCTGCTTTTTACATAGTCTACGGACGCTTTTTCTCGCAAACGTCTTAACTTGAACTGTTGTCAGCTCTTCTACAAGCCCTATGCACAATTTATCCATCTGTATTGTCAGTAGTTGATTTGTAATGTTATGATCGTGGGATCTATGTTGGAGCAAATATCTATGAATATCTTTCAATAAGCGAAACAAGCTTACATTCGCACACCCCGAATCTCACCGGACACGAATCCATGAGAGTGCCTGCCTATACTGGACATCATCTGCAGGAAGTGCCAAGCTGCACTATGCTGGTTTGACTGCATTATAATTGGATGCATGAATTGGGTCCTTGGGTACTAAGGCACTAAGCTGGGCATCAACTTAGTGGCAATATGGAAATGGACATAATTTTTCTGGTGGCTAATGCTATATGATTTATTGCGGTCGTGGCCCATTGCAATGAGAGTTTTATCGTCGAGTCTAGTCGTGAAAGAACAAAGTCACCTTGACCGGCATGACTTTGGTATACTTTTGCTCCTTCCCTTTAGTACCCATAGAATTGCCGCCCTTTGAAGTCTGTACATAATACCAGTCTGAAGTGCATTCAAGGAATGACAACCAGAGAAAATTACATGTATGAAGATGATGTTGTGACTATACCATGTATAGAAAACTTACCTATGTGTATCCGACCACTGTGTAAATTATACAGTAATATAAATGATTCTTCAATACACATCAAAAGATGCACGTAAAATAAGCACTGAAACATCTTTATTGATACTTATTAAGTAGATTCTACAATATCCATTGTGAGACAATGTTACCTGTATGAAATCCTAAATGAAGATCTATATAGAGGAAAATCAGTAAAGCATCATATAAATATATATATGGACACTAAAACAATATTGAAAATTTACCTAGAAATAACTGGGCACAGCGGAAATTATACAGCATTATTGAATGAGATTTCTTTATTATGCACCTGACTTGCACATATTAATACAGTCACAGCAATTTGAGGTGATGCAATCGCAACCCATTCAGGTATATACCAACGTTACCCAAGTGTGAAAAGACAGCATAGTGATAACACTAAAAAATTAGTAATTTTGTCATCAATGATAGATAGATCAGAAATGTAAATTTATTGATGGAGTATACATCCCTTCAAAGACAAATCTCCTCCAACCTGTAGTAAGGTAGAGATCTTCCAAACTGCTTGCATGGATTTTGTAGGGCTTCTGTCTGTAGAGAGCATCTTGCTTAGCACAAAGAGAAGTAGCAACTGATGATTCTACACGAATTGGCACCAATCCCGGTATCAAGGGAAGATTACTCTAAAGGTGTTCATGATGAGCAGATAACCTTTAGCTTTTTTATCAAAACATTTTATTCTAGGAGAGTTAGATTTGTAAGGTACTACACGTTTTCCAAAAGTATTATGATCGGGTATCATAGTTGAAGAATAAACTTTTTTCCAATCACTTGCAGTAATAAAGAAAAAAATTTACAAAACTTGAAAAATTTCAAAAAAATTTCCATTACTGACATAAATAGTTTTCTTTCTCAAATTTCTTTTAAAAAAAAGATAAAATTTTGAATGAATCAGTGTAAACAAATGATGCACAGCAATTTTTTGTGAATATCTTAAGCAGATGGTAAAACTTCTAATTTTCAACTAGCCTAACTCTAATATTCATATGGTAAACTAATTTTGTTTCAAGCTTTATCAATAAATGAGTACTATCTATATTTAAAAGAAAGCTCCAACTACTTCTATTGACATTTTGTTAAATGGCAAATTCTTTAGTACGATATTCAATACAATTTCTTTAAGCCTCTATTATTGAAACAATAGTTTTCTAGTTTGTAATTCTACTTTTAAATTTGAATTACATGATGAATACAAGATTCAAATTCAGTAAAGATGTGCTTATGCTCATGCAGCTAAAATTATATTACCTTATATCATATTAACAAATCAAAAAGATCAATTTGCTTGGGTTCCAACTATTGTGCAGTAAATTTCACCTGCTCTCTCTCTCTCTCTCTCTCTCTCTCTCTCTCTCTCTCTCTCTCTCTATATATATATATATATATATATATATATATATATATATATATATATATATATATATATATATATATATATATATATATATATATATAGATGCAATAAACTGACGACTAACAGTACGAAACTAGTAACTAACTAGCCTAAGCGCTTTCGACTCTTAATGAGTCTTTTTCAAAAGCAAATACAAAACATATATACGACAAACAAACACAAAAACGTTGTGTTTGTAAACCTCTACATGGCTGTCTTCACATGTGCTCAAACTATAAATACAGCCAGCTTGTATAGACTAGTTGCAGAAACTGAAAACGTACAATTCCCTAAAAGTCTACAAGCCAAAGCGACATCTATTTTTACTTTTTGTACATATGTAACGCAGATTATATCCCGGATATTTGAATCTATACCGGTTATTCTTATAGTAAAAATTGAAGGATAATAAGAAGATTTAGAAAATGTTAAATTCTACTAGTGCATAGTTTTCATTTTCTAGTCTTCTTGGTTTAGACCGCTTGGTTTCAATGTTCTAAGGCGGCGTATCCAGTATGATTCCTTTTCCTTCCTGGTTTCGGAACTCCAGCTGTGGTTGTTAGCAATAGCGATAAGTATTATATCACTGAAAGTGTGGCCAGGGGAGGAGAAGTGTTCTGCGACCGGACTTCTGTACAGCTTTTTTGTCATCCAATCAGATCTATGAAGGTTTATCCTTTTGTGTAGCTTTTCAGTTTCTCCGACGTACTGAAGGCCACAGATCTTACATGTGATGAGATAAATCACATTCTCTGTTTTGCACGTTTTGTTTGGACCATATATGTTTAGTTTTTCTTTAGTCACTGTGCTAGTGAATGTCTTGGTCTCTATCATATGTTGACAGGTTTTGCATCTTTTATCGCCACAGGGTCCAGATTGACTAGGTTGGTTTTGACTAGCGATTGGCGTTAGCTTTGCCCTGACTAGGATGTCCTTTAGGTTTTTTGGTCTCCGGTAAGCTACTACAGGTTTGTTCGGAAATATTAGGTTTAGTTTGTCTTTCGATTGCACGGTTGGCCAGTGGCCTTCAGTACGTCGGAGAAACTGAAAAGCTACACAAAAGGATAAACCTTCATAGATCTGATTGGATGACAAAAAAGCTGTATAGAAGTCCGGTCGCAGAACACTTCTCCTCCTCTGGCCACACTTTCAGTGATATAATACTTATCGCTATTGCTAACAACCACAGCTGGAGTTCCGAAACCAGGAAGGAAAAGGAATCATACTGGATACGCCGCCTTAGAACATTGAAACCAAGCGGTCTAAACCAAGAAGACTAGAAAATGAAAACTATGCACTAGTAGAATTTAACATTTTCTAAATCTTCTTAATATCCTTTAATTTTTACTATAAGAATAACCGGTATAGAATCAAATATCCGGGATATAATCTGCGTTACATATGTACAAAAGTAAAAATAGATGTCGCTTTGGCTTGTAGACTTTTAGGGAATTATACAACGTTTGCAGTTTCTGCAACTAGTCTATACAAGCTGGTTGTATTTATAGTTGTAGCACATGTGAAGACAGCCATGTAGAGGTTTATAAACACAACGTTTTTGTGTTTATTTGTTTGCCGTATATATGTTTTGTATTTGCCTTTGAAAAAGACTCATTATGAGTCGAAAGCGCTTAGACTAGTTAGTTACTAGTTTCGTACTGTTAGTCGTCAGTTTATTGCATCTATTTTAATTAATCCCTGATACACGTGATCCATTGGTGGATCCAGTACGCTTGAAAGGGTTGTTATTCGCCATATGATTTGTATCCTTTATATATATATATATATATATATATATATATATATATATATATATATATATATATATATATATATATATAGTTCAAGTCAGATCAAACTGCGAAATGCACAGACCTATAATGTGCTGGCAGATCTGAATCTATGCAGTTTGTTAGGAATAATCACTGGAACAAAAAAATGAGACAAAATATATAAAAAACAGACCTCTCTCCAAGGGACTGAAGCTATGCTATAGAGCAATCCAAATAAGACCATTTTTATATTTTCACTGCGGAGTGTTTAAATCATATATTAGTCTGAAGTGCCAAGATTTTCAAACTGGATATCAGAACTGTACAATTATTCTTTAGGTCAAACAAGACATGGTTTGAATTCAGAAGTAATGATACCAAAATTTTCAAGATGGTCGTCATGGCAGCTGTACTGGATCTAAGACTGGTACTATTTTCATTTAGGACTGACTAGATATCAAAAGTCTTTTGGTGAAAACCCCATGACATAATAACTTTCAAGCTAGGAAGAGTAGCGATAAAATTTTCAAAATTGTTGACATGGTGACCATAATGAATGTCAGATTGGCACCATTTTCTTTGTTAACCCAACAGACATAATGATACAATTTTTGGTGACAACACTCCATGTTAATATATGGGATGTCAACGATGTATTTTTTTATTTAGGACACTTACAACTTTGTGGGGAATGTGTGTGTAGAGTTTCATTACAATCCTCCCAACAGTTCAGTAGTGATACTAATTTTATGCTAATTGATGATGGACAACTGACCATCTCACAAGCTCTTCTAGTATATGACTAGTAAGCTAAATATAGGAATTTCTTAAATTTTCAGGAAATGAATGTATCAACATCATTATTGAATGACACATGAAAAAGGGAAATAAGCACTTTTCACTTCTTGGTCCCACGCTTCCAAATAGGGAATTGCCCCATTATCCCAGACAATGCCTATGAGATACCCAGATGAAGCCAAGATATTCCTCAACAAGCTTAAAAAATTTGTCTTTATTGCCAATTCATAAATTTGAAATGTGCTGTGCTACTCTATCCAAGGCAGCAATGGCATCAAAATATCACAAATGTGTGTGTGTATGATTTGGATTTTTTATGCAGCTTTATAAAATTTTTAGTCATATTGCTACCATGTTTGCAGTGTGACAATATATAGTGATGTCTAACACTGGGGCATCATGCTGCAGACATGTATCATCATGTTCCAACCAGTCCTATCACTAACCTCTTAATGTTGAGTGCCTAGGGAGCTGTTAGTACTGTTTATATAAGTATTTGATATGACTTGGTCGTGGTTTGAACCCGCGACCTCCCACATCCAACCTGGATGCTCTAACCATTAGGCCACCAGAGTGGTCCTTATTACAAACATGTTACTATGCTAATGTAAATAAAGCAGCAATGTTAAACCCATCCTCAGAACATCTCAAACATGTCAGCTCTACTTATCTAAACAAGGCATCAAAATATTAAGTCCACCTTCAAAGCATCTCAAATATGTCAAAGCTTTAGCTAATTGGTATTAATGCATTGAATATAAAAGGAATCAACTTACAAAAAGAGAATGGAAAAAGAATTTAAAGTATATAATTAAACATTTAAACTTCAAAGTGTCAACTTTACCTGCTTGTGATATTGACCCTAAATATGCAGGAGAGAATGCTAGGAATGAATTGTCTTTGGCCTATTCTGTGAGATTGTAATTATGTACAACATATATGAAGATATTATGGAAATATACACAATTGGTCAACACACCTAAAATTCATATAATAGAATTTCACTGAAAAGTTTAAGTTGGGTGACAGTGACAAAAAATGAATTTTTGATGCTCTTGAAAAAAAGACATCTCATGTAGATAAATAATCCATTAAATGATTTAAAAATCAATAACTAAAATGTTGATAAAAAAGTCTTCTGTAGGCGATTCTTAACCTCAAGGTTACAGGGGTGTGATTGCCTGGAAGAAGTCCACTTCA
This sequence comes from Potamilus streckersoni, assembly GCA_016746295.1. Classification (NCBI taxonomy): domain Eukaryota; kingdom Metazoa; phylum Mollusca; class Bivalvia; order Unionida; family Unionidae; genus Potamilus; species Potamilus streckersoni. Next base: position 4,904,553 of record JAEAOA010002358.1, on the reverse strand, counting down.
TAATCAGACAGCCTACATATGAATATAATCAACAGAACAATCTGCTTCCTAATGCGACAGTTCAGAACAATTAAGGAAATAAAACACTGCTGCATATAGAACAGTTAGCATTACTGCAGACAGTAAACTGACACTACAGTTTTTCAGAAAATCCACGTTCCCACAGTGGATCTTAATCTTTTTCATGATGTGCCCATCATGGACAGGCCATCGTGGTCATTATGAATTGCCCATTTTGTGGCTTGTAGTGGATAGATGTTATTGCCCCAGTTAAAAGTCACTGAAATATAATCATGTAATCGTGGACATCCACTACAGCTCATTTGAACTTGCCTTTTGGCTTTAGTGCATAGTGTAGTTTACTCTTTTTAAGTTGTACACTATAACATTCAATATTCAAAGACTAGACCATAATCAAATACATCCAGTGCATGAGATTTCCAGGCAAAGAATGCTGAGACAATTTAGGTGATTCACAAAATATACAAAGTTTAATTATCATAATTTTAATTAAAATACTTTAAGAGATGTTCTGCTAAACCAAAAAAATTAAATTACATGTCAAGTATTAGCAGATTTCATTTTGCCAGTCACTTTTAAATTGTTTGCTTAACATATTCCCACACAATAAAATATACACATTAAATATAAATATAAATATATATATCCATTATGCAACTACTACTAAGACAGCCCATTTAGTACTTGCAACCCAAATACACATCCATGTGACACATTTTCTCATAGGTCAATGTGACACAATTACTGCAGTAGCAGTTAGTTTCTCAAGTGAATACATGTACATCAAAATATCATTTGCAATTCAATGGAAATGCCTACTATTGGTGGCACTCTAGTTTTGTATATAGCATAGGGTTAGAATTTTAAATAAAAAGAATTTCCCTGGGTTTCCTCACTAGTTATACTGGCTATTTAAAAAAGACTTTGTATATCTTAGGTATTGTTCAAAGAAACTTTAATTCCATTTATTTTGGTGTATGACTGATGGGTGTAATATGGGTTAAAGTTGTTGTTGTTGTTGTGGGGCTTAACACCATTTTTCAGCACACGATTGAAACCAGGAAATCACCGGAAAGAACCACCGTCCACGATAAGTTACTGGCAAGCTTTCTCACATATCCACATTAGCCGAATCCTAGACTCGAATCCCATACAGATAGAGGTGAGGTGGCAGTGATCCATAACGAACAGCATTTTAGACCACTCAGGGCCCCTTTATATGGGTTTGAGAGAATACAGCTTGGCCTTACTACAGATGTGCACCTTTCAATAAAGTGCTAGCTCCACTTGCTCATTTCCACTTCCCCAAATTCAGAGATAAATTGTGAAAAAAAGAGCAGATAACTTTTTTTTACATTTAATGTATTTGGTAATTCATTCATTGCACTTTCAAAAGCTGGAACTGTCTAGTCTGGCAAAATTTATTTTCCTTTTTTTTATAGCAACCAAGGATAGTGTAATTTAGACAAATTCAGGTTGACTTTTGGAGCACAAGGGAGCAGTCATTTTAGTTAGCAGTGTGCTAAGATCATTTACAATTTCCAAAAGTACAATATCCATAGAAATGTCAGCCACATTACATGAAAATAGCATAGAGGTATGCCAAGATTCTCTCCACTGTGCATATTTTAAATGCAAACAACTTCACCTTACATATACCACTCTCTCAAAAGTACATAATAACTGGTGGGCGCCACCATTATGCAAACTTAGTTGTGAATTGGGTATCTAATATAGATACGATTGTATTTACAGTACAAGAGATATCATCCAGTTTTGTAAGTTTGCTTTCTTAACGCTTTATTTAAATTAAATTTCTTCTTGTTCATACATCTAACTTGTTTACCTTATAAGCAGAACACATGCCTTGTAAATTGCCCAGAGTGGTTAAATCACATGTTTACCAATGCTATAAATCTATCTCTAATTGCACTGATTGTTATTAAAGGTGGGGTCTTATTTTTCATGGCTTTATATAGGTATTCCTTGTAAAACTTCATTCACTCTGAACTGGAAGTGGAGGAGGTTTTGGCTTGAGATGTTGTAAATCCCTATTATATCCAATCTATTGTTAATGTTTCTTATTAGTTCTAAGGTCATCACAAATATTGCAGTAATGCTCACTCATTCAACTTTCAATTAAATTTTTTAAGTATCAAATTTAATAGGTTAATAATGAAATTTTTTAAATAAAGCTTGCTAAATATAACATGAATTATTAAAATATAAATATATAAAAATAAAATATCAATATAACATGAATTATTAAATGCTCATTTCTCCATTAATTTTACATTGTCAGAATCGTTCAATATTCCAAGATATTAAATGCCTTCATATTGTACTCCTCGCGCTTGATGCACGTGAGCGCGCAGTATGCTATGGAGTTAAAAGGTTGGTGGGCGGATTAAATTTACATTGTCAGAATTGTTCAATATTCCCATATATTAAACATGAGCGCGCAGTACGCTATGAAAAGGTTGGTAGGTGGAGCTATATGCACATGAATACTATTATTATGTATTGAAGAAATCTATGTGAACTTTATTATTTTAATAATAAAATAATAAATTTTATTATTAAATATATTTGATTGTGAATTTTATTATTAAGTCTTTGGTAAAGAAACAAAAATGAGCATATAATAAAAAAAGTCGTGCAGTATAGCCATCCAAAAATCTCGTTCATATTTTCTCATACAAATGCAGTAACCTATAACTACTATACCTTTTTAACCTAATTCAAGTAACGAGTATAAAGAGAATACAGCTAATCATTTTTGTTTCAAAATTTTGTCAGGAGATGAATTCCAAATTGAAGATATATGTAACATCTTAAAATAAATAATACTCTATAATTATCAATGCCTGATTCCAGGGTGACAATCAAAAGTTATGGTGCAGAATCTAACTCATGCTTGCATGTAATAAGCACATTTGGTTAAAAAAGTAACCTGTAGTGTGGGTTTACAGCTGACTATAGACTCATAATAGACGAGTTTATCTGAATCCTTACCATCACTTTGTGTATTTACTTTATGCATTACTAAGATGGGTATATGATTAGATTTGGATTTAAAAATTTACTCAATTTGATATTTTAGTAAAAAAATATTTAATTTTATACTAAAATTACGACCATGACAGCTTGTTACATTTAAATGCATGGTATCTAATCAGGAAAAAAGTTATGCAGGCTCTGCAAAGCACATAATACCGCATTCCATAATCAACAGTTTAATAAATATACTTTGGATTGCCGGTTTGGTCCTCTGATGAGTTTATATGTAATATTACCAAATTCACGATGGGAAGTGATGAAAATCCACTACCTTTTTAAATCAGGAAGTGCGAGTCTGGAAACCAGAGGACCCTCCCTCCACAATCTGGCCCTGATATTTAGTTTATCATATAACACAAAAGACTAGTTTTATGTGATAATGTGAGAATTTAACAACAAATTAGTTTCTCTCAGTCCAGATATTGTTTGTTTTTAACCAACATCTGCTTATTTTTAAGGTGTATGGTTTTGTGATATTTTCTTTCAATAGTTAATGTACATATTGAAACTTCAAAGTGTGACATTGATCAGTAACTGTACGTTTGCAAACTGTCCTGGCTAACTGGTGTTGACTAGAGTCAGGATGCTACAATAACAGGATTACTGGCTGATTACAGAGAAAGACACTCCTTAAGACAGTGCCTGGTGATGAATGTTGGTCTCATGAGAAAAATGTGAGAACAAAAACAACTCAGCATTCTTTATTGAAATTACCATGTTCATCACAGTTTACAGTAAATGTAAACTGTAGTGGAGCAATTTCTTGTGAAATTTAGAACATTTTTTTTTCTCTGTTATGCATGTTTGTTTTATGTAACCCTAATTATGCCACTGATAAATATAACAAGAAATGTTACTAGTATGGTGTTTGTACAGGTATGAAATTTACATCTGCCATGATTGGGTTTACACTGTCATGGTTTTTCCAGTTTGTTTAGTGTGTTGACTTCTGGAAAGAATACAACAGAATCAGCAAAAGGTGCCATAAATCTTACTACAGCTGCAATAAAATATGTGATAGTCTTCCACTAGATTGAGTTGATTTCCACTGGAATGGGTTGAAATCCACCAGACTGAGTGGACTCCACTATTCATAATAGGCAATTAATCTCCCACAATGCGTGTACTCTATGTCTCTCTTGTCCGCTTATGTGGGATCAACAATGTTAACTACTACAACACAAATAGATTCTTAGTCATGACACAAAGTTTTATTCATCATTGAAATAATAAAGTGAAAATCTGAACTAACAAGACTTTCTGCTACTAAATCTATTCACAAAGAATCTGTTGGACTTTTCCTCTTATCAAAGTTAGTAACATTCATAATGAACAACTTACATTAAACTGTATTGAGGGAAATATCAAGTTGTATGAACCAGAAAAAGGCTTTCCTGATTCATGAAACTTTTTATCCACCAAAACAATGGTCTATAACTGACGTATTACATGATTTAGTGCAAAATTGTGAAATTAACTGGTTTAAGAAGAATGAAAACACAAAAGGAATGCCATGACATCAGAGAATCAGTGTCACCACTGGTGCATAATGATGACTACTGCAAATCATGCCATGGCATCCAGTAATATAATTCATCAAACAGCTACTTTATTTACTTATGTTCATATAGCCATATAATAAATTTTTTATATATGTAATAACACCTCATGATATCACAATAAAGTCATAACACCATGGAAGGAAGGAAAAGCACAACTGTGAATCCAAATGTATTTCAAAATCATTTTACGACACTGTTCCACAGATTTATGAAGTCATTTGTGCCTTTTCAGATGAAATTTATGAAACTCACTGAATACATTCATCCTTCCTGAAAAGGTTGGCACAGAAATCGTTTGACTTGCAGTGCTGATGTAATATCCTCTATACCTCTCATAGGAATTATATAATACATCAGTTAGCCTAACATGCACAAAAAAACAATGTCTTGAATTTTAATTAAACTGTTCTCACCTTATGCCTTATATTCACGTAAAGGTTAGGAACTTTCATAAACTGAATGATAAAAGAGACAAGATTGTAATATTCAACCCCATACTGATGACATTTTTCAAAGTCATACCAATCAGGTAATTTTGTAGATATAGGTATGTTGTTCACTGTACCAGGTTTATGATTTTATTGAACAGGTTGCTGATTTTAAATTAGTTCCATTGACAGATCTGCATTTCTAATAAGGAGTAAATCATTGAACAGCATGTACTGTGTTAATTCAATGAACTCTCTATATATCTGAATGCATATACAAAATTCCCACACTATAGTTGTAACTTCATTATGATCTTTTCACTCCTATTTGTTTATCTAAAAGTTTTTAAATTTCTGCCTAATCTAGTAAATAACCATAATGATGAACATGTATCCAGAATTACAAATGACTTTTGCAAATAAAGAATAATGACTGAGATACAAAATTACTAGTTACTTCTTGCATTAATACAGAAAATTCATATATCTTTGGCAGTTTTATAACATGCCTCCCATGTTTCCACTGATATAGAAAATGATCAACTTGCTAAATAGTAAATGTAGTTTTTGCACTGAAGAAAAAGAAATTAAAACAATTTTCAAATAATCATAAAAAAAACTGATAGCATTATCAAATTTTCATTAACACCTTTCTGTCAGTAAAAGTTTAGTATAATCATGTTCATGATAAATAGAATTGTCTGCAGATACAGATTAACATGAAAATAATGTTTTGTTAATAATCATGCAATTCATGAACTGAGACACAAAGACTGCCACAATGTTTCATTCTTAGCTCCAGAAATGGACACATACAAATCAAAGAAATTAAGTAAGTATTCTGGAATCACACAAAAAGACTGATAGAGTGTTATTCTTTCAAGTCCATAAAAACATGTATATACTCTGATGATTCAAAATGGCATGTGGCATTCCATATAACTCATCGAAGGCAACATCATTATTCAATGATGAAACAGTTCTGTCAGCATGCTGTACATCAAATAGCTATGAGAAGATCAAGATATCACCCTAAATTTCCTGGTTTAATTGACACTACAGTAATGAAGCCAAGATTAAATGTTTAAAAAATGGCATGTCAAATGGCCAGAACATGGTTTAGACATTGTTGTGAATATGATCTCTAGGTTGACACGGCAGTAGTAAAGTATTGATCAGATCACCCTGTTAGCACATTGCATAATAAACAGCTAAGATATGGTCAAAACCACTCTGGATGTTAGCACATTGCATGATAACCAGCTAAGATATGGTCAAGACATCACTCTGGATGTTAGCACACTGCATGATAAAAAGCCAAGATATGGTCAAGAAATCAGTCTGGATGTTAGCCACGTTGCATGATAAACAGCTAAGATATGGTCAAGAAATCAGTCTGGATGTTAGCACGTTGCATGATAACCAGCTAAGATATGGTCAAGACATCACTCTGGAAGTTAGCACATTGTATGATAACCAGCCAAGATATGATCAAGACATCACTCTGGATGTTAGCATGTTGCATGATAAACAGCTAAGATATGGTCAAGAAATTAGTCTGGATGTTAGCATGTTGCATGATAAACAGCTAAGATATGGTCAAGAAATCAGTCTGGATGTTAGCCACGTTGCATGATAACCAGCTAAGATATGGTCAAGAAATCAGTCTGGATGTTAGCCACGTTGCATGATAAACAGCTAAGATATGGTCAAGAAATCAGTCTGGATGTTAGCATGTTGCATGATAAACAGCTAAGATATGATCAAGACATGACTCTGGATGTTAGCACACTGTATGATAAACAGCTAAGATATGGTCAAGAAATCAGTCTGGATGTTAGCACGTTGCATGATAACCAGCTAAGATATGGTCAAGACATGACTCTGGATGTTAGCACACTGCATGATAAAAAGCCAAGATATGGTCAAGACATGACTCTGGATGTTAGCCACGTTGCATGATAAACAGCTAAGATATGGTCAAGACATCACTTTGGATGTTAGCCACGTTGCATGATAAACAGCTAAGATATGGTCAAGAAATCAGTCTGGATGTTAGCACGTTGCATGATAAACAGCTAAGATATGGTCAAGACATCACTCTGGATGTTAGCATACTGCATGATAAACAGCTAAGATATGGTCAAGAAATCAGTCTGGATGTTAGCATGTTGCATGATAAACAGCTAAGATATGGTCAAGAAATCAGTCTGGATGTTAGCCACGTTGCATGATAAACAGCTAAAATATGGTCAAGACATCACTCTGGATGTTAGCATATTGCATGATAAACAGCTAAGATATGGTCAAGAAATCAGTCTGGATGTTAGCACGTTGCATGATAACCAGCTAAAATATGGTCAAGACATCACTCTGGATGTTAGCACTTTGCATGATAACCAGCTAAGATATGTCCAAGAAATCACTCTGGATGTTAGCATGTTGCATGATAAACATTTAAGATATTGTAAAGAAATCAGTCTGGATGTTAGCACATTGCATGATAAACAGCTAAGATATGGTCAAGACATCACTTTGGATGTTAGCACGTTGCATGATAAACATTTAAGATATGGTCAAGAAATCAGTCTGGATGTTAGCGCATTGCATGATAAACATTTAAGATATGGTCAAGAAATCAGTCTGGATGTTAGCACATTGCATGATAAACATTTAAGATATGGTAAAGAAATCAGTCTGGATGTTAGCACATTGCATGATAAACAGCTAAGATATGGTCAAGACATCACTCTGGATCTCGTGGCTAAGCTGAGTTTGCAAGTCACTCAGCTTTTTCTTTAGCACAGCAAGAGCAGTGAATACAATTGTCTCTGGTTTGAGAGATCCACACGACTCCACATTAATGAAATACTTGTTGGGTTTGCCAGTTGGATCATATGGTGCTTGAGCTGAAATGTTAAAAAAAAAACCTGTATTACAAAATGCAGATAGACATGATATCAATTAGGGCTATTCCATTTTTAAATCTGAGCATTATTAATTGAGCTGGTTACCAGTCTGAGAGTCAAGAAAACATTGGATACTGTAGTGAATACTTTGAGAATGAGCCAATGAATGTGGTATCAATGTGGACTTTTTAAAACAATTTCTGAGACTTAAGAGTGCTGTAAACTTCAATATAGATTCTGGACATGCATATGCACAATTTTGCTTTTTATCAAGCATTCTAAATTATATTGTGCCAAACTAATGCAAAGCTTTAGATTATAGTACTTTTTACTGGTTAACCACTTAAGAGACATTTAAAAATGCAGCATAGCAGATAATTTTGATTGTCTAGAAAGTCTGTGCTAACGTCAGACAAGAATTGCCATGTACTGTGTCTTCTAGTTTACAAATAGTGTTATTTGGATTTGTATGATGCCTGTTTTATGTTTTCAAATTCTGTTTCTGTTTTTTGGTACTATTGTTTTTTTTATGTATCTAGTGTTTATGTTAAAAGCAACTTATTCAAAATGTTTCTTAGCTCACTACTAGATCTCTTAAACCATTAAAATGAACACACATAAAATAAGTAAATACCAGAAACTGATATACCGTTATTTTAAATGGAAGTAGGGGAGAATAGTTTTGTAAAGGGATGAGCTAAGTAACAATAGTAAATGAACTAAGGTACATATGTACAAGAATACATTACTATTCATTCAAAACACTGACAGTTGAGGTCTCATTATAATAAAGGTGCATGCAAAATATGGATCAAACATTCTGCAACCATAACCAAACAATGATACATAAAGCTGATAATCAAATATGTTTACGTTATATCAATAAAAAACTAAATAATTTTTTCTTGCAATCCAAAAATAATAAGTAAATTTATGTGTGGAAACAAATGTTGATTTGGTGCTTTAGAGCACATCAAAACAAGTAGGTTATTTAGTGCCAAGGCAATCGGAGTAAAGTGCCATATCCACAGAGACACGACAGAAGTTGACCCAAGCTGGTCCGATGGTGGGATTCAAACCTGCACTTTCAGGGAAACAAATGTTGGTGGGTCAAACAATCAAGGACAATAATTCTGTTAAATTATTATTAAACACTGAAAAGGCAAACTAAATCAACCGGTATTACCAAATGACCAACACTAAATCAACCAGTATTACCAAAATGACATATACTCAATCAACCTGTATTACCAAATGACCAACACTAAATCAAACTGCATTACCAAATGACAGGCACTAAATCAACCTGTATTACCACATTACAAGCACTCAATCAACCTGTATAACCAAATGACAAACACTCAATCAACCTGTATTACCAAATGACACACACTTAATCAACCTGTATTACCAAATGACATACAATTAACCAATATTACCAAATGACACCAAATCAACCAGTATTACCAAATGACTGATGCTAAATTAACCTGTATTACCAAATGAAAAATACTCAATCAACACTTTTACCAAATGACAGGGGTAGTTAATATAAAGAAAATAAAGTTGGTGAATCTAACTCTGCTAAAAGACAAATGAAGCATGCCAAATATGTTCCTAAGCTACATCAACTATCACATTCAACAAAGGTCTCATTAAATGAAGCTTCTGACTAAATTGGTTTAAAATCCAAGAAAGTCATTTAAGAACAGAAACAAAACTGGGAGGATCGACAATCAGGGGTTGTAACTCTGATAAGTGATGCTGAATGCTGTCAGTTTGACTCGGCTGATCTTTCATTTATATTGAGTTGCACATCATGCTTGGAAGAACTGTAATCAAAACTATTTGAGTTACTGTGCAAAACTTAAATTGACTTAGTAACATGACCTGGGGATATAACTCTGCTAAATAACGATTAGAATGTTGATAATCAATTTTAAGATAGGTCTAAGAAATATCAAACAATCTTCCAAATTTATTGAAATCCAATAATAAACAAGGGATTTATTGAGTGGAAAAGAAAGCAGGTGGGTCTAACAATAAGGAGCTATAATTCTTATATAATGATGAAGAACTGCTGACTAAATTTGACTGAGATCCTATAATTAAGGAAAATGAAAGTGAGATGTATAGATGGATGGATAAAAGGATGGACTGCTGGGCAGCAAGATAATGGGGGCAATAAAGTCATCCATTTGTACTGCCACTTTAAAAACACTTAAAGCAGGCAACACAAATTTTTTTATCTGCTGCGTTCTTACTCACACCAGTAATTTATAACCTACTGAAATTCACATAATTAGAGTTTGTTAAAAACTGACCACACTGAGCCTTTATTTTCATTTTTTGTATTTCTTCATCTATACATTACAGCTTCACAAATTCAAAACTGAATTTTGTTTTTATGTGTCATATATACAAAAAATTAAAAATGTTTGAGCAAAGTTGTTTCAGTGGTATGAGCAAATACATTACAAAATCAGGACATGTGTAAAATATCAATATTGCAATGACATAAGCAGGATAAAATAAACCTGACCTTTGGCTGATGGTGGCATCAACTTCTGCTAAACAGAGATTCCATTAAATTACTAATTTGACTACCAGTTGGAATGATTCATTGCATAATCAGGGGTCCCAATATGAGGTCTGCCCTGATATGGCAATTAAGGAGATTTTTATAACAAACACATTTTCAAGTCTTTACAATTTTTCATTAAATTGTCACAACTTGTTTGCAAGTCTTGTTTCAATCATTAAGAAACTTTTCCAAACAAGAGTGTGTGTGTGTGTGTTTTAGATTTTTAAACTCTCTGTAACAATTTTTCATTAATATCGCTACAATGTCTGCAGTGTGATAGTTTATAGTGGTGTCTAGCACTGAGGCATCATGTCGCAGGCATGTGGCATGATGTCCTACCCAGTCACATTATCCTGACACCAGGCCAGCCAGTCTTAACACTGACCTCCTAATGTTGAGCACCAAGTGAGGCAGCTGTTAGTACCATTTTTAAAGTCTTTGGTATGACTTGGCTGGGGTTAGAACCCACAACCACCTGCATCCAAGGCGGAAACTCTAACCACTAGGCTACTGGAGCGGTTGTTCCAAACAAGAAAATGGCTTTGATTAAACACCTATAATATAATTGCTGAAGGAGTAATTAAAAATTTGTCATCAAATAAACATGGGTTGAAGATCACAGACTCCTCTGATGAAATACACAAAGAAAAGGGTATGAAATGCCCATTTAAAGAGATATGAAATATCCACCAATAGAAGCAGGTATGAAATACAAAAAGAACAAGTTATAAAATACTACAAGAAAAAGTGTATGTTGGTGAATGAATTTAGCATGAAAGACCCATATCAAAAAGTGCCCACACAGAAAAAATGCAGTCACTTTACAGCAAGCCATAAACTGCATGAGTTTCAATATACTTTTTATTGACATTATCATTTTCTTCTTCAGGACTGTTTTTGCAATTGTAAGACTACGTAACAATTTTCATTATCATCATTTAATGAGAGAAATAGTGCAACCATGCCATTTTATATCAAATCACCATTTGTGTTCATAGTGTTATGATATACCTAGGTAAAAGTGAAGTCATGTAGATGAAATTATATCATTTTGAACCACCCAGTATTTATCATATGATTTTGAACCACACAGTATTTATTATATCATTTTGAACCACACAGTATTTATCATATCATTTTGAACCACACAGTATTTATATCATTTTGAACCACACAGTATTTATCATATCATTTTTAACCACACAGTATTTATCATATCATTTTGAACCACCCAGTATTTATCATATCATTTTGAACCACCCAGTATTTATCATATCATTTTGAACCACCCAGTATTTATCATATCATTTTGAACCACCCAGTATTTATCATATCATTTTGAACCACCCAGTATTTATCATATCATTTTTAACCACACAGTATTTATCATATCATTTTGAACCACACAATATTTATATCATTTTGAACCACACAGTATTTATCATATCATTTTGAACCACACAGTATATATCATATCATTTTGAACCACACAATATTTATATCATTTTGAACCACCCAGTATTTATCATATCATTTTGAACCACACAGTATTTATCATATCATTTTGAACCACACAGTATTTATCATATCATTTTGAACCACACAGTATTTATATCATTTTGAACCACACAGTATTTATCATATCATTTTGAACCACACAATATTTATATCATTTTGAACCACACAGTATTTATCATATCATTTTGAACCACACAGTATATATCATATCATTTTGAACCACACAGCATTTATATCATTTTGAACCACACAGTATTTATCATATCATTTTGAACCACACAATATTTATATCATTTTGAACCACACAGTATTTATCATATCATTTTGAACCACACAGTATATATCATATCATTTTGAACCACACAATATTTATATCATTTTGAACCACACAGTATTTATCATATCATTTTGAACCACACAGTATATATCATATCATTTTGAACCACACAATATTTATATCATTTTGAACCACACAGTATTTATCATATCATTTTGAACCACATAGTATATATCGTATCATTTTGAACCACACAATATTTATATCATTTTGAACCACACAGTATTTATATCATTTTGAACCACACAGTATTTATCATATCATTTTGAACCACACAGTTTTTGTTCATTCTACAAAAGTAGCATGCCCGTAAAAAAGGTTACTTTCTACAAGACTTTTGTTTAAAAGTCCTAGAAAAAAGTGGTTGATGAAGACAGATGCTTTCATAGTACAGTTGACCTTTAAGCCAACTTGACTGATACTAAGCATCAATGAATGTTTACATAAATTGTGTATTAAAGGACCATTTGCTATTTCTTCTCACACTTGCATTTAAAAACATCTGCCTACAAAACACCTTTAATGATTGTAAAATAAATTGAAGTATTAAAATTAATTAAGGTGTATAGAGGAATACAAGCTGTTACACTTTGTTTAGTTATTTTGAAATTTTATATCAACTTACCAGTATCTTCATCCAACTCTGTAAACTCACTCTTAGGCCTAAAAAAAATAAGTGATGACCAACAAATATCACTTAATGTGATGAAATGTAATACTTACAAAATATCTACCTTTTTTTTCATGAATTAAAGTACATACAAAATACCTACATTACTGATCATGAATCAGAATAGATACAAAATATCTACCTTTTTTTTAATGAATTAAAGTACATACAAAATACCTACATTACTGATCATGAATCAGAATAGATACAAAATATCTACCTTTTTTTTAATGAATTAAAGTACATACAAAATACCTACATTACTGATCATGAATCAGAATAGATACAAAATATCTACCTTTTTTTTAATGAATTAAAGTACATACAAAATACCTACATTACTGATCATGAATCAGAATAGATACAAAATATCTACCTTTTTTTTAATGAATTAAAGTACATACAAAATACCTACATTACTGATCATGAATCAGAATAGATACAAAATATCTACCTTTTTTTAATGAATTAAAGTACATACAAAATACCTACATTACTGATCATGAATCAGAATAGATACAAAATACCTACATTACTGATCATGAATCAGAATAGATACAAAATACCTACATTACTGATCATGAATCAGAATAGATACAAAATACCTACATTACTGATCATGAATCAGAATAGATACAAAATACCTACATTACTGATCATGAATCAGAATAGATACAAAATACCTACATTACTGATCATGAATCAGAATAGATACAAAATACCTACATTACTGATCATGAATCAGAATAGATACAAAATACCTACATTACTGATCATGAATCAGAATAGATACAAAATACCTACATTACTGATCATGAATCAGAATAGATACAAAATACCTACATTACTGATCATGAATCAGAATAGATACAAAATACCTACATTACTGATCATGAATCAGAATAGATACAAAATACCTACATTACTGATCATGAATCAGAATAGATACAAAATACCTACATTACTGATCATGAATCAGAATAGATACAAAATACCTACATTACTGATCATGAATCAGAATAGATACAAAATACCTACATTACTGATCATGAATCAGAATAGATACAAAATACCTACATTACTGATCATGAATCAGAATAGATACAAAATATCAACCTTATTTGTCATGAATTAGAGAATATAAAATAATATTTATCTTATTTATAATGCACTTGATTGGAAGTCTAAAGAGAATTAACAAATTTGACTATGGTCTGATCTGGGTCTATGATGCCTGTAGTGCAGTAATTATATATATATCATCAGCATTTGATATTTTTCTCAAAATTTGAGAACTAGTTTCAGCATTGAAATCCATCCATAGACCAATCTTTCATCAACAGCAATCAAAATCTGTCAGCTCAATCTCTGATAACATGGATTATTTTCAATGTGAAAAATCTATGATGATATTATGTAAAAGCAAAGATTATATAATTATCACATGATAAGCACTATAATGTCCACCTGTAAAACCAAATTATTTTACCAGACCTTTTGGAAGCAAGGAATACCTAATGTAGGCAGAAAACAAATCCACATTTACTGAAGTTCAAAATTAAGCAGAAAAACCAAACTTTCTGATGAACAGTAAATTCAACAAGAAATCCTGATGGACTGTGTGTATCTTAGTATTGATCTTTGAGCAAAAACAAATATTATATTTTAATTAGTTAGCTCACTGACAACTATAACTTAACCAATCATCAGAACAGTTTACCTCTAGTACTTAAATTTAATTGAATATTCATTATTCTTTTCTTGCACTTGTCTTCAGGTATTTATAATTATTCCATGAATTTATTAATTAAAAATGTTATTTTAATTATTCAAATTTAATACAGTCCCAAAGTATAAGACAATGCAGGTGTTACAGTCCATCTCCTAATTGCTAGACTTCACAAAATCATACAGCAGAATGATTAGCATGGGCTGTTTACTTTGGTGATGTTCATTTTTACATCAGTCCCTTATGCAAAAATATTATGCAATATTGATGCATGAAAGGTTCATCATTACATCTATCCCTTGTATGATGAAATGCAGGGCCATCAGTCTCTAATGCAATGTGATGCAATGCAGTGTGTTAGTGCATGAAATGTTCATATCTACATAGGTCCCTTGTACAATATCATGAAATGCAGTGTGTCATAAGTCTAATGCAATTTCATGCAATGTGTCAGTGAATGCAAAGTTCATCTTTACATCAGTTTCTTGTGCAATATGATGCAATGCAATGTGTCAGAGCATGCATGAGTTTAAAATAACACATATAGTCTAGGCCATAATTAGAACCAAAGAAATGATAACAGCAACAAAACTAAGATTTTATTATCATGAACAAAATACTACTTTGGAAGCTATACTGGTCTTATCTGATGGGAATGACAAGTGTTCAGATTATAAACAATATGCAGCTAGAGTTTACCATGATCATGATCCTCCAACAATTATCAAGTTCAACACATATACAATTGTTGAATAGGTCAAAGTTCATAAGCTACAACAAATTCAAAGAATAAAAACATCAAATCAAACTTTTCTGATGATTATATATAATACATGTACTGTCATAAATGCAGCTAGTATGGAATTTATGCCTGACATAATGTCTGACATAATGACAGTTTACCTCAAGTACTTAATCCATAAAACAAATTTTGCAAGCACCTTGGTAGATTTGATCGAAAGTCTTAAAAATGCAATATCCAGCTCAAGCCTACTGGTAGTTACACGACAAATCAAGCATACTGATATTTACAATGACATATTAAGCCTACAAGGAATTGCATGGACAGATTAACTCAACTGGGAGTTAAAACTGATAGATTAAACCTATTGGGAGGTATCATGACAAATCAAGCCTACTGGGAGTTACACTGATTAAGCCTACAGGTAGTTGATGTGACAAATCAAGCCTACTGGGAGTTACACTAATTAAGCCTACAGGGAGTTGATGTGACAAATCAAACCTACTGGGAGTTACACTGATTAAGCCTACAGGGAGTTGATGTGACAAATCAAACCTACTGGGAGTTACACTGATTAAGCCTACAGGGAGTTGATGTGACAAATCAAACCTACTGGGAAATACACTGGTTAAGCCTACAGGGAGTTGATGTGACAAAACAAGCCTAATGGGAGTTACACTGATAGATTAAACCTACAGGGAGTTGATTGGACAGATGAAGCCTACTGGTAGTTACACTGATAGATTAAACTTACTGGGTGTTACACTGGCAGATTAAGCCTACTCTGAGTTACACTGACTACTCGAGTTACACTGACTGATTTAGCCTACAGGGTGTTACACTGACAAATTAAGGCTACTGGGAGTTATACTGAGTATCAAGAGTGTAATCAAGATAAAAAATATTACATAATAATTCAGAAGACATCTTTAGCTAAAACCAATGCCTCTGATGTGAAATACTTAATTTGCATGGAGGTTGGTCACTATTGACACTTGCATGACAGCTTAATGTCGTATAAAACCATTATTTGGCCCTAGTAAGTTGGTGACAATTGAAATCATGACTTCTATACAGTAAATATGAATGGGGGTAAATGAGAATAAATACTGAGGCAAGGTGAACACTTAATACAGGTGACTGTTAGGACTGGTGATACTGTACAAATGTATGAAAGTTTGCATAGTTCTCAGCTATTACCTAACAACAAGTGAACATAGTACAGAGCTACTGGAAATCAATACATATAATATAGGAATTGAATACAAATGATATCAAAAAGGATGACTTTATTTTTGCAATTCTGAGTCCAAATGTTTCACAAAAAGAATAGCTATTTTCTGCAACATTTTCAAACATTACCATAAAACAATTAGCTGCAGTCTCTGTGAGAATCTTACAAATCATCAGGAGTTGTCTGAATATTAATCATAATTAATACTGTAATATTAATTCTGCAAAACTTACCATTCTTCTGGTTTTGGGAACAGGGTATGCCTAAAAGCATTGTCAGGATCATACTCAAATGCCACACCACATGTGGGATTCCATTTAGCATGCTCTTTTGCAAAGCCTTTCCTTGCATATGCCTTCACTTTCAGCTCTTGGCCTTTACGAAGTTTCACAATCAAAATATCTGATAAAAATGAAAAACTCTTAATTTCAGTGAACAATATACAAAATAATTCATCCTGCAGTGGTTATGTCATTATTTCAATCAACTGACATAATTTCAGATATTTTTATCCTGTAAGAAAATATATCTACTTATCTATTTAAAAAAACCTGAGTCAGAAAAAGTGATCAAAACTCCATCCAAATATCCTGAAGAAAAGTGAAAATGTACAATTAGGCCACCAGTATGGTAAAATGATTTTAAAATGTACATATATAAACATATTTATGTGTGTGTGTGTGTGTGTGTGTATGTGTGTGTGTGTGACAAAAATCCTAACATTTACAATTGGGCATACTGTATATACATGTTAAAAAGACTCTGAAATGTACAAAAAGGTCATATATATATATATATATATATATATATATATATATATATATATATATATATATATATATATCTATATGTGTGTGTGTGTGTGTGTGTGTGTGTGTGAGTGTGTATGTGTGCATGCATATGTGTATGTATGTGTGTGTTTCAAAAGACTTTAAAATGTACAATTAATCTATATATGTGTTGTAATGAAAAACCTATAAAATATACAATAAGTCTATACATGAATGTAAAAAAAAAAGACTAAAATGTACAATTAGGCATATACATGAGTGGTTAAAAAATCTATAAAATGTATGATTAGGCCATATACATGTATGGTAAAAAAAAAACTATAAAATGTACAATTAGGCCATATTCATGTATTAAAAAACCCCCTCTAAAATGTACAATTAGGCCATATACATGTGTGGTTAAAAAAAACCTCTAAAATGTACAATTAAACCATATACATGGGTGGTAAAAAAGACTAAAAAAATTTGTGGATGTCAGTCTAAGTGTAATTTGATAAATAATTCTAAGGTAATGAAGGGGAAACAACTCTGAGAAGATTTGCCAGGCAATGATGTAAACAAACCTACAAAATTTGTATATATATAACAACTAGTTATTCTTTAGTCAGTAAATAAACTTTTGCATGATAGATTTATGAAAGTGTTACAAAACAAGAACTTAAAAAAAATATTTCACACCGAGTTTAATTGCAAGTTAAATCCATTTTTGTAAAGTATCATTTGTATTTTTTGCTGCAAAATCCTACATTAAAGTCCAGAGAATTATAACTGAAACACTATTACAGTACTTTTTTTAAGCATCTATAAAAGATATTCAGAAATAATTAAAAGGAAACATAATAAAAAATATCAAATACATGTACATGTACTTAAAACACTGGCATCAGGTCAGGTTTTGATAATAACAAAATCCTTCCTATGTATTAGCATGTGTCATGGAAAACCATCCAAGGGTCAGAATTTATAAGCAGGAAAATGATTTTGCCAAATTCCTGCTGACATTATCTCTCCCTGAGGGTGGGTTTTGCCAAATTTTTGGTTACATTATCTCTCCCTGAGGGTGGGCTTTACTGAATTTCTGCTGATATGATCTCTTTTTAAGGATGGGCTTTGATGAATTCCTGCCAACATGATCTCTCCCTGAGGGTGAGCTTTACTGAATTTCTGCTGACATGATCTCTTTAAGGGTGAGCTTTGCTGAATTCCTGCCAACATGATCTCTTCCTGAGGTTGGGTTTTACCAAATTCATGCTGACATAATCTTACCCAAGGGGAGGATTTCCAGAATTCCTGCCAACATCTCTTTGTAAGGGCGGGCTTTGTAGAGTTCCTGCCAACAATGTTTCTGTTAGGGATATCTTTCTCTAATCTATACATCTATACCAATACATATGGTATAGTATTTTCCTCTTCTTTCCAAGTAGTAAAAATTTCACAAGCAAACCATCAATAAAATAGACATAAATAGAGAAAATTATCCAAGATTTTCAAATTCATTATCGTGCGTGCGTGAGAGAGAGAGAGAGAGAGAGAGAGAGAGAGAGAGACTAAAATGTTTTAAGTGAATTTCACTGAAAAGTAAAATATTACTCTAACTCTTAAGCATGTGCAGGTATGTACTTATCAGAAAGAAAATTCATCAGTAAATCCTACTAATCATGATAATACATACAGCTGATTCAGTATTTTCCACTGTATACATAAATGTAATTATCCCCCAACACCCTGAGACCATTCAGTATTTTCCACTGTATACATATATGTAATTATCCCCAACACCCTGAGACCATTCAGTATTTTCCACTGTATACATATATGTAATTATCCCCCAACACTCTAGGACCATTCAGTATTTTCCACGGTATGCATAAATGTAATTATCCCCCAACACCCTGAGACCATTCAGTATTTTCCACTGTATGCATAAATGTAATTATTCCCAACACCCTGAGACCATTCAGTATTTTCCACTGTATACATATATGTAATTATCCCCCAACACTCTAGGACCATTCAGTATTTTCCACTGTATGCATAAATGTAATTATCCCCCAATACAGAGACCATTCAGTACTTTCCACTGTATACATAAATGTAATTATTCCCAACACCCTGAGACCATTCAGTATTTTCCACTGTATACATATATGTAATTATCCCCCAACACTCTAGTTCCATTCAGTATTTTCCACTGTATACATAAATGTAATTATCCCCCAACACCCTAAGAACATTCAGTATTTTCCACTGTATACATAAATATAATTATCCCCAACACCCTGAGACCATTCAGTATTTTCCACTGTATACATAAATGTAATTATCCCCCAACACCCTGAGACCATTCAGTATTTTCCACTGTATACATATATGTAATTATCCCCAACACCCTGAGACCATTCAGTATTTTCCACTGTATACATATATGTAATTATCCCCCAACACTCTAGGACCATTCAGTATTTTCCACTGTATACATAAATGTAATTATCCCCCAACACCCTGAGACCATTCAGTATTTTCCACTGTATGCATAAATGTAATTATTCCCAACACCCTGAGACCATTCAGTATTTTCCACTGTATACATATATGTAATTATCCCCCAACACTCTAGGACCATTCAGTATTTTCCACTGTATGCATAAATGTAATTATCCCCCAATACAGAGACCATTCAGTACTTTCCACTGTATACATAAATGTAATTATTCCCAACACCCTGAGACCATTCAGTATTTTCCACTGTATACATATATGTAATTATCCCCCAACACTCTAGTTCCATTCAGTATTTTCCACTGTATACATATATGTAATTATCCCCAACACCCTGAGACCATTCAGTATTTTCCACTGTATACATAAATGTAATTATCCCCCAACACCCTGAGACCATTCAGTATTTTCCACTGTATACATAAATGTAATTATCCCCCAACACCCTGAGACCATTCAGTATTTTCCACTGTATACATAAATGTAAATATCCCCCAACACTATGAGACAATTCAGGGTCTGCTGTATTTTGAGATCATGAGATTATTCAGGGCATGCTTTACTTTGACAGCTGAAGGTTAAAAATGTGTTTTTACATTTACATCTTGCACACTGATAATGTGATTGCACTATAATTATCCAAAAAGACTTGGTGAAAAAACAATAGGGATCAGTGCTTTTTTTCTCTCATTCAACCTTTTCAGCTACTCCAACTGTGTGAATCATATTTTATCAACAAAAAGCTGGCCAAATCCTGCATGCCAAGACTGTCCCTGAGCTATATTCCAAATTCTAAGGTGGAATAAAATGGAATCAAAAGAAAAGCAAATTAATAACCTTAAAGTCAAGGTTAATTTCAGATGTGGACAGATGAATCACCAGAATTACAGACAATTGGCCAGGATCTGGCACACACAAAATGCTACAGTGATTGCAATGTCAAGTTTCTGACAGGATTGATATGACATCAGATAAATCTCTATTCAAAATGGCACAGGAATTACCTTACATTGTTTATGCAGAAATACAGCACTTATTCATGAATCATCACATAGACTTACAGGTTCATGCAGTCACAGTGTTGTTCATTTTTAACATGCACTAATTCATAGATGCACTGAACTAATGAATCAGTAATAATAAAATCCAATAGCTTGACACTCAGGGGTCCCTCAAATTTCAGATCGTGCCCCTCCAGTATACTAAGTCAGGTGCCCTTTGGGTTTGTTAAAAAAAATTATCTAATTTACTTGAGAAAATTTTAAACACACTGATGAAATGAATAAATTTATTTTTAAAATGTTGAAAGACTTGGAAATTATGAATATCTTTATCTCCATTTATCATTACGAAGATATGACCTGTGAGTGGTGAACAGATTTTCTGGGTTACCAATAGTTAGTACTCACTTGGCTGTTAACATACAATTGTTCTGGATATTTGTGGGCATTACAGAAACCAGCCAGAACCAGTCTAGTGGGTGGGTACTTGAACTCTTCCAGCAGTAATACAACTGTTATGATGATGCATGGCTGATTAATGGAATTAAAGCTAGCATATCTACACAACATCCTGTTATTAGATCACTGTATTGTTGTAATATGGACAGTTTAGACCAAAAGCAGGATTTTTAAAAGGTATTATGTATAACTGGATCATTTGTGATCTTTAATAGCTTTGGAGATTTTAATTAAAAATCAACTATCCTTTGGCATACATGAGATAAAAAGGAAAGACCAATTAAAAATGATCTACATAGAAACACGAATAATTTTTTAAAGATCTTGTTTAATTGCTATTCCATAGTTGAAGATGTTTCAAGTTCACCAGTGTGATGCAAAACTGGATAAACATAAGGTGGCACATACGAACATCAATCAACGTCAATAACATAAACAAAAACTGTAGGAAACTGTTACTTTACATGAATTATTTTGAGCTCTAAATAAATACAAAAGTTAATTTAATATGATTTATCTTTATCTTTACACATTTGAAGTACAACAATTTCAATTCTGTGTGACCAACAATAGTAAACAAAATAGGGCAATTTTGGGCATTTGGAAATTAGAGTCCAGGCTTGTAAAATTTGAGTCAATTTTTTAAAAATATTTTTTTAGGCCATCAGTCCAAACCTGTTTCTAAAAATATTTATTTTCAGCATGGGGAACCATACAGTTCTGCACTTTACAACTGTTGCTATGTAATACTTTCACATTCATAGTAACATACATTCTACATGCTCATTTATTTCAAGGTGTTCTGCTACCACACAAAGTATTTGATCCATGCATATTTATATAGGGTATTAGGGATACATTCCTGGAGTGTATATCAACATAGACATGAAGGCACTTTTACTAATCTTAAATTAAATATTGATTGTTCTAAAATTTAATACTTATATATTTTAAATGCAGTCAATTCTGACTGATTGTTGCTCTGCACCTTACTTGTCATAAAAAAAACATCCAGATGAAAATATTGATTGCTATGGACTTTAACTATGGTGGTCAGCTTCATCATTGTCAAGAATAATTGAGGACACTCGATTAAATCAATAAATAAGATGCTAGTAAAAATACTTTTCAACCCATGTAGCTTTAACTATTTTTGGTGACATCACAACACAAAACAACTTTGGATTCCATGTATTTAACATTGATTCTGCCCAATGCATTTTTATGAAGCATGTATATGAATGTTTTGAGATTCAAAATAAAGTGAGAAATTACCATTTAAAGGTATATATAATCAAATTCTAAACAATTATGTTTGTTACTGAAACAGTTGCTACTGAATGCAGACATTAACTGAATGACTTGCCTTTTATTTGAAAACCCTGTTAATCTTTAACACAACAGACAAAATGTTCAGTCCATATCATGATATCTTTAACACGATAGACAAAATTTTCAGTCCACATCATTATATCTTTAACACGATAGACAAAATTTTCAGTCCATATCATTATATCTTGAACACGATAGACAAAATTTTCAGTCCACATCATTATATCTTTAACACGATAGACAAAATTTTCAGTCCATATCATTATATCTTGAACACGATAGACAAAATTTTCAGTCCACATCATTATATCTTTAACACGATAGACAAAATTTTCAGTCCATATCATTATATCTTGAACACGATAGACAAAATTTTCAGTCCACATCACTATATCTTTAACACGATAGACAAAATTTTCAGTCCATATCATTATATCTTGAATACGATAGACAAAATTTTCAGTCCATATCAATATATCTTGAACACGGTAGACAAAATTTTCAGTCCACATCATTATATCTTTAACACGATAGACAAAATTTTCAGTCCATATCATTATATCTTTAACACGATAGACAAAATTTTCAGTCCACATCATTATATCTTTAACACGATAGACAAAATTTTCAGTCCATATCATTATATCTTGAACACGATAGACAAAATTTTCAGTCCATATCAATATATCTTGAACACGGTAGACAAAATTTTCAGTCCACATCATTATATCTTTAACACGATAGACAAAATTTTAAGTCCATATCATTATATCTTTAACACGATAGACAAAATTTTCAGTCCATATCAATATATCTTGAACACGATAGACAAAATTTTCAGTCCACATCATTATATATTTAACACGATAGACAAAATTTTCAGTCCACATCATTATATTTTTAACACGATAGACAAAATTTTCAGTCCATATCATTATATCTTGAACACGATAGACAAAATTCAGTCCACATCATTATATCTTTAACACGATAGACAAAATTTTCAGTCCATATCATTATATCTTGAACACGATAGACAAAATTTTCAGTCCACATCATTATATCTTTAACACGATAGACAAAATTTTCAGTCCACATCATTATATCTTTAACACGATAGACAAAATTTTCAGTCCACATCATTATATCTTTAACACGATAGACAAAATTTTCAGTCCATATCATTATATCTTGAACACGATAGACAAAATTTTCAGTCCACATCATTATATCTTTTACACGATAGACAAAATTTTCAGTCCATATCAATATATCTTGAACACGATAGACAAAATTTTCAGTCCACATCATTATATATTTAACACGATAGACAAAATTTTCAGTCCACATCATTATATCTTTAACACGATAGACAAAATTTTCAGTCCATATCATTATATCTTGAACACGATAGACAAAATTCAGTCCACATCATTATATCTTTAACACGATAGACAAAATTTTCAGTCCATATCATTATATCTTGAACACGATAGACAAAATTTTCAGTCCATATCATTATATCTTTAACACGATAGACAAAATTTTCAGTCCATATCATTATCAGACAACATCATAACAACCTTAATATCAATCTCCTCACTACAAATCCATCAGCATGCTATCCCTCAGCCATGGCGATAGATCCTACCAAAGTGGAAAAAATTTTGTAACATTATTCCTACTTATTTCATTTAATTTAATATTCTATGTTAATTAGATCAATTATAACGTGTCTTCATTTGGAACCCTATCTTCGCATCTAATTAATAGGCACTGCGATAACACTCATGTACAAATATCCATATTTTTGTATGTAATATGCATTGTGATGACACAGTCATGTATGAATATCACTGTTTTTTACAGTATGCACTATGATGACAGTCATATTGAAATGTCACTATTTCTGTGTATAATATGCATTGTAATAACACAGTGATATACAAATAACATAATTGTTGTATCTAATATGCATTGTCATGACAGTCATGTACAAATATCCCTAATTTTGTGTATAATATGCATTGTAATAACACAGTGATATACAAATAACATAATTGTTGTATCTAATATGCATTGTCATGACAGTCATGTACAAATATCCCTAATTTTGTGTATAATATGCATTGTAATAACACAGTGATATACAAATAACATAATTGTTGTATCTAATATGCATTGTCATGACAGTCATGTACAAATATCCCTAATTTTGTGTATAATATGCACTGTGACAACAGCTATGTTGGAATAGCCCTGATTTTATGTATAACATGCATTGTGATGAGATTCATATTGGAATATCCCCCAATGTAAGGTTAATTTACCCTATAGTGAGAGATAAGGGAAAAATTAATACTAACCATCTGTATCTTCATATTCACTTGCTTCTTCCCTGTGTCTTGATGTAACCTGTAACACAAACACCATGTAATTAATTAGGATGAAATTCATGTTATTGTCAATACAGTACTTTGCCTAGCAAACCCTAGCATAATTCAGGATACAAATTATAAGCACACAGTAATATCCTTCTAAATTTTATGCTGAATAAAAAATATTTTGACATTAATGACAACATCAAAGTAGTCCCCAATGTTGGAAATGGGATACAAAAGCCTCACTATTTCAGAGTGATAGCTATGTCTTGCATTTCACAGACAAAAGTGTCATTTATGTCTCCCTGAAGAAAATTACATGCATCAGCAATTACCTTGATTACAACCCCACTGAAAAGTACATGCATCAGCAATTACCTTGATTACCCCCACTGAAAAGTACATGCATCAGAAATTACCTTGATTACCCCCCCACTGAAAAGTGCATGCATCAGCAATTACTTTGTTTATCCCCCACTGAAAGGTACATGCATCAGCAATTACCTTGATTACCCCCCACTGAAAAGTACATGCATCAGCAATTACCTTGATTACCCCCCAGTGAAAAGTACATGCATCAGCAATTACCTTGTTTATCCCCCACTGAAAGGTACATGCATCAGCAATTACCTTGATTACCCCCCACTGAAAAGTACATGCATCAGCAATTACCTTGATTACCCCCCACTGAAAAGTACATGCATCAGAAATTACCTTGATTACCCCCCACTGAAAAGTGCATGCATCAGCAATTACCTTGTTTATCCCCCACTGAAAAGTACATGCATCAGCAATTACCTTGATTACCCCCCCACTGAAAAGTACATGCATCAGCAATTACCTTGATTACTTCCCCCAGTGAAAAGTACATGCATCAGCAATTACCTTGATTACCCCCCTGAAAAGCCTCCAGCATGCTGTTCACACAATATATCTAATTCCTCTAATCATTCACATTTACAATACAATGATATGAACAATCTATCACACTAGACAATGTATAGTGATTAATATGGAAATATTACCACTAAATAAACATGTTTATTTCTACTTCCAACTATACTTATCACAAAGGACTGTATATAACATGCTTCCCATGGGTCAATGCTTCTGACCTGGTTTTTCCCACATTCTTCCACCACCAGGATACTGGTGGCCATGTAAAACCTATCTTGTTCTGAGAAATGGTGCTAAACCCAAAAGAGTAATAACAATATTTTGTTTTAAGTACAACTAATCTTCATTTGTTGTGTGTAGTGTTAATAGTGATACTTAAACTGAAATATTGGCAATAGTGATCTATCCTGTAATGAGAATTAGTACTCATGATATTGCATCCACTTTCAAAATTCTAGGTATAATAGTTGTATAAAAGATGCAAAAAAGCCCAACTGATTATGAGCAAAACAAAAACTTAATAAAGCCAGTAAAATGTAAAATATAGGCCACAGCAATCCCCATTTTGGTATAAGGATGTGGTATTAACAAAGATGCACACACTAAACTAGTCTGCTGTTTCAAACATAAACAGAGCTTAAGAAATGAACAGAAAACGCACAATTGAAACAATGTGAAGCATGAAATATGGAAGTGACCTTCATTTGAGATCTGGATGTAGTATTCCTCAAGATGCATCCTCACACCAAGTTTCATAATTATATATATAACAGTATGCATATAGTGTGCAACCTACTCATAATCACTGCCTGGAACATAGGAAGAACAAAAGGTTGAGATGCAATGAGCCTATACATAAATATGCTTTTATCTGTGTGGACAGTGACACAAAGGACAGTAGTACTGCATCGAGTACTCCCTCACTGTAGAATTGTCTATACAAGCCATACTGAATACCAACTTACAGGTCTAACAAGCAACTTGAATGTGATTTTGACTAAAGTGAATTTTGAATTACTGTGATTTTATATTATCTTTTAATTTAATTTTTTAATGATAAAACTTAAATATTTTCTCTAAAGCAAACAAATTAGGACTCCTAATGGCTAAAATGAATAATATTAAAGTTAAATGAATTATGTAGTTTTCAAGGAAAGTTAAAGGCAGTGAGACCAAACATTTAAAGTTATGAGATGTCAAGTTACACAGCCCATCCTGGGAATGCAGCTATCACAGAAGTCAGAAGCTTGCTGTACAAAGATTCAAATATAACTTGCAATATTATTGGTTAGCTCTTTATTGATTCCATTGACCTGCAATAATTGAATGACGCCTGTTTGCATGCAATTTCTATTTGCAGTTGATACTGTTTGCACTGCCATTTACATTTGTAGATTAGATACGATAATGCCATTTCTATTTTTAGTTCAGACATGGTGATGAGAATTCTATTTGAAGTTGAGACAATGCTGCAATTGCTATTTGTAGTTGAGACATTGTATTGCCATTTCTTTTGGTAGATGAGACATCATAGTGCCCTTTCTATTTTTAGTTAGACTGGTTGAGATTTCTATTTGTAGCTGACACAACATTGCCATTTCTCTCTGTAACTGATAGTTTTGTAGAACATCAACCACAGTAAATCAATAATTTCTGCATCAATAAATTTTGCAAAAAAAAGTAAACCAGCATGATAGTGACAACATTGCCACAAGAAATTGATGCTACACACTTTTCAAACATTTTTAAAGAGTTTAGATAATATTGTTTCCTTGCTAAATTTGATCCAATTTTGTGATTTAATAGCATTTATCATAAGGAGTTCTAGGAAAAGGAATTGTACTTGTGTTAACTGTGAGTCTATTTGATTTGTTGACTTAGGGGGAGATAACTCGGATGAGATGAAATTTAATCCTGTGACCCAAATGGTGGTGGAAGAAACCCCACCTAAAAATGCCTGTAGTTTACAACATCACTGTAGGAGGGCAATTATCAAAGCCCTTACCTTGAAACGGATTCATCAGGTATGTAATTTTTGTTCCTTTTTTTTTTTGAAGCCACAATGGTTATCATATTGAACTTGCAATTAGGGTCAATTAGTGATTAAAAAACAAAAGTAGCCACATTAAATTCTGAACTTTCTCAAAATCTGACTTACTGACCCATTATGGATATATAATTAAATCTGGAAACTGATTAGACAAAGGCTCCAAAATTATAGGCTTGCTGACAAAGCAAATTGTCAAAACCACTGAAACAAGGTAACTAATGTGGTCCATAGTGTCAAATTAATTTCAAAACCTGCACAAATTTAAGACAAAAAAAAATGTCAGTGTAAAATAACAAAATAATTTCTAAACCAAACAAAATCATGAGTCTCCACCACTATCAGGACAACACTCTGATGAAGAGAAAGTTCTCTTATTCAGAATTTTTCTCAGCATGCAAACGTGGATGATACTTGTCTGTGCATGTCATGCCAACCAATATTCACGTTTTTAAAAACTGAACAGTGGGTATGATACATGAAGCACATGTGGTCCTGATGCTGTTTACACAATGATTATAAAAGAATTGGCCAAAATATATTATGGGTACGCTCTCATTAATATTTAACAATTTTTGAAGGCTATATAATTCCAGTATATAAACAACACACATTAATTACACTCTTATTTCATTACCTTGCTCTCTCTCTAAAAGATATTTGCAAAGTGCATGTTTAATTTCTTGACCATTAATATTTGAAGATCCCAACAAAAATTGTTTTTCACCTAAAATTCCAGAGTGTTTCAATTAATTGATATATCTAAATTAATTTTAATTAACCAATATTCATGAAGGAGGTGAGAGCCATTTTGTGTGACATTAGTAAATTTATTGATAGGGCGTAGCATATAGGATTACATCATCAATATTTAAAAGCAGGCACATATGGATTCATGCTGAAAGATCTAAATGTCATTTTGACATACATGATCAAAAAGAGTTAATTGATGGTCATTTCAGTAATGGCTAACCAATTAGAGCAGGTACTTGCCATGGGTCTATCCTTGGTCCACTTTTAATTTGCATATCTATTACTGATGTTTTCAATGACACTGAGTCTTGTATCAAATTGTTTGCAGATCCATATATAGTATAGTTGAAGATTTATTCATGAAAATATTCTTAATAAAATTTGCCTCTTGGCAAGACAGTGTTTGGCAAATGTTAATCCCACAAAATTTAAAAGTATGACTGTCAAAAAAAATTTGTCTCTTGGTTTTATCCTCTCTTTTTAATGGACAATATACAAATTTTTATGTTGCATGTCACAAACATTCTTAGTTCATTGATGATAATATGGCCAATGGCATACATATGTAACAGAGATAGAAATAAATAAAAATGGCATGGTAAAAATACTAATGTCCTCCATGGATTTAAATTAAATAAAAAAAAATCATTGTAAAGTCTTTATTTTGTTTTTCATTCGAGTTCATTTACAGCATGCTGACTCTGGGATAACTGTACCATCTTGGGGTAACTGTACCATCTTGGGGTAACTGTACCATCATGGGACGACTTTACCAACTATGAAAAGGAAGAAATACATATTTCACAAGGGCATACCGTTACCAATAGATCTTAGATCTCCCTTGAAAAAAATATCCTCAAAGAAACTGTTGAAAACTCAAGCTGCCCAACACTATAAACATAAAATGGTATCTTTCCACAAAATGATTCCTAATACATATATGTAATGCCCTTCCCCAACCCCAATGTATGCTAAATAACTCCTGAATAATTAAGAAATAGCAATAATATGCAGGTTCTTTTTTGCAACACTAAATTTCCTTCATACTGACAGGTTTGCAATAGTGAAATTCTCTTTCTGATCATGTGACATCATTTCTCTGATGAAGGGATAAGGCTCAATGCTAAGGAATCATGATTTAGTTTGCAAAAGAAAGGTATCTATTCCTGTTCAGATATTTAGTTATTTACTGTTTGAATGCTGTTTGGTCTTTCCTGGCTAATAAATCAACAGATGCTTGTATACTGAACAAAGCTGCAGATGGAACAGAAGGAGGTGGATAAACTTCTGATGGTAACTGGCAGCTTTTTCTTCTCATTGTTGGGTCCTGCATAGACTAGCATGATGCATTGTCTATTGAAGAGTGTGATGACACTGATATCAAATCTTTGGGTTTGAAGAAGCTTGCTGAATGTGATAGCTAACTATGCTAAAGCAGCGGCTAAAAGAGTCATCCAAAGTCAAAGCATAGTATAAGGCATCAACAATGGAAATATCTCTTTATCCAAAACCATATTAGTCTGATGGGTTGTCCTAGAGCCATGCACTGTTAATCTTTGACAGAATGGGAGAGACCTGCAGAGGTACCAAATCTTCTTGACTCCATAAATGGTATGGAATGGTTCATGACTCTTGGACAAGATAAGCCAATCATATCAACTGGGTACCATGGTATTAAATGGGACATAAGGCAACTACTGCATCACTGTTATATAATAATGGGGTGGACTGATCCCTTTCATTGCCATAGCTCTAATGTGATGATAAAATACAAGATATGTGATCAACATGTGGTCCCATATTTCAATATTATCAGTAAGATCAGCTTTGGTGATGATCTCATGTGATCTAAATCTGATGGCAGATTCATTGGAATAGAGCCATCTTTTCCTCCCTCTTGGTGCCAGGCTTCTGATACTTGGGTAGCTTATGGGATATTGGATAAAAAAAAAACTTGTCCCAACTGCATCAGGTAAGACATTGAATCTGTGCTGGATTTGCCTGAATTTGAATTGCTTGTATATCATCTGAAGATTACCTTTGAAGTATAATTATGGTGCTACCAAAAACATTTTTTTCCAGTTCAGGCAAAGGTGGAACTGGGACTGTTATGTGCAGCCATATCTACAGAGGTCTGCATGATTATCTTATTTACAGGTAAGACCTCAACCTTATAAGTATTCTCTATAAGAAATCTGTTGATTGAGGCATCCTTAGGATCAATGCTGATGACATCTTTGAGTGTACTTATTCAACTTCCCTTTTGTTCCTGATTATCTAATCATGACAGTTGACCACTGGTTCTAATCATGTGCATACTTCCATGTATTGCTTATGTGGTATACCACACATTCCTGGCTTGTACAATGATTATTGTTAACAAGTTTCTGGCACTGGCACTGACAATACTTTGTCCTGACCATTGATAACTATGAGTTCAAGCTAGTTAAGTGTCACTTTATAAAATACTGAAGTGGATGCTGCAGAACTGTTACACTGTCTAAAAAAATTAATTGTAAACATAGAGTATGTGATAGCCAATACTGGTGATGGAATGCCATGCAATTAGTGACGAGGATGCTAATGCAGTATTACATTGCCTATAGAAAACTTACCTGTAAATATGGACAGCATAAGTGATGGATTATCACAGTTAAGCCAAATAAGAGTCATTTTAAAAAATACTGGATGTGACTGGATTATTAAACTGTCTACAAAAGAACTGCAGACAGAGAATGTAAGTGACAGCTTGTATAGCTTAAGTCCACAGAATGTTGCTTATATGAGAATTCTACTGAACAATTTCATTTGTTTTCAATAGAAAAATTAATGGCACAACCGTTTAATAATAATAAACCATAAGTTTGATATTCTTCAGCCACATGAGGTTTTTAAAATTAGCTTCTGTGATGAACATATTGATGCCAGATTGGAACTGTTTTCATTTAGGAGCAAGTACATGTAGACATCATTAGTCTTTTGTTAAATACCTCATATCAATATGACTATTCATGTTGGAACAGCAAAATTTTGAAGAAGGGAATTTTAGCAGTCATACTGGACGTACAATTGGCACCATTTTTATTCAGGACCAACTGGATCTCAAAAAAAGCCTAATGATGAATACTCCATGTTGATACATGAAGCCAACTGGGTTGAGTAGAGATAACATTATTTTCAATATGGCAACTATGGTGGCCATTTTGATGGTCAATTTTCATCATTTACATTTTTGACCAACAATACACAATAAGCACTCTTCTGATGATAACCACATGTCAAACTTGATTTTCCCTTTAAAAGGGGTAACAAAGGCAAGATTTTCAAGACAGTCATCATGGTGGCTATAATGGACATCAAATTGGCACTATTTCTTCATTGAAGACCAACTTGATATAATAAATCTTTGCGAAAATCATATTTTGATATGACTTTCTGGTACCATTTCTATTCATGACCAACTAGACAACATGACAGCTCTTTCAGCAAAAACCACATCTTGAAATGACCATCCATTCGCGAGTAGTGATAAGATTTTCAAGATGACTGCTGTGTTGGCCATTTAGACATCAGATTGACACCATGTTCATCTAGGGACCAACTAGTCATCATTATAGGTCTTCTTAGGTAATCTTATGTCAACCATCCATTTAAAGTACTGATAACCGGAATTTTTCAGATTGCAAGATAATTCAAAATACTTGATGTCAAATTGGTACCATTTTCACTTAGGACTGAATAGATATTAAATGAAGCCAATGTCAGTGTGATTTTCTGTTCAGAAGGAGTAGCAATAATAAGATTTTCAAGATGACTAACATGATAGGTGTACGTCATATGACCAACTACATATTGCAAGAAGTCTTTTAGTTAAAACCCTGTATTGATATAAACCATTCCATAGGAGTATCAATTTTTCATAATGCCTGTTGTAAGAGCTGTCTTGGATGTCTAAGAAGCAGCACCATTTTCATTCAAGACCAACCAGACCTTCAGAGGAATGTATGTGTAAAGTTTGATGGCAACCTTCGAGAAGATTAAAAAGAATAGTAAGGACAAATATTTGCTGACAGATATATGGATGGCAGACGAAAAACTTTCTCATTAGCTCTTCTGACGTATGACCAACAGAGGCAAAAACCAATTTTAACATCTTCATGACCTGTTCTTTGATAATTCACAATAGTTTCTCTAAGTTTTGTCTTTCTGCTATGAGTAAAAAAGAAAACTGCAGCAGGACAAAATTTAAAATTTTAAAGTTCTCACTTTGCATTCCCACTTAATCTGTAGGTATCCAAGCTTCCCCTTCCTGTCAGATTGAAAAGAATTTTGGAGACGGTACGTCTGTCAGACCTTGTCATAAATCCAGCAGAATTATCTGATGAGCATCATCAACACCAAATATACCCAGCAACCTGTCTCCTAGACAACAGTAACATTCTTGTCAAAGTCATATTCAAAGGTACTTTTATAGGACAGCTGTTATGTTCTTATCAAGGTCAGATTCAAAGTTACTTTATATGCATTTGTTATGCTTTTGTAAAGGTCATATTCAAAGGTACTTTCAAGAACACTGATTATGTTCTTGCCCAGGTCATATTCAAAAACACTTTTATGGTATATTTTTTTTAAATTTGAGCTAAGATAACAAACACTTTTATTACTGTTACAAATAAGCACACACACACACACACATATATATATATATATATATATATATATATATATTATATATATATATATATATATATATATATATATATATATATATATATATATATATAAAACAACAGCAAGTTACTTTATCACATGCAACATACAAGTCACCAGATAACATGGTTAAGTCACCATAAAATACTGGCAACTCATTGTATACCACCAGCAAGTCAGCCACTATGTAACAGCTGTAAACAGCCACATAAAACAGAGATATAACAATGGCAAGTTATGAGATAACACTGGCAATCACTACATAATACAAGCAGTCATTAAAATGTACATTGGAGCCTTTAAAATACAACATATCTTAAAGATCACTTTCATTGAGATACACTCCATCTTTTAAAGAAAACAATATCATGTAAATTAAATGTATCCAATACAAAACTTATCATGTACAATATGAATCCAATACAAAACCATACTATTTAATGTATCCAATACATTGCCAAATCATGTATACTAAGTGTATCCAATATAATGATACACAGCCATAACATGTATACTAAATATATCCAATAACAGATACATTGTCAAATCATGTATACTAAATGTATCCAATACCAGATACATGGCCATATCATATATACTAAATGTATCCAATGCCAGATACATGGCCTTATCATATATGGCCATACTAAATGTATCCAATACCAAATACATGGCCATATCATGTATACTAAGTGTATATAATACAATCATATACATGGCCCATATCAAAGCTTGAAAACAACTTTCCTAATTACAAAGAGAAAGGTGTCAGGATTTTATTTCAATGCTGAATCTGGCAAGTCATTAATATACAATAGTTGCTAACAACCAACCAAACAAGATGACCAGTTTTGATGCCTCAAGTTGGTATTAAAAAGCAATGTAAAATAAACCTTGGAAAGTACAACACTGTAGATATTAGTAACTGAGTTTAGGTTCATGCTCATTTTCATAATGTCAAGTTGTACCTGATGAATTAGAGCCTATTCAAAATTTTGACGCTAAGAAAATTGCTAAAAAAAAGTAGATCATATTGATAGTGTTGGTGTCTGACAATCTTCAATTCAAGTTGCCTTCATCAGTAGGTAAAGCTATGTGACATTTATTTAGGAATTTGCTTTGCTGTGAAATGGTGAAAAGAGGTGAAGTAGCAAACACTCTATTTTTAACTATTTAATAAAGTGACTTTCTCCTTTAAGAATGGTTTTAATATTTTCTATATCATTTATAAAACTTCTTTTTTGCATGGTTTTAATATTTTCTATTTTCTTGTAAGGCTTTAACATGTACACAGGCTTTACAATTGTACAGAAGGCATCAAAAATGCTACACATGATGAATGGTGCTAAAAATTTAATCAGAAATGTGTTTTTGAGATGAAAAAATTTACTGTGTGTACTTGCTTATAAGACGAGTCCAAGTGCAAACTGCACAGACCTAAATTTGCTGTCCTGTCGCATGTTGTCTTGGCAGATCTGGGTCTGTGCAGTCTGTTAGGTGTAATCAGTAGAGCAAATAACATAGACCCTGATCTGCAGGCACATTATGTTGTGGTAGATCAAGATCTTTGCTGTTTGCAGAAGGACTTGACTTATAAATAGGTACATACAGTGTGTATGATTATGTACACAGATGAAAAGAAAAAGAATTCAATCAACCCTGACCCGTTTCGTCTGCAACAAACGGGGAAAAAAATATATATATTTTGCTACACAAGAATTTCAAACTGGGGTCAACATGAATTGTTATATTTACATTGATGAATGACAAAACTGGTACAATACAGCAACATGCCCACATTTTATGCTAGTACTGTAGTATTCAATAGTCATTTCATCATACACATGCAAAATAGAAATTAATGACCTTTATCCCCACCCATCCGAGATATTTCACATTATGGTACTCTACTTTAAGTAATGAAATAGCTGTAAGTGCTCCAAAACCATGGCAACCTTATGCCCCAAGCCTATCTTAATCTCACAAGGGCAATAGTTGATTTATTTAAATCGCAGATAAGAGCTCTTTTTAGCCAAGCAGACTTTAATTGGGGAAAGGGCTTCTTCAACAGCCAAGGGACATTTACTTTTCACAGAATGTAAAACATTCATGAAAACATAGCACTTCTTCAACAGCCAAGGGGCATTTACTTTTCACAGAATGTAAAACATTTATGAAAACATAGCACTTCTTCAACAGCCAAGGGACATTTACTTTTCACTGAATGTATAAAACATTCATGAAAACACAGCACTTCTTCAACAGCCAAGGGACATTTACTTTTCACAGAATTTTAAACATTTATGAAAATATAGCACTTCTTCAACAGCCAAGGGACATTTACTTTTCACAGAATGTAAAACATTCACGAAAACATAGCACTTCTTCAACAGCCAAGGGACATTTACTTTTCACCGAATGTAAAACATTCATGAAAACAGTATCTCCTGATCTCAGTATCTCAGTATCACCTAGTGGCAAAAGAGCCCATGACAATTCCATAAATAGCACAATAAATGAAAAAAATCATGAAATGGTAATATATAATCAATCAATGGTGTAATTTAATGTCATAAAATCACTAATTCATCACATTCCAATTAAAGTTGTGGAGTAAAAGATGTGAAACATACTGTTTTTGTATCTTAATTTATTATATTATTTTTATCAGTGACAACTTGCCATAACAGTATCTACTGACATCGCAATGTACTAAGTCTATACGATTGTATGTTTAGTTTTGATAGGTGAATAAGAGCAAGGGATATAGTTTCCAAGCAGGGAGGAAAAGAGAAACATCCTCTCTGGAAGCATGGAGATCATAATGAAATTGAGATTGTTTATTGCAGGTCAGAATTTGCAGTCAACTGGTCCCACATTGATCACAAGATTTGAGGTTGGAGATACTATTGTCTGCCTCTATCTACCTCTACAATCACTTGATAAGGCAATACAAACATGTATTAGAAGAAAAAGCAAGTTTGAAGATATTTTTATCCTGAAAATGATCAAAGCAATCCTGAAGTTAAAAAAAATATCAACAAAACTTACACCTTCCTGCATTGACCTTCTTCCAGATGACAGATTTCATATAGATGTGGAAGAAGATGATACAGAGGGATATACATTCAACATGGTTACAAGTGGTTCTGCAGTGTATTTAGCACCAGAAGTTTTGGCTCGGAAAAATCCTGATTCCAGGGCCCTCTCCTGGACCATAGGTTGCATTGTTTATGAACTCCTGGCCCTGAAACCTCCTTATTATGATAACACAGGGAAAAACCCATTTCAAGTGTACAAGAATATAATGCAAGGAATAGTACCAAAGGGGCCTCCAGATGGAAATCCTGATATTTTATCACTGACTTGGAAATGCCTGAAACACAATCCTGATGAAAGAATTAGTCTGAAGGACATGGCCAAGGAGGTTGATGATCTTCTTCATCGACATGGAATAAATGATGAAGACGAACAGAATATCCTCAATAGCATGGACAGTGTTGATTAATTCTGAGTATACATGATTTCTGTATGTGTGGTGTGTGTGTGTAAAAATTGCAAGCACTGTGCACACAGTATGTACAAGCCAATTTAGCCGATATCTTATTCTGTATTATCCATATGTACTTGCTTTATAAGTGAGTCAATTTGCAAAAATAACACAGATCCTGATCTGTTGTTGCATAATATGCTGGTAGATTAGGGTCCTTGTTGCTTGTTCTACTGATTACTAATAACTCTCTAGATCCACATTATGTGATGGCAGATCTGGGTCTGTATACCTGGACCTAATTTGTAAGTATATATATACAGTACAAAAATTGTATGATTTATAAGTGAATATATCCAGTAAAATCATATGGCTTAGCATAATATTCAGTGTGTTTTTCAGAAATAATTTTCTTTTAAATTTAATGATTTCTTAACTTATTAAACTTCTATTTGCTGTCAAAAATTGGTACTTGTATTTCTTATGTTTTTACAAATAAATTTGTAGCATCTCTAATCAGAACCAATCATGTTCCTAAAGCCATACAAGTTTAAGTTGAGCTTGTTTTTACAAAATTGATTTCATTTATTATTTTTCAAGGGCAAGCAATTCTATATTCTTGTGTTAAACATATATATTTATAAATATGTGTTAATGTGCTTTTTGGCAAGATTGATGTAGAAAATTCATTAGTATGAATGCTCTTTAATTCCTTTAAATTTTAACTTTTATCTATGGTTTGTTTTTAAGTTGATAAGCCAATTTATCTGAAACAGGACTATCTACCTTATTATCAACATTTAGGGTAATAGGAAAATGAATATGGAAATAAAAAAGCATAATAAACAATTATATTCCTATATTCAAGTTTACCATCATGAGTACCATGAATTGCCATTATGTGCCCACTATGTGTTTGACAGTCTTCTGTAAATACTAGCAGGGAGATTTATTGACCAAGAGGTCTCAATGACCTCCACCTATGGTCAGTGTATGCAGTCTAAAGTTAATGTGCTGAAATCATTATAATTTGCTTATCAGGAAAATCATGTTCATGAACTCTGGCCTTTATATCTCAACAGGTTTCTTGATTACCCTGAATGCAATCCATCCAAAGTTTGGTTATGAACTTACTCTGGAACAAAAGTTATTCTTGAATACACATTTTCATTTGAGCCACAATGACTCTAAACTTTGACCTTTCGACCCTAAAATCAATAGTCAGTAGGTCTCTTGTACACCTTAAGTACAATCCTCCAAAAACTTTGATCATGGCACATGGTCTAGAAATTAAGTTATTATGCAAAACAAACCCATTTTTTTTCTTTCCATCACAATGAACTTGTCCTTTGTCTTCTTCACCCCATGTTCAATAGGCTCCTTTCTTACCCAACATACAGGTCATCCAAAACCTTTGGTGAAGGTACATGGCCAAATACTGAAATTAGTGTGCAAGAACCATTTGTCTTCTTTCAATGATCTCTTACATTTTGATGCCAAGATCAACATGCTTTTTTCTTTTTCCAAAGTGTATGCAATCCACAATGTTTGGTTAAGGTCAATGTATCCAAACTATTTCTCTTGTCTCAGTCACAGTGATCTTAACCTTACTCAGTAGACTTTGTCCTTTACTCAAGTGCTAGTTTAGATGATCCAAAACTCAAATTTACACAAATCATCTTTCATATTCAGTCAGTGACCTTGACTGTTGAAGGTTTTACCCTGAAATTGATCGAGCCATATTTACCCTACCCACAATGATTAGTAACTTTAAGTGGTGGAGAACTGGAGTTATTGTGTACCAAATATGTTGATTCTTTCAGTAGCAGTTATACTGAACTTTGACCGTTTGACTCCAAATTCAATAGTGTTCTTTCTTATTCCAACTACAAGCCATCCAAAAAAGCTTGGTGTCTGTATATCATGAAAAACTTGAGTTATTTTGTGGAAACAAAATAGAAATGGATAATACGATTCCAACTTAGTGCAGAGATTGGTGGTGGTTGTAAATATTGAAATCCATAGAGATTGTAGAGTGCCTTGTTGATCAATCTAATTAACCAACTGAGGGTGCTCAGATAAATTACTGTAAGGATCTATAGATATATAATATGGCAGGTATATAAACAATGGCCACCTTCAATGAAATGATCCATTATTCAATTAATTTCCAGAATCAACATTTCTTGAAATCAGTTTTGCTGTGACATGGCAAATATTTTTCTGAGTTTATTTAAAAAATTTGCAAAATTAGTTTTGTATGTTTATTTAAAAGAAATTGGAATTTTAAAGTGAAGACAAAACTTCTCGAATATTAAGATTGCTCTATTCATTTCAATCTGGAAACAGGATTCATTATCATCTTCCCAAAGGTCTCCAGAAAAATTCCTTACCTTGGTCTCCAAAAAAAATTCTTTGTCTTGTCAAGATGTCATTAAACTGATAACCAATTGTGAAATCTCAACCATTTAACAACATCTGTGACAAAAAGAATTCAAATCAAGAGATAAGCATAAATTAGCCAGGTGATTTACTCAGATGCAGAACTGACGTCACCTAGCTGCATTAAAGAAAAAAAAGCAAGAAAACCCCGAAACAAATGCCAAAGCTTGCAATTTTCACTCCATATTCCAAAACCACCTCTCCACAACCAAGTATTTACCCCTAAACCTCCAGACAGTGACCGTGGGATCATAATGTAAAATCTGTCTATTATATGATTCAACCTATTACAAAGGCTGCATAAAGCTTGGACAGAAAATATTTGAAAATAATGCAACTTAAATTATTTTACATCTAGCTTTTTACTGTCTCCAAGGGAATGTATCATTATACCCCTCACACAGATGGCAATCAATAGGCATCATATCAACAATACACAAAACTTGGACTGAAAATATTTTAAGATTTTTAACTGAAATATTATTTTACCTCTTTCCTTCGACCCTCTCCAAGGGGCCCAATAATAATACTTCTACCATAGATAAAAATCACATCAGCAACATATCTACAGTGTATCTTGAGTTTTTACCCTGCAGCTGAGAGACAGATTCAATAACAGACAGATGGATATCACAAAACTGTTCAATAGTGGATGAAAAATAAAGAAAATGAAAACACAAATCCCCTTGTCAAACTGGTGATCAATGGTCCAAGATTTTGAGCAAATAACAAATAAAAGAATGAA
Source organism: Potamilus streckersoni (assembly GCA_016746295.1). Classification (NCBI taxonomy): domain Eukaryota; kingdom Metazoa; phylum Mollusca; class Bivalvia; order Unionida; family Unionidae; genus Potamilus; species Potamilus streckersoni. The sequence continues at coordinate 4,864,212 of JAEAOA010002358.1, read as the reverse complement.
CAGAAAAACAAGCCACAAACTAAATGAACCCTTCACAAATAGAAAAAAAAAGTCTAAATCCCAACAAACTTCTGTAATCAGTAGGGAATAAAAATGAGGATTTACAAACCAGTTCTTACATTAAAATGCGAGTAGGTGTATGGCTGATAAATATACACTGCTCACTCTTTATAATGCCATTCATGGTAAAATGTGAATAGGGGTGTGGCTGATAAATATACACTATTCACTCTTTAAAATGCCAGTCATGGTAAAATGTGAATATGTGAGTGGCTGATAAATATACACTGCTCACTCTTTATAATGCCAGTCATGGTAAAATGTGAATAGGGGCGTAGCTGATAAATATACACTTTATAATGCTATTCATGGGACCATACAAATGATCCTCACTATCTTTTTCAGGAACCAAAGTGAAATAAAATGTAGCTGAGAAAAAACCTAATTTAATCAATTTACTGGGATCCACGAAAATATCCACATCATAAGACAGGCAGCAGTATACTGGGGGAGATGGCTTTATAAAGAGGGACAACTGTAGTTTCCATGAAAATATCCACATCATAATACAAGCTTTTTTTATAGAGAGATAACTGCAATTTCCATCACAATATCCAAAAAGACACGCAGCAGCATACTGGGGGGGGGCCTGACAATATGCATATCATATCAGGCAGCAGTGTCACAGATTTTTTCTCAACTGCTAATTCTTCATATAGAAAGACTTTATTATTATTTTATGAAAACTGGTGTATTTTTATAACTGTAAATTGTCAAACTGTACAATATTATGTTCCAACTGCCTCAAGCAAAGAAAAAATTTGAAACTTGTAAAAATTGGTGAAAATTGTATATATGATCTGACACAAATGTCATAAATCCATCATGTGTGTGTGTGTGTCTGTGTGCTCAGAAGCACTGCTTGCTTAAACAGAAACCTGGTCTAAAATGCTATATTACACTCATATCATCTGGCAAGAGACAGCAGTGTTCAGCCAATTCCATTAAAATAATACTGTAAACTTTAAAACCTGAAATATGCTCATCAGACTATATGCCAGAGAAGTGGAATACCTACTGGTACAACTTTTGGATTAGATGATACAAGATCTGCACTGGTGACATGTCGTGTCTGGTCCTCATTACATTTCACATCCAAAGTGAACTCCACCGAACAGTCACCACAAAACTCCTCACATGTACAGTCCTACAAAGAAAGGATACAAGGACATGATAAACAATTCTTTATGTAAACTCAAAATCTTAGAAAGGCTGCATAGACATGTACTGTTTCATATTAAATTATATTATATCCAAATTACATGCACACTGTGTTCTTTTTATACCTCCATTGTAGATAATAACAAAACCTCCACACAAGTCATTTATATAGGATCAAATTTCAGTACAAATTAACTTATTTAAAATTGATTCCATCATTTCAAGTCATTAGTTAATATCTAGTATTGCTGGCTTTTGCCTTCAATCAGATTTCCTCATGCCAATAACAAAGTGGCTTGGATCAATAAGTGATTGTGTTTGGAAGAGAAAATCAGTTTGGCTAACTCAGTCAGCATGAAAGTTCACATTAGATCAATCAAAAAAAAATTTGCTTGGGCTCACAATGATTGGTTAACCAGATGATGAATATTCATGAGAAGTGAAGAAATCTTATAGGCAGCCATGGGTTAAAAAGTAGTAAGTATTTGCCCAGGAGGATGAAATTAATCTAGAACAAAGTATTTGCTAGATACATACTATTATGAATTTCAAAAGTATTGGAATGTAATTTTGTGATTTGTCTTAGATAAATACAGTATCATCAGTATGGTAGTCATTGTATGGACTTGGATTTTTTATTTGTTAGTTGGACACATTGAAATATTGTTGTCTGTGGGCAGAAAACAAAAAATTTATTCTCTGAGAACAAATAGTACAATTATCCAGACTGAAATGATTAGAAAATGGTAGACACCAGAAGAAACTTTTGAGAAGTCATAGTTTTTAATATTTTGTAGATTGACAGTGTTAAGGGCCAGACATTATACTTCCAATCAATATGTATATTCATTCAAGGCAAATATAAAAACAAGAATTTGCTTTCCTTTAAGCATATATTTGGTGCCGACGACTTGAATGGTTCACTCTTTTAATAATGGATATCATGCTCTTGCAGTTCTTAATATGATGGAGATTTTTCTTAACTGGTCAGCAATATATTTAAATAACCACCTTTATCATAGTGTTCTGATTTTCCAATTTCCATAAATCAATTGTCAAAGCATTTTCCAATGAAAGGCATGCAATTCATCCGCTTTATGAAATGCTCATACGAAGTCTTGTCCTATAACTCTAAAAGTACAAATGTACCTGAAAACAATAGTGAATAGATAAAATTCTTGAAAAGTGATGTCCAAAAATTACAAGGCATGAGGGAAAAACAAATTAGCAAAATTATTTTGAGATCTAAAAACTGTCTGAAAACAAACTAAAATATTATTTATTTCAAGGATGGAATGAAAGAAGCAATTTGACACTTTCTCATTTTCATATAAAATGTACAATACAGTACAAAGAAAAAATCTATACAAACCCTGGAGTACTGCATTCTATCTACAACATCATCACAAGTGAGAGGGATCAGTCCAATCCTATGAGCCAGAAACTCATCAAACAATACTGTGGAGTTTGCCTCGATCTGCACCCAATCTATTGCTGAAATATAAAACAGAAGTTTATTATTTTTAATTCTGAAATCAAACCCAGTTTTGCTTGATATTGTTTCTGCAACTTTAAATTAGTAATTTGCTGCATACTTTACTTAAGTTCCAGTCATATTTGCAAAGATCACTTTTTATTTACAATTGTTCATTTTTACAACCTGGTGAACTCTAATACAATTGTATTACTCCAAGTATTTATCAAGCTTTAGTAGCCAACTTCACAATTTTTGTGATCATTTCAAAGAGTCAAACTTAAAGTATGAATCCCAAGTCAGTGAAGCAAGCAATATGGTTCCCAGTGACCTACTTGTATGATGATGGTATAGTACTTATCAATATGCATCCCCTCACCAAATTTCATGATTCTATTATGTATACTGGCAGTAAAAATCGTATGTGAAATTGAGCTACACACAAATATTTGACCTAAGCCAGCAAAATGTGTCACAGTGACCATTTTTCATTGTAAAAATGTGGTACTAAGTATCTATCCAACCGCTCCGTGATTTTCAAAATGAAAAGCAACAAGGATATAAATGCACAAGATTTAGTCCTTTCATTTATTAATTCATAATTTCTAAATGCATCATTGCCAGGGGAAGTCTCTAACAATGTCATCCTGTGCATGCTTTAAATCAAGGAGTTTTTTTTCATTAATTACATTACCCAATCATAATACCTCAGGAGAACTTCTGTTACCTCGAAAATTCAGCACTACTAGATAACACTTTTAGCTCAAAAAGAAGCTAAACGTTATCTGGCCACCAAGGTGGCAGTCAGGCAGAGTGATATCCCCTATCCTATTAATAGCTCCATTTCTACTTCTGCTAATGCCAAGCAGCACACTCTCATCAAAAGGGACCTTGCAAACCATCTACCAAATTTCTGAAAGTGTTACCCTTACAAACTGGAGTTGTCATGACTCCAAAAGGAAAAAATATTCTGTCAAAGTTCTGCCTTCACAATTATTACTTTTCCAGCACTTAAAAGTATTTATGTACGTGCATGGGTAGTCTATGTGACTTCACAATAGTTCTGTCCATAGTGTTAATTTACATGTGTGCAAGCCTGTAGTGGACTATAGTAAACTCCTAACATCTGTATAATTTCTGCTCCAACCGGACACATACAGGCAAGTTTTCTATACCAATACAATTTTAGCATCTCTGCACCAAGCTTTACTAAATTTTTTTGTACATTTCATCAATGCACCTTCCTGTAGGTAGTTCTGTGTGTGTGTATGTATATGTATATATATATATATATATATATATATATATATATATATATATATATATATATATATATATATATATATATATATGTATATGAATATGTATATATATATATATATATATATATATATATATATATATATATACATATATATATATATATATATATATATATATATATATATATATATATATATATATATATATATATATATATATTACATACATAGATACATGATGTGAAAGTACTGACTGCATTTCCTAGTTGTCAAATTATAATTTATAAGGTTGACAGTTTGAGTGGTTGACAATTTTCATACAAAAATAACTGAATTTTTAGTCAGAAATTAAAATCCAACTGTTATAGTTGCAACTTAAGAGTGCTGAAATGGACAATTAATTTGATGCTGTGCATATCCTCATAACTGATGTGAATAATTCCTAACCAATTAGTGACACAATTTAATGCTTGTAATTTTCGATATACTCTTGTCTTTACAAAAGACCATGATGTCACAGTATAAGACAAACTACTGACAAAAACTATACATAGACTATGAGACACTTTCTAAATTTATAAATTTATGTAACAGTAAGTACATAAAACAAGTGCTTTGAAAAATACTGATTCTAAACACACTAGTATCAGCAAACATCCATAGCGCAGGGCAGTTACCTATTGTTGGAACTTCTGCGATGCATACCCTCCTCAATCCATTTGCAACACTGAAAAAATTAAACATAAGCAATAATCATACTGAGTTGAAAAATCAGAATATATGTAATTGCTTTTCAAAAGAAAATTTCTGCTAATTAACATTTTAAAAAGATGTGTTTTAAGTATCTTTGCTGATTCTAACCATCCCACAATGCATTCCTTGCAATATATTTATAATCCTAACCAAACTCAACTCAATGTATTTCCTTGTAATTCCCAATCAATATTTTCAAATCTCACAATTTGTCCAGACTTTTCAGTTATGTCACATGTATGACTTAGGTGCGGAATGAGATATGCTGCCTGGCTTTTTATGCAAGCCAGGAACTCTACACTTCATTTGCAAATGCGGTTGATTGGAAGAGTGTTAGGGGAAAATTAGTATGTAATAAACCAATATTGTCATAATTCCATTAGATCATGTAAAATCCATCCAACTGGATTATATTACTTCAATTTTATGGTGAGAAAATGAGTTTGGTAATCACCTTTTAAACTTCTGACATACTTGCCATGTCCTATAGTAACTGTCAATGTAGTCATGTAGGTGTAGTTCTTAAATGCAATACTAACATAGTTTAAACAAAATTCACTCAGTGATGTTTACTGAATGCTCTGCACCTTAACTGTAACAAAGAAACTTCTTGACAAAAATTATTGATTATGGACATTTACAATGGTGGCCAGGTACCAAACTGAGCCATGCAAAAGTGCATGTCAAAGTCTAATAATTACAATATTGTAGAGTATGATTTTATTCTTTCTTTAACATGCATATCTTTCAGTGTGACATCACACTATGTGATAATCAGTCTGAGTTGTAACGGATTGCACCATAAGGTTAACCTCATCAAAAATGCCAATATACTAACATAGATTTTTGTGATGTTTTTTCGGGGTGTTCAAATAATGAGCTTTCAATGATTGTGGATGTATGAGGGTAAAAAGAATATGAATTCTTGCCATTTAAGGGCATGTAATTCAATGTCTAAATAATGACACCCATTAGTACTAAAAGTATACATGACCTGAATGATTTATCTTCGAATTACTTCAATAGAACAATTTTTGGATATAAACAAAGTATTCCATCTCAAAAAGTTTTATGCTGGTCTTTCTCTGAAATAATTATTAGTTTTGTAGATGTTATCACTGTTGTTTCCAAACTACCGTTGTATAGTTTTGTAGATGTTATCACTGTTGTTTCCAAACTACCTCTGTATAGTTTTGTAGATGTTATAATTGTTGTTTCCAAACTACCAACGTACATAATGGCCTTCTATCCACTACGTACGCTTCAACTCAATTACTGTACTGGTTATAGACCAAATTTCGTCGCGTACCAATTGTCGCCATCATAATAATAACTCTGTTAATAATATTATCCTGATGCTTATTTTTGATCGTGCTTTTCAGCTGTAATCACTCTTTTTAATTTTTAAATAGGAACCAAAACTTTGCGTGCGATCGTGAGTTATTATTAATATGGCAACAATTGGTACACTGCGAGAATTGGTCTATAACCAGTACAGTACAGAGATTAGTCTAATCCTTAGACAAACCAGGTATGATTCGATTATTCAAGGTTATAATAAGGAATAACCTAAGATCTGTATCCTCTAGAACGAACTTTATATTTTCATCAGTTATCTGAGAAATTTGAACAGTCGGCTGATTCGCATACGGCATGTTGATCACAATAATTCACACTAAGCTTTTTCAAATGTGCGTCAGTCGTGATAGTCTAAAGGGAGCATTAATTTTTGGAGAAATGGGTACCACTCGCAAATCTAAATCGTTAAGAAAATTACTATATCAAACTAAACCATGTTTATATTTCATGTAATATTGTTATACATATAAATTTACGTCAAACACATTCGGCTTTAATAACATGCATATTCTGTTTCTTATTTTTATCACTTGGAGCATCCTCCTAACCTTAAACCTTAATGGAATATTCTGTTTTATTTCCTGTAAGCCTAACGAGAATTCACACCATGTTCCAAAATTACTTTTTCTAAAGCGATAAACCAGGTAATAATAATAATAATAATAATAATAATAATAATAATAATAATAATAATAATAATAATAATAATAATAATAATAATAGCTGTTGTTGTAATCGTATTAAATAACAAAGAAAGAAAAAACGTAAGAAAGAAAGTAAGAAAGAAAGAAAGAAAGAAAGAAAGAAAGAAAGAAAGAAAGAAAGAAAGAAAGAAAGAAAGTAATGGCTCTAAATGAGAAAGAAAAATAAACTGTAAGGATTGGTAATATCAGAACAAGTCCGGGCATGGTCACAGGCCTCTAAATATGGATTAAATCAGCAAGGCACAAATCCTGTGAGATTCAAACATTGTGACTGACCACATAACGCATGGCTTAAGACAAGACATATTATTGGTAGCACAAGGGAAAAAGTGATGACGACATACACCATAGACGTAATAATGATAGAGCACCACAATGTCTGCCCAAGGTGCAGTAGAAAATGACTAAAGTGCAATACATTGAGTACATTGATAGCGAATGTATGAATGTATACGCGTCTTGAAAACAAAAATCTCATGCACAGTACCAATCTGCCATGCCAGTATACATATCTGTCATACACAACTTCAGATCTTGATAACTTTTAATTTGGTTTTAATGTACATTAAGAAAAGAACCATAATGTACGTGGTGTATCACGGCAAAATACGGCGATTTTATATTATTATTTTGTGATAAGTGTGTATGGTCATCATTGCTCTGGTCATAGGTAATTTTAATATTTATAGTATATTTCTTTGGCTCCGCTCTCTCGCATTTGCACTGTGAAATTTTTATAAATGGCAAATTATTAGTAGAAATCTGCATACTTATTTTTTTTAACTAATCTGAACGTCTACATTTATGAGATAAATCACACAAAAACTTTTGGAGTTATCAAAGATCAAAGTTATTATAAGTTGAGTACATTTTAGTTCACGCGATGGAATCTGCCCGTGTTTGCAAGATGTTTAACGCTCACGTCTTGCGATAGTCGGCAGCGGGCAACAAATAAGGTTGATTGGCAATGTGTAGCGATTAATACAATAAAGACGATAACGAAGAGTGTAGTAGTAGTAGTAGTAGTAGTAGTAGTAGTAGTAGTAGTAGTAGTAGTAGTAGTAGTAAGCAATACAAATAAAGAAAACACATTATCTCATTTGAGGCCGTTATTAAAATAGATACTATGACTTAAATTATACTGTAGTTGAAGTATTTAATGTGAAAATCACAGCTGTACATACCTATCACACAACTAAGTACGTCACACAGTAACGCGTGCGCAAAATGCGCACAAAGACCAATTAACATCTAATTAGCATGCTCATACATACACGTGAATACACAAATCGCTCCCACAAGCACTTTGAATAATATAACATTTTGTGTCCAAAAAAAATTCGAAGTGTAACATTTAAATAATTCCTGATAAATGAAAACTACAGTTTAAAGCCTCACAGAGGTAAGGTCTGGTTGCCATATACAGGCATGCAATAAACAGTAGGTGAAATTCAGTGAGTGATTGTATAGTTACATTTCCATATGAGTGTCCGTATATTTAAAACATTTTCATCTAAGAACCTGTACAGGTACATTTCCACGTGAGTGCCTGTAAAATTAAAGATTTCTGTGTTTAATTTAAGAATGTGTAAAGTTACCCTCTCGTATTTCGTGGAAACCCATTTTTATGCTTTTATACCAGATTAGCTGATATTTCATGGAAAAATCATACCGGAGTATCCCTAGGAAAGTAGGTACATGCATGTTTTGGACATTGCATCACAATGATATTCGATGCCTCTGATCTAAGAATTCTTTACTAGCAATTTAGGAAGTTAGTAAAATACTTCGTTATGTTTGCGTCAGGTTATGAAAGGTATCATAAACTAGTTTGATGAGGTTTTCAAACGCTTACAAAATGTAGCAGTAATAGTATTCTACAGATAACAAAAATACTGGCAGGGGCATTTGAATCTAATGTAACCAAGACATACATTTTCTTCAACGAATCTGTTACAGATTGTAATCTCAAAAATTACATGAGACGAGGTTTGAGTAACAAAAGTAAAGAACAACACACGTAGAGCGGCTTTTTACGTTCTTTAAGCAACACAAGTCTTGCACAGATCATTAATCCAACCATAATTCTTGCGAGTTTTATTTCCTCTAGGTAAATCAGTTTGTCTGATGTTTACGATCCAAAAATATTAAAAGGCAAAAGCCTAATAATGTTAAACACCAGGTCTACAAAAAAAGAAACAAAGTTAATTCTACAATATCTTTAATGCGAGCATATTCCATTGTTTTAAAAGCACATTACACATTAGATGCAACTGTACATTACATGCAATGTGAACATCATACTCTACATGTAATTTAACTAACAAAGTTAGTTATACGCATTCTAGACACTTCCTTGATGTTTTTATAACAAGAACTTAGCGTAATTCTAATTAAATAAGGAGAGTGCTTTTATCATTAGCATAACATTAGAACGTGTTCCATAGTCGACAATTTTCTATTTTTGACCACAATAAAGGAACAAAAAACAAAACAAAACAACACCAACAAAACTCGTGCATAAAACATCAGGTAGGAAATTCCGCCAATTTCAGAAGGAAATGAATCCGAAAAGTGGCCGATGAACAGCAAATCCGCAAACTATACTTCTTTCAAATTTGCCGTTTATGAAGATAAAGGTCTCTGGTTGCAGCGATCAACCACATACATAATATCAAAGATTCATTTGTAATTTCTAATTCTCAAGTTTATTAGACAATATAGAATTACGGTTTGGTTGATGTTGTATAGCCATACAATTTTGATTTAATTGTATTGTATATCATTTAAGTGTCTTCATTTTCTTGTCAGACGTGCATTTGTTTAAATTATATCATTGAGTCGAACCACAAGTTATATTAACTAGGTCCTCGTCTTTAAATATAGCATCGGAGTCGGACCACAATTTCAGTAAACTAGGTCATTGTCTTTAAATATATTATAGCAGTCGAAATCACAAGTTTTATAAACAAGGCCCTCGTCTTTAAATATAGCATACGAGTCGAAATTCTATTAACTCACATCAGTGCATATTATTGGTGATATAAATGTGGACAGATGTGGACAGTGATCGTATTACATGATAAGCAAAAAGTATAATTGCCTAGAAATATGATAGAGAATGTTTGCAGCTTTTTGTTCCTCCATCCAAATGTAAACAAAATTGGGCAAATGGATGTGGGATGTAAGGTAATAAGCGAAGAAGTACGTAAATCTGTATCGCTGCTTTGCCTCATCGCGATATCTCTTTATCGCGATGAATTTGCTCAAAGTGCATTGCAACATAGCGTTTGATATTATTTAAAAAAAGAAAAGAAAAAAGAACTATGCTAGTTAAACCCTCTTTGTTTTCTCTTACGCTGAACTAGTTTTAACATCTTTTACGTATTCATAATTTTTGCATTATAAATTTACTTTTTATTTGGTTTATTTTCTTTGAGATCTATGAAATGTGTAGCCTTTATTTTATTACATCCTCTTAAATATCGTTGCCCTTTGTCTCGAATGATTACATATCTACATTTATTTGAAATGATTTATCTTCCTAATATTTTTTTTAAATATATGAAAATTTTAATCAGGGCTATACATCCTTGATTGTGCATGCATACATGCATACTTACATACATACATACATACATACATATTACATACATACATATTACATACATACATACATACATACATACATACATACATACATACATACATACATACATACATACATACATACATACATACATACATACATACATACATACATACATACATACATACATAGAATGAATCGGTGCTTTCAAAATGTAAATGCCAAAAGATAAAAGACTTTCACATACGCCAATAGAATCTTAAACTAGTATCAGATAAAACAAAAGGGTATAATTATTGTGAAACGTGTAGCTAAAACGTTTTGTTAAAATTAAAGTTTATAAAATTGTTAAAAACTTGAACTTATTATTCTGAGAAGTATTGCACACTGGCAGTGAGATAATTTTCTTTTACACTTTTGAATGCAATTCTATACCACACATTTCCTTCACGATTCAAATATATCCATTCAGAATTTCCAAATTCGTATTTATTTATGTATCGTCAATCCGAAGAATGCTTTTCCATTATGAGATTACGGATTAAAATGCGAGTCGGTGTAGCAATGTACGTGGACACTTCCGGGAGAAATCATTGTTTCATACTGCCAAGATGTCGTTCTCAGAGAGTAGCTTCACAAAGAAATTAACCGAGTTAAACAACACCCAGCAAAGCATTCAGACACTGTCACTGTGGCTTATCCATCACAGAAAACACTCTAAGACCATTGTCCAAGTCTGGTTAAGGGAACTTCAAAAAGGTGAATCTATTGCATGCCAAGAGCCATATGGTAACGTTAAATTACTTCACCATATTAGTGCACAGGAGTAAGGTAGCAGTGGTACACGATTTTTATTCCGTTTAAAAATAACATATTTCATGGTATCATATAAAATATATACTTGTACTGATTTTGAAATTGTAAATTTTATGTAGATATGTTAATAAATCTAGAAGATGCATTCAAAATAAAATTTATAAAAGTTCAGTTCTCCATTTTCTTTTGTGTGTGAAGCATGTTCCTATGTTATGAAATAAATTGGATCGAATGCAGAAATAGTGTTAATATCTTTTTCACATTCTTCCTTGACCCCTTTTCTCGAAAGCAGCAAGTTTAATGGCTCAAATATTCGTACCCTCCTCATGAAACATTTAAGTACAAGTCATACATGTCGTGTAGGCCTACAATGTAAGACACATCACGTGTTATTTATGTTTAAGTGGTACATATTACTACCTAAATAATGGCCTTGTATAGTGTGTTCTGATGTCAGTTTATATTGGAACGAGTAGTCAAAGTTTCATTAATATTTCACACACTTGGCAGCCCATATGGTTACTTTTCCATATATTGATATGTAATTAATATACTTACTGGTCTGTTTTTATCGTGGTGGAATTAAATCTGACACTAGCAAATGGACTCATTTTCATGTTCCATTGGCATACATTTGAAATTTTTTTTATCCGATGGTAGTCTAGGTACACTGAGGTATGTTTAAATAGGTTCATGTGGACGATATGTTTCTTGAATGAAACAAAACATTGCTTACATTTCCAATATGCGTTTCTGATAGCTCAAGTTTCAGCAGACAGGGTGAGCAAGCTGCTTGCCCTTTCAGTCGACCTGAATTATCTATAGCTAATATCAGAAGGTTTTGTGGTATTATTGATGTAACCAGACTTTATAGAAAAGAACACACTGCCTTCAATGGCTGATCAAAGAGTGGTCATCAATCCCCCACTGATGAGTCTAGGAAGGCAGTGATGCAGGACTCAGTCTGTGTGCTCAAACATTATGTAAAGTGCTAGGAAAAGTACTTTGTGGATTTTCAACACAACTTTTTTCTAATCCAGCTGGGGAAAGAGGATGTAACCAACCATGTCATGGCATCATGGCTAAAGTGGGTGGTATGCTTGGCATATTCTAAAATCTCAAGAGATCAAGTATGTTTCACAAAGATCTCACATCATGAATCAGAACTATCTCAGCAAGCCTCATGTTTAAACAGAATATGATAAACTGAAGCTTCATAGATGCATGTACAGGTAACCTTCTCAAGCTCCATTCTGCATTATAATCTGGCTTCACAGAGACGAGAATTCAATCTGGTAGGTCCCATGGCTGCAGCCCAGATGATCACCAGACCAGTTTGAAGTCAACACGGCCTTGCCAGAAGCATAGAACAGTACTTCACTGGATTCTCTGTAATAAAGTCTTTTGTTTCCATTTTTTAATATCCAAGAACTGTTGACATGGCTTACATGACCATCAGTTGTGCTGTTCTGATATTGAGATTTTAACCTCATACAGTGAAGAATTTTTATTCTCCTGCTGGAGTGGTGGATGCTAAGAATTACCTCCTCTTGGTAATTATAATGTAATCAGGGAATGTATCCAAAGGAGAAAGTAAATTATTTTATAAATTATGTTTCTTGTAGAATTTCTTACAAAGACTCAGTCATGTTAATACTGTATTAAAACCTCTTACACCTCCCAGCATATGCAAGCATCTTCATCGAAGTATTGCTCAAGCTACAACTGGTAAACAGCTATAATCACCTAGTGGTAGTAATGGGAAGAATTGTGATCCTTGATTTAAATATTTACACTGAAAATAAGGCTAATCATGTGTTTAATATATACATTTTCTTTTAACTTTATCACTGTTCACATGACTGTAATTATTTTAGTATATTGGCATAAATCTGAATGTATTTAATCTTTATATAAAGATGCAGCCAAAAAAAGTTGCCAGTGTGTTATACAGAAAGAACATCACTTCAGACCAACTAACAAATGCAATTTTATGCATATTATTTATTTAAAAATCCAGCTGAAATAATACAGAAAGAATGTAAGAAAAATATTGCTTGATATTTTGCTTCATTTGCATGTAAATGTTATTGGAAATGCACATTTAAGTTACTGAATTTTAGACTATATAAAAGAAGGGAAACTTAAAGTAGAAAAGAAATTGTACAAATGAATAAGATGTAAGATTTAAAATTAAATCTTTTCAATAGTCAAATAATGTATAGGGTTTACATCAGACTATTTATAACTACATCAGACCTGTATAAGGTGTACATCAGACTCTTTATAATCACATCAGACCCTGTATAAGGTGTACATTAGACTCTTTATAATCACATCAGACCCTGTATAAGGTGTACATTAGACTCTTTATAACCACATCAGACCCTGTATAACATGAGACCATTTATAACCACATCAGACCCTGTATAAGGTGTACATCAGACCATTTATAACCACATCAGACCTTGTATAAAGTGTACATCAGACCCATTATAACCACATCAGAACTTTTATAAGGAGTACATCAGACCCTGCATAACGTGTACATTAGACCCGTTATAACCACATCAGAGCCAGTATAGTGTGTATGTCAGACTCTTTATAACTACATAAGACCCAGTATAGGGTATACATCAGACCATTTATAACCACATCAGACCTTGTATAAGGTGTATATCAGACCATTTATAACCACATCAGACCTTGTATAAGGTGTACATCAGACCATTTATAACCACATCAGACCTTGTATAAAGTGTACATCAGACCCTGTATAAGGTGTACATCAGACCATTTATAACCACATCAGACCTTGTATAAGGTGTACATCAGACCATTTATAACCACATCAGACCTTGTATAAGGTGTACATCAGACCATTTATAACCACATCAGACCTTGTATAAGGTGTACATCAGACCATTTATAACCACATCAGACCCTGCATAAGGTGTACATCATACTCTTTATAACTACATCATACCCTGTATTAAGAGTTCATTAGACCCTTTAAATCCACATCAAACACCGTATTAGTAGTACATCAGACCCTTTTAATCCACATCAGACCCTTTGTATCCACATCAATCAGACCCTGTATCCACATCAGACCCTGTATTACTAGTACATCAGACCCTTTAAATCCACATCAAACACCATATTAGTAGTACATTAGACCCTTTAAATCCTCATCAAACACCGTATTAGTAGTACATTAGACCCTTTATATACACATCATACCCTGTATTAGTAGTACATCAGACCCTTTAAATCCACATCAAACACCATATTAGTAGTACATTAGACCCTTTAAATCCTCATCAAACACTGTATTAGTAGTACATTAGACCCTTTATATACACATCATACCCTGTATTAGTAGTACATCAGACCCTTTGTATCCATATCAGACCCTGTGGTACTAGTACAGCAGACCCTTTGTATTCACATCAGACCCTATATTGAGAGTATATCAGATCATTTATAACAAAATCAGATCCTGTATTAGTAGTACATCAGACCCTTTGTATCTACATCAGACCCTGTATTAGTAGTACATCAGACCCTTTATATCCACATCAGACCATGTATTGGGAGTACATTAGGACCTGTATTGGGAGTGTATCAGATCCTTTATAACAAAATCAGACCCTGTTTTAGGAGCAAACCTTTGTGCATGGATATACAATTTAGGGATGCTACATATTTAAGGTGGTTCTTTGATGTTTTATCCATTTTGTCAGTTTATGACACTTTATTGTTTACATTTTGTTAAATTCACAACTTTTTCAATCTAGAAGATGGAAAAGATGACAGAATAATTAAACAAACTATCACTTGTGATAATAAGTCTTTTGTTAGTGTGTTGTGCATTAATATATCAAACTATCCATTGATCTGTCTCATGGTCCATTTATCCATTGATCTGTCTCATGGTCCATCTAGTCATTGATTTGTCATGATATATCTATCCATTGGTCTGTCTCATGGTCCATCTATCCATTGATCTCTCTCATGGTCCATCTATCCATCTGTCTGTCTGACTAATACATTCATTAGTTATTTTCAGGCTTTTATAAAAATAAGGGGATAAAATGATCCTGTGAGTGTTGCATACATGATGGAGGCTTCAGACTTTATGACTTGACTGGGTCTGGTCTGTAGATGGCAAATTTGTCTCATAGTTCTATCTATCACTGCAGGGTTTAGATTGGGGTGTCAGAGGACACTTGCATATATTTACTTGCATATCAGACTTGTAGAAATTTCATAACTTGTCCATAAATATGTGTAACAGTTTAGGCATTTATGAACCATACACCCCCTGGAGATAGAGATTTGATAACTGGTGGTGGTGACATCTATGGTTAATCAGGAATTGTATTTTTGGGTTGTTAAAAATGGAGAAAAGCTTAAGGATAATGCTACTTTGTAAAAGACTTCAAGTTTATTCTAGTTTATTGTAGTAGACTTCTAGTTTACTGTAGTACACTTGTTTATTCTAGTTTGTTGTAGTAGACTTCTAGTTTATTGTAGTAGACTTGTTTATTCTAGTTTATTATAGTAGACTCTGCTTTATTGTAGAAGACTTCTAGTTTATTATAGTTTATTGTAGTAGACTTCTAGTTTATTATAGTTTTTTGTAGTAGACTTCTAGTTTATTATAATTTATTGTAGTAGACTTATACTTTATTGTAGTATACTTCTAGTTTATTGTTGTAGACCTATAGAATATTGTAGTAGTCTTAGTAGATTTCTAGTTTATTGATTGATCATTAGCTCAGTAACTAGTGATTTTTTCATATAATGGAAAACAAATTTGTCACTGTTGATGTGATTTCCTATCATGGGAGACAAATCTGGCAATATTGATGTGATTTCCAATCATGGGCGAGAAAGCTGTCACTAGTGATATGTTTTCCTATCATGGGAGACAATGCTGTCAAGGTGTGTAGTTCAGAGACCAAAAAAAATGAAAGTTAATTTCTATTGCAGCAAAACCTGCCAAGAGACTGACATTTATGTACTTGGCCAATGATGTCATCCAGAACAGTAAAAAGAAAGGACCAGAATTTACAAAGGATTTTGGATCTGTGCTCATGGAAGGCTTTCTGGCTTCAGTGAAGTAATTCAAATATTTTATTGCTTGTGCATTTTTTTTCATTAATGATTCAAGAGTAAGATGGCATTGTTGTAACATGTAATTTCTGCTATTGGATTGCCAGCCCCGGTCATTTACCATGCTGAATCCCTGTGCTCAGTGCCTTGACAAGATTTAACCTTGAAAGTGATGATGTATAAACAGTACACTCTAATAATTTATTAAATTTAATGATTGCTATAGTAATTGATACTTTTTTACAAGTTGCTTTATACAGCAATTTCTCTTTATTGTAAACAAATGCTTTCCATTCATATACTCTGTGTGACTCGGCTGTTAATATGAGATACTATTTGAGACAAGGGACATAACTCATACCTGTGATACTTTCTGAATACAAGAGTTTGAGATACTCTTTGCGGTGAAGGATATTAGAAAATGCATACCACTTATTCTTTCAGAGTACTGGACAAGGAAATTTGACAAAATATTCTCTGAGAATAGTAAATTCTGTAAGATTTTCAATGATGTAGAATATAAACATTTAGGTTCACTCTAACACCTCACTGATTATTTGGAAGATTATTTGGCACATGCATATAAATCATGACTAAAGCTGTCAGTGGCTACCCAGGTAATATGAGCTATAGGATACCCATTTACTGTGTACAAGTTTTCCGACAATAATTGTTAAAAGAGCACTCAATTTATAAGTTGAGAATGCTTTTGATGAAGCCTTGAATATGTCCTTTTTCAGTGCCAGGCAGAGGTCTGACTATTCCAGCAAATAATTGACCTTAAGCCACGATCATATTAAGTAGTAGAAAAATTATTTTAGAATAATTATTAAAGGAATGGATATACAACAGTCTGAAAATGAAAAACTATATGGCATCATGATACACAATATCTTGTACTGGACAATGCAAGTTAATAATTTCATTAAAAAAGTTAACTCACTGCTTTATCTCTTGAACAGAATAATATCATATCTTTCTCAAGAACAGAGAAAGATATTCTACAATGGATATATCATGTCACACCTACAATAGTGTTGTTCTGACTGGGTTAATGGTTGTATAGAAAATCAGGAAAGATAACTGAATTTTAAAAAAAAGTGCAGCTAGAGTTATTCTTCATTCTGATTTAGATGCACCATCAACAAATCTTTTTAAAAACCTAAAATGGCTTTTATTTCAGCAGAGAGCAGTTTCAAAATGGTTTAATAGTCTATAAATCCCATGGTTTTGCTCTTGGTTATCTTAAATGTAAATTTTGTTGAAAGTGTACATATGTACGAAGTTATAAGATGTATGAAGTTATATGATCCATCTCAAACAACAAATTATACTTACCTAAACCAAATTCAGAGTTTTATAAGAACGGTTTTGCTTTTTCTGGAGTTAAGCTATGGAATTCAAAACCACTTTATATAAAGTCAGCTGACTCATGCTAGGTTTTCAAAAAGCTTCATAACCAACATCTACAGAAACAATCATTTGTATGATTTTGTTTAATTCAGTACTTCTACTTTTTACAACATTGTTATCATGTACTCACTTATAATGTTTTACATATACAGTGTTCCCCCACTTATTGTGGGTGTTCCATTCCAGGTCCACCTGTGATAAGTGAATTTCCACGAAGTAGGGACGCTAAACTTATTTTACTAGTTATACATTATTTTAAGTCTTTATAAACCCTCCCCACACTCTTATTTATAATTCTTAGCTTTGTAGTAATGATGATGATCGTAAAGTTGCTTGGCTGTAGTCCCTAATCTTCTTCTCTAAGGAAATTTTTTTTATCATCATTAATCCACAAGGCTAATGCAGATTCTATCTTCATGATACCCTTATTATGAGGAGTAAGCACCCTTTTTGTGGTCTTGTTGAAAGTCACTGTTGCTGTAGACCTGATATTCTTCTCTTCCTTCTTGATATAACGAACCGTAGATTCATCGATTTCGTAATGGCGGCCAACTGCAGCATACAATCTCCCTTCCTTCAGCATGTCGAGAGGCTTAATCTTCTCTTTTCTCGCAAGCATCTTTCACTGGTGCTTAGGTTTGCTGCCAGAAACCGTAGAAGTTGCAGAATGTTTGGGTGGTATCGTAGGCCTTGAATAAATTTAGTCTCTGACAAAAATTTCACAAATTATGTACACAAGATGAAAACTACAGACACGTGACAGTTGGAGGCTAACGTGAAATGGAAGAGCTGAGAAGGGGTAGCTGCACATAGTGAAAGAAAATGATGTGACGGTCACTGAGCCAATCAGCGACTGGAATACAGAGCTGCATTCTCTGGTTGGTCGCTTTCTATCAATCAACCAATCATGTGTTGTGTACAATCTCACATCTGCATGTAGCATCTCAAGTACTACATTTCATTTTTGGTGTGTATACATCTGTCAAATAAATACACTATTTACTGTAAATGGTAATTTTTTATGATTTATAATATTCTTTTAATGTTTGAATATTATTATTATATTTTATCCATTTTGTGATTTTTAATGCAAAATTCATCAAATCTATACATTACAGTACAATACATACTTTGCATGTGCAAAAATACTTTAGACGGAGTACCACAAAACCCAACGAAACAGCGAAAATATCGTGATAAATATTTGCATTAATATTTTTTGAAAACCCGCAAAACAGTGAGTCCGCGATAAACAAACTGCAAAGTAGCGAGGAAACACTGTAATCATTACTACTTTTTGTATTAATCCTCTATGTGTATATCCTTAAAGCATTTTACAAATTTTATTGAAGCATTAGATCTGTTGTTTTGTTTATAGTAGCATTTGTTATCTAAAGACACCTATCTTGTAAAAAGTTTGCATCTATATATATATATATATATATATATATATATATATATATATATATATATATATATATATATATATATATATATATATATATTAGTACAAATGTCATTGTAGAAATCCTCATGGAAGATCAGTTGACCAAATGAGCTTATTATTGTTATTGTTATCCCAGAGCTTGTTTTTCGACATGACGACCTTTCAATTGTACTGCAGGTGTGTGGTTCAGTGGAGAGAGTGCTTGTTTAATCTTTCTGCACAACACACTTGTGTTCAGTTGCAAACTTGATTTGATTTGACAAATTGTATGATTCGAGTGATACTTATAAAGGTCAAGCTCAGTCTCCAAACATACATCAGTGACAGTGAGGCAAATGAAAGGCGAGTTAGATGTTTAAAATAAAAGGTATTCTCACACTATCTTGTTTGTTTGTACCCCTTACTGATTTTATAAACAGATGGTATCAAGGATATATAAAATGCATAAAGCAGTCATTGATATATAAGTTCTAATTTGATTGTCATGAGGGGTCCCAAACACTGTCAGCTTGTTGGCATTTTGAATCAAAAGGGAGTTTCTTTAATCATACTCTCATCATTTTTGTTTGGTTAAGTCTATGTTGTCAAGCAGAAGATGTGATGTATTTCTTTGTCTTTGAAAATCTGAGTAATTTCCTAAAGCTAAGCATCTTTCCGACAAAACGAGTTCATATTTTCCCATACAAATACAGTAACATTTTTATTATATGCTCATTTCTTATTCTTCCCAAGGCTTAAATATATAAACAAAAATAAACTGAAAGAAACAAAGTAACTAAATGTACGCCATATTCCGAACTAAATATATAAGCGTTGATGGATCATTACACAACATTATTAATGAGCGCATAACTCTCCCCAGATAAATATGAAGTTGGTCGCGCGATAGACATAAGTTTCAAAAGAAAATGGCGCTTGCTCTACTTAAAATTTAAATTTGGAGTAATATTGTTGATGAATACGCATTGCAACAACTTTTCCATTTGATCTGGAATGAATACCTTTTGGTCAATTCAAAGCAATCTTTTGATTATGGTCTGGATTTATCTACATGAAGTGACTTGCATTGGTTTCCAGCAGCGTATGCCAATTTAATGTTTTGAATTGTGTTGACATCGACATGCATGTTTCTTTTCTGTCATTGAATGATTCAGATCACAATGTGGGAAAATTATGAAGCCTTTCCATTGCAATTATCAAAAACATGCTGTGGAATTTCATGTTTATTTCATTTTGAGTGCAGTAAGGAGGATGTATCTACACTTGGAATATACTCGAAATTATAGTACAATTTCAAAATGTTTAATCAATCTTGAGAACCCATGACATGGCTAATCTAATTCAGATTTACAGACCTATGAAAATATATTTTTTAAGGAAATTCAGGATGTATAATTGTAAGTATATTTTTGGCCATTTTTATTAACAGCTAAAGAAGATAGTTTATGTGTATAACTTGCATTTTATTGTGAGGAACCTGTATAGCGTCAATATATAGTTAAATTTGAAACATTGTATCAAAAAAGTAAATGCGGAATGTGCCAAAGCAGTTTGTATGTGTCAGTCTATGAAACATTTGCTGGTATGTGGCCGTCTATGAAATAGATGCTGTAGTTCATTCATAAAAAATTGTTTACGTTAGAAAATAGTTCCCTTACATGTGGGATACAATATGAAGGTGTTCAATATCATTGAATATTGCACGATTCTGACAATATAAAGTTAACGGAGAAAAAAGATGAGCATATAATAATTGCAAATATTGGATGCGGTTTAAACTTGAGTTAGTGATTTTAAATTTCAGTTAAGTTTGAAAATTCAGAACCTTTTATGATTTTTAGGGATGCAGATGATAAGATGAAGGGAGCTGTAGACAGGATCTTGAACATTTGGGAGGAGAGAGGAGTGTATAGCAAGGATTTCATAAAACAGATCAAACAAGGAAGAGGTAAATCTACTTAACTATGGAGGTTGTAATACCATATATGTTGTAGTGAACTACTATTAAAGTTTGTGTCAGACCAGAATAGATGGATTGAAGAAAGGAATGAAGAATAAGTGGATGGATTGATAGACATAGGTACTATTAACTGTGGGTGGCCACATGAGGATATTCTTGGCTACAGCAAAAAACTTGGACTGTAGTCAGCAAGAATAAAAATATGTCTCAAAGTTAATTTGAATTTATTGTACAGCAACTCCATCAAACAAGTAATACTTAAGTTAACTAACACTTGAAGTTATGTATTAGGTTTTACTGTGTAGATTATCAGCCAGTAAAATCACCAGAATGGAAGCTCCCATTGCTGGTTTAATTTACTCTGCACTCTAGTAGAGTTTAACAATGGAGCATGTTGTATTCTATTGGTGAAACGGTTAATCAATATCAATATTTTTCCATATTGATACTCATATTGGTACAAGAAGCTGAATATCAATACAAAACAGAACTTATTCAATACATGTTTCTTTAATCATCAGCAGTTGTTACTAATTATTAGTCCTTTGCCTTTT
This sequence comes from Potamilus streckersoni, assembly GCA_016746295.1. NCBI lineage: Eukaryota > Metazoa > Mollusca > Bivalvia > Unionida > Unionidae > Potamilus > Potamilus streckersoni. The sequence goes on along the minus strand of JAEAOA010002358.1, from coordinate 4,842,539 downwards.
TATTCTTTAAATTGAGAATTCATTTGAGACAGCCATATCAGGCACATACATTTATTTTTATCAGTAACATAATAAAACTATTAGACAACACCCAGTCACCCTCTGCAAACTGGCAAACACAAGGTGAGTAAGTCACATGTTTTGAAATCTGCCCTTCCCCAATTCCATCATGTCAGTATGCTAAGCCACTGATGACATCTATCAACATCAAGAAACACTCCAGATTTGTTCCCCATGTATGATTTAAGTCCTTTACTGATCATTTCATAGGCAAAGTTTATTCATCAGAATAGGTTACTTAATCATAATACATTTAAAGAAGTACTACTACCTTGCAAATCCAGCACTCCCAGGTTAAAACTTTTTAGCTAAAAAGCTAAAAGTTACCTGACTACTTTTGCTCATTCTGATCAGCACAGTCTATAGAGACCTTGTAAAATCTGCACAAGCAGTTTGGACATTTTCTGCAACAAAACAATGTGGAGGAGTTTCATCTTTGAAGTGAAGTATACCCTGGCTATTGATTTCCAACTTTTTTGTTCTTCCTATCACCAGCAACTATGTTTCCTAAATTTTCCTAACTTTTTACTTTGCCATTAAAACACACTTAGGTACCATTGCTAATTTAGCTGTACGATTTGTGTTGACATTCCCTCACATTATACTAATGGTATAAATAAATGCATGTCTGGTGCATGAGATAGAAAACTCATTTATTATTTATCTAACATTTCTGTGGAGTCTAGATACATGCTGTTCAGTTTAAACGTTGCTACGTATCAGCTCGTTCAAAGTAACACAAAGAAAGAGTGAAGACATTTAGCTTTGTAAATTTTAACAAAATCAATTTATTTCCCTCGAAAACATGGAGAAAGCAAACATATGAAAGAAGACTTACAATTTGCAAAGATCAAAAAAATTGTTCTAAAGTTGTGAAAACACGTAAGTCCTGTGATTAAACAGTTCTAAATTAATACAGTCTGAATCTCAGTTCCATTCCAAGATGGCATATGATGACATCAGATGAAGGTTAACACAGACTGTCCAGAATTTTCACTCTGAAGCACAATTTGTATTGTTCTGTTCTAATTTAGAAATTATTTCAGCAAATGTCTTTGTCCAAAGCCAGTAGTTTTGTTCTCCAGGGAAAATAATTACTTAGGAAGTAGATGAAGTACACCTACCACCACTAACAGCACACATGTTGTTCCTCATACGTATGGACAAACAACTCTTTCCAGCACAGAAATATTTTTTAAGGTATTAAAACTATTAGATGTTAGTGACTCAGCTATGATCATGACTGACTATTACTGATATTTCTTACAGGTAACTGAGCATTTAAAGCAAAATAATATGTCATGTCATGTACACATGCACGAAGGACATTTGTGATTTTGAAATATCACTTTGGTATTACAAAGCGTAAACAAGTAATGACGTGGTAGCAGCCAATCATTTACAAAGCTTATCCAGACTGTTTACTTACAACGACAAAACCCTCATATGAAAATCATGCTTACACGAGTCACATTTATGTTTTTAAGTAAACACAATGTTTCTAACAAAATATTAGACCTTACTATCATAATCATCACCATAATAATATTTACATTTTAATGATAAAAATGAAATTAAATTAAAATAGATGTGATGTGATGTCATTATGATTTTAATGTAGCTTTAACAATTTTTCAGTCATATCGCTATGATGTCTGCAATGTGGCAGTTTATAGTGATGTCTAGCACAGGGGCATCTTGCCACAGACATGTAGCATGATATCCCACCCAGTCACATTATCCTGACACTAGGCCGACCAGTCCTAACACTAATCTCTTAATGCTGAGCGTCAAGCATAAATTAAAATAGAAATAAAACAGCTAAATTGAAATCTTAACAAACATGATTTAATTACAGGGTCGTAACATCAACTTGTCTTAGCATCAAATTCACAGCTGCAGTTTATACAGCATACCCACACTGTGCTGCTAAGCACTTCCTGCAGATGATGCCCTGTCTATACAGGCAGTTTCATGGGTCAGTCTTACCCACAGACACTTCCTGTGGGGGATGTCCAGTTGATATAAGCAACCTTATGAATCAATCTTTTCAGCGTAGTACCTCAAGACACTTCTGGTATGCAGTGTCCATCATGGTGCCTCGGTTTCTAAGCGAAATTGCTTCACTTGCCGTCAAGTCTCTGCCACCCAAAAGAGCCTCTACTTAGAGACACCTTGGAAATAATGGGATATAACTCTTAAATGCAAAAGTAGTCCTCAGCATTCTATTTCAACTACTTTGTAAGTAGCACAAGAGACATCAACTTCAATTCCTTAATCCAGAAACTATGAAAACTGTCCCTTACGTTCCCTCCTCATTATTACATCATGCTGTGATGAGTGAAATTCCAGCTTGGACTAAAGATGTTTCTGCCAATTCCCATCGGAGTTTTGTCTACCTCTTTCCTCATCATCATCTGCCAAGTCTAGTTCTGACATCGCATGGTCATTGGTTTGTTTCAGAAGGATCTATTTTTTATTGTTTCCATAATCTGTCAAGTTAATAGCATTTTGGGACTGAAATTGTGGGTTCAAACCCCAGCAGAGTTTTACCAAAGACTTTTAAAAATGGTACTAACATCTGCCTCACTAGGTGTTCAGCATAAATAGGTTAATGTTAGAACTAGTCGGTCTGTTGTCAGGATAATGTGACTGGGAGGGACATCATAATCATGTCTGCAGTATGATGTCCCAGTGATAGTCATCACTATATTGCCAAAATACAGACATCATAGCACTATGACAGAAAAATTGTTAAAATTATGTTAAAAATCCAAAACTCTCTCACACACACACACACACACACACACATGTGCATTACTTTTGCCTGGAGGGATTTACAGTTAGAATCTTGGCATGGTCTTTATGAGAAGCTGCCATTCATATGGTGTCAGTGTGTTTCATAAATAAGCATGAGGCAGACAACTGACTCCATCCCTAAAATCTGAGATTAAAGCAGTCATTGAAATTAACCTAGCATTTGCATTTGCAAGTGACATTTTCCACTCTTAAACAGATGTCACAGAATGCAAGGAACATAGCATCACATTTTTACAAAACAATGTCGCAGAATTCAAGGAACATAGCATCACATTTTTACTAATAAATGTCACAGAATGCAGGGAACGTAGCATCACATTTTTACAAATAAATGTCACATAATTCAAGGAACATACCATCACATTTTTACAAATAAATGTCACAGAATGCAAGGAACGTAGCATCACATTTTTACAAATAATTGTCATAGAATTGAAGGAACATAGCATCACATTTTTACAAATAAAAGTCACAGAATTCAAGGAACAAAGCATCACATTTGTACAAATAAATGTCACAGCATGCAAGGAACATAGCATCACATTTTTACAAATAAATGTCACAAAATTCAAGGAACATAGCATCACATTTTTATAAATAAATGTCACAGAATTCAAGGAACATAGCATCACATTTTTATAAATAAATGTCACAGAATTCAAGGAACATAGCATCACATTTTTACAAATAAATGTCACAGAATTCAAGGAACATAGCATCACATTTTTACAAATAAATGTCACAGAATTCAAGGAACATATCATCACATTTTTACAAATGTCACAGAATTCAAGGAACATAGCATCACATTTTTATGAACAAATTGATTGAGGAGCATCACCCTTACATTTTTACTGCTTTCCCAGTTTTTGAAGAGATTAGGTGATATCTCCCTTTCATTGGCAAATTCTCAGATACAGCTTAGTAACCCGGACCCAAATTTTCATTCATAATGCATATAATTTGGGATCAGTGCTGTTCATCTTACACAAATCAACTGACCATGATTTGTCATTCATTATGTGACAGCAGCTCTATGCCTACACTGTTTGCATTTGGGTGCAATATATATGCGCTCAGTTAATTCTGATACTTTCTCATATAAGAGTCTGTGTTTGTTTCATTGATTATTCTTAACAAAACTGAATATACCCAGATATGCCAGAACATTTTGCAGTGGTAGATCTGGGACTTTGCAAAACTAACTTAAATATACAAAGTAAGTATGGTATGTTTTACAAAGCTACATATAGTACACATTGCAGAATACTGTACATGAAATTTACTTTGGACAAATTCTCCAGCATTTTGCATATTGAAATAGCCCACATGCATATGATTATTTTCTGGCTTTGTTTTTAGTGAGTACCCCTGTATCAGAGCCACCTGTCAAGAAAAGGAAGAAAAAGGAGGAGGAAGGGAAGCAATTGAGTCTCCTGGAAGAGCTGGAGAGCAATTTTGCTCCCGATTATTCTAAGGCTGTTGATGTAAGCTTCACTACTGTTGAAAAGAAATGTGGGTCTGGAGGGGGTGTGATTTTCTATGATTTATGATTTATCCTACTTTTGATTGGAATGAAAATTTATATCTGCCACATGGGTGTCGGGGTAGGGGAGCAGGACAAGGGGTCCAGTGTAAATATAGTTGCAAACTTTTCTTCCCTTTGATTTAGGTTTTACCCCCACCACCACCACCACTACCAGTCCAAAACTTCTGCATTCACACTTGAATTAGTTAGGTATAGGGACTTAATACTTAATATTTAAAACATGAATTAGGTTCGTACAACTTTGAAATGTGTGATTTTTTTGTGTATATATTGCCTTGAAAAAATTAATTTGTTGCAAAACTAATAAATGAATTTATACAATAGTTTCATAATATTTAAACAGTATGCTAAATACAATAGTGTCATATATATAGTAGTTTCATGTATTAAGCAATAGAATTATAATACAGTAGTATAATGATAAATAAAATAGTGTCATTCAAATACAATATTTATTTGTAATAAATATAATAGTTTCTTAATCAATACAGTTACTGTAGTAAGATTTTACATACAATGATAAATGCATTAGTATAAGAAAAAACCACAATAGTATTATGATAAATATGGTGATAAATATATATGTGTTTGATGAATACAGTTAACATGATTGCAATAGAATCACTATAAATACAGTCATAATAAATATGATAATATCATACTAAATTAGATAGGAACAGCTTATAATGAAATTTAAGCTTTCATGGAAGGTGTTCACTTTCACAGCACACACACACACACACACACACACACACACACACACACACACACACACACACACACACACACACACACACACACACAGTCAGAGTTATTCATTCTATTACTATTACCCAAACTATTTATCTGGTTCTGGTCTTTAGATTTTTTTTACATTTATTATCTGAAAATTGATTGTCCAAAATCTTCTTTTAATATTACTGAAATCATGATACATTATCTGAAGTATGAAAACTATCATGAGCAACATATTTGATTTCTTGAATTGTGACACCTTTCGGCCTAAACTGTGAGTACAGTTTGAAAATTGGGTTGTGTATATTGATTGTGGCTAATTTTATTTGTTAATGCACTAAATGACTCACCTTTTGATAATCCCGTTATTAATTAATGACGGTAATTTTATGTAAGGTAGGTTTGATAAAAAAAAGTTTGAATATCATTAACACAGGGATGGTGCTGGCTTTAAAAAAGTTGTTGCCAAAAAATAGCTAACCTCAATATTTTGTCACCAACTTTTAAAAAATGTTGCAATTTTCATAATACAGTATTATCTGTTTATCTCAACACCAATCAGGACCAAAGTAATACAATTGACATAAGAAGGTGTTTATTGTTTAGATAAGTAAGGGGAGGGGATAAAATTGAATTGAATTTCACATATAAGTAAAATTTTTATGACATGACCTGTCATCAGTGACTAGGATTTACACTGAGAAAGAAAAAAAAATGGAAATTGTGATTAAATGAAGACAGCTTGTCTGATATACAGATGTATATTAACACTTACATTTGTGTAGATCATGTCTTTTTGTTGGTGCCAATAAAGGCACTCTTTCAAGGACCAAACAAATGCCTGTTTGTTTATTGCTGCAGCAAAATTTAATAATTGTAAAACATTGATGGAGAATTTTTTATATATAGAACTATCAATGCTTCAAAGGTAATCATTTCTCTTTGAAGTGTCAGCAAAACAATTTTTTCTGGTACATTTTTCTGATCAATCATAGTCATTCCCTTTCCTGATTTCAGAGGTGGTTATTGTACAGTCAAACCCGGTTATCTCGATTACGTTGGGGGTGTAAAAATATCATTGATATAACCGGCTCTTAAGATATCTGGATTCATAAAAGCCGGCGACGTAATTTTTAAGGTGTCCTTGACCATTACTCACATCTCTTGCTCTTCATGTTACAATTCAATACACAAAATGCTTAATTGATAATAAAATGAAAGAAACAAACCTGGTGTTGTTATTATTTATTCCTTTTTTATCATTTTGAGTAATTTATTAAAGAAAAAATATATGAATTCCCTATATCACATGTAGCGTATGAATCAATACTGAAGTGTGCATCTCTTATGTCAAATAACACACAACATATTTTTATAGTTGATGTAAATATTGAAAAACAAATCATGATTGGCTGTACTCGGAGGTTTGAATATGTTACAATGGCTGAAAAATGGATCCAAGAAAATGAGAGAGAGAGAAACATCAACAGAATATTTTCAGGCACACACCATTCACATTCAACATGATGTTACGTGCAAAATAACCAAGATTGTATTATATTCAAGTTAATATACGACAGTATCTTGCAAACAAAGATCAATACATGTTTTTGAAAATACATGTACATTCACTGTGAGTATAGGATATCAAATACACAAGGTTATTTTATTGCAAAGCAAACCAACCCTGGAAACTGACTTTGGATTCTTTTAAGTGTGCTTATTCTTTTATTCTTTGTTTTTTTTTAGCAAGCTGTGGTTCCCTTTTACACATATTCATGGGAATTTTGAAAACAAAATCAAACAATATAAGCCAATTTTTCTGCTAGACTGAAAGGAGAGATATCACATATAAGAAAATAAAACAAAATTAAGAAGAGCTCAAGCCTAAGAACTAAATTAATGGGCCTTGACTGCCATTGTATAGAAGCCAAGTGTCTGAGATTATACATTTCTGTGGATATATACGAGCATATATATAGGGTGATATTCTGCCTGGTAATAAATCTCTTGTGTTTATTTTCTGATGACAAGTACATGTATATGCTGTTTCAGAAAATCGCTGAATACATTAAAAAAAAAAAATTGTTTATGGCAAGTGTCACCGGTGCCGAGCATATGTAAGAAAACATAAGTGCTTTTGAATTGGTCGTTACAAATCAACGTCGGATCAAACAAAAGCAGACTCATATTACTTCATATTTGCTAAAAAATATAATGCAGTGCAGATTATATGTTTATAATTTCTAGATATTTGGAAAATATTGCTGACATGTTTGGCTATTTTGTCATAAAATGCTATAAAAAAAAATCGTCATGATATTACGTGCATATGGAACAATTTAATGACTTTTAAATATTCAGCCCATCTGCAATTTTCTGTCTGCACATTGATTACTAATTTAATTACTTGTATCTCCATGATTGTTGTTTCTTGTATACATGTATTTTTGAACATAATTCAAATCTGAAATGTACCTTACGAAACAAAAGGGAAATGATAAAATACCCATGTAGCTGACATCTATGATTCTGTGTTTTTGTAAAATAAAGTTACATTGTAATTTGTGCACACTTTTGTCCTTGAATATTTTATGTAGTGAACATTATATATTCTTAATATACTAATAGATTGAGCTACTCTTACGAACCAAAAATAGAAAGAATACTAAATAAACATGTGACTAACGCCATAACTGACCAAAATTGTACATAAAAATGGATCTCTTTTGCCGACCATTTTTGTATAATCTCTGCGAGATTGACGTTAAAACGTTGCATTTCGTCGAATTATGCGGGTCCATGTGTTACTTTGGACCGAAACTTATGCCCAACATAACCGGGTTTCCGACTTAACAGAGGTCGAGATAAGCAGGCAAAAAATAGCATAACAAAGAAGGATATTTTCTGGACTGGACCATAACGTTCGACATATGCGGGTTGTCGAGAATACCAAGGTCGAAATAAGTGAGTTTGACAGTAGCTAGTCGTGTAGCCTGACTATTTGGGTTATATTACAGCACAATGTACTAAGGCCAGACATCGGCATAAGCAGAATATGATATAACAATGATGTATTATGGTGGTTTGTCAATATGAACAAAGGATTTGTTTTTCATAACAATAGCTGCTAGTGTAATTTTATATCCAAGTTTGTGGCTTCCTGTCATCATGACTTTGAATTTCTCAATTCCAAACCCAAGACTGTACATGCAATTTTTATCAGACAAAAGAGTTGTTGCCAAAAATATAAACAGACAGTATATTTTTGTCGTAAATACAGACAAAGAAATCACAATTTGTGACATTGGCATGTATATTTCAAAAACTCTAAGAAAAGACACTTTGCTTTCTATACTGTATCTGAATCACCATGATGAACTGGAAGAGGTACAGAGTGAAACATGGAGCACAATGTATAGAAATAAAAATGCAACAGGAGCCCCGAGTGGCCGAGTGGTCTAAAGCGCTGTCCGTTACAGATCACTGCCATCTCACCTCTGTCTGCGTGGGTTCAAGTCTAGGATTCGGCGAATGTGGATATGTGAGAAAGCTTGCCAGTGACTTCTCGTGGGTTGGTGGTTCTTTTGGGTGATTTCTCGGTTTCTTCCTCCACCATTAATACTGGCCGCCATGAATAGCTTATCGTGTGCTGAAAAATGGCGTTAAGCCCAACAACAACAACAACAACAACAAAAATGCAACACCATTTTTGAAGTAGAATGGGGTCTAAAAAGCAAAGCTAAGATTGTCAATAAGAACAATGTTCTGGTGAACATGCTACCAGAATGGTTGAAAAACAAGGAAATGTTTAAGGATTGCTGCATGAATTTCAGTCAAAACAGAAAGCAGTGAAATCCTGAGCCATTGATGAGGTTAAAGAGACAACTCTGAAGTGGTTTAAAGATAGAGACCAGAACATCCCATTTTCATTAAGCAAAGCTGAGAAGAGCTAAAAAAAACCCTATAAACAACATTATTTAGGAAAAGAAACATATTCAGCTTGCACCTTCATGACCTTCAGTTATTTGAGCAGCACCAATATTGTCTGAAGTTTTCTTCTAGTCCTCCAGACTTCAGACAATCAGGAGTTTACATAAATATATGTATGTGAATATATATATATATATATATATATATATATATATATATATATATATATATATATATATATATATATATATATATATATATAGATACACACACACACACACACACACACACATACATATACTTATTTAGTGGATTTCATTGCCAAAAAATATACATTTTTTGACAGAATTAAAAGCAGGATACAATATGAAAATTGTAATAGTTGCAAACCCTAGTCTTTGTTAATTACAAAAATGTCAACATTTTAACCTATTTGCAGAGACCATCATGGACTTTCATTGCAGGAATGTCACATATCCATCCGATGTAGAACTGAGAAAAATGTAAAGCCAGTAGAGAGATTAGATATGTTGCAATCATAATACCAAAGCAACATATTTTATTTTATAATAGTAACAGTAGTAGTAGTAGCTGCAGTTATTGTGGCAGTTGTTGCTGCTGATGTGATGTAAAAATAATTCTGTTTACAAGGCAAGATAAAGTGTCAATGTTATTTATGCAAATTTAATAACTAGAATACATGTACAAACTGGAAATAATATATCCTAGTCCCCATCCACAAGGTTCTGCAGTTGGTCAGTGGATAGTGTGGCAGACTTGTGAACTACTAAGGGAGTGGGGTCAAATGCTACCAGTGTTTCAGCCCTACAGTGGTGTGTCCTTGGAAAGACACATTACTTTGATTGCCTTGGCACTAAATGATCTGGTTGTGTTGCTGTGCCATATAACACCAAACCAAACTATCTTTGACATAGTTAACTTTATTCATGATCTTGAACCACCTTTAGTACGGCTAGAAGTGACATTTGGTGCAATCATATTTTGACTCCTCTGCAGTGTGAGTAGCCCATCATAGTGGGAGTGGCACTTGATTTTTTTATGTTGATTTACAAAAAATATTCTGTATATGTTGTTTGATTTTTGATTCCCAAACTTGTTTCTTATATATAATAGCCATTGAATATTAAATTTAGCACTCCATTTTAGCTTCACTGAGACTGGATTTGAGAGGAGTAGGGTACAGTTCATAGCCAATTTAGATTTGAATTAGATAATTACTGATGGCCAGATGTGATAAGCTGTGTTTAACAGGACTTTTGTTCCAATTACTGGCATATTCAGAGTGTGATGGCAACTCATGATTCATGGTCAAGATCACTTATTGATGTTTTACCTCATTTTTGCAAATTTCCTCAGTTGCTCTTTACGATAGACCCATGAAGCTTGATTATTTTCATCATTTGTCCACTAAATTTACAGCTCTTTCTTAAAGGTCATGGTCAGATTTCATGATTGTAAACTTGAATGAGCTCACCATGTGAGACAGGGACAAATACTCATTAGGTTTTCTTGCTATTTTAGAATCTCAATTGCAGCATATTTACATCTGAGAGTCACTGCAAGTATACTTCTATAAAACTTGTTAAATTTTGCTTGAAATATTAAATGTGATAATATAAAAACCTGTCTTGAGATATCACCTTTTCTGCCAAAATAAGTAGTCACTCAAAACAGGTGTTGTCTCATAAAGGGTTTATTTATAAGGGCCAGTTTTCAAGATTGAAATTCCGGAAGAAAAAATGCCCATAAGTACTGTACATATAATTTGTTCTTATTTATAGTTCTCGTTAAAATATTATATGTATTCATATAGAGAATGTAAACACAAATAATACATTAATATTAAGTGTTATAATTTTTTTGAAGTTCATGTATATAGTCTGCAGGAATTTTTTTATATCAATCACAAAGTTAACTTTAGGATAACTCATACTTTTCTAGTTCATAAATTGTAAAAATTTAAGAGGTTGCTTAAATTAGTTTTTTTTTTGTAGTAGTGCTTGAGTGAAATTGTATTAATAACATAATTGCATTTACATTGTGTGAGAAACTTCATGTTTAATATTATTTTTATAAGTGCACAGAAGTGTAAATTTGCTGAAAGGGTATGGTTACAACATTAAGGTATGATGAAGAAGATGGGTGAAGTTTTATGAGTAGTTTAAATAAAGTATAGTTTACATTCATTCCATCAAGATAGAAAGTGAATTCTGTTTGATTTGTATATGTTGTTGATTTTTTATACTCAAAATCATATCAGTTTTGTTTTTTTTTAATTTTTTTATTATTATATGTTAATTTGAGTTAAATAATCAGTGGTGTATCTTGGATATTATGAGCAAGAGACACTGTGTCTCCATTTCCTCAAAATTTGTCGGGCACACAGAGTTTTAGAGGAACAAAGTAAATTGCTTTCCTTTTGTTTACTTTGTTTCTTTTTTTTCTTGCTCTTTTATCCATGTTGACTTTGTCTTCTGTATTTTCATCATTTCCACAGAGACTGCAGGGTAGCTTACAATGTAGTAATACATACATTGTCAATAAGATACAACATGATGGGCACTCTAGTGGAAAGATTTTGCTGACATCGGGACAAAAATTACAGAAATCTCAAAATCCAGAACTTCAGGTACAGCACTGACTACTACTTTCCTTTGGTCAATTCCTTTTCCTCTTTTTTTTTTAACCCCCCCCCAATTATCTTTACTTTTCTTGTTAGTAGCCTCCTTCCCCACCTTTATTAATGTTCTCACTTATTGAAATTCCTAGTTCTTTACTTTTGCAAATTTAATTCTGGAAGTTTTTCAACAGGCAGAAGATTTAGTAAAGAAGTTGGCAGAACTGGAAAATTCAGCATCCAGCGATGCAGCTGTGAGAGAAAAGATAGCAGCACTACCACCAGAAGTTTCAGATATCAACTCAGTCCTAAAAGTTCATGGTTGGTTTTACTGAGTGTTAAATTTTTTTTCTTGTAATATGATATTTTAATATCCTGTATTTGAACTTCATTCCAGTCAGCATTTCCATGTTTCACATGACTTCATATATATGATGTTTCACAAATACATGGTATATTTTTGATCCATGTTATAAATACCAAACCAAAACCACTAAATCTTCTTGTATATATATTGTAAAACACCAAAGCAATCTATCACATCAAGATATCATGCAGGGTATGATTTATAAGCATGACAGCTGAGACATCCAAATGTTGTTGTTGTTTGTGTGGGGTTTAACCCCATTTTTCAGCACACGATAGGCTATACATGGCGGCCAGTATTAATGGTGGAGGAAGAAACCGGGAAATCACCAGAAAGAACCACCGACCCACGAGAAGCTACTGGCAAGCTTTCTCACATATCCACATTCGCCGAATCTTAGACTCGAACCCACGCAGAAAGAGGTGAGATGGCAGTGATCCGTAACGGACAGTGCTTTAGACCACTCGGCCACTCGGGGCCCCCGACATCCAAATGTAATTCCTCTTATATTTCCAGATGCAATTTTTGGATATTTATGGAACAAAAGAAACACAAATTTTGTCATGAAACTAATATCAAAAAGTAAGATTTGCCTATGTTTGTGAATGAATGAAACTCGATATGTAGGCTTTTATCTATAAGATATCAATGTGCTTTCTTACCAAGTGGCAAATGTTCATTAATGAGATAATCTGGCATTTGTTTGCTGATTGTTATGCATATTTGAAAACTATCCCAGAAAAGTTTCATCAAACTTTATGAGTGAGCTTCCATCAGCAAGCAGTTACCTAAATTTTATCTGAGTGAATGTCTTGAAATAAAGGACATCAAATAGAATATATAATGGGAGTCATCAGATGTATATTTAACACTACATGGCAGTCATCAGACATATATGTAACACTACATGGCAGTCATCAGATGTATATGTAACACTACATGGCAGTCATCAGACATATATGTAACACTACATGGCAGTCATCAGACATATGTAACACTACATGGCAGTCAACAGACATATATGTAACACTACATGGCAGTCATCAGACATATATGTAACACTACATGGCAGTCATCAGACATATATGTAACACTACATGGCAGTCATCAGATTTTTATGTAAGATTACACGGAGTTGTTCAGTGTGTATGCAACACTATATGGCAGTCATCAGATCTATATGTAACACTACATGACAGTCATCAGATCTATATGTAACACTTCATGGCAGTCATCAGATCTATATGTAACACTACATGGCAGTCATCAGATCTATATGTAACACTTCATGGCAGTCATCAGATCTATATGTAACACTACATGGCAGTCATCAGATCTATATGTAACACTACATGGCAGTCATCAGATCTATATGTAACACTTCATGGCAGTCATCAGATCTATATGTAACACTACATGGCAGTCATCAGACATATATGTAACACTACATTGCAGTCATCAGATCTATATGTAACACTACATGACAGTCATCAGATCTATATGTAACACTACATGGCAGTCATCAGATCTATATGTAACAGTACATGGCAGTTGCTAAATGTGTATACAACACTACATGTGAGTACTCAGCTGTATGTACATGAGTCAGATGTTTATATAACACTACATGGGAGTTGTTCATTATATATTCAACACTATATATAAGCTGTCAGATGTATATACTGTGGTTCCCCACTATTACGGGCAGCACTTCTGCAATGGGAGAGTGGTTTGATAAGATGAGTGGCCTTTCCAGAGAGGGACTGTTTGTGACCAAGTATGTTGATTTAGTAAGAAAGCTACAAATAACAAATAACTTCAAAGAGTTTAATATCTTCATTTAAAAGTAGCACGGTTAAAGTTAATATTAATAGCTTTTAATCTTAGGCATTACATGTGAGTGGGGTATTGTTGACATGCACATTGCAAAACCATTAAAAAGTGACATTTGAATCCTGGTACATACATTGCTTGGCATTTTAAATAATTGTTCTCTTTCCATTTACTCTCTTTTCCCACTGCCACTGAATATTCTTCTCTGTTAGGATGTTGTATATTTGGGTCTCCCCAACATAAATGTTTCAGCAAGAACTTTTTGAACTATCCCCACTGTCATCAAGTCAAAAAACAACTTTTTCTTAAAAAGTAATAATTCTGTGTTTACATGATGACATGTTAAAGTTTTGTAAAGATTTATTCCTATGTTGCTAATTGTACAATACTGTAACTTTATTATGCAGAGGAAACTTGTGTAGAGTTGATGAAATTCCTTGTTTATAAAAGAATTGATAAATGTACTATAACATGATTTTTCAGTATTTATCTGGTAGCCTTTTTTTTATTCAAGGTTCATTTCTATCTGTTTATCCACAGAATCTATATTTTGTCTATGCTGACCATGTTATGTCCTTGACAATTACATCCCATCATAATTAGCCCAAAAATTTCAAACAAAAACTAAAATGTTGTGTGCACCACAAAACTCTTATCACAACATTGAGGACCCTATTTCATGTAAATGTTGGCATTAATGATATATTAACCTTAGTGGTATATATACTTTAGCCATAGCTTTTCTTTAGTAACAAAATCATGACATTGGGAAGTAGACATCTGTGAATTAATCAGATTACTTACCATTCTGTATTAATTAAATATTGGTTCTTGACACACATTAAAATAAAATTTGGCTGCTTGTGAGGGTAAATTTTAACATTTTTGCTCTAATATGCTGGCCACTGGTCATGTTACAGAAGTAGCCTTTCTTGAGGGGTAATTTTGAACAAAAACTTCTTGGTACCAAGGGAGTTTGGCCATAAAAAGTGGGTGGTCACTGGTCTGGGTTGGCAGTTCATGAGGGGGACCACTGTATAACATTACATGTGAATTATCAGATGTATCTATAATACCACATGTGAGTTGTTTAATGTGTGTGTGTGTGGTCAGATGCATGTATAACATTACTGGCAAGTGATCAGATAAATATATAACTTAATGGGGGAGTTACTAAACATGTGTGTGTGTGTATATATATATATATATATATATATATATATATATATATATATATATATATATATATATATATATATATATATATATATATATATAACTTTCATACATACTGTGTTGGATAAGAAATAGCAGCACAAAATTTTCAATATTTTTTTAAGTGCTAAATGAATCAAATCACATTCTTTGATTTTTAAAAAAACTTGATTCATAGAAGAAACTAATTTATTTTTTACCACAGTATTACTTTTCACTTTACTACAGTATTGCCTTTCAGTTTACTACAGTATTATCTTTTAGTTTACTACAGTATTACCTTTCAGTTTACTACAGTATTGTCTTTAAGTTTAATACAGTATTCTTTTAGTTTACTACAGTATTACCTTTTAGTTTACTACAGTATTGCCTTTCAGTTTACTACAATATTACCTTTTAGTTTACTACAGTATTACCTTTCAGCTTGCTAAAGCATTACCTTTCAGTCTAGATTCACGATCCATCTCGCACATGGTCTTAAAAGTTCACACACTGCATGAGGGGGATTTTTCTTCATATCCTTGGAGTGCTATTCCAGAGGAATGTTTGATAAGACTGTTATATCAGTCTACCATTGAAAAGATTTCCAGATAGCAAGATAATTAACATATAGTTTTTTGTCTAGTAGTTTAAAGAAAAAGTATTTTAACTTTTCTGTTGAGAGTGTACACCAGCCACAAGAACAGAACACAAAGTTGGGTCTATTGTCTTCACTAAGTTTGCCTGTATAAAACTTCTACCTTTAAATGATAATGGAAATCTCTACTATTAAAATATAACCCATGAAACAGAATGTCTGTTGAGCTATAGTAAGGATTTCATTGTATTTAAAGTTATTCTAAATTTGTTTCTAGACAAGGAAGATGCAGAGAAACTTTCTGCTAAAGTTGATGATGCCTGTATGCTGCTTACAAATTACAATAACCGTCTCACTGAGGAATTGGAAGAAAGAAAACGAGTGGCCAAGATGTTACGCCAATTTATTGTATCACAGAGAGAACAATTACAGAACTCGGAGAAGAAATTAATGGTATGGAATGAAAATGTAATGTCAGTATGGCGATTTTCACTAAAAAGGGCTTCTTATAATATCTAATTGGTCCTAAATGAAAATGTAATGTCAACCTGGCGATTTTCACTGAAAGGGCTTCTTATAATATCTAATTGGTCAATTGATCCTAAAGGAAAATGTAATGTCAACATGGCGATTTTCACTGAAAGGGCTTCTTATAATATCTAATTGGTCCTAAATGAAAATGTAATGTCAGCTTGGCGATTTTCACTGAAAGGGCTTCTTATAATATCTAATTGGTCAATTGGTCCTAAATGAAAATGTAATGTCAACATGGCGATTTTCAATGAAAGGGCTTCTTATAATATCTAATTGGTCCTAAATGAAAATGTAATGTCAACATGGCGATTTTCACCGAAAGGGCTTCTTATAATATCTAATTGGTCCTAAATGAAAATGTAATGTCAACATGGCGATTTTCACTGAAAGGGCTTCTTATAATATCTAATTGGTCAATTGATTCTAAATGAAAATGTAATGTCAACATGGCGATTTTCACTGAAAGGGCTTCTTATAATATCTAATTGGTCCTAAATGAAAATGTAATGTCAACATGGCGATTTTCACTGAGAGGGCTTCTTTTAATATCTAATTGGTCAATTGGTCCTAAATGAAAATGTAATGTTAACATGGCGATTTTCAATAAAAGGGCTTCTTATAATATTTAATTGGTCCTCAATGAACATGTAATGTCAGCATGGCGATTTTCATTGAAAGGGCTTCTTATAATATCTAATTGGTCCTAAATGAACATGTAATGTCAACATGGCGATTTTCACTGAAAGGGCTTCTTATAATATCTAATTGGTCCTAAATGAAAATGTAATGTCAACATGGCGATTTTCTCTGAAAGGGCTTCTTATAATATCTAATTGGTCCTAAATGAAAATGTAATGTCAACATGGCGATTTTCACTGAAAGGGCTTCTTATAATATCTAATTGGTCCTAAATAAACATGTAATGTCAACATGGCGATTTTCACCGAAAGGGCTTCTTATAATATCTAATTGGTCAATTGATCCTAAATGAAAATGTAATGTCAACATGGTGAATTTCACTGAAAGGGCTTCTTATAATATCTAATTGGTCCTAAATGAAAATGTAATGTCAACATGGCGATTTTCACCGAAAGGGCTTCTTTTAATATCTAATTGGTCAATTGGTCCTAAATGAAAATGTAATGTTAACATGGCGATTTTCAATGAAAGGGCTTCTTATAATACTTAATTGGTCCTCAATGAACATGTAATGTCAACATGGCGATTTTCATTGAAAGGGCTTCTTATAATATCTAATTGGTCCTAAATGAAAATGTAATGTCAACATGGCAATATTCACTGAAAGGGCTTCTTATAATATCTAATTGGTCCTAAATGAAAATGTAATGTCAACATGGCGATTTTCTCTGAAAGGGCTTCTTATAATATCTAATTGGTCAATTGATCCTAAATGAAAATGTAATGTCAACATGGCGATTTTCACTGAAAGGGCTTCTTATAATATCTAAATGGTCTTAAATGAAAATGTAATGTCAGCTTGGCGATTTTCACTGAAAGGGCTTCTTATAATATCTAATTGGTCCTAAATGAAAATGTAATGTCAACATGGCGATTTTCACTGAAAGGGCTTCTTTTAATATCTAATTTGTCCTAAATGAAAATGTAATGTCAACATGGCGATTTTCTCTGAAAGGGCTTCTTATAATATCTAATTGGTCCTAAATGAAAATGTAATGTCAACATGGCGATTTTCACTGAAAGGGCTTCTTATAATATCTAATTGGTCCTAAATGAACATGTTATGTCAACATGGCGATTTTCACCGAAAGGGCTTCTTATAATATCTTATTGGTCAATTGGTCCTAAATGAAAATGTAATGTCAACATGGTGATTTTCCATGAAAGGGCTTCTTATAATATCTAATTGGTCTTAAATGAACATGTAATGTCAACATGGCGATTTTCACTGAAAGGGCTTCTTATAATATCTAATTGGTCCTAAATGAAAACGTAATGTCAACATGGCGATTTTCACAGAAAGGGCTTCTTATAATATCTAATTGGTCCTAAATGAAAATGTAATGTCAACATGGCGATTTTCTCTGAAAGGGCTTCTTATAATATCTAATTGGTCCTAAATGAAAATGTAATGTCAACATGGCGATTTTCACTGAAAGGGCTTCTTATAATATCTAATTGGTCCTAAATGAAAATGTAATGTCAACATGGCGATTTTCACTGAAAGGGCTTCTTATAATATCTAATTGGTCCTAAATGAAAATGTAATGTCAACATGGCGATTTTCACTGAAAGGGCTTCTTATAATATCTAATTGGTCCTAAATGAAAATGTAATGTCAACATGGCGATTTTCACTGAAAGGGCTTCTTATAATATCTAATTGGTCCTAAATAAAAATGATTCTGATCTGATCATCAGTATGGTCAGTACAGCTGTCATCTTGAAAATCTGGGTGTGGCTGCTCCTTGTGAATGGAAAATTATATTGATATCAAATTTTAACCAGAAGAGATTTTATAATATCCAGTTGGTTTTAAATGAAAATGGTACTTTACTTCTAAAGAGATGGTCATATGATTATATCAGCATGGGGTTCCATTCAAAGATTTTCGGTAATGTCTACTTGGTCCTTAATGAAAACAGTGTCTATCCAACACCCATTATGGCAGCAGTGGATGTTGCCTTAAAAATCTTATTATCACTACTTTTACAGCATGAAAAGTCATAACATGGGATTTCATATGATATTTTTATGTCTATTTGGTCCTGATTGACAATGGTGCCACCTGGACATCCAGTATGATCAAGAATAGTGACATCTTGAAAATATGGTTTTCACTTCTCCACCTGGATGGATGGTCATATTATGGTGTTTTTATTAAAAGAGTTTTTATTGATGTCCAGTTGGTACAGTAGAACCTGTCATGAGCAACCTCTGCCATGAGTGACCACCTGTCATGTACAGCCACAATCATAATGCACTAATCGATTATATTACATAAACACTCTGCTATAAATGACCACCTGCTAAACGCGACCAGCAACCACAATTTCTTGGCAAAATATGCATTTTGACGCTAATGTAAATGACCACATTCCCCCAAAAAACGAGGATAACCTCCAACAACCTTTATTTTATTTTGATCTCTGAATTTTTTTACCTAGGTTTATAGTGATTTACAGTTTCTGTCATAAACCAGACTAAAGTATATGTAGATTATTTCCTAGCCTGGTTCCCTGCTTCATATACTCCCTGTGTTGTTCTTCACTATTCGTATAGGTGTGAGGAATGCAGAAAGCATACAAAGCAGGGAACCAGACTGATTATTCCCACACTTAAATTGCTTCACAGCCATTGTAGGACCTAGCATCCCTATGACCATTGTATCGCGAGAACAGACAAAAATGACCTTTATGTAATCAATCATTGCAGTGAGCACTTGATTTGTATAGATTGTTCTGATCAAAAGCAAATATAAAAGGGATATTAAAATAAAGATTTTTTGTTACTGGTGAAAAATGCTACGGTCCATAAATAAAGTTAATGTACATGTCATGAAATGCTGTTGTAATGACTAAAGTTGACAAAGTGGCAGTGTATATAGTTTATCTTGAGTTAATCGGTATTGCCATGGGTGATTAAGGTCATTGTCTATTAAACCAGCAAGAGAGAGTCATTTTCGGGATTCAATTGATAGAGCTCAAGATTTGTGATGTTTGTTCACCCCCCCCTTCTCAATGTTAAGTGATAACATCCCAATCACAAAGCTGTCATATATACAAGTTGCTGCAACTGGGTGACACATTTTGCTTACAGAGTTAATCCCTGTTTGTCATCTTTTAATGAAACTGTTGACTTTTGTTTCTGAGTAAATGGTCTTGTTTCTGAATGAGATAATTGTTTGGTGTTTTTATATTATTTTTATCAATTGTTAGATATGCAATGCACATGAATAGATTCTATATTTTCCCACAACCATTGTCTTTACGTTCAATATTACAGCTGAGCACTAATAATTTTAACAACTAGAATTTTGATAGCAATGGTCTAACCTCCAACTAAAAGAAGACAAATTTTAATGCTGGAGAAAATAATTATTGTAACTGAAAGAAGTGAAAACGTGAAGACCACTCGCAAAAACTTTGGTAAAACAAATTTAAATGTATATAAATTGTATCAGTGAGTAATTTTTGTGATCATTATCAGCGAAATTCTGTTTTATGGTGAAATCCAGCAGTTAGAAATTCTTCATTTCCAGTATCAACAGCAGCATTTGCTAAGTTGATTTGAATTGTGTTTGGTTTGCTCAGTGTTGAGTTTATTATAATGGATGCATATTTGAATAAAACAAATGTCATGTGGACAAGATATATTTGCTTAAGAAAAAATTTAAGAAAAAATTTAAACATAAAGTTCACGACAGAAAGGAAGACACAGGAATTCAGTCCAGTTTGAAGGAGGATACTTACAATGTTGTTTACCACCTCAAAACTCCCCCCAGAAACCCATGTCTCAAATTCAGTTTTCATTTTGTTTGCAAGTCTAAAAGCTATTTGTAGGGCTTTCCAAGCCATTTCTGTGAGGTTACACAATTTGACCCAGTGATTAAATACTAATTCCTTTCTTTACACTAAACTTTTTATAGAAATTAATAAAAAAACAAAGTATCAACATGTTAATGAAGAAATATTACTTGATTGTTTATAGATTCATCATTTTGCAATTTATTTTTCGCTTTAATTTCTTTACAGCATCAGTGGTGCATCAGGTTCAAATAAATTTATGCAAAGCACTCTTGAGAGTTACGGTTTATCTTTGGTTGATAACTTGGTAGATAAGATTTGAGAATATATGGAAAACAACTGATCTCAGATGAATTACTGTTATTTTTAGTATATAGCCATGTCAGAGATCAAATCACAGAGGCATGTAAGAAATGTATTACCATTACACAAGACATTAGTCAGTCTGTGTACATTAAAATACATTCCATAATGCATTCCATAAAGCATTCATTAATATAATTAATAATACAATCCATAATACAGTTCATCATATGCATTGTATTATTTCTTTTATAGGAATATCAAGCCAAGTTGGCTAAAGTAGCAACAGTACGACAGGAATTGAAATCCCATATCCAGAACCTTCCAGATCTAACCTTGCTTCCTGATGTCACCGAAGGACTCAAACCCCTGCCTTCTGCAATGGATCTGTTCCACTGACATTGAGATTGACTTGAAAGGTATATAACTAAAATTTCAAAATAGAAAATAGCATTTTGATATAGTGATGATTTAATATAAAAAAAATTGGAATGTATCTCTCTCCTTTCACAAATATCCAGGCCAGGAAATCATAAATTCTTGAGTTATAGTTTAAATATGAAAGTTTGTTTTGACTAATTACAAATGATGTTATTTTTGAAAGTTAATTTCTTATTGACTGATAGTGGGAACAATGCATGAACATTTTCTTTTAACTCACCATGTGCTTGTCAACTGAAACTTTGTCAAGAGAGAACCTGAATGTCATTTGCTTGATGGATATTTACACTAGTTTATTCAATGACACTGACTAAATATACATTTTTAATAGGCAATTTATGTTTATTAAAAAGGTAAAAAGAACATAGTTTAAAAATCAGAAAAATGAAATGCTCTGGTGATTTGATGCAAGTATTTTCTACTCCACCATGTTGCAAATAAATCTGAAACAGCCATCTACAGCATGAATAGTGTATTAAGTCCTCATCAACAGTGTATAATGCCATCATGAACAGTGTATAATGCAATCATTACTGAGTGCAATGCAAATTTGAAAGTTGTGAAATGTGCAGGAGAGCTGTCCACCTTTTTTTGATGGTACATTGCTACTTGCTTATGTCGACATGGTCGGGCCTGAGTAAAAATTGTTGACATAAGTGGATGTTGAGATAATTGGGGTGTGTGTCAGAAAAAGATACAAGTTAAACTCACACCGCCATAGGTGAGATGGCAATAATTCATAACCATAGTGCTTGAGACCACTCTGCCACTGTACATGAAGACAAAACCAGTGTGAAAGACACTTGTATATTGACCAATTACATTTTGATTACCTTTGTGTAATAAAATCCACAATAAAATATTGCACCAGTCACATCCTGGTATACATTTAAAATAAGTTCTGGAGATAACAAGTTATGAATTCTCTCAGAATGCAAATACACTGTACATGTAGCAGTAAAAGATTTTAATTAAAAAAATAATGACCTTTAATTGAACTTATCTATAGCATAATCAAAGCATAAAATTAAAATTACAATAAAATTTAATTTAAATTAAATTAAAGTTAAAATTAAATGTTAGCACAACAAGTGGGCACAGGAGATAACGAGAGTACATGCATTTCTGAACTTCATGCAAGCTTCTTCAGTTTGAGCCTTGACAGATGTTCTCTCTGGAGAACACGCAACTTTTCCAAGTGACCATGTGCTTCTTCTGATATTGCCAATGAGTTTGATTGCGCAAAAAATCTTGTGAAGCCATCCACAATAAAAAGGCCTCTCTGCATGAAATACATGACAATGGTAGTGTTTCCAATTCATCATTAGCATCAGTATCAAAATTGTCTTTAGTGCCATTTTCTGAAACGTTATCCATTTTGATGGCAGCAATAATGTCATCATCTGCTAGAGCTGCTCTGCACTGTTCCTTGTCATCGGTTTCAAAGGCCATCCGAACAAACTCATCCATCGGAATTCCAATACCTTCATATAATCCATCTACTTCAGACTATGTGGGATATCTGATGGGGAGAATCCATGAAATTTCTCATTTTCAAGAAACAATGCGTGGATAAAGCAATTCTGTATGGTCTCTGGTTTCACCAATCCCCAAGATTTCCTCAAGTTGTAGAGAGCCCCAAGCAAATCTTGCATAAATTCTTCTTGCTGACAAATCACAGCAAGCTTTTTGTGGCTGAGAAGTTTTCTATAATGTAGCTTTAGATTTTGGATGATTCCTTGATTCATCTGCTGTATGAGTGATGTGATATTTGGCAGAAGAAAAATTAGTTGTACATGTTAGAGATCATCTACACATAGGAGCGCAGAACCATTATCCATAAGCAAGGCAATTTTTCTTCCTTGCACTTTCATTTTCCTGTTGATTTATCTTATTCACTCCATCCAAGCATTTGTGTTCACATAATAATCCACAGGAAGATGTTGCACATTTTTAAAACAATGAGGCTTCTTAGACATGCCAATAACTAGAAGTGGCATTTTATCATTGCCAATCGTGAGAAAGCTTGCCAGTAGCTTCTCGTGGGTCGGTGGTTCTTTCCGGTGATTTCCCGGTTTCTTCCTCCACCATTAATACTGGCCGCCGTGAATAGCCTATCGTGTGCTGAAAAATGGCGTTAAGCCCAACAACAACAACAACAACAACAACAATCATTGCCAATCATGTTCACTGTGACTAGAATAGAGATGCAGTCTTTAGTGCTGTTTTCCACCAACACATGGATGACCTAAGATGCAATATATCTTGTCTGGAGTACACTTAAAGAATAAAGCAGTTTTGACCGCATTATATATATATATATATATATATATATATATATATATATATATAATATATATATATATATAATATATATATACTTCCGAACAAACCTGTAGTAGCTTACCGGAGACCAAAAAACCTAAAGGACATCCTAGTCAGGGCAAAGCTAACGCCAATCGCTAGTCAAAACCAACCTAGTCAATCTGGACCCTGTGTCGATAAAAGATGCAAAACCTGTCAACATATGATAGAGACCAAGACATTCACTAGCACAGTGACTAAAGAAAAACTAAACATACATGGTCCAAACAAAACGTGCAAAACAGAGAATGTGATTTATCTCATCACATGTAAGATCTGTGGCCTTCAGTACGTCGGAGAAACTGAAAAGCTACACAAAAGGATAAACCTTCATAGATCTGATTGGATGACAAAAAAGCTGTACAGAAGCCCGGTCACAAAACACTTCTCCTCCCCTGGCCACACTTTCAGTGATATAATACTTATCGCTATTGCTAACAACCACAGCTGGAGTTCCAAAACCAGGAAGGAAAAGGAATCATACTGGATACGCAGCCTTAGAACATTGAAACCAAGCGGTCTAAACCAAGAAGACTAGAAAATGAAAACTATGCACTAGTAATATTTAACATTTTCTAAATCTTCTTATTACTTCAATTTTTACTATAAGAATAACCGGTATAGAATCAAATATCTGGGATATAATCTGCGTTACATATGTACAAAAAGTAAAAATAGATGTCGCTTTGGCTTGTAGACTTTTAGGGAATTATACAACGTTTTCAGTTTCCGCATCTAGTCTATACAGGCTGGTTGTATTTATAGCTTTAGCACATGTGAAGACAGCCATGTAGAGGTTTACAAACACAACGTTTTTGTGTTTATTTGTTTATTTGTTTGTCGTATATATGTTTTGTATTTGCCTTTGAAAAAGACTCATTAAGAGTCGAAAGCGCTTAGACTAGTTAGTTACTAGTTTCGTACTGTTCGTTGTCAGTTTATTGCATCTACATATATATACATATATATATATATATATATATATATATATATATATATATATATATATATATATATATATATATATATATATATATATTTCCTCAGGCTTATAATTCTTAAATATTTCTTTAAGTTGTCTTTCCATCCGTCAAGCTGTGATGTGTCTGTTGAGTTGGCTTCTCCACAAATCCTTTTGTATACGATGTTGTGATGAACTTTAAACTGACTGAACCAACCACTTGTTGCAGTGAAGTTCTCCACACTAAGTTTTTTCGCAAATTCATTCGCTTTTTCGATGATCATATTACGATCTATGAATAAAGTGTAATGTGCAAAGCAGGTTTCATTGAACCATTTTGCTCTGGCTTCCTCCACATCTTCAAATTTAGCAGTCTTCTGTTTCTTCCTTTGGGGAGCACAGTTGCCTTCTACATAGTTTTATTTATAGACTCAGCAGCTTTCATCCATTCTGACAGGGTGTTATGTTTAATAGAAAATTTTTCACAGACATCTTTACGAGATGCTTCACCCTCAACTTCCTTAACAGCCAGGTATTTAGTTTCCAGAGAATGTAAATTTAATCTGCATTTTACACTGCCATTGGTAGCTGTTGTAAATATAAATAAAGTTAAAAAGGAAACTTTCACCTGACAATAGACTTGTTTTAACCACCAATCACTTTGGAAAATGTAAGAATCAATCAGTTTTCATTGCTTTTATTTAAGCCTTTGTGAGAAGCCAACTTTATAGGACCAAGCAAAAGCCTGGGATTTTTTTTAATCCAAATGTGACATGGCTGCAAGATCAACTAATTGTTGAGCAAAGTATGGGTCGTAAATGGCAACTGGTCAACATAAATAATTAGACAGGTAAATTAAAACCTTGCGGTAAGATCAGCTAATTGTTGAAGAAAGTATTGGTCATAACTGGCTGCTGGTTGACATAAATATTTAGGCAGGAAAATTAGCCTGGCAACAAAATCAGCTAATTGTTGAACAAAGTAGGGGTCATAAATGGTAGTTGGTTGAGATAAATTATTAGACAGGTAAATTAAAGCCTTTCGGCAAGATCAGCTAATTGTTGATCAAAGTATGGGTTGGAAATGACAGCTTGTTGACATAAATGATAAGACAAAGGATTTGTTCAAACAGGGACCAATGGATTCTGTCGACATGTACGTTTATTTTTTATCTCGACGTCAACATAAGCACAACAATTTTGGTAGTAATAATAGACCGAGTTTTCTTGGAATAAATATTGTGGGCTTTTTATAGAACATGTGTTGTTAGCTCTGTGTTGATCCAAATGTATACTATTGCACAGAAGTGTACAGTAGTTTGACAAATGATCATTATTAAAAACATCTGAGAGGACATGGAAAAATGTCTTGGTTTAGTTTTGTGTTATACAGCACAGCAACAGAAGTAGGTTTTTTAGTACCAAGGCAGTTGAGGTGGCTTGCCCAAGAGCACACCATGATAGCAAACATGGTCTGATTTGATGGTAGGATTTGAACCAGTACCATCCGGTGGTGTGTTCAGCACTCTAACCACTGAAGCACCACCTTTTGTACTTGTATTATTTGTCTGTTTTTCCCGTTTCAGGTTAAATACCAACTTTATTAAAAAGCATTCCAGTGTGCTTCCAGAAGTCATGATGAATTACGGTCAACAGCTTTTAGCCAGTACAAGCCATCAAGATACCACTGAGGAAAAGCTATCACAGAAGCTATTTTTGATGAAACGAAGTGACATAATTACAAAATTTGAGAATATAATTCTCATGTGATAAACCACAAAAATGGTGACATAAAAATGAACAAGCCATGTTTTTTTTTACTTTTAGTCTGATACATACTTACTAACCAATCATTAAATTCCTCATTTGCTGAATTATTGATTTTTTTTTCTCAAAACAACCAAAATTCATGAAGTGATTTTGTTTTTGTTGCACTGGTTGCTTTGCTCCACCCCTCTCCCCCCCCCTCTTCTCCTGATTCCATACAAAATGAAACTCCAGTCAAGCCAGAATTAAGCATGTACTCGGTGTATCTGGTAATATATCTTGTTGGGGATAAGCCCAGCATGCTACAAAATTGTAATGACCTCAGTAAACTATGGAACAAATATAATAATGTATTATGTATATTCTATCTTTTTTTAATAAAATTTTTTTGGGGTATTCTTGATTCAGTCACATGATATGAGAGATAGTGCTGTTTACATTTGCAAAGGCTGCAACATTTTACTAAAAGATGTCAAACAATGGTTACCATCCGTATACACTCGCTTATGAGATGAGTTCAGCTGCAATCTGCACTGATCCAGAGCATATCTGGGTCTGTGCAGTTTGTTAGAAATAATTTGTATAGCAAATAACATAGACCCTGATCTGAATGCTGATTATGCTACAGCAGATCGGGATCTTTGGTTGATTGCAGTTTGACTTGTCTTATAAGCAAGTGTATATGATAACTGATTTCTTTACCACCATGTTGCTCTTAGACTGAAGTAAATAAGTAACTGTAGATATGATTACTCTTTTTCGTGAAAACCACAAACAGAAAGTGAAAACTTAGATGTAGGTTCAGATTCCAAAATAATGGAATAGAAAGGAAATACATTCACATGCCCTCAAAAAATTTCACAAAAGCTAAAACTTTGCAAAGACTGGTGACTGTAATGTTGGAAGGGTATCAGTTTGATGACTGCTGTTAAAATGTGATCAGATGCATCAAGAATGATAATCTCCAAGAATTTAATTTCATTTTTTCATGCAAATACAGGTACATTAAGCAGTGTTATTAAGATCTTATTTTATTCTGAAGAAGGCTCACTGTGATCACACAGATATCCCACGGTTCTAAATGGAGGTGTGCCAGTGGGCACCTTTTTTCTCTGACCTGGTTGAAAAACTGGCAAGTCAACAAAAATAGATGCAGAGACAGTCTAATATAATAGTTACAACTAAGATGCATTACCAGTGCAGTAAATCATAGCATTAGCTAAGTGTTTTCATATGTAATTAAAAAAGATAATCAAACTGAATGAAATTTCTTTTTGTTGAAAGTGTATCTATATTAGCTCTGTTAATGTCCTATTTCAATTCAGAATTGCTTCTTGCCTATTTTTTCATGTAGTGAATCACGGTTGAATGTTTTCTTTTGTTTCTAACACCTAACTTGTACATTCAGATGTAATAAATCCCTTAGTAAGTCATGCTTTTAATACAAAACTTTATAATTTTATAAAGTGTATATTATTTTGAAACTTTATATAGATGTTGGTTGTAGCACATGCCGTCAGATTAGATTAGGTATACCATATAATTGCTTATTTATGAGTCGGGTCCAACTGCAAGAAACATAGACCTTGATCTGCCATCATATAATGTGTTGGATGATTAGGGTCTATGTTCTACTGATTATTCCTGACAAAATGCACAGACCCAGATCTGCTGGTAAATTATACAATATCAGTGTGCAATTGGAATTGACATATAAGTGAGTATATATGATAGTTTGAATATTAGGCTGCACCCTATTATGGATTGAGTCACATGGGATATAAGGACAGATGAGAGTGCAAATAAAAGCAAAAGTAGTTATCTTTTTTCATTAAACTGGGAGCCCATATTTGTTTGCAGAAAAAAAAAACATCAGAAGACTTCCATCCTCCGCTAGATAATATGGTCAGTGTTTGATTTATATATTTTATTGATATGTAGCTAGATTAGAATTTTGACTAATTTTTGTGCTTTTTTTTCAAATGCAGTTTGTAATAATACTTTGCGCAAAGCATCATCTTAATGTCTATCAGCTTACAATTAAATTTGTATATTAAAGCAAATAGCAAATGGTTTCACTGAAGTTCAAAGTGTTATTTCATTGGATACTTTTGCAACCTTATCCATATGAAAGGTAATGTATGCAGGAAAAGGTGAATCAGGATTTTTAGTCTTATGTTACCAAAAGTTATCATACTGCATTCATTTTTTATCATCAGAAATGTGTTCCACAAAACATGTATAAGTGAGCTTGAGTGTGTGTGTGAGTGAGTGAGAGAGACAGAGTTTTACAGTAAGTTAATTGCATTTCCATGGGTGATGTGTCCATTTAGTAAACGGGAAGTGTCTAAAAGCAAATGTTTGGGGCTGAAAGTATCTCAGTATGGTTACTACAACAAAAAAATGGAAGCAGTGTACATATGTGAGTTGTGAATTAATCATGTTATATAACATACCTCTTTATGCAAAAACTCTTGTTTTGTTTGATTCATGTATAAATATTTTGGGTGGTAATGTTTTGTATGGGAATTGGTATAGCTGTTTCAAATTATGTCTTGTTAAGATTAAAAGATTTATTTACAAAATTTTCCATCTGATTTTTCTTGTCATGAATATTTGCTTTTATATCTCCTTTTAAATAATTAACACACATATATACTAAGAGTTCCACACAATAATTTAAAGACAGGAAATATTTTACTTTTCTAGGATAAGTTAATTTTTTCCTAAGAAAGATTGTAGGGGCCAGAGATACCAGATCTTGCACCACCTTATAGGCTTTGATAATAATAACCACAGTACTGGTAATGATAATGAAATATTACATATTTGACCTGTAATGAATTACCAGATATTAAAATCAGAATATTTCTGGGTAAATATTTAATTAAAAAAAACAGTCTTTGAATATTTGTTTGTTTATCATGTGAGTTTGTCATTTTGTAAAAGAAACAAGTAAACTATGCAAAGTTTAATTTGAGTACAAGTGAACAATATCAAACCAGCTAAATTACCAGAAAGCAAACTAAGACTTGGCTGTGTGGTCTACAGCGCTCTCCATTACAGATCACTGCCATTTCACCTCTGCATGGGTTCAAGTCTAGGATTCGGCAAATGTGGATATGTGAGCAAGCTTGCCAGAAGCTTCTCGTGGGTCGGTGGTTCTTTCCGTGGATTTCCTGGTTTCTACCTCCACCATTAATACTGGCCACCATGTATAGCCTATCATGTTCTGAAAAATGGCATTAATCCCCAGAACAACAACAAACTCAGACTTTCAAGGTAATCAAAATGTCAAAATTCTGAATAACCACATTGCTTACAATCACCGTCATTCAGGCAATCTTGGAAAGATAACATGTAATGCAGCAAATTGACAAGAACATGGTATAGAATGGTCTGTATTAAAGTCAGAAAATTGACAAGAACGTGGTATAAAACTCATTATATTAAAGTCAGCAAAACCCCTCTATCAGTCACTGTACCCAGTTTAAATTGTTGTTTTTGGGTTTAGCACCAGCTCTCGGTGCAAGATAGGCTATACATGATGGTTAGTATAATTGGTGGATGAAGAACCCAGGAAAACCCCAGTAAGAATTGCCAACCCATGTGAAGCTACTAGCATCATTCTCACAAACCCATATTAGTTGACCCGGTGACTTCAAACCCACGCTGACAGAGGTGAGATGGCAGTGATCAGTAAATGTGAGCACTTTAGACCTTTCTGCCACCTGGGTCCCCTTCTAATTTAAATTGAATTGGTCATTCATTGTGAAACTGTTATGTCCCGGAGAATTTGTTTCAAACAGTGCCAGCATTTAACTAAACATAGTTGAGGTTAATGCTCATCTTTACATAGGCCATACAAAGTCTTCAGCCTTAAAGGAACATGTTTTGTTCATACTAACTTTAAAGACAAAAAAGGAATAACACTTGCATACATTTCATTTTAGTCAGAATCCCCAAAACTTTATTCAAGACCACTAAAATGTTTTTTAAGTAGATTCAGTTGACCAGGTTCATAGTGTTTTCAATGTGGTTTTGGTGGAATAAAGGAGGATTCAATAAATTCTAATGTAGACAAAGTAGAAAGGATGGATTTGTTAATTTTATTAACAATGAAACTCGTAAGATTCTATCCAAATACAAATTAAGACTGAATACATTCAATAAATATTTTAATCGAAAACATTGGACTTCGTTTAGCTCTAAAGTGTAACAAACCTCATAAAGAAATTGTGTAACACTAACAAAACAACCCCAAAAAGCATGACATGTATTATCTAATTGATCAGTTGATGCACACATTGATTCAAAATATTTACCCATAATGACATTTTCTTTACATTGATTGTGCAGGCTTTATCAATCAGTAGTCTTGAGAGCCCACCTTTTAGTGACATTAGCTGGGGTGCATGAGGAAAACAGAAAATGGAAAAGAAGCACTCATTTTAGTTGAATGAACACTAGATATATATATATATATATATATATATATATATATATATATATATATATATATATATATATATATATATATATATATATATATATATATATGAACTGCAGCAATCAAACTTGGCTCAACAGAGGCAAGCATTTTTCCTCTGCTGTACTCATGCCTTCAGTTATTGACACTCAATTTTGAGATGAACCATGTACAAGTGTTACTTTAGTAATCCTTATGTATATATTCATTGGAGAGCATTACAGGCAGACACACATACATATGTTCATAAACATTTATATAGGCTTCTCTAAACAGTCCGAGGAACCATGTATCTAAATACATACTTATATTAAGTTTGATACATTTGCCATATTGTAGAGCATAATATGTTACGTTTTTCATCCATTTAACTCAATTTTCTGCAGAATAACTTGAGTTGGCCATCATCTACAGTTACCAAACCTTGTAAATGGTTTGCTTTTGGGGTAAGGAAGAATCCAATCAATTTTGACTCAAAAGCTTAAAGGTCAAGGTCATTGTGACTGAAAAGAAGAAATATAGTTTCTGCACAATAACTTAGGTAATCACCAAATGCAGTTGCCAAACTTTGCAGATGGCTTGGATTTGGCTTAATAAAGAATCCTGGGGACAAAATTCAGAGGTCAGAGGCACTGTGACTGGATGAAAAAAAAATGGTTGCTGCGCAGTAACTTGAGTTCTCTACTATCTAAGGTTAATAAACTTTGTGGATGATTTGCAATTTGGATAAGATAACCTTATTAATATGGGGGTCATTAGTCAAGATCACTGACCAAAAGGAGACTGGTTGTGTCTGAAAAATAACTTTAGTTCTCCAACATCTGTTGGTACCAAAACTTTGCAGATGACTTGCACATGAGGTAAAGGAGAAGCCTTTCAAGGACACGTGCTGATAGAAGAAAGGTGGTTTCTACTGAAAAGTGTCTGTTATGTACATAAACTGGTAAATGGAGAGGGGATGGAATGTGCTGTTCAAAGTACTCTTGAAGTGCTGCAACAGGTATTCTTTACCAGCCATGCAGATGTCTGGAAAATTAAACTCTTAACACATATATTATTATTCCCTCACTGTCTACAATCAGGGACATCTTGATTTAGTCCTTCCATTCATGTGTCAATGCATCTTTCCATCTGTTGTTCTATAGTCCTTTCCAGTGATCCTATCTTTTTCTCATTTTTTTTGTTAGACTTCCTATTTTTCCATTGATTGTTCAAATTGGCCCTACTATCCCTATCTTTTTCAATTTATGTTAAAAATCAATTACACATTGCATGATGGCCATATTGAAGCCAATTCTGATCTTTATGATGAATAGCTAGATATTTAAGACATGCATCCTGGACTAAGAAAACACACATTTCATTTTTTCAGTAATTTAAATCAATTTCATACTTATATCTTTAGTAAAATATCCCTCATTCACCTTTCATTTTCCAAAGCTTTTTTTTTTCAAGAGAAGCCATACATTGGTCTATACTTTTTCAGAGGGGTTGATTTACAGACTGTACTCATACCTCCTTTCCAGGAAGTTTGTTAGCATAAAAACCAACTTGACATTGACAAGTGTAATTTGTTAAGCTTGAATTAGATTTGTATGATACCTGAATGGTGTTTTAATTTTATATAGGTTTTAGGACTGTGACTTTTTCAATACAAACCTGGCATGCATGATAATGCAAAATCCATGTGACATGAGCAGACGTAATTGTGTAGATGTAGGTACCTTATTAGATTTTCCTTTTAATAGAATATTTAACACACTCAATTTTTATCAATATCTTTTGACTTTTGAACTTCACTTATTGCATACAACTTTGCTTTTGCTGTTACACCGGAAACACCCACTTTATTGACGAGTGATACATGGAATGCTCGTTTATATGCAGGACTTGGATCTCTTTGTCTGTAGTGAAAGCATCCGTATTTAAACAAAATGTTTGGTTTGATACAAGTCTGCATTATTTAGTATGTATATACAAAAAGTTTAACACATTTTGTCGATTACATATATATATATATATATATATATATATATATATATATATATATATATATATATATATATATATATATATATATATATATATACATATTGAGTTGAATCTAACTACTGCATCCTTACTATGATTTCCATAGCGTAATGAGCCAGAAGAGCTAGCTCTGCAGTTGATTAGAAGTAATCAGTACAGGTGGCGCTCTACAGTTTCGTATTTAGCATAGGGTTAAAATTTTAAAGACAAAGAGTTTGCCCGGGTTTCCTCACTAGTTATACTGGTTATTTAAAAGAGACTTTGTATATCTTAGGTGTTGTTCAAAGAACCTTTAATTCCCTTTATTTTGATGTATGATTGATGGGTGTAATATGGGTTAGAGAGTATACAGCTTGGCCTTACTCCAGATGTGCATCTTTCAAAAAAGTGCTAGCTCTACTTGCTCATTTTCACTTCTCGAACTTCAGAGGTAAATTGTAAAAAAAAGAACCGATAACTTTTTTTACATTTTATGTATTTGGTAATTCAGTCATTGTACTTTTAGAAGCTGGTATTATCTAGTTTGGCAAAATTCATTTTCCATATTTTAATAGCTGCCAAGAATAGTGTACTTTAGACAAATTTAGGTTGATTTTTGGAGCATAAGGGAGCAGTCGTTTTAGTTAGCCGTGTCCTAAGATCATTTAAAATTTCCAAAAGTACAATATCCAAAGAAATTTGATCCACATTACATGAAAGTAGTATATAGGTATGCCAACATTCTCTCCACTGTGCATGTTTAAAATGCAAACAACTTCACCTTACATACATCACTCTCTCAAAAGTACATAATAACTGGTGAGCGCCACCATAAAGAGAATATAGGTATTATTATTGTATGATTTAATTTTGATTGTATGACTGAAATATTTAAGTCGCAAGCATCAAAACAGTCCTTTGTAATAATTGTCCTGTATTTCCCCTCTCAGAACAGCATTTATTAGAGTCAGAGTCTTAAACCGGTACAGCCCCCCCTCCTTATGATAAAAAGTGATCTATTTTAAAAATGCGCATTACATTTTGTCGACATAGCAACCAGTGTTATGCTGATAGACAGGAACATGAAACTAGCTATATTTATTCCTGAGATGTCAACAATAATTTTTACAGTTATAAAAGGGGATATAACAGGTGAGGTTCATAAAGGTCAAAGGTCAAAGGGTAAAATATTAATTAATTCTTTGATATGGAAGAAAGCAAATTTGCTTTGTTATCATTTATTTTTTAATTTCATTGCAAATAAATGAAAAGAAACATTTTCACTATGTATTTCTTTTACTTAATGCAACTGTTTTCAATTTAACTTGACTTTATTCCTATAATCTAAGACTTTTAATTTCCCTATAATGAAGGTCACTACTCATCCAAACATGGCTCATGGCAAATTATGTATGCTAGAGCAAAAATAAGCATAATTAGCTTATTTTCATGAATAAAATCAATGTTAATGTACCATTTTACTCAGAACATCATACATAATAATATGAAAATAAGAAAAATAATTGCATAAATGTATATATTTGTTTTTAAAGAGTATATAGGTATTGTATGATTTAATTTTGATTGAAAGGCTGAAATATTTAAGTCAATAGCATCCAAACACTTCTTTGAAATAATTGCCCTGTATTTCACCCCTCAGAACAGAATTTATTAGAGTTAGTCTTGAACAGGTACAGCCCCCACCCCCTTATGATAAAAAGTGAACTATTTTAAAAGTGTGCATAGATTTTGGCAATATAGCAACCAGTGTTATGCTGATAGACAGGAACATGAAACTAGACATATTTAATTCCTGAGATGTCCATAATAATTTTTACAGTTATAAAAGGGGATATAACAGGTGAGGTTCATAAAGGTCAAAGGTCAAAGGGTAAAATATTAACTAATTCTTTGATATGGAAGAAAGCAAATTTGCTTTGTTATCATTTATTTTTTAATTTCATTGCAAATAAATGAAATAAAACATTTTCACTATGGATTTCTTTTACTTAATGCAACATTTTTCAATTTATGTTGACTTTATTCCTATATTCTAAGACTTCTAATTTCCACATAATGAAGGTCACTACTCACCTAAACATGCCTCATAGCAAATTATGTATGCTAGAGCAAAAATAAGCATAATTAGCTTATTTTCATGAATAAAATCATTGTTAATGTACCATTTTACTCAGAACATCATACATAATAATATGAAAATAAGAAAAATAATTGCATAAATGTTTATATTTGTTTTTAAGGTGGCGCTCTACAGTTTCGTATTTAGCATAGTGTTAAAATTTTAAAGACAAAGAGTTTGCCCGGGTTTCCTCACTAGTTATACTGGTTATTTAAAAAGAGACTTTGTATATCTTAGGTGTTGTTCAAAGAACCTTTAATTCCCTTTATTTTGATGTATGATTGATGGGTGTAATATGGGTTAGAGAGTATACAGCTTAGCCTTACTCCAGATGTGCATCTTTCAAAAAAGTGCTAGCTCTACTTGCTCATTTTCACTTCTCGAACTTCAGAGGTAAATTGTAAAAAAAAGAGCCGATAACTTTTTTTTACATTTTATGTATTTGGTAATTCAGTCATTGCACTTTTAGAAGCTGGTATTATCTAGTTTGGCAAAATTCATTTTCCATATTTTAATAGCTGCCAAGAATAGTGTACTTTAGACAAATTTAGGTTGATTTTTGGAGCATAAGGGAGCAGTCGTTTTAGTTAGCCGTGTCCTAAGATCATTTAAAATTTCCAAAAGTACAATATCCAAAGAAATTTGATCCACATTACATGAAAGTAGTATATAGGTATGCCAACATTCTCTGCACTGTGCATGTTTAAAATGCAAACAACTTCACCTTACATACATCACTCTCTCAAAAGTACATAATAACTGGTGAGCGCCACCACAACAAATAATATAGAGCATGACCTGCTGGCATGTTATGTGATGAAAATAAAGGACAAAGGGAAATGTGAACATACACGTTCAGAACAAAAGCATTCCAAAGTTTTACAATTGAGTAAATAGGGTTATATTTGCAATGTTCGAATGAGATATTTTTGTTGGCAACAAAACTGATTCTATTTTCCCTTTTATCCTTCTTTAGTTTTCCTTTTCTCACCTCCATTTCCATTTACTACTTAAGTGGTGCTCTATAGTTTCGTATTTAGCATAAGGTTAGATTTTTAAAGAAAAAGAGTTTCTCCAGGTTTTCTCACTAGTTATACTGGCTATTTAAAAAAGACTTTGTATATCTTAGGTATTGTTAAAAGAACCTTTAATTCCATTTATTTTGGTGTATGATTGATGGGTGTAATATGGGTTAGAGAGTATACAGCTTGGCCTTACTCCAGATGTATTCGTTTCAAGAAAGGGCTAGCTCTACTTGCTCATTTTCACTTTACGAACTTCAGAGGTAAATTGTTAAAACAAAAACGAAAACTGTTTTTTTACATTTTATGTATTTGGTAATTCATTCATTGCATCTTTAGAAGCTGGTATTGTCTAGTTTGGCAAAATTCATTTTCCCTATTTTAATAGCTGCCAAGGATAGTGTACTTTAGACAAATTCAGGTTGATTTTTGGAGCACAAGAAAGCAGTCATTTTAGTTAGCAGTGTGCTAAGGTCATTTAAAATGTCCAAAAGTATAATATCCAAAGAAATTTTAGCCACATTACATGAAAGTATCATATAGGTATGCCAACATTCTTTCCACTGTAGTTGTTTAAAATACAAACAACTTCACCTTACATACATCACTCTCTCAAAAGTACATAAAAACTGGTCAGTGCCACCTTAGACGATGACAAGAGTAGCAGCAAAAGCAACAGCACCAACAACATCTATATATATATATATATATATATATATATATATATATATATATATATATATATATATATATATATATATATATATATATATATATATATATAAATTCTTTTTATTATTATTATTATTATTATTATTATTATTATTATTATTATTATTATTATTATTAATTATTCAAAGCAGTGACATAAGGGATACTTTTAAGTATTACATAATTAGAATTAAATGGTATATGCATGGCGTTTCCATATCGTGACGTTGCTCTCTTGTTGACCGTTGCTAGGAACTTTGTTGTCGAACAGCGTTGTCTACCTGTCGATACGGCACTACATTACATATATCTACCTGGGGGAGGCATCGATCAAGTCTGTCATTGCGTGCAGCGAAACTCTTTACCGGGGATTAGAAAATTCTTTTGTGTCTAGTGGGGTTAAATCACCCATTTACCCAGACGTTTAAGTTTTATTAGCAATTTCGCTGCCGTATTTGTTGTAAAACTAGAAGAAAAAATGACCACGGTTGGAGTGGATCCCGGGCCCACAGAACGGGTGAATCCAATGAAGATCCCCAGCTATTCTTACCAGTACCCCTCTTTCAGCAGGGTCCAGCTGGCATCGGTCAAGGAGGGGCTATTTCACCCCCACCTACCTTCCTTCAGGCGAATGGATATGGACACAGCCGGACATAAGCTCCCGGATGAACACTGTAGAACAACTACCACCTGTGGCCCAGGTACAAATTATTATTTATTATTATTATTATTATTATTATTATTATTAGTAGTAGTAGTAGTAGTAGTAGTAGTAGTAGTAGTAGTAGTAGTAGTAGTAGTAGTAGTAGTATCTTCGTCGTCGCTTTTGTTGTTTAACCCGACAGGCCAGTTTTTAAGGGTTTTCTTCTTGCCCATTTAAAATCTTTCCAACTTATTTGAATGTAACGTATTACATCTAATGAAGGATTTCTCATATATTAATCAGATTTAAATTTGACAGTCATTCGGACGTTATATCAGGCGGATGAATTAATGAGTCTTCTAAATTTCGATGGTAACTTAAAAGCCACATTCAGCTTGATACGCGATGATCAATGAGTAAAGACAAATACTAGAACTGTCCTTATTTTTCTGGGATTTGAGATCTATCAACAAGCTGTACGACTGATAGACTGGTTAAATAAGTATTTTTTCTTTCCATTTTACAGCTTATCATTATCAATAGATATTTTTTTGTCTTCATATAGCACCATATACAAATATAACACTACCCAGTTACGGTAATAATGTAGTTTAGTGAGAAAAAAGCGTGGACGAAAAAATTTATTGGACAATATAAACACTGTAATTATCATACGCGTTTTGTTTTTTTTTCCTAATCCGTATCCGGTTTCTTCAAACGTAAAGAACACTTTTTTAATAGATACATCTTAGTCGAGTGTTTCCTTCATGTGAAACTTAAAGAACATGTTTCTACTAGGTGCACCACATAGTTCTTAGACGAATGTTCAACACGTTTCTACTAGGCACACAACATAGATCTTAGACGAATGTTCAACGCGTTTCTACTAGGCACACAACATAGATCTTAGACAAATGTTCAACACGTTTCTGCTAGGCACACAACATAGATCTTAGACGAGTGTTCAACACGTTTCTTTTAGGCTCACAACATAGATCTATGACGAGTAACAAGTTTTTACTATGTTCACAACATAGATCTTAGACGTGTTTACTTCATGTGTAACATAGAACGAACGTTAAATAATATTTTAAAGGAGGAGTCTCTTCCATCGAGTTCCATATTATAATATTTAACTAGTTTCATAATTATGATGTCAACTGAGCGCAGATTTTGAAAATATATTTGCTAATTGTTTCGTCATAGTGTGAAATCAAATTTTCATAAATTATGACGTATGACGTATAAAATACTCAATTCAAAATTTAATAAGCGGCAGGGTATATACATTGCTGAAATATCGTTCTGTAAAATAATGTCAAAGGTCATACATAACGATCGTGTTGTTTTAGTTTTCTCTAAATTCTAATTTTCCTACGCGTATTCTGTATGTTCGTACAACTGGAGACTTGAAACTTTAAAACAGAAATGTGTTTTACATTGCCCTTGTGATTTAAGTTGAGATGATGTGGTGGGGTAAGACTATTGAGTGTGGTCGTGGAAGATGTATTCAAGGGCTATTGGATGGGATTGTAGTGGAGAGGTAATGTAATCTTTGTTGTTCAGATCATGACATAAATAAATTAAAAAATTTGGAAAAGTAGGCACATATACACACAACATCAGTAACAAGAGCTCTTATGAGCTCTTACAATCGAATATAACTTATTGCAAATATACGTGTAGAAATATAAAATGAATACAGATCAAGCATACCGTTACAGCGTTACAACGGAAACGCGTCTCTTTATGTCGGAATTTAGTCTTACGTTTGTCTCGTATATAACATCCTGCTGCGAACAATTGGAGTAATTTGCAGACAAAAAAGGTCACTAAAAAACCAAGCAATTTTGCACACTGAACGTCTTGAAAATATTGTATTAATATGACACTGTATTAGTAGAATGCTTATCTTATCATTAAACACAATAAGTGACGTTACTATGGCAGGAGATTAATTTTTTCCTGCTTCTACATGCTTTAAACTATATACCCTGTAAAGCAAGAAAAGAAAAAAAAAACAACCGATCGATACAGCTGTAGTTGTACAACAGAAAGGGTCATTCATAAAATATAAAACTCATTTAAAAGTAGGTCAGTTCATTGATTCATTACCCTCAGCGAGCCTACAATGTACTGTTCACAAAGCATACCAATAACTACTTTGACGTGGTTAATCAGTTTTGATTGCTGCGGTTGTAGCATAAACTACCCGACAATGTACAATAGTTTTGTAAGAAATCTTCACAACTCGTGGCGATTCTTGCATGCGTATGCTCTTTTATACGGTTGTTCTTCAACATATCACCTAATGATATTAATAGAATACGAGTGTACACGTGCATTTATATCAGCTGAAGTAGACGGTATATATTTTATAATGACAAATTAAAGAAGAAATTGCACATTGCAAACAACTTACATTTTCAACAAATGACCAAATCTGTACGCAAGACATTTAATACTGATAAAGCCTGGAGTGAATTAACGGTATAATTCATCTGGCTGAACAAATTTACTCTGAGGGACTTATAACGACTTGTAACAGCAGCAATATAATTTAATCTGAATATCAAGGCATAGTCTCTAACTTGGTATAAGTTCAACACTGGTAACATAAAGTACTGCTGCTAACCATAGAAAACCTCTCTATGAGTATCAAATTACAGCTACTAACCATGCATTAACCTCTGTATGAGTATCAAATTACAGCTACTAACCATGTATTAACCTCTCCATGGGTATCAGATTACAGCTAATAACCATGTATAACATCTCTATGACTATCAAAATACAACTACTAATGATGTTTAACATCCACATGGGCATAAAACAATACATTGACTCTCCATGGGTATCAACTTACAGCTACTAACCATGTACAACCTCTCTATGAGTGTCAAGGTACAGCTACTAACACGTATAACCTCTGTATGGGTATCAAGGTACAGCTGCCAACCATGAGAAACCTCTATGGGTATCAAAGTACACCTACTAACACGTATAACCTTTCCATGGCATCACATTACAGATAATAACCAAGTATAACCTCTTTATGGCTATTAAAATACAGCTACTAACCATGTATAAACTCTCTTTGGGTGTCTAAGCACAGCTACTAACCATGTTTAACTTCCCCATGATCATAAAAGTACAGTTACTAACAATGCATAGCTTCCCCATGGGTATCAAATTACAGCTACTGACCATGTACAACCTCTCTAAGGGTGTCAAGGTACAGCTACTAACACGTATAACCTCTGTATGGGTATCAAATTACAGCTACTAACCATGTACAACCTATCTATGGGTGTCAAGGTACAGCTACTAACACGTATACCATCTGTATGGGTATCAAATTACAGCTACTAACCATGTACAACTTCTTAATGGGTATCAAATTACAGCTACTAACCATGTGCAATTTCATTGTGGATATCAAATTACAGCTACTAACCATGTGCAATTTCATTGTGGGTATCAAATTACAGCTACTAACTATGTACAACTTCATTGTGTGTATCAAATTACAGCTACTAACCATGTACAACTTCATTGTGGGTATCAAATTACAGCTACTAACCATGTACAACTTCATTGTGGGTATCAAATTACAGCTACTAACCATGTGCAACTTCATTGTGGGTGTCAAATTACAGCTACTAACCATGTGCAACTTCATTGTGGGTATCAAATTGCAGCTACTAACCATGTACAACTTCATTGTGGGTATCAAATTACAGCCACTAACTATGTACAACCTCTTCATGTGTATCAAAGCACAGCTAACCAGGTATTGTAAACTAAGGAAGTGCGCTAGTCATTTGTAGTTTTTTGATCATAAAGATTAACATTTTTACCCATCCATTATACGTTACAATAATCCAATGGATACAGGAACACCGAAGAATTTGAATAACTGTTGCTTATCTAATTTCGGTGATACATTATCAGCATATAGCTCAACGTTGCCTAAAAATCATAACGTTTCGTTTCATCATATTGTTTACAACGTACCACGCGAGACGCTTTCCGATTGGTTAATTGACACAACGTCATGCAGGCGTTAAGTCAAATTCATTTTGCGCATTCCGTTAATTTTTATCTTTGAACAATTTAATCTCGATCCAAAACGTTTTTTTTATGTATACAAAATAAACAAAGAAATTCGTACGCATTATTTTTAAGACTTTTTAAAACTCTATGAAAATTTAATATTATCATTAGATTTTTTTCAGAGTTGAAGAGTTACTTTTATTCTTGTAAAGATACACTTTATAAACAAATGAAGATTATATTGTACACAATTCAAGACATAAACAATCGCTTTGGAGCAGACAGTGGAAAAGAACTGCCAAATACAGAGAACATACGGAAATCATGGGTAAATGGGAACTTTTTGTCTCTTAAGTGACGTAATGCCTTTCTAAATTGTTTTGTATCTTTTTGTAGTAGACAATTTATTTAGATTTTCGTGCTATTTTCTGGGATATTTGGTCTTTTAAATGGTGACATGCCATCCTAAACCTTTTGTATTCCCGGACATTTTGGACATCGTAATAGGGTACTATTTATAATCAATTCATTAATATCATAAGTTTTCTGTATTAGTCCTTCTCAATTCATCCAATAGATACATTATTACAGGTGTGGCTTCTTTTATCTGGGTAACAAATTATGTAATATCAGTACCCCAAAAGATGATATTATAGATAATAAAATTCGTGCTTTTGCGTCTTGTTAGTATATTTAATAAAGTTTCGATGTATCAAATAGATGGACTACAATCCCTATCACGTTAATTAGAGTGACCATTTGACGCTAAGTCGTTTTAAACTTAATTTGCACAAAAACAAGAGACAAATTCTGTCAACCTGAGAAATTTGTACGCTACATCTGTATCAATTGGTATTAAGGCAGTTACTAACCCAATATAAGTTCTCCGTGGGTATCAAGGCACAGTTACTAACCCTATATAAATTCTCCGTGGGTATCAAGGCACAGTTACTAACCCTATATAAGTTCTCCGTGGGTATCAAGGCACAGTTACTAACCTGTATAACATGTTTTTGACTATCACGGCTTTTATTGATTAATCGAATGTCATTTATAGACAGGTGTTTGCAAAGAGGACTTGATTCTTTGTTCAAACTTGTGATCACCATAACAGACATGACTAAGTGTTTTACCACATTAAAATATTGTTCTCTTTCATAAAGGAGAAAAATAAATAACTGGGCA
Source organism: Potamilus streckersoni (assembly GCA_016746295.1). NCBI lineage: Eukaryota > Metazoa > Mollusca > Bivalvia > Unionida > Unionidae > Potamilus > Potamilus streckersoni. The sequence continues at coordinate 4,799,683 of JAEAOA010002358.1, read as the reverse complement.
GGATGTGACGAAAAACAGACATAATAATTAAGATTTAACTAGTGAATGCCATTAAGAGACTGTTTCATTGCGGCAGACATTGACTTAATTAGCGACTGAGTACTCGACCCACCGTAAAAGTCCTAATACCTAATATTTTACGCCTCCTCCCCCACGTCCATTCAGTGTCTCGTGCCTATATATTAGGTCGAAAATTAGTCACGTAGAGGGAGCACATACCGAGGAGTCAAATTTACGCTTCTTGTTGAATAAACGAACCATGAAGCTAGAGCAATATCCTCTACTAACATTGTAATATGATCACCTTGAAGGATAGTCAACCCGCTACCAATTAGAGAATTCGGCGGGACATCAGGGATTTATTTATTCAATTTTTCTTTTCAGCTAATTGTTAAGTCAACATGATTTAATACTCCAGCGAGTTCGTTTAAATTGACAGCTTTATGAGAAGTTCCGCACAAAATGTCGCGTCTGATTCGGGTACCTGAGATTAATATTGAATTAATTTAATTACAGAAAAGAAATTCGATAAGCCCTGATATTTTTTTTTAAAGGAGCATATATTACCAACGTGAATATACCACCCTTTGACAAACCACACGAATTAGTAACATCTTTAAGTCAGCCCAATTAAGGTCACACTATCTGCCTTATTTAATTTTCACTCGATAATAAACAACGAATAAGACAGTTTTTTTTATATTAAACAGTTTCCGTCTTTGTATTGAATAAATGATGTCCTATCTTTTTAATATTAAACCAGACTTGCGTTTACTTTATAAAAACCTTGGACTAAAACTTGTACAAACTTTGTACAAACTAGTTAATTAGACTTTCTTTTTACTTCAAGTTTCATTCGTTCCCAGCTTATCCATCCCTTTCAAACCCCTTTATGATCTTTTACTGACGTCTCATACTCCAGTTTACGTCCGTTCATATGTATCTGCGTGTGTGCAATTATTAATGTTCTGTCCCATGTAATCAGTGTTATCTGCATATTATCATCTACACTGTCTTTTCATCTTACAACAGAATTATACCTTTTTGAGAAATCGTGTTTTAATTATACACTAGATGACAATTCCCACACTTCTGAGTCAATTGTAATTTACGTTGCATCTTTAGGACATCAGAGATTTTTTAGGAATGATATAAACTGTTAGTGTCATGTTCATAGGTGTACTTCCTTCCACAAAATACTCCTCATATATATTTTAACATTCACGAATTAATATTTATGTTAGTTTTAATAGATTTAGGTAATATATCTATCCCCGAGTGGACGAGTAGTCGAAAGTGCTCAGCGCTATGGACCACTGCCATATCACCCGTCTGCGTGGGTTTGAGTATTGGGCTCTGCCAATATGGGTACTTGAGAAAGCTTGCCATTAGCTTCTCGTGGGTATGCGATTCTTTCCGGGGTTTTCCCTGGTTTTTCCTCCACCATTTATACTGGCCGCTATAGAGAATCTATATTGTGCTGAAAAATGGCGTTAAACTCCATAACATCAGTTCTATTCTATTCTATTCTATTCTATTCTATTCTATTCTATTCTATTCTATTCTATCTATCTGTCTGTCTGTCTATCCATCCATCCATCCATGTCCATCTATCTATCTATCTATCTATCTATCTATCTATCTATCTATCTATCTATCTATCTATCTATCTATCTATCTATCTATCTATCTATCTATCTATCTATCTATCTGTCTTTATGTCTGTCTGATCTCAAAAGAATGCTCATCAACGCTGTTCGAACATCAAAGAAATGAAAATGAACGAAAACAATCAGAACAGTATAACTATGGAGATGACGTTTGTTACAGCTTGAGCAAACGTATAGCTGAATTGGGTAAGTAAGTGTTTGATAGGGCAAATGACTTACCGTTGTATATATTAGGTCTATAGAGAATATTGTCCTCATTCTCGACTCATTTGATAGAAAGACTCTGAGACTGTCCTCATTTGATAGAAAAACTAAGAGACTGTTCTCATTTTCAACCCATTTGATAGAAAAACTAAGATTTTGTTTAGTTTGATGAGTAGTCACCACTCATCAATAGATACAAATTAAAGCAAAATTCAGTATAGTTAGGTTCATGTAAAGTTCTCAAATGGAATAATCTACAACACAAAGGGAGAAAACCAGGAGGGGGATGTAATCAAATACGCAAGGGATCTGTAGCATAAAACCCTAGGATAGTGGAAGGAGGCAGGGGATGAAATCCTAAGAAACTCATGCATATTAAGTGTTTTTATGGCATAATTTTAATATCTAACTAGTTGCGTACTAAGTATAAATGGCGCCAAAGCGACGATGACGGTCCACCAATGATATCCTGCAATTTAATTTGTAGGAGCTGATTTAGCGCTCCAAAATGTATGGCACCCTGGGCAACCGCCTCGTCTATCCCCATTAACAGGCCACTGCATAAGAAAAATGATTCTAGGAAACGTGCCGATTGTTTTGGCCTAATTTGTAGCGTTTTAGCTGGTGAAGGCGCAGTCTTCGTGCCCTTTCCAATAAACAACCCCGACCCGTGAAAAAAAAAACAATTATCATTTGCTAAATACACATAGTGCTCGTCCAAGACGTCGTTCAGCAATAATGTTAAGTCTCAAATTCTAAAGTTTTGCTGGATTTGCAATAATGAATTAGGATTTAATGACACCTATTTCATTATTTTTGCCGAACTGCTTGAAATAGGTATGAAAATCTAGGACCTTAGGAAAATAAATCTGAGGCACTGGGATAGAGAAATACAAAGAACCATAAATACTTCAGTTCATCATTCATTTAAATATATGTTCAGCCGCTGCAGCAAAATATGTTATCGAAAGTTTAGTTGTTTTCAGCACAAGACTATAAGAAAATTTTGGAATGCATTTTGATAACTGATAACGAGTGATATCCAAATTAAAAAAGATCCACATAGCTGGTTTAAATGTGTACTTGTTAAATTTAAATGCATCGATTCGCCAATTAATTCAGATATAGTCCAAATTTTTTGAAAACTAGTAAATATCTAAAATTAAAGAGAATATTTAATGTGATCAACAAACTTAGGTCTACGTAGTATGGCTGAATTGCAAAAGTAGTATGTACGAAACTGAAGCAAGTTTACAGATGAGAAAAAATATATTTCGGACATATAAATTAAAATACACATAAAACATCTAACAATTTAGTATAACCTGAAGAAACAATAGTGATTGACATTTAACTCATCTGCCTGCTAGAGATGACACCCTAGATATTTCTTTCTAAGATAAGAAATTCATTTTGAGATTTCATTGATGATTTTTTTCTGGCACTATATCTTCCTTTTCAGACCAGTAACTTATCTTTTTTCTTCTAGTAATGCATCCATGTATCTTTTTTTTCTTCAGACGACTTTAAAAGAGCTACCACTACACTGTTTGAACCTCCAGCAAAAAGAGTTCCTGCTTTGGTGAGTATTCCCACCCTGAAAAAACCCAACAATAAATAAATAAACGTCATCGAAATTCCGTGGGTGATTGAATGGATTAAATTTGAGATAATCTGTCTTTGTTTGCGATCGATACTTTAAAGAAGACTAATTGTTATGATTCGTACCTTAGCAAATTTACGATCCGTGCTGAAACGGCTCTTATACATGCCTTGTTTTCAGTAATTGGAACCGTCCCGTGCACACTTTGTACCCCGTCTGTCGGCCCCGGTAGGTGACTGAATTTGAAGAATAACGTAACAATCTTATCTCAGTTTATCTTTCAGAGCTTAAATAAAATAACCTGTTACGCAGGTACACCGTTGATTTTTAATAACAGGTATAGCGGTATTGTGGTCCGCATTAAGTACCGTATTTACCGTTCTTGTAAGCGACTATATTGAACGATCAAACCACTTTCACGCGTATTTACCTTACTAAAAACGTAAGTACCACACGTGAGCTGATAACGTAGCGTTATTGTGTAAGTAGATACTTATCAAATATATAAATACTGAAATTTTGGTATACAAACAAAGCTTATCTTTCAGTTTCTGTGCACACAAAGAAAAATCTTCAGATTTAAACTATACATGTATGTATGTATGTATGTATGTATGTATGTATGTATGTATGTATGTATGTATGTATGTATGTATGTATGTATGTATGTATGTATGTATGTATGTATGTATGTATGTATGTATGTATGTATGTATGCATGCATGCATGCATGCATGCATGCATGCATGCATGTATGTATGTGTGTGTGTTAGATTCGTGTATGTATGTATGTATGTATGTATGTATGTATGTATGTATGTATGTATGTATGTATGTATGTATGTATGTATGTATGTATGTATGTATGCATGCATGCATGCATGCATGCATGCATGCATGTATGTATGTATGTGTGTGTTAGATTCGTGTACTTTTTGTAATCTATCTAGTACATGTAGTTAGTTTAGATGACAGCTTGACATCGTTTATATACATTGTAAAAGTCAAAGGACCAACGTACTGTTAAAATTTTTATCTAAATAATTCAGACTATTAAATAACACAAAGATTTTTCTATTTTCGTAACACGACCCGCTTTAATCGCAGATCGATAATACTGGCATGAGATTGAATTGACTTAGGTCAAATTCGTTTAAGCAACGACAGCGGTATTTTGATAGTGAATCAAAGTCATTTGTACAAAATTAAAATGGCAATAAACATTCTAGCTTGTCTGTAAATATCATGCTGCCTGGTTTTTAAGCAGTGTTAAGGTTTTTGCCAGTAGTAATGACTACCATAGCTGATGGAAAATGTTTTAAATTTATATAAAAAATTATAGTTTTTAATGTTATAACGTTTTCTGTTAAACTTGATGTGATTCATTTTAATTTTATTTTATATTTAGTAGTGGTGGAATATTTGATCGACATCATTTGGTAAAACTTAAAAGGCCATGACACTTTCTGGCATATTTTGTATTATTCTAACATGCATTTACAGTAATTGTTTGAATATTGTTCCTATTGTTGATTTCGGCGATCGTAGCTGGTATAAATCAAAACCATGTGCAGATTCTCAAAATAGCAGCATGCTATCTGTCAGATTAGTTAAATTCCTGTTAATTTTGGGCTCTTTTTTAAAATTTAGAATACTTCTGCTATCACGATACAATTTTTGATGACGGAAACATAATTTGTATAACCTTGAAATGCACTGATGTTTAGATAGTTCATTGAATAAATGCTTAAATATGGGCAAAGGTTTAATAGAAGTTGAAAATAGTAAATGCTGATGGACAAAGAAAAATACACCATGCGCAAGATATTATTGACGAATCTTTTTATTTTTCAGACAATTACAGAAACTGGAAAACAATTACACAGGTATTATACAACGCCAGAAGAACTCAAGTAAGTATTCATCTAACTTTAATACGCTTTCCAAACGATTTAACCTCAGATTTTGCAGCAGTAAAATACACCATTCAGTACTGATTAGACTTTAGATGTAACATCGTTCCAAAGAGATTTATATTCACAAAAGGTTCTCGATGAAATTGCATGAAATGTTTCAAAATTGTAATAATAATTGATGGCGTCAGTGTTGGCCCTGTTATAGCTCGTAACTATTAAAACAGCTCCATTGAGACGTCGAGGGTAAAACTCCCTTTACGACATCAAATCAACAATAGCATCCCCATATATTCAAATACAGGACTATTCTGTAATAAATAATTAATATGAAATGTTCGTGGCATGTCTTAATTTCAGGCCAAAGTTTAAAGTTTAATATACGAAGAAGTGCAGTCGTCGTTTACTTGCGCAACATTTAGTGAAGTCAGGTAGTTTATACCCCCCCCAATTAAAAACCAAGGAACAGCAACTTAAGTATGGTAGGCAATGAATTTAAAAAAATTAGTTTTTGTCGCCCTTAATCGAAAAGCATCTGAAGCAGACGTATCCAACGCGCGGACTGCTGAACGGATGTGACTTATTCCTTCACATTGTGCGTCTCCCAGTTATGTTGGTATTTTCCTTTTGAAATGGACTCCCTGATCGTTTGTATGCTAAGTTTTCAGCATGACGTATACTGTTAGAGAAAAAAGCGATTAAAACATTTTTTTTTAGAAAAAGAAGCGATTAAAACCTTTTTTTTTTATAAAAAAAGCACATAATGATTAAATGGTAATTTTATTGTGAAGATCTTGAAGCTCCAGTTTCGCAAACAGTATAAAACTGTATCCTCAAATTATAATTTTACATTGCTTATGATTCTTAATTTCAGACGATATAACTATTTATTGTCAAGTGTAGAGTGAGTGGAGGGGATCAAAATTTACTTGTTAGCTTCAAATTTGGAACAATAACCTTTCAATTCTTTACAAAAGTAGGGAAAATCTTGAAATTTTCATCAAGACAACAGACTTAACACCTTTATGTTTATGAAAGATCATATGGTATGGTTGTCTTTAATCCTTAATGCCGCTGAATTGTTAGATAATAATCGTTGCTAATCAAACAGCAGGATTATCCATGGTTAAAATCAACCAGTTATTAACATATTCTAGGGCCGTAAAACGAAGTCTGCAGCTAACGTCAATTTGAGGCAATAACTTGAGGGATGTTTTGTAAAACTTGGCGGGAGTATACTTTGGTATTAAGTGTGACATATATCCACAATCTCTTCACGTCCCAAAATTTGAATATATGAACTCTTCAATATTATTATTATTATTATTATTATTATTATTATTATTATTATTATTATTATTATTATTATTATTATTATTATTATTATTATTATTATTATTTAAGTCAGAGTTCAAAATGCCATCAGGTGAATAGAAATAAGATCCTCGATCTAATGTTTTTCTTGTCTAAATTATGGGTTCTGTTATTCATCGCAGGAAAGCAAGAGAACAGTGGTCTGACTTCCTGAACAGATCCCCAGAGAGATTCCAAATCAAAATTCCCGAACTTCTGGGACAGAAAGGTATGGATCAGTATTCAGTTTTGTACATCTTATTGTTCTGGTACTTAAGTCCAGCAATGAGTACGGATTTATGAAGAGTCAGGGTTATTTTCAGTCTTCATAGACCAAACGCTTATCAAGCAGAATGGTTAATTAAACTGGATATGTGGAAAGGAAAAAGTATGGATCAGACGCTTTATTGCGCTGGCATAATTATTCATGCATTCATGAAGTTTGTAGCTTAGCAGTTTTGACTTCTTCCTCTCCTCCCATCTATTCTACACCCCAATATATATATATATATATATATATATATATATATATATATATATATATATATATATATATATATATATATATATATATATATATATATATATATATATAGATATATATATATATATATATATATATATATATATATATATATATATATATATATATATATATATATATATATATATATATATATATATAGTTTAATACAAACAATACATCATACAGGTTAGAGAAGTTAAATAAATTCGTACTCTACTTAGTTAGGAATTCAGGTAAACGAGTAAATGGCACCCATCGCCTTGCCTGCGCGCACCAGCCTATATACCGTCACGACGAAGCACGCATCACCAAAAATGATGGCACTGAGTCGATGCTATATGAGTTCGTGCGTAGCAGCCACACTCGCAAACAAAGTGTTGACTACGCAATACATAGGTTTTTTTTTTCAAATACTTTTGCAGGCTATTTATTTATTTTATTTTGTTTTCTCAAAAACAAATGGAAAACTAAATTTACTTCATACATTCAATTTTTTTTAAAAATTCTACGTTAAAGGCTGACTTTGTTAGGACTGGTCGCTCTGTTGGTATAAACTTCTAACATTATTTGCTTGCATGGTTATCTTTTCTCTCAGACTTTTCGCGGTATTTTGATTTTTGTTTTATATATATATATATATATATATATATATATATATATATATATATATATATATATATATATATATATATATATATATATATATATATATATCTGCTCATAGTACAGACGAGTCTAGCATATTAATTTGTTGATTCATGTATTCTCAATAATTATAGATCAGCACTTCGTTGGATATAGTGTTCGCTATCTCAGACCAGAAGTTACCCGTTCTTGGAGGGTGAGTTAAATGTGAACTTTATATCAATAAGAAAAAGAACAAATACTTGTAAAATGCTATAAAACAGAAATTATTGTGAGATGCAAATAATTTTGAAAAATACGGCCCTTACAACAGTCGCAGTTTTTACATTTTAAATGGAAGCGGCATCGAAACAACAGACACTATTAAGGTGTTTAGATGAACTCACTCCAGGTCATATTAAATGCAAATATTATTTCTAATTAATCTCTGGAGCCTGCATTATTTTGGACAAGCGTTATTTTACCTATTTTAAAGTAGTTTCAGTGCAGGCAAAGCTTTGGTTTCCTTTATGCAAACAATGAGCTAACAAGAATTTTTGATTGAGCAGAAGTATATTAAACATGCAATGAGCGTGTTTGTATCTAAATTTGTTCTCACGTACGTGTGGCAGGTGTAGAGTGCTTAATCAGCTTTCTGTCAGCCAGGCCGTCAGCAATGATTTCCCTCTTATTCATCGATTTAGATTGAAAATGTTTTGTCGAATTAATGGCTAAGCAATATGCACAAGACAACATAATATATGTTTACTCCAATATGCTCAATTTAAGAATATTCAGAACTTTAAAAAATAATTTTGAAAGAAAATCTGATTCAGAATATTTTATTATGAGTTCTGGTTACAGAGAGGAGTAAAGAGTATCTAATATTTTCTAAAAATCATCAACTTAATATTCTTTTATTATATTTAACACTTGTCTATCAAAAGTTCCTGTTTTGTTTTTCATTTCAGTACACCTTGAGACAAGAGCCTACATTAGACCAGTACGGACAACGTCCTATGCCGGCTAATGTTTTGTGAGTAGACAGAGTACATTATAAGGCGTAACCTTTCAGTAAAGCGTGCCCAAGAGTCCATCAAATTTTGAATTCTATGGACACATATTCTATTTATAGAGGTTACTTGAGTAAGTGAAATAAAAAGGTGACCTGAAATGTCTTTTTAATGAGGTGCCCTTGTTGGGAGCTTCTCTTCTTAGAAAAATTATATGTATATCGAAATTACTTTGCAAGGGATGGTCAATTATTCCTTAAATTTTTATCATTTTTCTAATCATTGCTAAAGTTATCAAAATCATTGCTAAAGTAATAAGTTATGTTATTTGGGAGACACACAGAATGACTGACATGTACCAGCAAAAGGGGAAAGGTTACTGAAAGAATGCAAATATTTATACAATTCTACTTCTGTACTCGATCGAGTAAGTTACAGTTATGGTGAATATCCTACAAGTTTTATACCGTATAAATAGAAGAAAATTATGATATGATGATATTGTGATCAATTATTTCAACATTTGTAGTTCCTATCTTTATAAGGTAACATATGAATTATCTAAAGGAAAGTTGCCTTATGAAAACATAATCTTCTTGAAGTGTCCAGGTAGCTGAAAAGAAATTTAGGAGATATTCAACAATAAATCAATTTTAATTCTATATTTTTTTTTCTTCAGCGCTCGGTATCGGGATACCTATCCTCAATACAGCCGCAACATAGCTCTGGAGGCGTGGCGGTAATATAGCAACGGTCACATACTGACTTACTAAGCAAGCTGAATAAGGTCCTTATCCGGTCACACAAATGACCCTTGTAATCTACAGATGTATGAAAACGTTATTTATTTTCACAAACAGTATTACGAGAAGGTTTCTAAACCTTGGTTTGCTCTGTATAGTCAACTAAACTGTACTTTTGCGTTTTGTTTTTGTTGCAAAGGTTAGGAAAAATTCAGCCAATCAAGTCATAAAAAGTTTTGTTATCAAACTTTCACATCAGTATTATTACATTTGTGCACGTTTTATCTGTGATACTTTATTTTTTAATTTGTATATCTAAATATTTGTATTTTTCAAACTTATAGTTCATGTTTGTATTTTTATTTACCAACAGTATTATAATATGACGAATACATGCAGCATTATTCCAGTGGATTCGTAAATAGTTGCTTTTATACAGTATAACATCAATTCCCAATGTGCATATCCGGTAATGCGCCGGAAGGTCTGCGTGTATGCCTTTTGCTAGGAATCAGTAGAACAAACACCTGACACCAAGATCTGCCTGTGGGTTATGCTACAGGTCAATTTTGTTTGTTAGGCGTAAACAGTAGATAAAATATCATCGACTTTTACCTGCAGGGGCGTAATGCAGCGAAAGATTAGTGTCAGTGTATTTTATAGGTAAAGAAAGAAATACCAATTTTTTATTTAGTAGACTTTTTTTTTTGTTTTCGTGAAATAATGATACGATGACCATTTTTACAAAATGACTATTAGAGAATTTATTGTGATTCAAAATCAGGAATTAAAAGTCCTTTCCTATATTTTATAAACTTGTTATCTATATCAATTTTTTCTTACTGTTGATACATAATTACATATAGAATACGTGTGGTGTTGTTAATAAATGTTACTGCACATTTTAAATGACTGTTGTCTTTCTTTCATGTATGTATGTCGAACTTTCTTTTGAACTTGGAGGTCCCAAAGTAGTCTCCCGTCATCTTTCCTTCCATGCTCTCACTTCATCTACAATTTGTGACTGGCACGACATACTGACATTGTAGTGTGTGATGATGATGATGATGATGATGATGATGATGATGATGATGATGATGATGATGATGATGATGATGATGATTGTATACTCTCTAGGTCTTGGTTGGTCTCGTTCATCAAGTCGTATATCAAGTCGGGTTCCTGGACCACAATATCCAGGCAAATGTTTTCCCCATGGATATTTAGCCCATGGAGTCCCTGATAATTTGTCTAGTGAAGTAGCAATAGCTCCATCTGTCTTCGTAGACGTTTCAAGGGAGATAAATTTGTATTTTGTTTGGTAACACATTTTACGCACTTGCCATAAGTGCACGCTTTTTATTTTTTGTTATTATTGTTATCAATTCCATGGTGGGGGTGGGTGCTCTGCATCGAACACAATATAAATCTATATAATTATTATGTTTGTATAACATGAATATCGTTGATTTCTCAGCGACATGAAAACAAGAACCAGTCAAGAATAACCCAGCGCTATTTAATTCTATCAGGTATATATTAATAGGCCCATCTGGGTCTGGTAAAACACAATTATTACTTAATATGATAATGAGATGGCTCAAGTGGGATAAATCGTATTTAATAGCACCATCTGTAGATTTTCAACGATGTTATGAAGAACTTAAAGATTTTAATAAAATGCGAAGTCGTTGTACGACTATGTGACATTGACGAAATCAACGTTGTTGATTTTATTACAGGTATGGATGATGCCATATCTGTAGATGATCTAGATACGCGTATTAATAATCTCGAAGTATACGATGATGTAATGCTGTATAAACAATCAAATCCACCTCGAATATTTTCTAGCAACAGACCTAAAAATACAGCTGTGATAAATGCTACTCAGCGATATACACAAATACCTAAAGTGATCAGTGACAATTGTAATATTTTAGTTGTGTTTAATGGAGTAGATAAATATACTTTACAAAATATTTATTTTACCTGGTCTTCATTGGACATGGATATGATTAAATCTAAATAATTATGTTCAGCGGAGCAAGCTACTCCACATGGATTTATAACGATAAATTTTTATGACCCTCGATTACGAAATCGGATAGGTGTCGATAAAAGTTTTGGATAATTACAACAGGAGAGAGGGTAAACGACCAGCAATGTAAACAGACACACATAAAAAAATGAAATACAAACGTCAAAAAAGTGACATGATGATCTAACCCAATTAGAGACATCTCATGGTCAATTGGAGGCATTGGTTTGACATTATTGACCATATATTTTTTTAGTTTCGTAGGAAGTTTTATTTTTCATAAATAAGGTCTCAAGCAAAATGGTCTGTTTACCATCTCTTCTGCTGAACCTCATGACTGCAGTAAAGACCTTTGGTATGTAAACTGCCTTACAGATACGCATTGAAAAGACCAGACATGTTTGCCTTATAATATGAGAGGAATATGGCCATCTATAATAACATTATCACTCTCCAGTCTGGGATTTCATATTTCTTGCCAAACTCTTTATCCGTGCATCATGCTTTGATTTTATTTGATTTACTAACTATATAGGCGAAGATTTAGATTGTTCTCTTTTCACACTTTCTTATTCGTGGTCTAAAAGTTTTCATCTTGGGTTTATCATTCTTTTTAAACACCATAGCATCGTAAGCTTTGAATATATCTACGTGCTCTTTACAACGGATCATATTTTAAAAACATGCAAGCATCCTAAGTGCTAGAGATCATCCAAAACTTTTGTTAATGAGAACAATATCCATCACGCAGAGCCCTTTGCGACTTATCGTTATATTTTGTAAAGAGATAGGACAGTTCCAAAGATTACGAAAAGTTCGCAGACTCCGACTCCACCCACAATTTTGATTTGTCAGTCATTTAGTCCCTCCCTCCCTCCCTCCCTCCCTCCCTCTCTCTCTCTCTCTCTCTCTCTCTCTCTCTCTCTCTCTCTCTCTCTCTCTCTCTCTCTCTCTCTCTCTCTCTCTCTCTCTCTCTGGATCAATCAAACCGATTGCGATGTGTATCGTGCTAAATATGGACGAGTTACTTGGCGAAATATCAGTATACGGTTTACACGAACATCACATTACCATATTGAAAAGTGCATTACAGCCTAGTACATGTTCGAATTGTCCCGATGTTTATGCGAGGCCAACACAAAAATATATCTTGGTGGTTTGTTTGCGGTCTTTACTGGAGTTTCAACACACTGTTTATTTTGTGCCAATGAAATGGGATCTAAGCTCTTTCCAAAAGAACGTCCCAAACAGCCAAACTCACTGATATTGAACCCTGGATCATTACATTTTGAGATCGACACTCTACACAGTGTGGTAACATGGTATAGTTGGATGCATCACTTAATAAACTAGAGGAGAACCACGAATAACATAATCACTGATATCTTGGGAACAATGAACTTACTAATGAGGGAGACTCGATAGATGGGTTTTTATAACGTCTGACTCCTAATCTAAAGGTCCCAAGTTCAATACCCGCCTAATGTCATGAGCACTGATAAGATTTAATATTATGCTGACCTATCGATTCACGAATCATATTACGTCTTACACATATAAGTGATAATGGCCATTCGGAATCGAACGCTATCTAACAACTCTCATTAATACTCCTTTTTGCTAGCCAAGGGATCATGTGTTAACCCTATCTATACCACCTTGGCTGATCGATCTTTGTCACAGCGACATCTATTGGATTTCATGAGATGTTTCCCTTAGCATGTAGTGCCAACTAACCAATTGCATGTAACAGCGGTGCATTGTTACCTTGTACATCGGTCAAAAATGAAACAGGCAACTGACTTCAAAAGGATGCTTTGTAAGTTTTAACATTCAAAGTATGACTACATACAAGAGAAAAGCCATAACAGTTGTATTTGAGGGAAATGATGTATTTGTACAAACACGAATCGGCAGTGTAAAACTCCTTATTCATCAGTCTATTCCGGTTGTGTGTTCCCGTTATATCTATCATGTAGAAGCAATATTTACATTTGATATTCACAGATATGCAGTACTAATCAATCTGCCAAATTGTAGGTAGGGTTTACATATCGGAAGGTTAGTTAGCAAAGATGACTATTAGTTAGTACAATGCATTATCTATTAGACTAATAAAACTTAGCGGGCTGGGAACTATAAAGGTTGCCACAACGTATACATTTGCTTGTGTTTGTCTGATCTACTTATTACAAGTAGATCTCGATTTTAATCCAATTGCAGTCGATGCCAGCTTGGTAAATATTGCGTATTTTACAGATATTATAAAAGCCCAAGACTATTCACAACTATTATGAGAACAGAAGAGACTACTTGCAAACAAATCGACTGTTCCTGCGGAACTTCCGCATTCTGTTTACTGAACTACCGCTAAAATTGGACAGTCTACTACCACACGAAGGCATTAAATTAACTGAACTACCACTACATGTGGATGTACTGTTTATTGAACTCCCACTATATTTGGACATTCTGTTTATTGAATACCATTACATGGGGACATTCTCTTTATTGAATTGTCACCACATGGGGACATTTTGTTTACCGAATTACCACTGCATTGGTACATTCGGTTTATTGAAATACCACTACACAAGGACATTTCTATTAATTGAACTACCACTACATGGGATCATTTTTCTTTTACTGAGCAACCACTACTTGAGAACATTCTGTCTGTTTCATGATGTTTTGACTTCACTGAGTGGGAATATTAAATATTAGCTATTTGTGAAAAGAAATGCATTTATTGCTGCTACTTTTTGAAAAGACTACAGCTCACAAACGCACTTTCAATCCTGAAAATGTAACACTTTGTCCTTGAGCATCTGAGTGTTATGGTCAATTCGAATATACGATAAACCACAGATAAGTAGAATAATCACTGAACGACTCGCTTAAATTATCATCAAATATGTTTGATTCCATGACAGATGTATATCTGGAAACTAAAATATATTTCATCTCGATGTTAAAACAAACACCAATAATCGTTTGTACGTAGAATTAAAGAGAAAGACACAGGAATAGTATATGGAAAGACAAAAATCCAAAATTTGCTAAAACAATCTCCTACTAGCATATTACGGTATAGTATTTCTTTTGTAACGGGAAATAACTCGTCTGGCAAACGTGCTGACAATGCCGATATTTGTGTTTGACTGCAGCTATTTATTCCCCCAACCCAAATTTACACGACTTATCGGGTTCTTATTTCTTTTGATAATTTTACAACAATACCAGATCATTGCGTATTCAATTTGATACATCAAGTTCCTTCATTTAGTATCCAATCATAGAAATCTAATACATGATAAGCAGGAAGACCTAGCCAGAATCCAATAAAATGAGAGTGGTAGATTATAAATGTACGTGCAAGTTATTGGCCCATTCTAAATTAAAGGTTTGAGTTGTAGCGAACTGTCCCCCACCAGAGATCTTGGCAAGATGGTACATCGCGATGGTGTCAGTCATGGTGTCAATCGCTTTTTTGACAACATTATTCTTCAGCGTCACACTTTCTCCTCCATTGGCTCCACGCTGGCTGCAGGAGAATATTAAATAAAACAATACAATTCAAAGTAATTTTTAACATCGTCTATCAGTGCTACAAATCATTCTGAGTTAAGCAGCCGACTAAAATACAAGCAAAGTTGTATTCCTTACTCTTATGTTTTTATATATAAAGCAATCTACACTTAATAATTTTAGGATTAGAATCATGGGTGTTTTTTTTTTAAACCTTATGTTCTAGCTTTTATTTGGATAATACGCAGATTCATAAAATACTGCAGCACGTGGTCCTGTGTAGGATAATTGCCTTCCATATATATGTCGATTATGAACATTTGCATTAAATTGGTGAGCAAGAATCAAAAATATAATTCCATTAAAAATCCAGGAAAGTATCTTGTAATTAGTAACAGTCAAATGTGTCGTCCTTAATAAATCATCGTCTCAGATATGAGAGTCGTTACACTGTAATCACCCTAAGAGGGGTATCATGCCGCAGACATATAGCATGATGTCCCACCCAGTCAGACTATCCTGATACAAGGCCGATCAGTCCTAGCATTAACGTCTTAATGCTGAGCGTCAAGTGAGGCAGCTGTTAGTAACATTTTTGTAAGTCTTTGGTATGACTCGGCTGTGGTTCGAACCCGCGACCTCCCGCATACTAGTCGGACCCTCTAACTGCTAGACCACCGGAGCGGTTTCACCCGGAGAGAGATCGAGATCGAGATAGAGATCATTGTCTTTTTATGTATCATAAGAAAGCTTAATGCGATCATGTCTGCAGCATTTTATTATAAAATATTCTTTTTTATCGCGAGAAAGATGAGTAATTTCATGCTATAAACAAATAAAATAGCTATTTTATAAATTAGTATATGCGACACCAAAATGTAAATAAATCATATGATTTAAAGTGATTTATAGTTGTGATGCTGTCTTCACCTCCCCCACTTCATTTAGGACGTGAATATAGTAATTCGCTAAACTGGCAAAATAAGACTTGCCCTTTCTTAACAATTTTTTAAAAAAAAAGAATTCAACAATGATTGACGTGTATTTCCTTCTTTGTGCAAAATGTATAATACTTGCCAAATTGCTTAAAAGACAACTTTTTTTTTCTTTTCACAACTGTGTTACAGAGTTGTGATGAATCTTACTAGCAAGTGTGCAGGCATACTGAACAGGAATTTAACATCAGAATTTAGTGTTATCCCGAAAACGACTAAAATGCATAGATCTACTGACCATTACAAATCAAAATAGGGAAAACTGTGAATTTTCTTGAATTTAACATTCAATGGAACCAGTAATATTATCATTGTAAAGTTTTGACATGAATCTGCCTTTTCATTATAGTGCGAAATTTTTCATTGCAGACATACCATGAAGCATTTTCTGAAATCTGTCCGATGATAACCAAACAATAATCCAGTAAATACGACAGATTACAAAAACTGACATTTGCTTGTTTTCCTTAATTTATTTTCGTGACCGCTTAATTGCCTGTACCACAAGGTGATTAATAAAGGACGATTACAAATATGAGAAGTATAAAGAAATTGCATTTATGAAGGTGTTTTCCTTTTTAATAAAAGCTGTACCATACATTTATTTATTCAGCAAATTATCATTTTAAACAAATCATACTTGATAAGAATTATTTTAATTATAATAAGAATAAAAGTGTCGTATTATAGTTCAAAAGATGTAAAAATAACTTCAATTAATCTAATACAAACTATTTCTATTATCTTTTACTGCTTTTATTGGCCGTAGATATGATTAGAATTTAAGCAAGGAAACCCCAGGTGTGTAGAGACCCTTTTGAGTTTTATAAACTTTATATTTGATTGCAACAATTACTCCTGAGAGTCTTCTCATGAAATAATTTGAAATAATGACGTTTAATTAGAGAAAATATGCATTTAACTAAACTACAAGATTGCTGCCCTTGTAAATCATCTGAATGTGTTTCTCACACAGCAAAATGAAATGGCTCGAGGGATTAAGTCTGGTATTGGAAAGGTAAGTTTATTTAAATCTGCCTATCCAACACCCATTCATTTTTATTTCTTCTGCAAGGATATATTCTGGTAACATACCTGACAAACAAGACAAAAGAAGGGACAAAGTACATGCAAATACTGTACAATTATTCAAATGATAGTTTGAACGGTTGTACAGTAAAACACAATCTAAACGGATGGACAATTGTTTCTTAGAGACTTAGAGAATGAAGAAGTAATTGTAAAGAAGATATCTGGAAATGCACATGCGAATCCTCCCTCCCCCCAAAATAGGATGCAAACATACAAACATGTATATTAGCATAGATTATATAAATGCGCTTATTTACTATTTTTACCTTCGTCACTTTCTCTAGGATTGTGAAAAAAATTCATTATACTGGCAAAATTAGATTCAGTCTCTCTTGAAAGATGTTTAAGATGGCTTTGTGTTTGTGGTGATATTTTCTTCTTTATTTAAAACTTATAATACTGTCCAAATTGCTCAAACGAAACATGCAACTTTTTTCAGTATTATGATATAGTTGTGATAGCGCATGTTAAAGGAACTGGATAGCTGGTCCTAATTGTTTTCAGAGGCTTTTATTTTGTATTATATTTTCCCAAGTGATTACAAATATTATTTCTAAAGATTAATACATTGTCATGCATATGTGTAGTACATATCTACTGCCAAATACAAATAAAAGGAAATCTTATTATAGTGACTTACAAATTTCAGTGGAATCACCCTTCTCAATACGGTAGATCTTAACCAGGTGTGCCGGTCCTTTAGCACCATTTGAAACATGCACAAATATTGAAAGAATATTTACCATCAAATAAGTATTTATTCTTTTTTCTCTTTTTCTTCCACAGCTTAGCTCTCTCTCCAACAACAAGTTTCTGATTAGTAAAGGACGATTAGAAAGTTTGAGAAATACACGGGAATTGCGTTCAAAGAGACGTTTATCTTTCCATTGTAAAATGTACCACCCATGTATTCAGCGCTTTTTTAAAAAGAAACCTTGCAAATAAGAATTATTTTAATTATTATAAAACAAAAGCATATTTGTACAGTTCTGAATATGTGGAAATGACATCAATTGCACCTTATAGCTATTATAAAAAATATAGTTTTACAATATTGACATTAATAATGACTAGAATTTAAAAGGGGAAAACCCCCAGGTGGGCATAAGCTTCTTTGTACTTTAGAAGATAATGTATATGCAAAAACGACACCATAGACTTTTCTCATCAATTAGGCAGAAATAAGGAAAGTAGAGAAAACAAAGCCGCTAAAATGTACAAGGTCGCTGTTTTCGTAGATTATTTAGATATGTTTCGCAAATCAGCTCATCTAAAGGTTTAAGGAGTCCTGTCTGGAATGTTAATGGTAAGTTTATTTGGAGCTATAACTACATTACACCTAAATGGCCTACATATTAGATTTTGCATAATAATATTTAGTTAATTTTAGGTAAAATAATACAAGCAATAATGCTTCTTGAACTTGCTCTAATATCATACCGATCGTTCTCTTTCTTCCTCTTTAACTAATATATATACAATAATATTATTGATTTTTTTAAAACTCATACACAAACATGATATAGAGTTAATAATAATAATAATAATAATAATAATAATAATAATAATAATAATAATAATAATAATAATAATAATAATAAAACTAATAATAATATTTAATAATAATAATAATAATAATAATAATAATAATAATAATAATAATAATAATAATAATAATAATAATGACTGTTTTTTTATATGTTTTCCCTTTCTAGTCTTCGGTCTTAAACAATTTAATCCAGAAATACTCCATTGATTATCTAACCTGACCTACTTTTTCTGATTGGCTGATATAGTATTATATAGGATAGCTTATCTAGTATATAAATATATCCAAGTTATTTTAAACATCCGGGTTGTTACTATGCCTCCATTTTGTTCATGAAGATTCCACCGGAAAATCTTCTGAGAGAAGCAAGTTAAAATTATTTATTAAGGTAGGTTGATTACAAACGTTTTTATTTAATCGTTAATAATACACGGACAGTGCAGTCTTAAGTAAAGTTCATTCCGATACACATACATTTAAATTAACGAGTTGTATAGCTCAGACTTGAACCTTAAAAAGCAGCATGGCTGAGACGTAAATCTTATCAATTAGAATGGTCGAGACTTAAATCTGTTCAGTGGACTTTATTTTGTATACTGGGCCCCGCCGAGTGGCCTAGTGGTCTAAAGCGCTGACCGTTACGGATCACTGCCACCTCACCATTGTCTGCGTGAGTTCGAGTCCAGGCTCGGCCAACGTGGGTACATGAGAAAGCCTGCCAGTAGCTTTTCGTGGGTCGGTGGTTCTTCCCGGGGTTTTCCAGGGTTCTTCCTTTAACATTAATACTGGCCGCCATGTAAAGCATATCTTGTGCTGAAAAATGGCGTTAAACCCTAAAACAACAACAACATTTTGTATACTGACTAGAGGTGAAACAATACACATGTGCCGCGTATCGATACGATGCACGATACGCAGCCTGCGATACGATACCTATCGATACACATATGAACTTGATGGTCTTTCCATATTTGGAAAGTAGGTGGTGCCCTTTCGTGTATTTTGACATTCTTGTCCTATTATGCAGACTACATATATGAATATAGTTATCATATTTTTGTATGCAATTCTCATTGATGAGAATATAACAATACTTTCAAACAGACGACTTGTTGGTTGCAGTGAGTTTTATCCAGGGTTTTAAGACAATTAATGGTGATTCCATTTAACTCCCTTTGTTTTATACAACATGAATGATATGAAAACATCTTATTACCAATTTTATCTCTCAGTTAAACTTGAAAGACCTTACGATATTATCTTCGAAACAATAGAAAAAAAATGATTCGATTTCATTGTGCACAGAAAATCCCATCTAGAACAAATCAGGGCATGGGAATGAGTTTGAATACCAAACAAAATCTATCACATTTTACTTCCTGTAGATGCAAAAGACTGCTGCAGCCACAGGTTCTTGTATTTGTTAGCGAAGAAGGAAAACTATTGACTACACCAAGCCCTATTCTATATTTTTTCAAAACTCAAGGTGATAAACTGGAGCATTTTGAAATCTGCCCCATCGTTCATTATATGCTATTTTCATTTTTTCGATCACCTTTATTCACTGCTTAAATATCTCTGCATAAAAAGAGAAATTCCTAATTTTTTCTCCATGTACAGTTCAAGGAGAGATGATGAGAGGATAAAATTTTATCTTAAGGGATATATCCCCATTTATCAAAAAAAAAAAAAAAAGAAAAAAGAAAAGAAGACGGAGGAAGTCATGGTCATAGGTCAATATTTATCAAACCTCAATATATATTTTTCTTCCTGCTCCACGTTGAGAGAACTTTGCTGAAATCAACATCTTTGAGAAATGTCACCTCTAGTTATATAAACATTAATCTTTTAATTGTTTCTGAGCCTAACCTGCTCCATTTTTTGTATCAATATGGTTTTGTGCTTCATTCTGAAGTTACACGTACAGAGCTAGCTTTGTCAGCTTGAATATGTTTTGGAAACTGATCTTTGTGACAGTTATGCACAATATTCTAGAGCTTACAGATATAATCTTTTGGATACATCTGCTCCAAAATAGGAATTTTCACTACCATAAACTTCCTTTCTTAAATCCGTAGTTTACTGACTACTGTGCCAAATGTCTTATCTGTTCCATGGGGCTTTATAAGGGAATTTAGTTCACCAATGCTTGTGCAGAGAGAGGTATCAAAATATATATCATTATTTCTTAATTTCATCTTTCTACACTTTTTTTTTATTCAACTCAACAGAATCCTAATATATATATATATATATATATATATATATATATATATATATATATATATATATATATATATATATATATATATATATATATATATATATATATTGTAACAGGGCGAAACTGATCAATTAAAAAAATTAAAATTGCATTATACTTTGAAATTAAGCTCCGTATTTTGCCCTTTGTACATTTAATTTCGAAACACCTCTGACAATGACAATGTCATGCCGTCTACTTTTTTTTTTGTCCATCCAGCATGTACATCTGACTCCTATTTAGCACCATTTTAGGATCAAAATCACTCACTGGTATGTCAATTAACACTTTCCCAGCTCCAATGATCTGATATACGTCATAACTTTAAAAATTATTGTCATTATCACTATCATCAGCAAATATTTGCCGAACCAAATCGTAATGAACTACGCCATAATCAGACATAATTGGTTTTCTAGGTAACCCATATTTTAAACAAGCATTTATACAACTTTCTTCATGAATGGTTCGAACTACGCCATAATGCTTATTCCTGGGCACGCTTTTCTAATAAAATTTAGTTTCAGCATCTCCACTTAAGTATTTGACATATCTAACGACTTTCCCGCGAAGCCTTTCTTGCTCTGCACATACTATCTGTTGGTCACGCAGATAATAAGCTTTTAGATGTCTGGGTGGCAGACGTTAATTGTGATGATCCCATGGTCATTGGCATTATTTACATGTTAATGTAGTTCCAAAACCTAAACATAAGAAGCATAGGAGATCACTGATATATCTGCTAGAATTGATATTTAAAGAGTCTAGAAAACATTTCCCGTTCTCTTTCACCAGTAGTACATATTTCCATTATAGAAACAAAGAAACTATATTCAAATGAGTAAGTGTACTGTTTATAAAGAGTGTCCTCACTGTGTTGTTATTAATACCTCAAAGTAAAAGGTTCTAATTATTTTGCAAAGGTCATTGATTGTATCATCAGTATGGCTCTATCAAGGCAACAGTATTCTGTAATGCATTTATGAAATGTACAGTTTTGCAAGACTAATTATATTTCCTCGTTTCAATGAGTATATACTAACTTGTCATGATATAGTTTGTTTTCCGAGACTGATTTATGTGGCAATTTATGCTAATAAAAATAACAGCTTTTAGGTTAACTCAAGATAGATACTCTTGTTTCAGGAAAAAGACATCACACGAAATTCCCATCTGATTTCACCTAATGAAAGAGTATAACGTTTTTAAATCAGATTTTTGTTAGAAAGAGGTACGTATTATTGCACTAAGAAGGAGTCATTGATAGAAGGAATTATGTGTTTTTGATAAGTATATCAGGAAATTATTCTTTGAGGGATTATTTAGCACAGTCAGTCAGTGGTAAGTCTACAAATTTTTACAAAGTCAATGGTACTCAAGCATTTGCAAACGTCATCGGTAAACAAAGATCAGAATTTTACGTGATGTATGAACACATTATTTGTGCCTGTATTAAAATATCAATTTTGTAGATATTTTAACTGAGGTGTATTGTTAGTCACCACATAAGAATAACTATCCTTTACAGTTTTCTGTATATATAATTCGTGTTCGCACTCAAAATCCTCACTCGTACTGAGACAAACGTTTGCTCAATATAAGCCACATATTATCCTTATTTAAATCAATGCCGGTCTTTGATTGAAATAAAGGACATGGTCAGATTTATTTTCCCAATTTTACTCATTAGGACAAAATATTAACCTATGAATGTCGACGACGAGTCACTTAAATATATGCTTATGTGAACAATTCTGGATATTAACGTGTGCGAAGATATTTTTCTTTTTTTATAGTGTATGTCTTGAAAAGAAAAATAAATATTGAGAAATTGGACTATAGATCAGTGTTAAATTTGTTGTTTTTTTTTTTACTAAGACTTAGAATCGAATGCATGAGACTAATATAGTAGTAGATGGATTGACGATCCTCTCTCAGAGTCCCCTTACACCCCAAAACGTTTTACGTTAACATCTTTGTCAGCAGTCTTTGTTAGCTCAAAATGAGGACTTTTACATGATAAGGTTTTTCTAACACATTTTCTGACGAAAATATGTTTTGTCCGGGCAGGGGTGTCTCTGAGCTAGGATCAAATCAACCAACTCTACTACTAAGTCAGTTTTTGTACTTATTCACTGAAAATATTGTTACAAAATGTTATATTAAGCAAAATATAAATAATGAACAATACTTAAATCAGACATGTTGGATTTGATCTGACAACAGATTTTGTAAAATATTTAATTCTGATCTGTCAACAGATTTTGTAAAATATTTAATTCACTCAAAGCAGCGTCAAGTTATACCGGTATAAAACCTAAAAATGTAGGTTATTATATATCGCCAAAATATGGATCGGTATGGTTATTCGCGACTGAAAATGATATGAGAATAGCGGATTGGGCAGATGATGTGATGACATTTATTGATAACATGGTCGATATATTATTTAATAAGGATATTTATAAAGCCACACAAAATTAAACATCTACTTTTTATTATAATCTATTTGCTAACTCTCATTGGCAGAATATCTGTTAACATACTATCAATAATACGGAACTCGCATATTAAATAGACCATATCATATTTTATACCACGCAGATAAGATTGAATCTGATCGAGTAATTTTTATAAGTAATACTTGCTATTTTGCAGGCATTTTTTAAAGTCGCGAGTCGAGGTTTAAGTTTTTTGCATGCTGATGCAAGAGAAACACCGACACCAGATATTATTAACAAAAACGGATTTAATGATGCTCCACTTGAAATTATGCCAGAGCCGGTCATTAACAGCGGTAGATATGATATCACTCGAAGTAATTTGGTATAGTATTTGTAAAAGGTTTTGATGCACCAAAGATTTTTATAATAGTATCTGTAATTCTGCATCAGAGCATTAATATCTTGTTTTGGAATGTTTTCTGAAAAATGATAAAAATCTACTATAATTTTTCATTATATAATATTTGTTTATACATTTTTTGCCGTTATTTAAGTAACTAATTGAGGAGTTTCAGCAACGAATTATATACACCACCAATAAAACTCTGCGCCTAATCTTTTATTGTCCGCTATCAGCATAAACGTTTTTCACCATCTATGTTTGATACTATATATACAGTTTCAGAAAACTATCGGTTGAATAACGCAACGGAAATGTAGTAAATATACTGAATTTTGCACTGTTATACACAGATAATCTATATATATCAGTGACCTCTTTAGTATGTTTAAGAGTGTTCTTTTTCGGTGTCCATAAATTTTTTCCTGATGCTACCGTATATACCACATTAATGATTTGCTTGTGAGGAAGTTTAATAAGATCAGTCATTTTAATAATATTAGTAATACCACTAATGATATCGTTGAGTCTTGCATTAATGTCAACGAGTTTAATATCAACATTTGTATGATCTCAAAAAATTCCTCGATAGTTTTGTTCATGTTTCTGTGAAAATTTGCAAAAGTTTGAAAGTGATTACTATAGTCAATCTTAAATGAATTAATTTTAGTAGCTATTGGAACATTGCTATCATCGTATATTTCTTTGTCGACGCGTCTGATTCTGCGACTGGGGTTCTGAGATTTGTAATGTGTTTCCCCGACATAATATTAATACCGGTGAATACACCGCCAGCTTTTTTAAAGTAATCATTGACATACTCGAATATTGTATTTCACCCTGATCAGCAAAAGTAACGATATTTTTAACAGCCGCGGTGGGAATTCGTACAAGTACATCTGATAGTTGTATATTACTCGTTTTTAATCGTTCTTCTTTATCTTGAAAAAATAATTTCATTTTGATCAACACGTGTGATATTTAATAAATTAGTAATTTCATTTTTGAGCTGATCAAGAGTAGCGTATTTAGATAAGTCAGCTTGCTGAGTAGACGATGAATCTCCCACTGTTGTTCGAAATTTTGAATAAAAACTCATTATTTATTTACTACTTGACAAAATTATATACCATAAAATTGTATAACAATGGCAAAATCGTCCATATTAAACTTTGATACAGATCGGTTGGTAATACATAAACATAACAATGAAATTCCAGATTGTCATTATCTTATTGTTGGTAGAACTGGGCGGGGAAGAAAAATTTAAGAGCTAGAAAAAAAAGAAGAAGAAAGCATGATACATCTTGACGATGTAAAACTGGAAAATGAAAACTACATAAGCAGACTTAAAAAATATCGACATGGCATTATTGCTGATCTTTATATCAAAGGTATTAGTAGTATGAAAGAAGACCGGTACAAAAATGCAAACAGCAGTTTAAATACCGAAGCAAAAGGTGAATCAAGATCATACATGGATTACAAGACTGGTGGCATGTATCTATTGTTACAAACTTCTATGAACTTTGGCCCTAATCTGGAAATGTCTTGCGTCTTAGGGTATAACTTGTTTTTGATAGAAGCTTCTTAGTGAAGGTTCAAAAAATTGACACGTAAAGTTGTTATTATCTTGTGACCAGTTTATGCTGAATTTTAATTTCTTCAAATTACGGAATTTCAAGTGATTATTTTCCCTGGAAATACATAAGTGCTCCTACAAAATTCTTGAATAAGACATTTATTGGAAGCTATACTGAATTCAAACCTAGAATAATATTTTATTTGATTCAACGAAGGACTATTGACACAACAGCACTTCGCTGACACCACAGACGTCATCGCCTTTCATTTTGTATTTCATCTCAGATTCAATCGAGACATTT
This sequence comes from Potamilus streckersoni, assembly GCA_016746295.1. Lineage (NCBI taxonomy): Eukaryota > Metazoa > Mollusca > Bivalvia > Unionida > Unionidae > Potamilus > Potamilus streckersoni. The sequence goes on along the minus strand of JAEAOA010002358.1, from coordinate 4,773,836 downwards.
AATACTAGGACTTCTATTTTTAATTCTTGGATTATTTTTGGATATAATTCGTAAAAATGTTAGTTCTTTTTATTCTCCTAATTTTTCACTTTGTTTTCTAGGCAAATAAATTATTTGTTAAATTCTACAAAGCTTGTTGTCTTCACTCTTTCTGTTACTTATTTCAAGAGCATAGACTCGTAACACTCGTAACATGAACAGACAGACGAACTAAAGTTAGATATGTATGGTCGATTTGTTCTATCAAAGGCACACGCAACTATCAAAAATGAAAGGGCTGACAAACATCATGGACCTGCCATTAAAAGCTATCACAGTTCAGGTTATTCCGCCGACAATGTGTTCGCTTTTTGATTCTTATCATCGTCTTATATGGAGTGGATCATACGACACAGAAATTACAAAAGGACCATCACAAGAAACACTTTACGTCATTCAACAGTCCGGGACACTGCTTGTACCAGTAGGGCAACAAATAAGCCCCGAGAGACACCTTGAAGAGCAACCTAATTGTATGAGGAGAAAATACTAGTTTAACAGTTCAGTTCATCTCAGTACAAATGTTACGTCCTACTAAAAAAAATTAACAATTACTATTGGTTGTCTTTCATACATTTCTCTTAAAATGAGCACATATAAACAAGATTTAGTTTAACAACATGTCACGATACGAGGAAAAAGCGGGACAATAACAATAACTGCCGGGCCAAAGTCATATGTCGATGGGAGCCTCTTCACATGTTGATCATAACAGTTCCCTTGTTTTGTGGCGAGCCAATTAAACCTGTGCCATACTAACTGTATATATATATATATATATATATATATATATATATATATATATATATATATATATATATATATATATATATATATATCAGCTGAAGAGATTTTTGATATGCTAATCTTCAGGTGGTGACAGATTCGTCTGAAGGCAACTAATCTAAGTTTTCAATTGATTTGCAGAAAATGATGCGCATGTTATGGTCGTTAACTATAGATACACATACCGATAAAACACTGTATTCACGCAATGTATGTTAGACCATTGTAATCTTCTCTTTTTTGCATGTGAACGTAGTGTAAGACAGAATTTTATGTACACATGTCTTGCAATTTTGATCGCTATTAGTTACTCTTTGTATATGCTATGCTCGTCATTTAAAATGCTTAACTTTATAAACATATGTATTTCATCGAATTTTGCAGAGTTATTACCCCTATTGACTTAATGCTGGCTGCTATATAAGACATAACATTAGCTTACAATTTATTTCTGTCAAACATAGTGGGTCCCCGAGTGACCAAGTGGTCTAAAGCGCTCACCGTTACTGATCACTGACATCTGTCTTCGTGGATTCGAGTCTCGGGTTCGGCCCATGTGGGTATGTGAGAAAGCTTGCCAGTAATTTCTTGTGGATCGATGGTTCTTTCTGGAGTTTTCTCGGGCTCTTCCTCCACTATTTATGCTGAACGCCATGTATAGCATATCTTATGCTGAAAATGGCGTTAAACCCAATAATAACTGTCAAACATAGTATATATATATATATATATTGCCAAAAGATAGTGATGTTGACTAGTCAATGTACTTATACTATTTTCAGAGGTGTTATACCCTACTCTGTTTATAATTCCATCCCTATCAATTGTAAGGTTGAAATATAAGAGAGGCGAGGCTGGGAAAATTTATGTGGGCAAAATGCTCCCCATTGCTTTAGGTTTATGTTACAAGACTTTTACATACATTAACTAAAATTCGTATTCAAAGAGACTTAGAAAAGAATCACATGATGCAGGATTGATGACAAGGCGTCGGAAAGCTGAGCAACAAATGTCGTACCCGTTTGAACGATGCAATAATATTTTGTGATTGATCCTCAGCAAGGGTCAAATATTATTTCTGGAACACGCGATAATATTCTTTCTAAATTTCAACTCATATGTATAACATGCTTCTCCTGTAGGCTTTAGGGATGTGGCATCTTTAGGAAAATTAATTATTCCGTCTCATAGTGAGTGTGTCTGCTATGCTCATGAATACCTTTATGCACAAGTATGCTCCCTTTTGGGAGAAGTGATGTGTCCATAGTCAAGTTTGTATGAGTTTTAACAGGCCTACGTTTAGGCATGGCGATTTGTGTAGTAACTCGTTTGCACGGTTTCGATTCTCAGTACAGCACAATCTATAATTCCAAAACCTGTATAAATAGTAACTTTTAAATCGAGTTCGATCCAGTCGGAATGAGCTATAGCTAAGAAACAGTTTTTTTTTCTTTCTTTCTACCAGACACATACATGAAAGTTAAAGAAACGGCTGGAGAAATGCAATAGCAGCAAGCAATTCACAGAAGAAAAGCGTAAAAGGACAATTAGAGGGTATAACAATATTGAGGTACCAGTTCGAGTACATAGCTTGACAGAAAAGGCTTAATGCTCGGATTAGTAGATCTAATATCCTAAAATTACGCAATTTTATTCACTTGCATGGGTTATCCTCCCGCACAAACGTCTCGTGGTAGACAACTCTTTTTATATCTGTCCTTATCTATCCAACACAAATCCAGTCCAGCTAATTAAGAGCAAACTGTTGTACTTCAAAGTTGCAATATGCGTCTTCATAATGATTTTAGATTAGCAATTTCAATGAAAAAAGTGACCGCTAACTCAGACTGAGTTACCCGTTCTTGGATGGTGAGCTACATATGTTCTATGCATGTGAAAAGGAACTAAATATTATTTTCAATGATGAAAGGATAATTTCATGAAGCGTCCAGATAGCTGATAATTTTTTTTCTTTCTGTTTTAGGCAAATTTAAAAATACAATAATTTTAATCCGCAGGAGAGCTGAGGTGGGGGATGGGGGTGGTGCGTGGTGGAAACAGCAATGGTCATCATGCCAACTTACCAAGCATGCTGAATATGATTACTATCCAGTCGCACAAATTACCCTTTTAATGTATATATGATAGACTAAGAGAAAATTACCCTGTTTTCATCATATTATAAACAAGTTTGTAAACTTTGCTTTACACTGTATAGTCACCTAAATTGCGTGTGCGGTGGTGTTATGGGGGTGGGTGTTGTGGGGTGGGGTGGAGAAAAGTCCAACCAAATCGAATTATAAACAGTACTGGTATCAGTCAAACTTACGCAAAATAATTACATTTTTGCACATTTTATCTCTGAGAGTGTGTTTTCGAATTTTTATGTCTAAATATTTGATTTTTTAAACTTATTGTTCAATTTTGTATTACAATATGAAGCATATATACAGTATTACTCAACTTCATTTCACAGGTAGCTACCTTTTATACAATATAAAACTAATTTACTATGTGCATAATTCTTTGCCTTTTGTTAATATACCGGGAAATCAAGTTCCATGTAGCTTTATGAATGCCTAATTGGTGGAAAAAACAGGAGTGACACGGATGTGCAAGAGGATTGTGACAAATAATCGCACGATACAGGATGGCCATCATTTTGTACTCATAGTCCGCAATTCCAGAATGCCTAAAAAGACCAGATCCGTTTTGGAAACATTAAATACGTGTCTTTAGGAAACGAATGTATCATATATTATTGACTGACTCATTATTTTGGTTTTTATCCACACTTTGAATAAGGCTATTTCATAGTTTAGGAAATTGGAGCTAAGTGTCGAACCGGCTGATATTAGATCCTCGGCCATTGCATTTCGAGTCAGACACTCTGTGTTAACTTTAAATAAAAACATTAAAACACTAAATAAAATAAAGGCGAAATAAAGAGGCGATGAATGATAGTCATACATGTGATTCGAAAAAACAAACTTACTAACGACAGTGGCACATATACATCTCTACATATAAATGTATTTTTTTTCCGGCTACTATTTGAAATAGACTACAACAAACAAGTGCACATTCAAATTTGTGAAAGGGAACTAAATGGAATAATCAAATAACAACCTACTTATTGTTCATCAATTCTATTTGAGTGAGATAATTTTCAGGACACCACCATATATTTCTCCAGGACATTAAACAAACGCCATTAAATCGTTTGTAATTAGAATGCTAACTAAGGAAGTGGAAATGAAACAAAAGAGATTACTAAAATAGCTAAAACTCTTTTCAAATAACACACTGAAATAAGATATTTCACTTGCAACAGGAATCAGGAATTAACTCGCTCTGCATAGGTGACAGTTCCGAAACTCACGTTTGACGGCATCTATTTAGGCCATGCCCTAACTCACCCGTGTCCTGCCCCAAACTTATCCATTTCTCATATCTAAAGATCATTTATTACAATACCAAATCAGTTTATCTTCTTATTTTGATATTTCCGTTTCCTTCATTCAGTGCTTAGTCATAGATATATAATACATTACAAGTTGGTATAGCTGGACAGGAACAAATTAAACGAGAGTGAGACATTGTTATAATTCTTCATGTGAAGGCATGGGATGGCTATCGGCCCCTTCCAGATCAAAGGTATGTGTTGCAGCGAATTGTTCCTCGCCGGAGATCTTTGCAAGGAGATACATCCCGATGCTGTCAATCACTTTGTTGACAATGTTCTTCTTCATTGTTAGCCTCTCCTTCCATATCGGCCCCACGTTGGCTGCAGAAACATATTAATTGAAATAATAATAACACATGTTTTTCCTCTCAAATAATATCTATGTACAACATAAAACAAGTATGTTGACTTAAAACAGAAACACAAGGTAATGCGAATGACTTCAAAATCGTAATGAAACTGTCTGTACAGTTCTCTTCTTTTATACACCGTCTATTGCGACTGAATTACTACTAATTTTGCGTCGAAATGGCATATTGATGTGACCTAGCACAACCAATGGGAAGTTACAGATTTATTCTAGAAACCTCGAAACCCCACCATCAACTGAGAATGAAACCATAAGCGCTATTTAAGTCTTATTATTAAGATTATTAATAATAGTTGACAACATATAAGTAACCATCTATTTATAGATCATATGCAATACTAAACTCTTGAGGTAACCACTTCACGTTAGCAAAATTTAACTAAGGATATTCTGTGTAATGTACAGTCATAAATAAAAGTTGTACAAATTAAGCAAACTCATGTACCAGGAGTTAAGAAACATAGATATACACACGAGCAAGTCTGAACACCTTACAGTTAACAGAAAATAAGAATGCATGCATGATTCTTTGACAAAATCTAGAGATGCGTGAGACAAATCAGATGTCCGAGTCGTGACTTTATATATATATATATATATATATATATATATATATATATATATATATATATATATATATATATATATATATATATATGTGTGTGTGTGTGTGTGTATGTCTTTTGAAAGCTAGTTACAGTCATATCTAGTTTGCAAAAAAAATAAAAATATTTGCTAGTCTCATAAATGCAAAAGACCAGTATTTTGATATCAAGAACAAAAGACCAGTATTTTTGATATTAATAACATTCATTTTGTCACAGATTACTCGGAAATTTCCGTAATTCCCAGTCGGGGCCTCGCGTCGCCGAGTGATCTAAAGCACTCTCCGTTACGGATCACTGCCATCTCACCTCCCTCTGCGTGGGTTCGGCGAATGTGGATATGCCAGTAGCTTCTCGTGGGTCGGTGGTTCTTTCCGCGGATTTCCCGGTTTCTTCCTCCACCATTAATACTGGCAGCTATGTATAGCCTATCGTGTGCTGAAAATTGGTGTTAAGCCCCACAACAACCAACCAAACGTAATTCCTAACTGACAAAATCTATACAAATGCCGGTAGAGTGAAATGTACCGTAGTATGTACCACCGGAAAAAAAAAAATACCGCGGTAAACCAGTTTGCCGGTAATAACTTTTAAATATCACACAATGAGAGTAATTAATCGGTTATTTAGAATAACATCAATACTGAAAAAATGTTCTTTCAACACTAAGAACTTAATGGTTTGTTAAATGCTTTGACCTCATTAATGCATGATACGATGTTATTGCAACCTTACCATTTTCCATTTGGCGATTTATTCGATTTCTTTCCTCGTCAAGAACGTCAACTGTCTTCGAATCCTCAATTTTCTTCAGTATGTGAACGTAGTAATTTGCTAAACTGGCAAAAACAAGATTTCATCCTTCTTAGAAGAGATGTTTTTAAAATGATCGATGTGTCTATAATACATTTTCACTGTTTATGGGAAATATAATTCTAGCGAAATAGCTCAAAAGAAACATGAAACTGTTTTCAGAATTGTGTTAAGAGAATTTTGATGGCTGCTATGGCCAGGTGTGGGCTATGATAAATGTAGCTTAACGGTTACTTACAGTTGTTTTAAGAGAAATTTATTTATTCTGAAATTCATTGCACATCGGAACGATTAAAGATTCTGTTTCTAGAGTGTTGTTCCGTCTTATATACATGTCATATATATTTACTGCTATTACAAGTCAGCAGAAAGCTGACTAACTCTAGTAACTATGCATGAGTATAAAATTAAACTGAGTGTTCTTCATTATGGTGGACCTTATTCTTGTTCTTTAGCACCAATTGAAACACGTACAAAGGCTGACAGACCAGGAATAATCTTATAATCGTATAACTATGGCGGATTAAGAAACTAGTATTTACTCTTTTTCCTGTTTTTCTTTCTTCGACAGCTTCTCTGCCTCTTCAACGACATGTTTCTGATTAGTAAAAGACGATTAAACACTTTTTGAAATGGATGTAAATTACACTAATCGAGACATGTATCTCTTCAGTGTAACATGTACCATGGATTTTTTTCGGTATCACTTAACAAGGTCACTTGATAAGATTTTTCAAATAACTATTATTCTAAAAAGAAAACGACAGCAGCGTCTTTTTGAATATGCACAAGTCGCACAAATTTCATGCAACAGTTTGTTTCAAATTCTTTGTTTACTATCTTTATCACTTTAACTGTCTGATAAAAACCTACTCGATAAAAAGTATTTTAATTAAGATAAAAACATTTTATTATAATTATAAATATTAACTGATTACATTAATCAATCGAATATATATTTTATATCCCTTGCTACCACTATTAATATTAAATTTACAAAATTTAAATAAGGAAAATTCTTGGCGTGTATAAGATTGTTTGAGCTCTTTATACTTTATATACAATTATTGATGCAAAATCTACCTGTTAAAGTCCTTTTTTTGAAATAATCTAAACTAAAGAAGTTAAAGAGAGTATGCAACTAACACAACTTACAAGATCGCTGCCATCGTAGATCGTCCGGATATGTTTCTCTATCACCTCATCGAATGGCTTAAGGACTCCTGTCTGGTGTGGAAAAGAGGAGTCTATTTTTAAAACTTCCAACACTACACCCAAACTCATCGTAGTATATTTGGATAATGTGTGTTATTTATTTTCAGGTGAAAATAATACAAAGAATATATGAATTGGGTGGAATCATTTTGACAATATTGTTTCTCTTTAATTGAGTTGATATGATATCCTGAATTTTTTGTTCTCGCTCTTTCACTGGATCTGTAATACTATTTTTATTTTGTTTTAGTCTTGCTACCAATAATAATAATAATAATAATAATAATAATAATAATAATAATAATAATAATAATAATAATAATAATAATAATAATAATTTTGTCCGAGTCTAGTTCCCTATCTTAGACTTAAATATATCCAAGTCATTTTACACATGCTTGTTTAGACTATGCGTCCGTTTTGTTCATAATTCTTTCGCTGTATGATTTTAAATAGAAACAAGTCAAAATTATGTACTAAATCTCGATGATTATAGTTTTTAATTTATTGTTGATACTACGTTGGCAGTGCAATCTATGGTAAAGTTTGACTCAAATAAACCAACAAGAAATAAATTAAAGAGTGGTATGGCTGAGACCTAAACATTTATGAGATGTCCTGTAGTGCTGTTCAGCGGACCTCATTATATTTCAGACATCTGTATAGAAAAGTATGCTGACGCCAGGTTTTCACATCACAGCTTGAAATAGATGTAATGATTAATCGCTAACTTGGAAATGTAGCATATACGTCGGAATTCATTTTCATTCTTTTAATCGCTAAATCTACAGGCTGACTGTATGTTTTAAGCAAATTATCGGTTATTCATTATCCAAGGACGTATCCATTTAATATTTATCAGTTGGTTTGCATCCTGGTAGAGACTGTAAGGTTGTTTAGTTCAGGAGGTCGTTTGGGTTAGATTTCTAATATTTTAGTGGTGGGTTGGTGGGTAGTAACGGCACTTGTAACATAGTGTTAGGTATATCATGCAGAAGAAATTAGAGCTAAGTGCCTTTCAGAGGATCACACTGTGGCAGCCGACCCTGGCTAGCGTGGGTGGGCATTAAACATGCAAACATTTGACTAAAAATCCGATGCTCTACCACCTGAACTACCGCGGCTACCGGGGATGTAATTAGATTAACGTATAGTGCAATCGAAGAAACAAATACATTTTTTAAAAATAATCGTTTACTTTTGGTCTCAACTGAAGATTCTGCGCAAGCATTTCAAACTAAAAACAAGTTTTAATTCAACAGCAGATACACCTTGTCGTCAACCTTAAGAGACTGATAAATCTGGCCCCTAAAGCCATAATTCTCTTGCTTATAAAAATGTCATCATTCTTACAATCTAACTCAAGTATGTAAGGAAGGAAATGATTTGCTAAAAAGGCTCTCTGATAAAATCTTTTCTTTGAAATAATCAAGATGTTAGGTTTAAACGACATTCAAATATTTTATTTAGAATTAAGAGCCACCACCCCTTAATTCGGTCAACGAAGTCGCTTTTATGGGAGTGCTTCACAAGCAGTGATGTGATACATTCGAAAAATTCATTTAGTGACTTGCGCACAAATTGATTGTAATGAAGAGAAACAAACTCGATTTTAAAAAGTGGATGTGTGAAGAAAGAGTTCATTGGATAAAAATAAGACTATGGTTTATATTGGTGATCAGCTGGGCACTAGAATACTTTAGGGGACGAACTTGGACTGAATGCAATCCGACATAGACTTTATATATTTATAACAGCGACGTCATTAAATCTTGTGTTCCGGCTTCCGACTGAAATCTGTTAACTATCGTACACATGTGAAAAATGGCAGAGTTTATGAGTTCGAGGGAGAAATGACATGGTTCATAATCTGAGGAAACTTCGATGTTATCTGGTTTTAATGGAATCCAACCATATTTAAGGCCTTTTTATTTCAAGATTCAGTATTATTAAAATGAATTGGCATATCTGACGTTTTGCACGTAACGGCGCCATTGCAGCTTAAGGACACACGTATTAATTGTATGAAAAATTGGGAACCAGTCTGGAAATAGGTGAAGATAAAATAGGGTATATATGTGTTTGGCTGGCCAGTTTTGATTGATAATGAAAATTAGATTTTCGTCTAAAGAATCTTTTGAGAGCTTAAACTTGTGTAACTGAAAAAAGACATTGTTTTATTGATGAAATTCCAGTCCGTTTGAAAGTCTTGAGTTTGGAACACTCATTACTAAAATTAGCACCTGACTCTAGGGTGCTGAATTGAAAGCACATGTTTCAAGCACACGTAGATCCAGAAAATGCAGCGGCTCATATGATTTTCTCTGCACAGAAGATGTCATCCAGGATGCATCTATATTGATAAATACATGCTTGATCTTGAACAATCAGAAATTTAAAGTTATGGAAATTTGAATATCATGGTATTTGCATACGTTTACTATGGAAACTGAGTTATTACCGTGTGTCCTTTAAAACGTAACCAGTAATTCGTAACTTGTTCATGCTTTTCATACAAGTTTTACCTCAAAAGTTTAGTACCGAATAGCACAGCCAAGTTGTTAGTGTATAGATTGGATATAAACGTGAGTAGTAGAGTAGCTAAATTTAGAAAATTCAAACTTGCTTTTGGGTTACTTCGGAAAGTATTCAGGAAGTGAAAACATTAAGTCTTTAAGTGGTAACGTATGGAAAATGCATACCCACCCCCTTTAAACACACTCTATTGAACACCTTAGAAATACCATAGCATACAAATATCAGTATACTGTTACACATTTTATTAGTACCATACTTTACCCTATTCAGTATCTTACAAACAACAGTATACTTTATCCAGTATGTCAAAAATATCAATATACTCAGCAATAAGACTAGTATAGATACGAATTATTACTGAGGCTCTCCACACGCATTTCCTTTTTACTTTCCACGTACATTTCGAACTCTTGCCAATTAGATAACAGAATAACATGCTAGTGTCAGTATGCTATACTCGATATTTGTAGTTAATATAATGTATTTTGTTTTCAATAGCTTGGAAATAATAGCATAATCTATTCAATTTAGATAAATACAAGTATCTTTTATTCAATAACTTAAAAATACCAGTTTAGTAATCCACATCATACAATGTTCTGATACTTTATAGTTTGTACTAATAGTACAAATAAAAATTACCGACCGCTGACTTTACGCATATTTTAGTCTGAATGTTTATACTCTGAGAGTAACACGCTTACTCAGCAGACAATTACAAATTCTACGTTTTGGTAGAAAATCAACAGGAAATCAGTACTATATTCATCCTTTATGCCTTTCGCATCATCGTCATGGATACTTTTAATTAATTCATTATACTTTCAATGTATTTTGGTACATACAGAATTCGATACCATTCTTATGCAAATTACGCCATCGTAGATAGGACGAGATATAAATAATTTTTTTCCGTCTATACAAAACACATTTACAAAAACTGAAATTTGTTTTTATAAAAGACATTCACAGTCAACGCGTAAGCAAGACAAACTGATGAGAAATGGGCTCAACTCAAGACTTAACCATTCTCGCAAATTACTGCGAAAATACGCAAATTCTTTGAATTAACATATGTTTTTAAAAAGCATCAGTATATTCATACAATGCAAAAAGTGTTCAATGCAATCAAAACGAAGAATCTTTTTTTAAAAAGAAAATTGATCTAAGTGTATCAGTTTGTTTGGACACATAGTATAAAGTATTCAGTTTTAACTTTACACGAATCTGGAATAGTTATATCAATATTAAGGTCTGATATGAAATTAAGTTAATTTTCTTCTCTAAAAAAACAATTATTAGTAAATAATTTATACAAGCGTATGACTTTGAAGTTACCTTCTGAACAGTTCTGTAGATCTTTATAAATTTTTATTGATCTGATTTCTTATATCCTTGTTAGTTTAGTTTGTTTTGTCCATCAAGTTCTATGTTTATTATTCGTCTGACCTATCCTTAAAATAATAATTCTTCAGGAACTTACTTACATCTAGCTCTAATATTCAAATAAAAATGGGATTTAAATAAATATTTCATCCCTGGAATAAACATCAAATTATCATTTCTACTGATATTAATGATAAATTATACATGTAACTATATTAACTTCAAATCTTGTTGTCCAAAAGTCAAAGACGCATATACTAAACATTCCTTTTAATATTGCATCGAGAGTGATAACAGTTGTAAAAGACGACTACACACAAGAACAGAGGATCATATAATTACACCAGTATCTTCGTAGACAAAACTAATAAGTGGAAATTATCAAAGAATATTTTAAGCGAAAATAAATTGACCGATCATGAAACATTAATCGATCATCAAATGCATTTCTATTACTTGCAACTTACGAAACATTAATATCTTCCCAATGGTACAGACATTTACTTGCTTGCATAAAAAGCATGAAGGGTTCAATACAATTATTACAAGTAATAAGATGAGATTTTTATTATAAAAAAAACAAATATTAAATATTAATAAGAAGAGAACACCAAGAAGTTAAAAGGAAATTCTTGTCAGGTCTAAATTTGATTGTGTTGAGAGGTCTAAATGTGGTACAAGTAGTTGTAAAATTTGAACTAATATAAGAGAAGAAAACTCGATTAAATTTAAAAATGGCAAGATTCCCGGAAGTTAAACAGGACATGAATTGCGATTCTTAAACTGGAGTTTATGGATTGATGAGTGTAGAATATAAAATCATGTATATAGGTCACACGATAAATGAAGTAAGCGAATGATAATACATAGACAGCAAACAAGAAAAGATGATATCAGATTATTAAAAGTCGATAAACATCCATAAAACTGTGTTTGAGGTGGGCGGGAACCAACTCACGATGAAAACGAAAATTAACTCTTAGCTCCATATATATATATATATATATATATATATATATATATATATATATATATATATATATATATATATATATATATATATATATATATATATATGTGTGTGTGTGTGTGTGTGTGTGTGTGTGTGTGTGTGTGTGTGTGTGTGTGTGTGAAATTATAATTTTCATGGCTAAATGACAAAAACATTCCAAATCGCGACGGTGGCCTAAATAGAGAATTCACTCAGATGCAGGAGGTGATGGGTTCGTACCCGAGCCGAGTCATAAAAAAAGATGCATGAAAACAGCACTAGCAGCTACCTAGCTTGGAGGTCAATTCCAAAGTAAGTGAATTTATAACAATATGTTCGTAGGCTCTTCTTTAAATTTGCTTGTCTGTTTGTGTGTACGTGAGTTTGCTAGAGAGAGAGAGAGAGAGAGAGAGAGAGAGAGAGAGAGAGAGAGAGAGAGAGAGAGAGAGAGAGAGAGAGAGAAGGTGAAGAGCGAGGGAGTATACCTGATGATGAAGATATCCCCCCTTCAGACGCCTTAGACCTGTTTTCTCCCCGATGAAGCTCAGAAGACTGTTCATGTTAATCTCACCACCATACTGAAAGAAAAAAAACTAATGTCCAAGTAGTTTTCTTTTTTTTCTCACCATAATATTACACTTTATATATATATATATATATATATATATATATATATATATATATATATATATATATATATATATATATATATATATATATATATATATAAAGCCAGTCAACTGAATCCTCTTTAGAAAGATGGTTTTTAGCATTGGTCCTCTCTGTAGGCAGGCAACCCAGCAACTTGTGATAATATTTTTGTTTAATCCCTGTGTTTCAATTAAACAATGTTTATAAAATGTGATCTTTTGCAACATAAGCCATGAACATTGAATCAAATTTATACATAAAATTGTGAATGTAAATGTTGAGCTGCTCCATTTGAACATGGACTGACGTTAAAACTATATATATATATATATATATATATATATATATATATATATATAGATATATATATATATATATATATATATATATATATATATATATATAATGACTTTTCAATGCAAGATTGGCGATCGTGTTCAAATAGAAATTTTGTGTCAAATGTGGAAGGGCCTCATCAGATGTTTGCAGTTATTGTAAAGTAAATTCTGACTCAATCAAACTTTTCTATTAACATTCTGCAAAATTTCCAGTGGACAATACCCGTTTTTGCTTGTCTTTGGAATCTTTGGAAAACCAGTAAAGAGCAGGAAACGTCTCAGCGTGAAATCTGAAAAGTTTTGAATATTTGTAAAATTACGATTAAATAAGTATGCGTCCAAAGCTTGTACAATAAATAGAGAAATTTACGTGCCACTAGGCATTAAAGTACATACGTTCGGTATGGTTTCAAAACACATTAAAGAAAGCAAAGTATGAATGCAAACATCAATAAGAAAGCAGTATAATATACATGTTACGCACTTAGCTTAGAAAATTATTTATAGCATTTTATGTCATGAAGTAGCTTTTGGACCTCTTTTTTTTTAAAATGAAAGTCAATACCATTATTGGTTAAGTCAAAAAAAGTGGGATATTGACATTAAGACAGAATTTGAACTATTGAGCTCTTGTAATTTAACTTAATCTTCTGCCCTCGATATTTAACTGATTTGAGTTTTGTGTCTGTAATTTTATATCAGTGAATAAATGTACTGTCCAAAAGTAACATTAAGACCTGCCATTGAGCATTATTTTAATGTCCGCGGGAATATGACCAAAAATTTGAAGTTAATCACCGAAGGTTGAAAGTACATCAGCGTGACTCATTTTTTAATTCGTTGAATGGAGCTCAATCTAAATGCACACACGAAGGTTTATGCATGTGCAAAAGATTAGGTATCTGGAGGCAGTGAAAAATTCTTTCCAAAACAAAAATCATAGCATTGTTGGCATCATCATCACACCGCTAAAATAGCGATGCCAATTTCAGTCTGTATATGGAAAATATGGACAGACCTGGTATGTTTTACGTATCGGCTACTTCAAAGTAACAGAAGAAAAAAGTGGAGACAAACTTTGTAAGTCTTAACAAATATAATTTTATTTCCCTTAGAAAACACGGTGAAAAAGGTGAAAATATTAAACGGACTTATGGTTTGTGAATAAAATTCCCAAACATTTATCCTAGAATTGTGAATATATATATATATATATATATATATATATATATATATATATATATATATATATATATATATATATATATATGAGTTATATTTATAAAAAGTTTTGAGTCTTATTTTAAACTTAAGCTGTTTCCCAGATGGAGGATGATGACGTCAGATGAACGCTACACAAATATAAATAATTTCGCTCTGCAATCTGTACTGTATTGTTCCAATTTACAATGAGGCTCACTGAATGTTTTTTGTCCTAAGCCACGTGTATAGTTTTCAAGGGAATAAATTATTATTCAAAATGTAGATGAACTCAGATAGCTGTCAAGGCACATGTATAGTTTCATAGATGTAATCAAGATTTATTTCTTTCCAGCACAAGAAAAAATATACAATTCTTCTTTAAGGTAAATTATACTACTCACTTCAGCACAAGAAAAGTAATACCTTCTTCTCAAGGCATAATATACAAATGACTACGACACAGCTGAGATATATTATTTGACTGACCAATTCATAAGGACCTAAGTCTATTTATACTAAACTGAGACGTCATTACATGCTACACGCGCACGGAGAAAACGTGGTATTTCATCATCTGACAGTGCCCGCAGCCGAACATTTATGTCGTTGTTTATCAAAACCGTCTATCTAGACAAGTCTTAGGAAAGCCTAGAATCATTTATGTTTTAAATAAACAAAATTCTCACGAAAGCCGAGAAACATATTTACGTTCTAAAAAAAACCCAACAAACTTTTACGAAAACATCAGTTTCGGGAACAATAATCATCATCACAATAAAATACAATGATACAAAAATGAAACAAAAAAAAAAAGAATTCAAATTTTATACGCAAATAATTAAATTACAGGGTCGTAACAGTATATAACTATGTAACCGTTTCTCTCATTGAATGCATGCAAAAACATTATTTGTGACATCAGAGTTATTTTCCCATACAGCTTTCATAAACCTTATAGTAGACAGAAAAAAAACTAGCAACAAACAACAGCATATCAACAATGGTCGGCATTAAATTTAATTTTAATGAAGTAAATTTAACTCTTATTTTCTAAGGGAAAACAATTCAGAAAAAATTACAACAGCAAAATAAAATAGGTGAAAAGCAATCAATTTGTGTTTTATTGTGGGTTTTTTTTTAAAAAGAAAACTTATTCCTCTTCTATGACAAGAGAAACTAATAGGAGTAAATCTTTCTGGAATAAATTGATGGGGAATTCCTGATGATAACCAATAAGACGGAAGTGCTGCCAGCAAGAAAGAGACATGTACAGTTTATATTTCACACCTTGTCTGATTTAAACGTTGTATAAAAAGCACAAGTGTTTGTTTTGAAAACTTTGAATTTTGTCACAAATAGGCTTCAAAAGGAAAATGTGGATCACGTGTGTAGATTAATCTCCTTGGAAAAAGTTTCCGTGAGCACAACTACTATACTTTAAAAAGCTAAGAATAAATCTTACTTGTTCAAAGTTTCTTTGTTTTTCTTCACATTGACTCTTCCAAAAAGAATCTGTAAACCAAAATTGAGACTGTAGTGTATTACTTGAAAACCTTGTAAACAAATAGGATTGTATTGTAAAGGCAGATGTTAGGAAAATTAGCAATCACTCATTCATGCAGGAGATCTCGATTTTGAAGTGTACATAGCTGGAAAAAGCAAATCGACGATTCAAAATTGATTTTTCATTATTCGAGCTCCTTCTCTATTAACATAATGCGCAATAAAAGTTGAATAACAAGCCAGTGTCAACGCAATGCACTTCCACAGCCAAAGACTATATTGGCATCATTCATAAAACGATCAAAATCTGTAAATGAATTTAAAAACATACCCTAAGCTTATTTTACTTGCATTATTTTGTCAAGAAAGGAGTAGTCAACACGTTCTAGCAACGTAGTCATGCTCCATTTGCCCTCTCCTCTCTCTAAGCGCCAAAAATGTCAGTAGTAAAGCACGGACAAAGAAGTGGAAATTTGTACATCAAACAATAATAGACAACGAAGTGATCTGCTCATCAAACAAGCATAGAAAAAACGAAGTGGACATATGCATGTCAAACAAGAATAAACAATGATGTGATCTGCTGATCAAACAAGCATAGAAAAAAAACTAAGTGGACATATGCTTGTCAAACAAGAATAGACAACGAAGTGATCTGCTCATCAAACAAGCATAAAAAACCGAAGTGCACATTTGCATGTCAAACAAGAATAGACAACTAAGTGATCTGCTCATCAAACAAGCATAGGAACAACGAAGTGTAGATTTGCATGTCAAACAATAATGGACAACGAAGTGATCTGCTCATCAAACAAGCATAGAAAATACGAAGTGGACATATGCATGTCAAACAAGCATGGACAAGGAGGTGGAAAATATATGCATCAAAGCAAGCATGGACAATGAAATAGAAATATGTACGTCAAAACAAGCAAGGACAATGAAATATAAATATGTACGTTAAAAAACCCATAGAAAACGAAGAAGAAATATGCACGTCAAACAAGCATGGATAAAGGAGTGAAAGATGCACTTCAAACAAGCATCAACAGCGAGATGGAAATATGTACTGCAAAACAGGTATGCACATCAAACAGGCATAGGTAACAAAGTGTAAATATGCACGTCAGAACAAGCATGGAATATGAAATGGAAATATACACGTCAAATAAGCGTGGACAACTAAGTGGAAATATGTACATTAAAACAAGCATAGACAACGAAGTGGAAATATGTACATTAAAACAAGCATAGAGAACGAAGTGGAAATATACACATCAAAACAAGCATGGAAAACGAGTTGGAAATATGTACGTCAAACAAGCGTAAACAACGAAGTGTAAATATGTACGTCAAATAAGCATAGGCAAAAAGTGTTATGCTCATTAAACAAGCATGGACAATGAAATGGAAATATGTACGTGAATCATGCATGGACAAAGTTGAAAATATATACGTCAAACAAGCACGGACAACGAAGTGGAAATATGTACGTCAATCATGCATGGACAAAGTTGGAAATATATACGTCAAACAAGCATGGACAAGGAAGTGGAAATATGTACGTTAAAACAAGCATAGACAACGAAGTGGAAATATATACGTTAAAACAAGCATAGAGAATGAAGTGGAAATATGCACATCAAAACAAGCATGGAAAACGAGTTGGAAATATGTACGTCAAACAAGTGTGAATAACGAAGTTTAAATATGCACGTCAAATAAGCATGGACAAAAAGTGTTATGCTCATTAAACAAGCATGGGCAACGAAATGGAAATATGTACGTCAATCATGCATGGACAAAGTTGGAAATATATAAGTCAAATATGCATAGACAACGAAATAGATAGAAATATGTACGTCAATCATGCATGGACAAAGGTGGAAATATATACGTCAAACAAGCATGGACAACGAAATGGAAATATGTTCGTCAATCATGCATGTACAAAGTTGGAAATATATACGTCAAACAAGCATTGACAACGAAATAGAAATATGCACGTCAATCATGCATGGACAAAGGTGGAAATATATACGTCAAACAAGCATGGACAACGAAATGGAAATATGTACGTCAAACAAGCATGGACAATAAGATGGAAGTATGTACTTCAAAACATGCGAATACATTAAACAAGTATGGACAATGAAGTGGAAATATGCACGTCAAACAAGCATGGACAAAGGTAGAAATATATACGTCAAATATGCATAAACAACAAAATGGAAATATGCACGTCAATCATGCATGGACAAAGTTGGAAATATATACGTCAAACAAGCATGGACAATGAAGTGGAATTACGTACGTCAATCAAGCATGGACAATAAGATGGAAGCATGTACTTAAAAACATGCCTATACATTAAACAAGTATGGACAACGAAGTGGAAATATGCACGTCAAACAAGCATGGACAAAAGGTGGAAATAAGTACGTCAAAGCAATCGTGCACATTAAACAAGCAAGGAAAGAGAAATGGAAATATGCACGTCAAACAGGAATGGTCAACGAAGTGTAATGTTCATCAAACAACATGGACAATTAAGTAGAGATATGCACGTCAAACAAAAATAGACAAACGAAGTGAAAATATGCACGTCTAACAAGCATAGTCAAAGAAAGTGTTATGTTCATCAAACATGCATGGACAACGAAGTAGATATATGCATGTCAAAACAAGCATGGACAACGAAGTAGATATATGCATGTCAAAACAAGCATGGACAACGAAGTAGATATATGCATGTCAAAACAAGCATGGACAACGAAGTAGATATATGCATGTCAAAACAAGCATGGACAACGAAGTAGATATATGCATGTCAAAACCTGCATGGACAACGAAGTAGATATATGCATATCAAAACAAGCATGGACAACGAAGTAGATATATGCATGTCAAAACCTGCATGGACAACGAAGTAGATATATGCATGTCAAAACAAGCATGGACAACGAAGTAGATATATGCATGTCAAAACAAGCATGGACAACGAAGTAGATATATGCATGTCAAAACATGCATGGACAACGAAGTAGATATATGCATGTCAAAACATGCATGGACAACGAAGTAGATATATGCATGTCAAAACATGCATGGACAACGAAGTAGATATATGCATGTCAAAACAAGCATCGACAACGAAGTAGATACATGCATGTCAAAACAAGCATGGACAACGAAGTAGATACATGCATGTCAAAACAAGCATGGACAACGAAGTAGATATATGCATGTCAAAACAAGCATGGACAACGAAGTAGATATATGCATGTCAAAACATGCATGGACAACGAAGTAGATATATGCATGTCAAAACATGCATGGACAACGAAGTAGATATATGCATGTCAAAACATGCATGGACAACGAAGTAGATATATGCATGTCAAAACATGCATGGACAACGAAGTAGATATATGGATGTCAAAACATGCATGGACAACGAAGTAGATATATGCATGTCAAAACAAGCATGGACAACGAAGTAGATATATGCATGTCAAAACATGCATGGACAACGAAGTAGATATATGCATGTCAAAACATGCATGGACAACGAAGTAGATATAGGCATGTCAAAACAAGCATGGACAACGAAGTAGATATATGCATGTCAAAACAAGCATGGACAACGAAGTAGATATATGCATGTCAAAACAAGCATGGACAACGAAGTAGATACATGCATGTCAAAACATGCATGGACAACGAAGTAGATATATGCATGTCAAAACATGCATGGACAACGAAGTAGATATATGCATGTCAAAACAAGCATGGACAACGAAGTAGATATATGCATGTCAAAACAAGCATGGACAACGAAGTAGATATATGCATGTCAAAACATGCATGGACAACGAAGTAGATATATGCATGTCAAAACAAGCATGGACAACGAAGTAGATATATGCATGTCAAAACATGCATGGACAACGAAGTAGATATATGCATGTCAAAACCTGCATGGACAACGAAGTAGATATATGCATGTCAAAACAAGCATGGACAACGAAGTAGATATATGCATGTCAAAACATGCATGGACAACGAAGTAGATATATGCATGTCAAAACATGCATGGACAACGAAGTAGATATAGGCATGTCAAAACAAGCATGGACAACGAAGTAGATATATGCATGTCAAAACAAGCATGGACAACGAAGTAGATATATGCATGTCAAAACAAGCATGGACAACGAAGTAGATACATGCATGTCAAAACATGCATGGACAACGAAGTAGATATATGCATGTCAAAACATGCATGGACAACGAAGTAGATATATGCATGTCAAAACAAGCATGGACAACGAAGTAGATATATGCATGTCAAAACAAGCATGGACAACGAAGTAGATATATGCATGTCAAAACATGCATGGACAACGAAGTAGATATATGCATGTCAAAACAAGCATGGACAACGAAGTAGATATATGCATGTCAAAACATGCATGGACAACGAAGTAGATATATGCATGTCAAAACAAGCATGGACAACGAAGTAGATATATGCATGTCAAAACAAGCATGGACAACGAAGTAGATATATGCATGTCAAAACAAGCATGGACAACGAAGTAGATATATGCATGTCAAAACAAGCATGGACAACGAAGTAGATATATGCATGTCAAAACAAGCATGGACAACGAAGTAGATATATGCATGTCAAAACAAGCATGGACAACGAAGTAGATATATGCATGTCAAAACAAGCATGGACAACGAAGTAGATACATGCATGTCAAAACAAGCATGGACAACGAAGTAGATATATGCATGTCAAAACAAGCATGGACAACGAAGTAGATACATGCATATCAAAACATGCATGGACAACGAAGTAGATATATGCATGTCAAAACAAGCATGGACAACGAAGTAGATATATGCATGTCAAAACAAGCATGGACAACGAAGTAGATATATGCATGTCAAAACAAGCATGGACAACGAAGTAGATATATGCATGTCAAAACAAGCATGGACAACGAAGTAGATATATGCATGTCAAAACAAGCATGGACAACGAAGTAGATATATGCATGTCAAAACAAGCATGGACAACGAAGTAGATATATGCATGTCAAAACAAGCATGGACAACGAAGTAGATACATGCATGTCAAAACAAGCATGGACAACGAAGTAGATATATGCATGTCAAAACAAGCATGGACAACGAATATGTTCATGAAACAAAAATCAGTCATACCTTGTATTCATTCTTATATATCCCAGCAACCTCTTCAAAATCTTGCACCTCGTCATCTTTCTCTGAACAAATAAGAAAATACACGAACTTGTACTTAAGAATGTATAATTCGGACAAGACTTGCAAGTATTGTAACATATATTATAAACAAATACTTAAATATTACAAATGTGGAAATGTGACCGGAAAACTGAGAAGAGAAGAAGAGAAAAGGTTTTCTTTATAGTGATTTTCTACGTCTGCATTATTTTGTGTCGACGGGGTACCATAATGGAAGCAATGTTCTAAAACAGTGAGCCTATATTTTTATGTATTATCTGTTTATTCTGTTAAGCCATACTACAATTTAAATATAATTCAAACAAGCCCAGAAACAAACACATGAAAATAACCACATTTCATGAAACACTCCACCATCAGCTAACCTTGGCTAGAAACGACTGTATGACTGCATTTTACTGTTGATTATTACCTGTTTTAAAAGATCCTATTTATTATTTCACGGTTGATTATTACCTGTTTTAAAAGATCCTATTTATTCAATATTACAAAATATTGCAATACACTTCAATATCACACACACACACACACACACACACACACACACACACACACACACACACACACACACTTTTAACTTGAACAGTTGTATACACATGAAAATCTAGTTTTTGACCCATCCTGTTGCACGGAGCCTTAATTCTGGGCAGCAACGAGATGCCAAAAGACCTGTCCGTTTTTGACCGACAAGTCATAAACGAACAAAACATTTCTACTTCAACAGGTCATATACCGCTATTTTATTGGAATATACCTCCCCTATCCTAGTTTCCCTCAGTAACCTCCCATAATTTTGGACTCTTAGTACTAATTCAGTTCCCATAGTAAACCTTTGCAAACACCATGATATTAAAATTCAGTAACTTAACATTTCTGAGTGCTCATGACCAGTCCTATAATTATCAGTATAGATGAAACCTGGATGTCCGCTTCTGTGCAAAGGAAAGGATATGAGCCACAGCATTTTCTGGATCCTCGTGTGTTTAAAACACGTGCTTTAAATTCTGCACAAAAGAGTCAGGTGGTAATTTTAGTAATGAGTGTTCCAAACTCAAAATTGTTAAAGGACTGAAATTCCATCAATAATACAATTTCTTTATTTTTTCACTTACAACATTAGCTCTCAAAAGATTCTTTTCCTTAGAACATTAACTTTATTTATTAACCAATCCTGGCCAGCCAATCCCATTTATGCTCTATTTGACCTTCACCCATTTCCAGGCTGGTTAGCATATAATTAGTACCGTGTGTAATGCAAGTTATTTGAAATTGCAGCCAGCTTTCCTAACGGAATTAGGGTAGCTGCAGATAGATCAACTCCGTTAGATATCAGTCAAGTAAAGTGTTAAGGTTAGTTTATCCATACATTGTTATCTACATAGCCAAACAAGAAGGATGGCGGTCTACGAAGATGTTGCCAGTTTTCGGTTTTGCACATGGTCTATGCTTCTCTATAAACTCACCATGTTCATACAGCATAAGAAACTTGTAGAGTCCACCTGCCTCCGTAAATTTGGATAGATCTTTCAATGTCAACTCTACGGTGTATCTTCTTTTCAGATGACTAAAGTCGCCCCTCATAGCTTTGATAACCAGATCGATGATTGTATCTGTTGTAATGTCGCCATCATAGCTTTAATAATAATAATAATAATAATAATAATAATAATAATAATAATAATAATAATAATAATAATGTGATCATGACTTTTAACGTAACTTTAACACTTTTTCGGTCATATCGCTACGATGTCTGCTGTGTGGCAGTTTATAGTGATGTCAAGCACTGAGGCATCATGCTGCAGACATGTAGCATGATGTCCCACCAAGTCATATTATCCTGACACCAGGCCAACCAGTCCTAACACTAACCTCTTAGTGTTGAGAGCCAAGCGAGGCAGCTGTTAGTACCATTTTCGTAAGTCTTTGGTCTTTCGGGGATCGAACCCACGACCTCCCGCATCCGAGGCAGACGCTCTAACCACTAAGCCAACGGAACGGTCAATAATAATAATAATAATAATAATAATAATAATAATAATAATAATAATAATAATAATAAACTATATGTATGTAAAATATGGAAAAATAGTATTGCCTGTAACAAATTGTGATATATGCTAGAATTTATAAATTTAATGTACAATGACAATATTCGAGGTATTGTAGCAGATAATGTTGCATGATAATTACTCTAGGAAAATCCTACTAATTGAAGTTGTTCATATTCTTGTTACACAGAATTTATACATAAGATTTTTTGTGCACATGTTCTCACCTAAGAAATATGTAGTCTTATGTAGAAATTTTTATTGTCGTGAAAATAAATCGGCAAATCATGTTGAGACTGAACAAAGTCATATTTAGTACACGACATGTAAATAAAACTATTTATTGTTGTTTTAATAATTATATCAATTTTCTATAAGCATGGCAAATATTCAGAATTTGTATTTTGAGCATTTAACACTACAAAATATTTGAAAGTGACATGGAATTATTCCCGGATCCACGACCAGCGGTGCACGGGTAAAATACAAGTGTACAAAAAAGTAAGAACTACAGCAACGAGTGGTAGTATTTAGTAGTGATGAAGATGAAAAGGCTGGTACACACACACACACACACACACACACACACACACACACACACACACACACACACATAGGGCATTTAGCAAAATTCATCAAATTTACAAATATCAGTAACGAGACTAAGTTGCTGTGTTTTTTCTGCCGGTTTAATTTCTTTGTTTTTTTTTATATTAAAGTTAAAATACGTAAGACCCAGTATGTTAGAAACTCCCATCTTTGGGACTCCGTAAACAACAATCAGTCCTGAGAAAAGGATCGAGATATACGATCTACACTGCTTGCTTACCTTTTCGGGATAGCGCTTCCAAACTCATAGTAGGCTATGCCAGGGAATTGCTTCATATTCAATACACCCGTCACCGTTGGGTCATCTGTTGCTGCGAAAACTACATCTTGATTTGACTCCAAAACCTGTGAGGCCGCCAAAAACTTGTAATAAACCCGCGTACATAATTTGCAGTCTGTAAGGGAACAGAAAATATATTTTCATCACTGCAGTTAACCAGATATTTCAGAAGAAATGATGGAATGTTAATAACAAAAAGTCTATGGACAACATGGAGGATTTATCAAAGAATAAAAATAATTGTCCTACTAGCATATAATTTCTTCTGGGGGTGGGTTGGATCTTTGTTACGCATTAAAGTGAAAAACCAAACTTGTCTGAATGGTCCATAAAATATACACTTTGCTTCCATATTTCCCTTGAACATAAACAATGGAAGCGGGTAGGGGGTCTCACGGCTGCAGAGTGAAAGTGACATTACTTGAGAAATGCTTACCTTTTTGTGTCACATAGAAAATGACGCAGGTTCTTTTTTTGATTATCTGGAAAGAAAACGAACAGGTTTTAAACTTAGTATCCTCTGATAATATTGACTCAAATTTCATAGGGTAACATACATACATACATACATACATACATACATACATACATACATACATACATACATACATACATACATACATACATACATACATACATACACACACACACACACACACACATACACACACACACATACATACATACATACATACATACATACATACATACATACATACATACATACATACATACATACATACATACATACATACATACATACATACATACATACATACATACATACATACATACATACATACAGACAAATATAGACACTGATATATACAAACACATAAGCAGATATGCAGAGAGAGAGAGAGTGAGAGAGAGAGAGAGAGAGAGAGAGAGAGAGAGAGAGAGAGAGAGAGAGAGAGAGAGAGAGAGAGAGAGAGAGTGCAAAAACTAAAAATACAAAGATTACGATCGCAACACTTTTGATATCCCTCCTACCTGGTCAAAGTTTGATTTGTCAACTTGGAGCACTTCTCCCACAACCGCCTGCAGAATCAGTCCTATGACAGGAAGCGTCAGAATCATTTTATGAAAATTTCAATCGAATGCAATTTGTAGATTTATTTGTTGCACAATAATCCAAGCAGAGGTTAAAACTCGTTGAGCCAAAATTGATTTTATCAATCAGTGAGACGCGTGGCAAGACCAGCATTTGCCTTTATTGGTCGATATACAACAGATGTCACACGTGTTTGTTTGTAAGCTATAAAAGGATGATCGTTTTAGCTACCAACTAGTTAACTAGTTTTCTAGGGAAATTGTTTCAAAGGTTTTGTAAGATGAACTGAATATCATTTCTTCAACGTTTTAGTGAAACGCTGCTATATCGTTTATAGAGAAATAGTTAGATTAGTTTGATAATATATTTGTGCATGCTGAAAATAAATGCAATTTATTTTGTCTCGTGTAGAAACATTTTTTCTTTCATACGGATATTAATATTCAATGCACACAGTGGCGTCACTAGGGTGTGCGGGGTCAGCACTGGGTAACACCAACAGAAGGGTGACACCAAGATGAATGTCTATAAATTTTTGAACTTTTGTGCAGGAAGGATGTCCATGGAGTTCACACTATGAGTTATCGCACTCGGTGACACCTACTTTAGTGAGTCCACTGAATTTTCACAAAAATATTTCCTCCCGCCGAGTATGTATAACGAGTACATTTACACCTTGATGGCATATTCACTACGCTATCTACTTGATACTTGATCCTTTAATATTAGTAAAAAATCTCTGGTTGATGGGTTGCATCCAACGCATTTATCAATCCAATAAATGGAATCAGGTGTCAGATGTTGACATTTTTATATGATAATTAACCTTTATGTTGCATGGTGTTAAAATTAGGAAATTCGTATGTGTTATAATATAAGGCATGCTCAAAAAGAATGAATTTAAAGCTGTTGATCTCACCTGGAATGGAATTGTCTGTTGTGAATAATAATTATCAGAGTTATGCTTTAATTATTAATCCCGGCATTAACCTATTATGTCATCGAATTTTGTGTAACACAGATGTCAGATCCTAGGGTCGGTTGGAGATTGCATTATATCGTCCGGTAGGATTAGTTTGCACGCCGGACAAAATATCCCAAAAAACAAACGATCGTTGTGTTGTATTTACAGCATTTATGTTCAAGTAACGCTAGCAAAGTTAAACTGCGTACTAAAAGAACATTAGTATCAAAAACCCCTCCTCGACTTTGTTGGGATGGGTTGCGTGGTTTTAGTTATCGTATATATAGAGGGTAATCGCTTACTGTGTAATTTGCCCGAACAGAGTAAATATCAATATAAAGTGTGAAACTTATAGGTTGATATAGATAAAGATCTTAGCAGGTATATAGAATAGAATGACACGAGTGCCCGTTACAAATAAAGACAAAATTTAATCAAAATTCATAACAATAAAATTCATAAATAATTGTAATAATGCATTACCATTGAAAGATGCCCTTCTTTCTTTTTGAATTAATGTATTCAACGAATTTCAAAAGCAGATATGCTTATGCAAAAACCAATCTGTTAAGCGATAGAATTAATTCATCATCAAATCAAGTGAAAGATCGAAAGCATTGCCTTGTACAGATTCATAACCTGATGGTCCAAATTCACTGCGACTATTCCTTTGACTTACTTGTGCCTGTAAGTCTAGGCCTTTTCCCCTTTTCCCCTTTTCCAAATTCTCAGTTGTATCGCCTCCTTCGGCCCTTCCAACTTTGTGTGGGCACTTTGGTTTTGTAAATACGTGATACGTCACGTGGATACTTCCAGTGGAGCTATCTCATATTCCAAAAATAAATAAAGAAGCAACCTATATCTTCTGTCACATTATGCCGTGGAATGCATCTTTATTCTCACCACTATTAATGTTAGTTATCATTTTATTGAAATTCAAACAGATACCAGCAGCTGTATGGTTAAACTGACCATGACAAACCATAAACAAACTTAGTTTCACACGATTAACGTCCTGCTAATGGCTATTTCAACACCACGCCAATACATTAGTTCCAGTCTCGTCTCAATTACACAGATAAATAAATGTTATTCCTTACATTATGGCATTTATAAAGAATACCCACATATTGTCATTATCATACGTGAACTCATATAATGAAGGAAAATTCTCACGGATTCTCGTAACTCATCTCTACTAAAATAAGGCATGAAATTCTATATACATATTTTTCTAGAACAATCGAGACTATACTTTCAAATGAATTGTTAACGTATATAAAATATATCATTGTACGAATTTAGTTAAATTAACTCAACAAGAAAATTGACCTACGAATTTAAACAAATACACCCATACAAATACAAGCAAATAAATCAAATAAATCATCTAATAGTGTCAATGAATTACATAAAACGGGTGCAAATACCTTATGCTTCCAAGCTTTTACTTCCAGAATTGTGTCCGTCGATTTTCTAGACAACCAAATACTTGGATAATATTACCAATGAATTATTTTTTTAAATACGACCCGGAGTCTACCTTTGTTTTTTTTTATTTTCTTCTCTTGCATAAAATGGTGTCGACTGATTTAAAATTTTGCGATAAGCACATTTAAACCGAGAGTTTTCATGTGGATCCATGCTTCCTTATCAGCGTAACCAATCCGAATTAAATATATTTCTTGCCTGAACTAGGCTCAAAACAATGCAGTTCGTCTGACATGCTCAGATTGATTACCCAAGACAGATTCATGGTAACTTTCAGAATTAAGAATTTCCCATAAGGATCGGAAGCTAACCTCGTATTGTTCATTTTTTAAAAAAAAAAGAGGCTTAATTAAAAATCACTAAACTCATCACAAAGACATTTACCAATCAGTGCATTATGGCGATTTATACATGCGCAGGTACCCATAAATCTAATTAATCGTACACGTGTCCAACTAAATGTGTTTTACAGAAATCAACAAAAATTTACCCTTTTTACAATTCGAAACATGTTAATTACGAAAGAATTGAAAATTAATTAATGGAGCCAATTTATCCTGACCGATCCGAGACACATGTACCGTCAGAGGTTGTCATTGTTTTCGATATTGTGAAGATTGCGAGTAAAAGTTACGTATAAAAGTGTATGCAATTTATCATAACTTTTAAACATGAGTTATAATATAATGATAAACGCGATATTTATTCCCTTTCTTACACGTTTGTTTTCATAAACAAGCAGAGCCCTAAAACTCTTGCCGATTTTTTTTATTTATGTTACACGGTTGTTAGAAATGGATACAGATGCCATGCTTTCTTATATCTTGCAGCACAATGTCTAGGTAGATTATAACATTAAACCTGGTATGTGAGTGTGTGATTTAGATTTTTAATGTAGTTTTTGACAATTTTTCAATCATATCGCTACGATGTCTGCAGTGTGACAATTTATAGTGATGTCTAGCACTAGGGCATCATGCCTCAGACATGTGGCATGATGTCCCACCCAATCACATTATCACCAGGCCTACCAGTCCTAACACTAACCTTTGAAAGCAGAGCGCCAAGCGAGGCAGCTGTTGGTACCATTTTTAAAAGCTTTTGGTATGACTCATCCGAAGCGGACACTCTAACCACTAGGCCACCGAAGCGGTAAAATATGTTATAATATATTGATAAACGCGATATATATTCCCTTTGCTACAGGTTTGTTGAAATAAACAAGCAGAGCCCTAAAGCTATTGCCAGTTTTTATTTATGTTACACGGTTGTTATAAATGGATACAAATGCCATGCTTTCTTATATCTTGCAGCACAGTGTGTCGGTACATTATAACATTAAACATGGGGAGCCATTGATGGAAAACTTGCTGACCTTACTGGAGACAGTTGACTACAGTATATGGTGAGATGATTAATTATAGCACGACCACTGCAGAAGTGGATGTTCATGTGAAAGACAACACACGGCCAGCGGAAAGACGGATTGTGCAACATAAAATGTATTGCAGTTGAATTTATTGAAACAATTTCAGAACCTGTCAACTGTCTCTAAACGTCCTAGTATCTTTAATTGAATTCTCCCGGGTCAATATTATTAGTTGACTGTTGTAAATAATGTTGTTGATATAATGCCGATGTTTGGTTGACTCTTGTAAATAATATTGTTGTCGATGTAACTTTGATGTTGACTGTTGGAAGCCCAAATCAGAGTAATATTTGTCGTGTCCACATTTATGTCATGTCAAGGTAAGGAATCTCGAACTTAAATAATGGTATGAAACGTTTGAATAATGGGAAAATACTGACTATCAAATAATTATGTGTTTTGTGCTTTTTTGCTCAGTAATAATATATTGCTGTAAAGCTATTAACTTGAATGTTGTATTTCTCTTTGAGCGGCCTGGTTTTTAGTTTGATTTTTTTGTGCATCGCCTACGTTAGCTGAATGTATGACATATATATTCCTATTTTGCTGGTAGAGATCAGCTTCCCGTAATCCGCTGTCGGCTGCGAAATACAGGTTGTAATTGTAGAGCACGTTTCGTTTCACTAGCTCTCCGCAAAGACCGGATCAAAGGAAGATTTCAGGTTGCTATAGAAGCAGTGTGGTCATTAACAATAATAATAATTTTACATAACTTGAATGTACATCAGGTAGTACAAGTTATACATAATTTCTTGTTTTAAGTGGAATTCTTAGGACACTATTAGTGTCAGGATATTTGTGCCAAATGGAAGTCATCATAGAGCAATGATTTTGGACCAATGACTGCTAAAAACTGCACTCACTTTGACTAAATATGTCGCCGAGCATACCTATTTAGTACTGTTTTTCTTCATCAGGATATTAATTTCGAAAAACATTCTCCTTTTTCTAATTGGTAAATATTTTTGGCAATTAAAATCCAATGACGAAAGACCCATACAACACTACAAATTAAATAGCAATAAAATAATCTTTGATCGAGCACAATTAATCCTGGGTCCGATGTTGCCCTTTTTGTGTACATTAATCTTGACGAACTATATCGTGTGACTGAGGCAAAATTATCTATTGTAATATGCCTTCCTAAATGCAATTTGATGATAACTCCTAAATTCAATGACATCGGCTATGCTCCGCCAACTCATTGCAACGTTTACAAACCTTGAATTCTGGCAAACATCAGCGAGCAAGCCAGTATGGCTACCAAAAACCAACGATCATTAAGCGAATTATAAGCAATTTTCTATATAAATATTTCGTTTTCTTTCTTTAACTGACACTTTCAGATTTGCAGGGTATAAATATACAAGTGAAGGTAAATTCATGATGCGTGGATGCTTTATGTTGCAGAAAATATAATAAATACTGTAGCAAAATGTCAGTGGTCTGTAGGGAAAATAATGAGCGGCGACAGAGGTAAACATCCACATTACATCACAAAAAATTATATCGTGTCGTTCCTCCTGGAAGTTATCAGCTGTCGGTAGGTCTAGTAGCATGCACCTATCATCTCATCTGAAAGTCATATGTTGTATACTGTACTCAGATGTGGGTGATTGTTATAGTGGGGTGGGCTGGAGTGGGGTGGGGTGGGGTGATTACAATATTTGATTTAAACTTTAATAGAAGTCCCATACAGGGTCGATTATGGTTGGACGTTAAATTTGATGAAGATAGATGTAAAGCTCTGAGGCCCCAGTCAGCAATACCGACAATTAGATGGTTAAATATAGAAAAAGGTTAAAAATAAATGAATAACAATTAAATAATAATTCAATATTGAAATGACTAATTCCTAATTACATTCATACCTCTCGACCCTTCAATAGCCCATTGTATCACTTGGTTAGTAGTGTGAGATCGATTTCCACATGTCCTTGTATTCTACTCCTCTAAGTATTCTTCTCTCTCTTATTTCTCCTAATTCCTTTTCCTCTTCCTTTCCGACTTTCTCCAAAATCCTCCCTTCCTCCTCGAATTCTCTATACTCCTTCTCCGCTTTCTCCACTTTCTCCTCAACCTTCTTTCCACCGACTACATTTCTATCGACTTCGACTGTTCGGCTAGTCTCAATTCCGTCCCTACCTCTTGGAGACTCTGGACTCAATGGAACCGGAAGTTTTCTGTACCATAAAAAACTTTCTGTACAAACACAAGGACGGTACAGTCTTTTCTTTTAGCCCTCTCCTCTCACACTACACACAGCCTATCATCAGATAACGGCTATTAAATTTATTTGGTCATGCATTTATTCATATCGAGATACCCATATATTTTTGTATGCTAAAAGAAATGTTATAATACAGCACGATATAAATTACTTCTTATACATCCATCCATCCATAAATTATGTCATATCAGTACATTTTTATAATCCCGTTATACTAAACAGTATCACAACAAGGTTATAGGCCTGGCTTACCCTAATTAGGGACTTCCACTATAATTATTGGGAGAGGAAGCGATGGATTTTCTTTTGAAATAGATATTTCCTTTTTATTTATTTCAAGATATCTTTAAAAATAATATAAATATGCATTCAAGTGAAAATGGTCGGTAATTAATTTATATCTACAAGCACCTCCAGATAACCAGCTACATGAATGCAAGAAGGCTATGAGGGGATATCCATCCCCAATGTTCTGAAAAAGTAAATCTTTTATAGCTGTATGTTTTATTTTAAAGCTTGTTTTAATTTCGCATGCTCGGATATTTGTATAAATAATAGTATTTAAAGGAGAGCAAAACTGAATCTAGTTACTTGCAATATTAAAAGATATATTCTGCACGAGATTTCTATTACTATGTCTCCTCGTGTTCGAACCGTTGGGCAAAAAAAATGGATTATGTGGTTAGAGACACGGTTCCTCATCTTAGTCGACAGAAAGATGTGCAAGATTTGATAATGACGTCTAATATTGGCCATTCATCTAGTATTGTCATGATTGAGTCTTAATGACAGATGTGTACAATTTGATGATGACATTTAATATTGGCTATTCTATTAGCATTGTCAATACTGGGACTGAATCTCAATGACAGATGTGTACAATTTGATGATGATACTTAATATTGCTATTCCATTAGTTTTGTCAATACTGGGACTGAGTCTCAATGACAGATGTGTACAATTTGATCATGACACATACCATTTGCCATTCTTCTAGCGTTGTCACGACTGGGTCTCAATGAAAAATGTGTACAATTTGATGATGACACGTAATATTTGTCACTGGTCGTTCCACTAACACTGTAAATAAACAAAACTACACATGTGTTTTGTTCCGAGCGGGCGAAAAGAACAAGTTTGATACGACGTCTTAATATCAAAGTTTTCAGGTAGATATGTATGTTCCTACGCCTTAAGAAAGTTCGTTCTCCCGACTCAGAATAAAATATTGATGTAGTTTTGTATTTACTACAGATCCACATTTTATCCACAAATTCTTTAAAAATATTTTAGTAAATACTTTTAATAAATGAATTAAGCGTTTGGCATTTTTTGAAAATATTGTACAACCTACAACCATCTATATAATTAATTTTTCCACCGCTGATATCAGAGTTATTTAATCAGCGCGATGATAGAGACTTTATTTTATTTTACCGTGCACATGGGCATTCGAACAAATCCTTCATTTGCAGCTCGTGAAGAGGATATATTTTATCGCTCAAATATACTTTTGACCGATCAAGAACGATGTTAAGTTAAGTATATATCTGTTCACTGATCGGATCGTGAAAATTTTTCAACTCTGCCGATAACATCTGACTCAGCTGTTCGAGGTAATCAAAATACCAGCTGTCATAAGTTTTGATGAACGACAGCGTTAGCTTGTCACGAGCTGTGACAACGTATATCCCTGATATCTCTTTATAAATTTCAACTGTCAACTGTTTGCCGTCTATCGATAAAGATTTGATCATGCTATCGTAGCTATTTGTGACTGTCAAATTTTCAAATATTATTTATATTGTCCACACAAAATTTCATACCCTAGACACCGAATATGAGACCGAGTAGATCTGTTTCGCGACAGTGCTTAAGCGCAAATGTATCCACTCCGTTTTTGCAATAACGTTTATCATCAAAATTGCTTAATCCATGTTTGATAATCACATCTGTTTCAAATTTATGATATTCGTTCGAATAGTCATTGCTGTTATAAAACTGACGCTGCTGTGGAACACGTACTTACAATAGTCAAATTTCATACACTTGTTAACAACATTGCAAGGCTGACCTTTGCTTTTTAGTTATGTTATCATTGTCTAACAAAACAGCATACATTTTACTGCGCAATCCGATAAAGAATTTGATGATACTCGAGTTCATTTCATCATTGAACTTGCTAACAAACTTTTTTATTCGTGTCGTCGTGAAATGTATTGTCACGGAAAGATCTAAAAGATGTCAATTATCGTGCATATCTTGATAGACACCCTCATATTCAATTTCACACACGCGTAAATTCGTATCACTTAACATTAGTCTACTGGACGGCCACTGTCATTTAACAAAATTATAATGAAAATCGTGCATCAGCCATCTCAATACATTTAACATGGAAGCTCCGACGTAAATCGGCTTGTTTAGTTTTAGATTTGTTTTTCGCCATTGTATAGAAACAAGGTTTTTATTAAAATTTTCATACTGACAAAATCATCCTCTGATACAAGTTTGTTTCTGCGATGGATATCATTAACTAGCTTGACATTCATTCGTTTTCTAAAATTTCCGTCGCCTTACCGGAACGGCACTGTTCATCAGCTTAAAAAAGTTTTGTCAAAATGAGTTTTCTCCATAGATCTTCACGAAGTGTTCGGGTTAATATAACTTTTCTTCCATGGCTACTGGTTAAATTGAAGTTAAAAAAGTCGAGCCCGGCATCTACTGCTTGTTTAAGAACGATTAATGTAAAACAATTTTTCTTAAAATTCGGTACTAGTTTTTTTTTTTTATCAGAGTGTCTTGTCATGGTGATGCTAACACTTGTTGTTCCTGAGATAACATACTACAATCTATTACCATCGATTCCGTGCAGAAAGGATAACCGTTGTGTAAATGGTGTAGCAAAGATGGATAATCGAGATCAACCTCAACGAAATACGAAACCTCGGGTATTTTTTTTTGTGTCTCCGATAGAAATTGACCAGCAGTAATTCAGTGAAATCTACCAAAATGCATTGGTTCTGCCAAAGAATAATCGTACAAATGATTACAATCAAGATAAACTATATACTTCAAAGGAAGCTTGGGATTGTACTCTTTTAGGTATTAGTTGTTTGCTTCGGCATAATTCTTTGTAATCGCGCCAATACCGCTTTGAATACATTTATCAATAAAATTAAACATATTAACGTTCGTCAGTAATTCTAACCTTACCTTGCTAAATTTTAACAAAGCGTCTCACCACAGCTCGTAAGAAAATAGTACCAACAAGGATCTATTCCATATTTGTCATTGCATTCTCTACAAAAACTTTCGAATACGTCCGCCACCAATAACACATCAGTTTTTAGATACAACTCGTGATAATCACCAAGCGTCTTGCAATCAAATTTATTCTAAATAACTTGTGCATCTTTAGCATTTTCATTATGGAGCTGCAAGTAAAATTTATTCTTGTCAGATAGCGAGGTTTCATCAGATATATTCCAATCGTCAAGATACTCGTACCGAAATACTCCTTTTTTGGTCACTAGATTATGTTTATCTACAAAACAGTCTCGTAGGTTATCAAACTTATTGCCGGGACAAACAGCGCTGTTTACGAATTCCTCTAATGATGCTGCCATGAACAGCAGGCTGTCAATTAAACGCAACTTACCTAGCGTAACTGACATGGACTTTCAAAATTATTTGGACTGCAATTGATCACGTTATCAAGTTTTAAACGAGATTTTATGTTAGCATCACCAAAAGCTTCTACGATAATGTGGCTATCGTATCCTTGAAAGTTGTGAAGAACAACCGGAATAAAATCTGGTGTGTGATACCTTAAATTGCATTGGTCGTGGTCCGCTCCACTATACTGTCCTATGAGATGGCAAACATTTGCGTATTTTTTATTGTTGTCAAAAGCTGTTCACAAATATAACAACATTCTGCTTACTCTTGATCGAATTCTTGTTGAGATGACAGTTTTATTATTGGTATTATTCTTTTTAAGCGATCAAATATATCATCAATCTCGCCAATTAACTACTTGAGATACCAAACAGCTGGATTTTTACCGCTTTATAATCGGATTTGTTTGGATAATCTCGGATCAGCGCAGCAAACTATCTGGTACACCACTCCGCATGGAACATGATCTTGAGTTTTTCTTGTACTCGATTGGTCGGAAATATTTTCTGCGCCAAGCACAGACTGAAGTAAACTTTCGAAATCAGCGTATACAACGAAAGGAACTTTTAGTTTGCGATCTTGATGGACTAAATACAATAAACTATTTTCTTTGGACGGCATCCTTATTCGTTGTACGTCACCACAGTACTGCAAATGCTTTTGCAACGTTTCGTTATCCGTACAGCGGTGCAAGCAGAGATAACAGAAGAACGTTTTCTTCTTTCCTTTATTATATGGCCAACAAGTCCATCATTTGTTTAATCCAAAACGTAATGAGTTTTATAAAACAATAAATTTATCGTCGATTGTAAAGTTTTTTTGTGATACATATCTCGGACAGACGTCTTCCTTCTCATCTAGTCTGAAAACGTTTATCGAAACATCATTTTGCTTTTCAAACCTCGGTATTTGAATTTCTTCTACTGGAAAGTGAATCTCACCAAAATTTAATCTTGAAACGTGACTAATATACTTCTCAACCCAATCAACGTGCTTTTCTGCTAAAAATAGCACGGAGAGAAAAGCTCACTGAACAATCTGTCATCGATGTTTTGACGTTTAAACATCATTTATTATTTCTTATTTTTGGTGGCAGGTCGATATACGAACTACCACGTAATACATTATATTTTATGGTATGAAATAAAATTTACTTGATCATTTGGAACCTCCAACCCGAACACGATTCGATGTATTCTTCTATCTTTTTCCAAATTTCCTGGTGTATTTCATCAACTAACCATGGAAGATTGGCCCCAAGCAGAACACGCCTTTATTTTGCATTAATGTAAATGCTCACGATTTCCTTGTCGATCGATTTTTCCGTCATAAGAAGCTTCAAAAATATAATGTGTTTTTGCACTAATAGTCTTAATCGTTTCTGTTTTACAAGTTCGAGTTTTATCGTTGACTCTAGCAAATGATAGAGATTTTCTGCAGTAAAATTTACCTGTACGATTTATCAAACCGATAAATATTGCCGAATCCTGTGAAGGCCGTCGCTATTTTATCAGGTTCCACAAGAGACTTTTTGGCTATATCACGTAATATCTTTGTTGCTATTATAATAGTGTATTATCATACTTTTAATTTATGCTCAACGTTATAATAGTGTAATATCATATCTTTAATTTATGTTCAACATTCTAATAGTGTAATATCATATCTTTAATTTACGTTCAACTGGCGCACGCGGTGAATAACAATTAGAGATGTAAACATCTTATCGTACAATAGCAAGCACAAACGAGCAAGAGTATTATCACGTTCACCCCAAGGAAAATTTGTACGCCGCTGGTAGTAGATTAGAGTCCGTGATAGGCGTTCAATACGGAGGACCGATAGGTGTAGCAACGCCGGCGGGTTATCAGATCAGTGTTAAAGATGATCGTACAGAGAAAATGGAAGTGCTGAAAAAAGATTTTATTTCACTTTGTTCCGCGGTGACATTCCAGAACGAGAGCGTGTATTTCACGTCAACAGTGCGGTCACTGATGATAATATGAAAAACTTATGTTTACAAGATGAGTTTTATCCGCATCCGGTATTTGATTTATGAGGCAAATGATTGCAGTATTATTCAAATAAGAAAAATTAAAAACGTTGTTGGTGTTGTGAGTAATATGAAGTATCTCGTAGTAGATATTAGAGGAACACTAACAGATCGAGTTTGTTATCGATCGCATAGGTTTGTTTACGAGGTGTTTAGCGGACCTATACCCAATGGTTTGGTTATTAATTACATCAATAACGTAAACATTAACAATGGACTGAAAAATTTGGAAGTAGTTACCAAGCAGGAAAATGTGAGAAAAGGACCAGATGGTGGTATTAATTTTAGATGTCGAGCAAAATCTGTTTTTTTAAACCTCGAAACAGACGAGGAGATAAAATTTAAATCGATTTAAGTTGCTCGAGAAACACAATAAGAAAAATCATGATGTAGTAAAATTTGTTGCTGATAGAGTAATCGAATTATCTTTTTCGAGCGAATACGATGCCAGGATCGTTTTTAGATATCCTGATTAAGTATTTCTTCTAGCTGGGTTTTAGTTAAGCAATGATGAACAAATGTTATAATATCATCTTCTTCATATTTTAGCGTCATTATTGAGCTATCATTAATTTTTTTTCTGCTGCCGTTAATAATATTTTTCTAGAATTTCTTCGCGTAACAATAACGTCAACAGAATATGCACTGTAACCTGACCCACATTTTCTCACTTCTTCAGCCAGTTCGTTGTAATTTAATATATTAACTGTTTGGTGATATTTTACCTCGTTAGTCATCTTTTAAAATAAATTAGATAAAATTACATTATAATATGGATTTGATGAGAAGACTTACTGATATGTACGCGAAAGAAACGATCGCAAGTGATACAATCACCAACGAGGAAATAACAGACAAGATTGCAATCACCAACGATATCATAAACAAATTTTCTAGCTATGGCGAGGACGATATTTAATTGAACCACGACGAACAAGACGACAGCGTCGATGTTGTCAACAGAAAAAATTAAGGCAGTCCGACAACTGGATGGTATAATGTAAAATATCACATTGCAAAATATCTTAAAATTTAATTTTTACCTTTGCCGACCAACAACTGGTAGCTGATCAAATCTATTTTGAACATCAAAATTCCAGGCCGACAAAAATATAAAATTCGATTTTATATTCGTCAAGATGTTTAACTCAATGAAGCTTTTTCTCCTAATGACATTTCGATCACGAAAACATCTTACTCAGATTTTTTTTAAAGCTTCTTATTCGTATAAA
The DNA here is from genome assembly GCA_016746295.1 of Potamilus streckersoni. NCBI lineage: Eukaryota > Metazoa > Mollusca > Bivalvia > Unionida > Unionidae > Potamilus > Potamilus streckersoni. The sequence continues at coordinate 4,735,560 of JAEAOA010002358.1, read as the reverse complement.
CTACCCACGATCGGCTCCCTATTAAATCCTTTAGCGCGTATGTTACGGAAATTGTTAAAAGTACTTTATCAAAGACAAATACTTGTTCGCTTCAGTTCGGAGTAGATCCTTTTTCAAATAACTTTTTCGTTAGAAAAATCCAAACCCGATGACCGACTTTAAGTTTGTGCCTGCGGTACATGTTTTCATTTGCTAAGATCGGATTTTTAATGGATGACATTTTGAGGGTTCGATGTTTCGTATTTTTGTACTTATCCACGATTTAAGGAAGATTATCTATATACCTGTTCTTGCTTTTAGCTGTCAAATGTTTGTGTTTAGCGTGCGATTAAATCGTTCGACGACGACGCTTTCATCCTCATTTCATGTAACGTACTTATTAATGTTATTTTGTTCTAGAACTCGCTTGAACTTTTATTGAAAAACTCCGATCCGTGATCAGTTCGGATTCTGTTCGTTTTTTTTCTTTCACTGTTCATTATTGTTTGCTTTAGCGCATCAGTTATCGACATTCATGTTTTATCCAAAACTGGCACACTAAAAACATTTTTTTTAAAAAATGTCTACAACGTTAAACAAGTATTTCCTTGGGAGAGCCATCAGCGTTAACATTAAACTGAGCAAGATTGGACACATCCACTAAATCTATCGTGAACGGTATTTGCGACAACCATACGTTTGTGTAGCTCAGATGCGAGATCATTTCCGAGTCCGAGTTTATATTTTGCTCTAATAAAACCCTGCACTAGCCTTCCATCAGAATGTTCTCTCAGATTTGTAGGCTCCATATCACAAAGTTCGTCTAGCATTACTTTATCACAGCCATGCTTATCTTGTTTGTTGTTTAGTAGCAGATATTATGACACATTGCTATTGTATCCATTTGATTGTAAGGTTCTTTTCCTGGCAGGGGATGATCGTTCTCGTTGAGTTGTTGATCGAGTGGATTGTAAGGCCCGGTTTATTTATGACCTGTCAAGATCCAATCCCATTTTGGTTTCGGTAATTTACCAATAATTGTGCAAATGTCGATTCTGCTGTCAATAACATTAGTGATTGCACGATTTGCAGTGCGTGACGATTTTATCCTGCTCGATACAAAGGTATTTCTTGCAGTAACAGCATTTCATTTTACTTTTATTATGTCGACACAATTATGGTCAGCCGCAACAAAATCACAAATTATTATAATTATTTTATCCTGAGAAAAAAATATGCGAAAATTGTGCTCATTCACCTGTTTTAGTCGATTTTTCGTCTGTTTTCTTAGATTTTTAGAAGTTTTTCAGGAGAAAATGGTAAAAAGATCAAATTAAGTAAAGTGCAATTGGTGCTACTTTACTCGCAATTCCTAGTATATTCTCAGCAAATGCTGCAAATGTGTCCAAAAAGTCCACCTACAATGTTTTTTTTTACTATAAACGTTTCCTCTTCTCATTTTTGTCTATAAAATGTAAGCTCACAAAATTGAATATGTTGTTACTCGTAGGATTAAATAATACAATACAATTTCGTTGTTAAGATCTATTTGTTTACCTTATTGATCTGTGAGTTGCATCGTGATACTCGTGATTTGATTTTCAAGATCAATTGGATAATAAATAACTCGACGCGGACTAATTGGCATGATCCATCCTGGTGGAAATCTGGCGAAAAATTGTATATGGTTTGCTCTTTAATGCCCTGGGATGAGCAAGATCCAGACGCAATAGTGCAATTGATTAGTATAAAGTTAATGTCAGTTATATTTGCTGGCAGTTCACTGTTATACATGTCAACTTGGTCACCAGAAATGTAATTTTGATGATAACATCCGATCAGTGATGCAATACTTATTTGTGGTATAAAACTAACTGTTATTGCATTTTTTAATTTTATACTACCTTGTAACGTGTTATAATTGGCTGTTAAGTCGAAACTATCAGGGTTTATCTCCTCTTTTTGCATGAGTTCTTTTATAGTTTTATTTAGATCAGCGATATAATAAGCTCCTTGTGGCATTTTAAGAGCTTTAAATGGCGCGCCTGACATTATACATGACGTAAAAACAAATGTCGTCATTGACACCAGTTTTCAGGTTAGCCATATAATTCAATTATGTAAAGGAGATTAACCCAATCTCATACAGTTTTTCGGGATTAAGTTGTATCAGAGGATTGTAATATACAAAAAGTTCGCGCTGTTCCCGTTTCTCTATGACGAATCGAGAAGTAATGGTTGAAATTATGTAAGAACACATCGATGAAATTAAATCAAGGAGTAGAATTTCATACTCAAAAGATGTCAGCAATCCGCTCAATATTAAATGATCTAGTATATACACAATTTCGTTATCATTCTCTGTGCTTTCATTACCAGCTTTTTTGGGTGATATCAACAACACAAGAAGGTCGACTATTCGTTTGATTTTTAAACACTTTAACTCTAGATCCAATAATTTTCCCTGGTAATGTTTATCTCGTTTTCTTTCGTACTCATTAAACAATCTTTAAAAATATTAACAATCTTTAAAAATTCGAACCTTTAAAAACCCTTCTGGTTTATTTCTGTATCGATCCGCTATTCTACCTAACATCTCAGCAACAACTCCGTCTCTCATATGGCCTTGGTAATGATCCCGAAGTGAAATCTGTATTCCAATGCATGTTTATATGTTTACAATGCAGCCTCTCAAAAAGTGCCAGTGAATCCTTGACAAGAACTTCACCGTGAAATCATCTTTGAAGGTATTTTAGATTAACATGATTTGCATTGATTGTCAATCAGTGGAAAGTTCAGTACTGAGAAACAAATGGAAAAAAATATATAGCAACATTGTGTTTTTTTGACCAGATAGTCACAGCGCGAGTTTTAATATTAAATGTGATACCATTATGTCCCATTTAAGTTAAAGTTGTATGCTTACCAGGGGAAATAATCCCAATTACAATCGTAATTACACCGTATTGAAGTTTCTCCCCTTTCAAGTTGGGACATACAAAGCGCAAATATCTAGACATCACATACTCCTTCGTTCGTGCTAACTTCTTTTAGCGCTTCTTCAGCCATTGAAAACCCCTCAATTTGCTTGTCAAAACTCCCATACCTTTGTTGTAATTGTCATCTCTCCATTCCAGAGTGTTGCTAAAATCATCAAGATTTTTTTCATCAAATATTTTTGAACTAAATTATTGAAATCGTTTTCGTTCTTTTATCTGGCTTTTTCTATAATGTATTATTTGCTCATAAAAAAGAATCATGTCTATGGTAGCCTAGGTTATTCGTTTATGTTCCTCAGCTAGTTCTTTTGCTTTTACACATCTTCTATTAACTTTTTCGAACCGGCTGAAATATCCGTCAGTCTTATTATCTGTCTATCGTGCAGTAGGATCAGCAATGTGTGGCATAAGTTTTTCTGCACTTTTTTACTCTCCTCTTTCAATCTTTCCCCGAGTAAATCTAACAAGCCTTTTTTGTAATTGTTTAAGCTCGTCTGCGGATAGTGCATATATTTCTGGTTGTTTGCCAAGTACTACTTCGGTTACAGGTTTGAAAAGTTTAGCAGTTTCTTCCTCTGATTGAACTTGTCCACGACGAGCTTCTTCCGCTTTTTTTCTTAAAAGCTGCTCGAGTTTAAATAAACTTCTTTTGTAACTATATCCTTTGCTGATGCTCTTCCGTTATTTTCTATATGCTTTAAAAAAATTCGCCTGTAAGAACGCGTCGATGCAACGACAAAACATCTTGGCCTGATCACGCGCTAGCTTGTCAAATAAAAAGAAATTGTACTTGTCTCAATGATATAATTCTATAAACTTATCTTTCGTGACATGACCGCATTGTTCGTTCGCAATATTTCTCACGCCGACATTGATAAGTCCAGGAAATAATATAAAACAACCTATATTTTTCCTGATGAATCTATCGACGTTATATAAACGTTGAGCAAGATAGACCGAATTATTTCTTTTTGTTCGCGATAATGAAAAATAAGATATGATCTCGTGTATCTCCCCGTTGATTAGCGGAATATCGACAAAGACAATTTTTTATGTTCGGACGAATCAAGTTAGTTCACTAAAATCAGTTCTTCTGGTTGTTTTATCAAACTATATATCATCGTCAGCGTTAAGCTCTGTATTCGCTCAATAATTGGTACTTATCTTGATGCGGGTTAATGGTGTAAAAATATACCTTATCATAGTTAAAGTTATCGTTATAACAAATTTGTTTTTCTCGATCCTGTACAATTCAGAATAAGATAATGGCAATTTGGCAGTTCGTTAATATGTTTATGATGAATCAATCGTTCGATATCAAAATTTAATATCTTCGCCATGGCTGTTATAAAATTTTATGTCATACTAAACCGACCATCGTTGACAATTTTATTTAGGACGATAAGTATAATGAGCTACTAAACAAAATTCGGAACAACATTAGGAGATTTATCGACTGAAGGCCAACATGGTAATATATCTAGATATGCAACTTTTGATAAGCTCAGAAACGAGATCAATAATTTTCTAAATGGATGAAAATGAAGTTGTGGTTTTCCAGGACATAAAATAACAATTAAAGACGAGTAATGTGCAACTCTCAGAAATACTCGTACAAAACCCTACCGAGGTTATTAATCATATCGTTACTTTTGCTGATCAATGTAAAATACAAGATTTCGGTAGATTGGTTAACGATTTATCAGGCGAGCTGGTGATGCATTCACGGGTAACTTCATTATGAATCAAAAAAAAAATTGCATACCTTGGAGACCCAACCGCAGATACGGACGCGGCAACAAAAATAAATACGTCGATGATCAAAAATCAAAGTACGTATCAGTGCGCGGTTTTATGATGCGTGAATTTCTCAACATGTACAATAATGGCATCAACCACAGAGTCCTATTTTGGTGGTGCCTGGAATTTGTAGTCGAAACAACACCACAATTAATCACTTAATCAAACTCCTATAGTAAAATGAAAAAGTATAGTTCATTTTAAACATAATTCGGATAAAATTACAGAACAAGATGTTGACGCTCTAATGCAATATTACTGTTGTTGATGACCAGCTCCGATATTATTTCAAGCGGAGCATCATTCAATCCGTTTTTGTTAATGATATCCGGCTATGGTATTTCTCTTGCAACAGCGTGTAAAAAAAAATTGAACCTCGACTAGCGACTAAAAACAGGCTTGAAAAACTGCTAGTATCACCTACAAAAATTTACTCGATCAGATAAGATCTTACTAACTGGGTATAAAGTATGATATGGATGTTTTAATACGCGAATTTCGTACTATTCACAGTATACTGACGGGTATCCTACAAATGAGGGTCAGCAGGACGGGGTATAAAGTATGATATGGATGATTTAATACGCGAATTTCGTACTTTTCACAGTATACTGACGGGTATCCTACAAATGAGGGTCAGCAGGACGGGGTATAAAGTATGATATGGATGATTTAATACGCGAATTTTGTACTATTCACAGTATACTGACGGGTATCCTACAATTGAGGGTCAGCAGGACGGGGTATAAAGTATGATATGGATGATTTAATACGCGAATTTCGTACTATTCACAGTATACTGACGGGTATCCTACAAATGAGGGTCAGCAGGACGGGGTATAAAGTATGATATGGATGATTTAATACGCGAGTTTCGTACTATTGACAGTATACTGACGGATATCCTACAAATGAGGTATGAAAATGCTTATAAAAAAGTATGAAACTTTATGTGGACAATATAAATAATGTGTGAAAATTTGACAGTCAATAATAGCTGCAATAGCAAAATCAAAAATCTAACGATAGACGGCAAACAGATGGCAGTTGAAATTAATAATGAAATATCAGGAACACGTTTTCCTACAGCTCGTGATAAGTTAAAACTGTCGCTCATCATGAGCTGATGACAGCGGATATTTCTGTTACCTCAAACAGCTGAGACATAAATTTTTTCGGAGTTTATAAACTTTCACCTTCCGATCAGTCAACAGAATATGCTAAACTTACCATTGGTCTCGATCGATCAAAAGTATATTATATCGACAAAAAAAATCATCTTCACAAGCTGCAAATGAAAGATTTGTTCAAATCTGGTCTCCGTGAGAACGGTAAAGTAAAGTTAAGTCTTTACCATCACGATGATGAAATATTTCTGATATCCACGGTGGACACATTGATCATCGGGGACGAGGTTTGAACATTTGAGTCACAGCAGTAGGGGTAATGGCGAGTTATGGATCAGAGACTCCTAAAAGCTCCAAACAAGCACGATCGTTGAAGATGTTTTCATATGAGATAGTTCACAACGAATGATGACGTTGATGATGATGCATCATATGTTTTGGTCATGCACATGATGATAATTATGGAGGTGTTGACGAGATCATCGGTCGTACTTGTTTGGTGCTGTTCAGGTTTCTCTGTGCCAGAATTTCCCATTTATCTACTACTTGAACTCCTTCAGTTTTCCGAACGCTGCAGTTTTCGTTCTTGCGAATATTCAAGTTGACACACATTATGTACATTATCGATTTTAATTTTTTGAGAATGGCAGGTTGTCAACTGAACCGTATTACGTCAGCAGTTCTGTTGTGACAAATTCCTGATAAATAATGTGATTCAAGGGTGTGCATGGCTGAAGGTCTTTGACAGCCATAAATTCTATAAGCTAAAACTGGACATTCTTTATTTCTGATTTGCTTTGGATTACAAAGTAGATGACCGCTGCCGCGTCCCTTCTTTTAATGATATTTCTTTAAATTCTAAATACTCCTCTCCATTTCGTCACTTTTTATAGTTAAATCTCCCCACTTCATTTGTCTGTTTTCATCGCTGGCTCTGAAGCCAAATATTTAGTGTTGTGGTACCAAGATTCGGGTTCTTGATGTCAAACTGACCAGAATTCCATAAGATTTCTTCTTTGTTTCGAACTATTTGTTTAGGTTTATTTGGGAAATTTTCTAAGTCTGTTTGTGTAAGATCTTTGCGGCCAGAATTCAGCACTTTGCAAGTATTAGAATAGTCACTTGAAGATAAAATGTTGTAACCATAGATATTGTCTCTATAATATCTATCAAAAGCTCAATGGTAGCTAATTAGAGGATTGTGTTTCATTAAAGTGACACGGTAATCACCTATATAAGTATATAATTGTACAGGTTTAATAATGAAAATTTCCCTGATCCATGCACTGGACATGACTCCGACAGAATTTCTTACATGACTCAGAGAATTTCTTACTGTGTTTGGATTATATTTGCATTTAAGATTTTGGATACCTGGTCGTTATTTCGCGCTGTTTGATGTCAATTTGCAAGCCAGCATCATTCGAGAAATCGTTGTCAAACATTCCGTCCACAATGTTGGTTGCCATCTTATAGTCGGATTTCAAGCCAATAAGCAAACTAGTTTTTATATAATACAGTCACTCCATATTTCTACGATAAAAATCAATATAGGATCTAGGAAAAGCACTTTTTGCTGTTTAATCATTGTACCATACCTTTTCTATACCTTGATTTACATTGAATAACGGAAACGAATATATATATATATATATATATATATATATATATATATATATATATATCTATATATATATATATATATATATCTATATATATATATATATATATATATATATATATATATATATATATGTGTGTGTGTGTGTGTGTGTGTGTGTGTGTGTGTGTGTGTGTGTGTGTGTGTGTGTAAGGAATAAAGATACTTATAACAGCAATACAAAATTGAAATTAATCCGCCACATTTAAACTGGCCAAATATAAGAAGTAAATGGGCAAAAATAAATTTTATTCGTGTATATACAAAATGAGTAGATCACAGAAGGAGGAAAAAGAAATATAAAAAAGCAACAAATGCAGTGTATGGCAATATGTAATAAATGCTAGTAGGAACAATTTACGAAACAACACATTATTATAACATGGAAAATGTACGAAAGGAAAAGGGTAACAAATAAATCGAAAATACGCAGAGAACACAGATCAGTATAAAAAAAAAACACACTGTACCTTCACAATATTATTAAATAAAACAAAAATGTGTAAAACTTAAACAATAAATGTCGTATGTACTGGTACACAAATTTTATCTAACTACAAACTGCTAGGAACCAGATCAGGTGCTCTATTAAGTGCCGGGAGGTCTGGATCTATTCATTTTCTAAGGAGTAATCAGCAGAAGAAATAACATAGAACCTAATCTGATTATGGATTATGCGACAAGAGATGATAGTCCTTGGTGCTTACAATTAGTGCAGACTTATATTCTAGTATATATGGCAAAGATAAAAGGTAACATTTTTGGCATAAAATAAACTAAAGAGAGGAACTATGAACTTAATTACATCAGTGGATCGCAAGGGATGACCGAAGAGGAAGGCAGTAAATGGCCATCGATGAGGAAACGGAATAGCCATGATAGCCATATAATCTTGTAGGGGCTAGAACCATATCTCATCTCAATATATAAGAAATGAAGAACTCATTTAATTTATCTACCAAACAAAAATAATCTCTCTCTCTCTCTCTCTCTCTCTCTCTCTCTCTCTCTCTCTCTCTCTCTCTCTCTCTCTCTCTCTCTCTCTCTCTCTCTCTCTCTCTCTCTCTCTATATATATATATATATATATATATATATATATATATATATATATATATATATATATATATATATATATATCGAGTTTTGTGTAATATTGGTAATGTGGACAATCGATCAATCCAGAGAGAGAGAGAGAGAGAGAGAGAGAGAGAGAGAGAGAGAGAGTCTATGATGGGTTTTGGACCGAGACAAGGAAATCCCAGTCAAGAAGTTACATTATATGTCTCCCTCACGAGGCTTGCCCGTGTGGGGAGACATATAATGTAACCCCGCGACTTGGATTTCCTTGACTTAGTCCAAATCCCAGCTTAGTTTATTTTTCTCACCCAATTTTATCATTTAAAGCAATAAAGAATACCGTTACTTGTGCAGTGTAGTTCAAGCGCAAATATGTACATGCGGTGTATTAATACATATATGTTAATGAGGACTGTTGCGTGATGTGTCATCCGAAGCACCCAGTTTTTATGCGTGAGCCAAGAAAATGTATTTATTATAAAGTTAACAAATAAGTCAATAAATAACTAATTACAGTGAACATATAGTGAATATTACCTAAAATAGCTTTTTTTTTTACGAAAGACGGGTAGTGCGACAGTTGTGCGGACAGTGGAAAGGTAACGTAAACAATACACCTATTATGCTTATAATCTACCACAAAATAAGGAATAACGTGTCCAATAACTTAATAAATTTAGATATTTGCTCGCTTTAAGTCCCAACTTGAAAGGGGAGAAACTGCAATAAGGTGTAATTACGATTGTAATCGGGTTTATTTCCCCTGGTAAGCATACAACTTTAACTTAAAATGGGGGGACATAATGGTATCACCTTTAATATTAACAAAACTCGCGCTGTGACTATCTGGCCAAAAAAAACACATTGTTACTATATATTCTCTTCATTTGTTTCTCAGTTCTGAACTTTCCACTGATTGACAATCAATGCAAATTATGTTAATCTAAAATACATTCAAAGATGACTTCACGGTGAAGTTCTTGTCAAGGATTCACTGGCCCTTTTTGAGAGGCTGCATTGTAAACATATAAACATGCAATGAAACACACATTTCACTTCCAAATCATTACCAAGGCCTTATTAGTCACTGTGCACTGTCGCCGAAATACACGCAGACAACACCATAAAGCTCATATTCTCAAAAATAAACAATTACCTTTAAATCCCTACCAAAAACAATGCACCAATAAAACTCTTCTGTCATCACCAAAATGAGAGCGGAAAAATGTTCTAAAAATATACTAGAACTAAATTCGTGTGTATTGAATTGGAAGTACTAATTGTGATACGGTGCCGTTTTCAGGCGATACTGAGAACGTGCTGGACATTGCGGTTGTTGGATGTTAATTGGTGGACGGCGAAGGACACAACTGCCCAGACGCTCAGAATTCGTCTTGTTATACCCATAGAAACTAGATTTAAGCATAAAATGCTTGCATTAGATAAGACTTAAGACTGAGTAAATATTTGGTGATCAGCTGGGGTGATGGAATACTGTGAAGCACGAACTTGGGCTGAAGACGGCCCGAACCAGCGTGTTATTGATTTCTTGTGTTTATAATGGTTATGTCATGAAATCTTGTGTTTCAGCATTGTCGCTGATCTACATTGAATTAATTTTGTACACATGTGAAACAAGATTTCTCATTTCGAGGAAGAAATACATGGCTCATAATGTAAGCAAACTTCAATATTATTTGGTTTTAATAGAACTCAACAATATATAAGACAAATATCTTTTAAGATTTATTATTTTATTTATAAGGAATAGGGTACTCCGAGGAGCCACTCGTAATTTGGCGGTAAGCTTAGAACCAGATTGTAAGAGAAGAAAAGCTTTGAAAAGGTAAGTCAGTTATTTGCTCTAATTTTGCAAAACATTACGGCGTAGAATTTTAACTATTTGTAGCATGTATTTCCTTAATTAATGACATTGTTTTAGTATGTAAAATTACCTTGTAGTGTTTCATTTATATGCGTATTTGAGAAAAAGATTTGAATTTACATTGAAAATTATATAGATTGTTAGCTTGTCAGAATTAATTTTGTAATTGGCTTGTAGGTTACTTAGTAGTAAACAGTACATTTAGTAATGCGTTATGTTAAAGAGTTTGCGCATGTTAGAATTGGAGTTTGGGGAAATGATTGAAGTATGTAAATAATAGTTACAATAGATGTGTGAATATATCAGAGCATGGATATTTCAGTATATGTATATATATATATATATATATATATATATATATATATATATATATATATATATATATATATATATATATATATATATATGTATATTTTGTACGAATTTGTAATGTAAAGAGATCCGTTTGATTATTGTGTTATTCTTTAGTATGATAGAATTTTGAGTAAGTACTGATTTTAAGTAATTTATTTGTGTATGTATGCAAGTAATTGATACGATGATTTTATTATGTTGTGTTTTATCATACAAGAACGTAAGCGTATTTCGGTGTGAATGAATTCGTGACCGGAAAAATGTAATAGCCGTTATCTGGTGATAGGCTGTGTGTAGTGTGAGATGAGAGCGCTAATGAAGAATAGTGTTTTAACGCGAAGCTTTTCGGGGGACAACTTCCGATTCAAGTTCAGTAGATCAGAGTCTCTAAGAGGAGAAGTGAGACTGGCAGGGCAGTCGGAGTCAACAAAAGTGTAGTCGGGATAGAGAAGGATAGAAGGTGGAAGAGAACCAAAGTAGCCTGGAGGAGATATAGAGGAGATAAAGAATACACAGATGAGTAGAACGCAATGACAGGTGGAAATTTCTCACACTACGAATCAAGTGATGCGTTAAGCTCTAGAAGAGTCGAGCGGATGAAGTGTACTTAGGAATCTGAATTCTATGACTATTTAATTGTTATTAAATTGTCATCGATTGAAATTCACCCTTTTGTATATTTAATTATCTAACCTTTGGCATGGCTGACTAGTGGCTAGGAGTTGTGATCTAATTTTCATTATTCAGCTTCCACCAAAACTCAGCCTGGGAGGTACTTATACTATAATTTAAATGTAATATTGGAGGCTTCTACAATAATTTAAATGTAATATTGGAGACTTCTACAATAATTTAAATGTAATATTGGAAGCACCCCACCCTCAATCCCCTACAACCAATTCCCACATGGAGGCGACCTCAGCACAGGTAAACTACTGTCTGCCTAAAATTTTCTAAACAGTATAATGATTTTAAATGTAAGGATGTTAAAGAAAGAGTTCAATTTAAGATCGGTACATTTGCAAGATTGCACTTTAAAAAAAAAAAAGTTTACTACTTCTTAAAATAATGTATGGGAAAGTTTAATTGTCTGAATTGAATTTTAGATTCTTTAGCCATCGTGAATTTATTCGACACTTAATTATCTGTATTATATTCTGAAAGGCAGAAATTATACAAATGTATGAAGTTGGTAAGTGAAGGTATATCGTAGTTTTGTATGTATCTCTAAAATCCGTAATGTGAGTTTATGTAGATTGATATTGGAATGCATTTTATACGTCGAGCACTTCAATGAAATAAGTCCGTTTCGTCAGAACTCAGATAGCTCAGTCTGTTTTGTTTTTTTTTACAGTCGGTACCGTACGTCCTGTAGCCTTTCCCCAAGAATGTAGACGTATCTACACCTTTATGAGTGACACTTCTTCTTAAGAGAGCCTACTCTCTCTCTCTCTCTCTCTCACACACACACACACACACGCACACACACACACACACACACACACACACACACACACACACCAGGACAAAGATATTTATCAAATTATGAGTAAATCCTTTTCATAGGAAGAAGTGAGAAGGTTAGGAGAAAAAAATCTATTCATAATACTACTATTCATCAAACTCATCAGTCTAACTCGAAAACAGCATTATCAAGATATTCTCCAGCTGCTGTTTTTAAAATCTATTACAATGGATCAAAATCAACTTGAAAGAAAAATTAAGATTTTTATATGAAACATAATTAAAAGGAATAAAGACCAATATACTAAAGAAGAATCCAAACAAAAATTGAAAACTAATCGAGTAAATGGAATAAATACTGTAATAACTGGTGGGCATTTAGCTGACAAGTGGTTGCATAAAATGGATTCAAAACAATTTAAGGAAACGTGAAGTTTTCGCAGATGCTAGTCTAGCTAAAATATGAAAGTCATTGTTAGATGCTTGAAATTTTCAGAATAACATCGTAAATTTTTTTCAATTGTTAATGTAAATGAATTAGAGGGTTGAAAAGAAAAATTATCTGGTAACAAGAGGAACGAATATTGTAATGAATGTACATTTTAGAGTGTATAACCAGTTTCGGCTTTAAGTGAGTAGCGGGCCTTGGTCTTTCAGTTGCTACCCTGACTTGGCCTAATGGCAAAATTTACGTACGTAATAGCAAAAACTTGGATGTATTACTGTTGAAGGATAGCCCGATAAAGAAATATATTTATTCAACCTTTTAGATAACAGAAATGGTAAATTAAACATTTTATAATAGTAAACATATTTTGTACCTATTTATGAAATATTTCAAATTACGTAAGCCATAAAAAGGAAACAAAGACCTATGTATTCCTAGTGGTTTCTTTAATCATGAAATATAAATGAAAACTCTTAATAAAAGAGTGGCTGCTGAAAATGATAACGTGGAAAGCATGAATGACAAAAATATAACTTTTAAGTTGTAATAACTACGACCAGTATTTACATAATGTCCTATAACTAACTACAATTCTAAATTTCGTGGGTTTAATGGATATCAATACAAAAATCAACCAAATCCGATAATACTGTTTCTTTGTACAAATCGTGCTTAGATCTTTTATGTACTCAATCCCCATGTGTTATTTTAAATCCAAGTTTGTTTCCATAAACTTCATACTTGACTTTACTGAATCCCTGTATTAGGACCTTGTAAATTGTATGCGATCTTAAAGATATACTGTAAATTATATAAATATGTTCATCTAGTCATTGAAAATACGTAATTTATTCCTTTGTTTCAACATACTTAGTAATCATGGTAATATCATTGGAAGTAATCTCCGAGTCAATACTTTTCAATGCTATATTTTTCTATTATTTATCATGTGTAAAAATATTATTTGTGTTTTCCAATTGACTTTATGATCTGCTTTTTTTTTGATTTACGACTCCAGCAATTTTGTAAGGTTTAATTTCAATCCAAGACGTCCAGGAAATAAAAGTAGTTTATAGAAATAAAATCTTTTAAATGCTGATTATTCAATGTTCAAAAGTCTTTAATACGGACAAACGGACGAACAATGACTATTCCTTTCAGCTGAGGCGGTTGGGCAATTTTTTTTACACTGTGAGTCTTGGGTTTAGATTTATTTCTTTAGCGGCTTTGGATGGAATGCCATTTATTGTTGTTGTTGTTACATACACAAGTGGCGTAACATGTCTGTTTCCCCGTTAATTTTTTATTAAACTGCAAAACTGAAACCTGATGCTAATGGTATTCAATGTATATACTTTTATGGTTCTAAAATACTTTCTGGCTGACGTGTCTGCCGTCAACGTTCTTCTAGTGGCACTTCCGGAAGTAGTTTCCATATTTCAGTCACATTAGCAATCAGTTTGTCCAAGAATTTCAACATTGTATAATCATTTTTTCTGGGAGTTGTGTCGTTCGGGTTCTCCCAGTCTCTGTAATGGTGCAATAAGGCCACGTCCTCCTTCACCACATGTACCGTTTGGTTTGGCTTCATACGATAAACATCATGGATTCCAATTGTCTCAATGGCTGAGGAATGGACAATTTGTTTTGACCTAGAACCAACAGGTAATATTTTATCTTCTCTTTGTAATTTGAGTAAGGTAACAAGTCTATACTTCTTGGCGGCATCAATTTTGGAAGGAGTTACAATAGCGTTCATGTTTAATAAATCATCATATCTGGGGTCACTCAGATTCAGACTCTGCCATTCTTTCCGAAAAAATGTATTACGAAACTGATAAACGGATGATTTTGGAAGAAGACTAAGCATTGCATTCCATGAATAAATATATTTTGATCTAGGGACTATAAATTCATCCAAGTCTATAAACACAATGTATTTGCTTTTGAAGCGATTGCGATAAAAACAGTCATTTAAGGCAGCTAGTTGAGCAAAATAATGTATTTCCACAGGAGTATGACTTGGTGGCCATGTATCAACTTGCATAGGTAACTTCCAGTCCACCGTTTCCGCTAAACCTCGCATTGAGAACAAATCAATTACCTTCTTGACATTATCTGCGGAACTGTAATTATAGAATGTAAAATAGTCAGCACCATATATATGATTCAACGCCATCCACTCAACTATCTCGTAAGCTCTGTCATAACGAAAATTTAAAGGCGTGACACATACCGAAAATGTTCTTTTCTTGTGGTACTCCGTCATACCTAAAATTTTCATTATGTTTAGTGGTCTTTGACATCTTTTATTCACCAAAGAAATAGCATATGGATTCTTTTCGTCTGGCTTTGGACAGAGGTAAAAACTTGCAGTATATCTGAAAAAGTGTGAAACAGAAAAGATTGATCACTGTGAAAGCATATTTTTTTTCTTTCTGATGAATGTAATCAATTCATATCATTTGAAACTCCACAGTTGATACCTTAGATATGGTCAAGCCTACGTAACCAGTGCCGGATTTAGGACAAATGAGGTCATATGCTAGTAATGAGGCTCCTTACTTGGGCCCTGAAGGAGTCAGGCCGGATAAGTCTACACAGAATCAAGCATATATACTCAGGAAATTTAGGAGTAGTAAAAAAAATAGCCACATACATTTGAAAAATTCATCGTAATTATTTTTTGCAAAGAAGATCCCCCACCCCGGCCAAAAGGGGCCCTGTGCTTAGCACACACAAAGGTAAATCCGGTACAGTTCGTAACATTTAAATTTGATTCACGTGTATCATATGAATAATTTCTACTAAAATGTTTAAACCTAAACATTAAGTAATACGAAAAGAAAAAATGTATGTTACGATCTGATATTTTTCTGCGACCACCTTCTATTTCAAAGTTTCACCAGGGTCATAATTGTGAACTTGCTGGCATAAGTTACACGTGTTCAGTATCTATGTGGTAAATCAAGGGCAAAGTTATTAGGAGAAACAGAGGAAAAACTTTTCTTCTTGATTTCTGTTATTGCATGTCCTTTTATTGCTGAAAAAGCTATCAAGCAGATATCGCATAAAAAATACGTACGGCATTATTTAGTTAACGGCTGGCCGGCTGCAGCATATAACGTCACCTTTAAGGATCTATGTTGCTAATGCTTCATTAATTCCACCTTCGTATCAAGTTACAACATGTATATATTAAACACGAATTATGATATCGACCTTAGAAACAAGTTTGGTTTGGTCAAATGCATTACTATTAGGACATCAAATTTGTGTAGAGAAATTAAAAAGTATGTAGGAATATTTTGTTCCTTACAAATTGAGATTAGTTACAAAGTGAATAGCTTGGTTCAATTTAATGGCTTGGATGACATAATAACAGACTTTACTATAGAAGTAGCTTTTCACAAATGTAATCCTAAATAGTCTGGTTCAGAATTAATAACAATAAGCGATTTACTCGCTTCTTTTCAACTGAACGAATCGTTGTTCATTACAAATTGAGATTAGCTACAAAATTAAATAACTGTTCAATTTCATAGCTTGGATGTTCATAATCACTGACTTACCTTAGAAGCCGCTTTTCACAAATGTAATCCTAAATAGTCTGGTTCAGAGTTCATAACCATAAACTATTTACTCGCTTTCTTTTCACTGTAACAAAATTAATCTGCCGAACAAATCAGATCTCGTTTTCTTTTCAACTATTACTCCATATTATGAGTGGTAATCTATATCACGAGTGTAACAAAAGGCGATTTACCAAAATTGGCCATAATCCATGTTAAGAGTTTGAACAAAAGCGATAACCTCTTTACAATAATTAACTCTAAACGGACATTCTGATTTGGACACGAAGATTCGACACGTTATTAAACAAAAGCGATAGCCTATTTACAATAATTAACTCAGAACGGGCATTCTGATTGGGACACGTAGTTATTCCACGTTATTTCGGAATATATAAAGGCCGAGCCTATCTGAAAACTTCAGTCGTTAAGTCCCATTCAGAGAAACTTGTCTATCTGTATTTACAGGTGAGAATTTCCTATTACTTTAATGATTTTTTTAGTAACTTGTAGTCGCAATATTTTTGTGAGTTCTCTTTTTATGTACTACTATAATGTAATGAAATATTTTATTGTTTTTATGTTCATTTGTATGAATTCACTAGCTTCATAGTATTCTTTAGATAATGCAGTAAAATGTCCAGTGATAGTTTGCATGTTATTATTCTAAATTATATCAAACAAAATATATTCCTTGAAATGATTATAGCATCAGTCATAATTATTGAATTTTAGGCTTCAAGCAATATTTAATCACTTTTATCACATTCTAAAATGCAGGGAACTTTACAAGCATATGAAGTAGTAAATAACAAAAAATTATTCAATATGTATTGTAATATGTATTGTACACATAAGTGTATCTTTAGAATATAGTTTCATATATATCAATAAAAATCGTTAAGTACCATTCAGAGAAGCTTGTCTATCTGTATTTACAGCGATCTCCGCTACCTCTTGCTGCCAGAGCTCCAAAGATGTACCATTATTAAGTGACACCTTATTCTTAAAAGGACCACTCTTTTCTCTCTTCCTCTCTGATCAAGAGCCGAGGCATATCTTAAGCAGTACAAGATTGCTTCTCATAACAAGAAATGAGAAGAAGGTTATGTTAAGAAATAACAATTACACAACGAACTTTTCTTACATAACGAAATTTTCTTACATAACATTACGTCACAGCATCACAAATAGGTTATTTGGTGCATAGGCAATTAGAGTAAAACACCTTGCCCAAGAGGCGGTGCCTGACTCACACCGGTTTGATAATAAGATTGCAACTTTACCGAGTCCGTTATGCTAACCCTTGAGCTACCTTGACTCGGAAACAAGCGTAACACAACGGTACGTTATATGCCGCTTCGTGTTAGTCTTCTATGTAGGCTTTAGAATGGCACGCTTCACGCTGGAGATTATGGACCAGTGGGTCTCAATGAACTTGGCCAAAGTATGCGTTCTTGAACCTAAACTTACAGCTCAGAAACGAAAGACCATGAAATTTATCATATAAACCCCCAAATCTGTTGGTTTCTTTATTACCATTCACAACGTTTTGTCAAGAAACATACAATATTACACAACTTTGTCTGCAAAACCTATTTTTGTTTGAGCCACAATGACTTTTAACTTTGAGATTTTTGATCTCCAAATGAATAAATTTTTTTTGTATCCAACGTGCAAAGTCATCCATACACTTTGGTAAAAGTACACGCTTGAAAGCGTAATATTAATGCAGAAACAATTTTATTCTTTCAGTCACAATAACCTTGGTCTTTGATCTATTGACACCCGAAATTTAGAATATTCTTCCTTACCCCATGTGCAATCCATGCATGTATAGCATATATCATGTGCTGACAAATGGCGTCAAACCCTGCAACTACAACAGTGGATAGAGGAAACCATACATAAAGAGCAAAATATCCAGAACCCGCTTATTAACATTATCGCACGTGCTCCTCTTCCTCTTCTTACAAAACTGACGTCGTTTAATGTTGTCAAGAGAGTAACCAATGCAAATCATTGTCTATATCACAATTAAGTATCTACTACCAAATAATATGTGTTATGCATATTTAATTTGCTTTATTTGTTTGTTAGTTTTATTTTTATTTTTTATTTTATTACATGCTTCTGTAATGTAGCACTGCATGTTGGACTTGACCTACACCAAAAATTGAGTTTGACGTTTTTTGATTGTATTCTGTGTAAGCAACTAATACATAGCTCAATTATTCTCTGTGTGTATGGGATTATAAACAGTATTATTATTAATCGAAGTAAATATGTTTATTTGGGTCTAGGTCTAGATTATGGAATTTCCTAAATCCAGGTTATGGTTTTTAATTTGTAAAAAACAAAACCCATCAGGATCATTCTGGGAGATTATTTTCCATTCAGTATTGATTTTCTTTTTGAAAATATCGATTGTGACCTGAGGTCAAGTAGAGAACTATATGATCTTGTAACGGAGACGAAATTTTTCAGTTGTGCTTTAAGATCTAGTATTTTTAAATTGAATTATATTTTGTGTCAACCATTTCATTTTGGGGCTGGAAATGAACTATTTGACATTTTGTAAATAAAATAAAAAAATTCTATTAACTTATCAATGTTATTTTTTATCAACAGAGTACATATGTTAACAGTCTTGGTTGATGTAGGTGTACTACAAGTCGGCTTCATAACTCATTTACATGAAATTATATTGCTGCATATATAGGACAGAGGCGCATTCTACCAAACAGTTTTACTAATTCAATTAAAACAATTTGAGAGTACTGTAAAATGAGCTATACTAATTAATGCTTTGTATCTTTGTTGGAGTATTTCTCTTGAGTTAGACATGAAACGTTTTTGAATAACTGTGTGGTCGTCACTCTTGACAAACTATATGCAATCAAATTTATTCAAACGGATGATGAAAACTAGTAAGAACAAAATTTATGGAATATCAGTCTGTAAATCTCCTAATTTTAAAGATTTGCAAACGACTAAAATAAAACATTGTAGAATGTGTTGCCCGTGGCACATATCCCGGAGCAAGAATATAAAGCGGAATCAATAACCAAACATTAACTCATACAACCTTGTAACAATCTTAAAGCACAATAATAAAGCAATTCATATAACAAGACGGGCTTGACTTGCTTCCTCTCCCAAAGAAGAAATTAATGCCATTCTGTGACACTGGTACTTGACGGAAGGAAGTAAAAGAAAAGAACAAAAATTTATGGCGAAAGAAATTAAATTTGTTCGCAATGTAATATAAACGACATCTGATTTCTAATGTCTAAAATTTAGTCTTGCTCTCCTAAAGTTTAAGAAAGTGTCAGCTATGCAAACATTGGAACAATTTTGACGTTTGTCCAAACGTGTGGGCCACGAGGTTGAAATTTTTTGGGGAAAAGTTTCATTTGTAAAATAGTGAAGACCATAAATATAAATAAAATAAATAATAAGATTTTAAAGAGATAAAAAATAAATCATACATAATGTACAATATTTGTAAAAATTATTTATAATGGCATCAAAAATCTAATCATGTAATCAGTGGAGTAGCTAGGCGGGTGCGGGGGTGCGGACCGCACCGGGTGACACCATCTCAGAGGGGTGACACCAAATGAAAAATTGCAAATTTTACAAAGCAGATGTTGCTCGGTCCAGTCGTATTATATAAGCGCATAACAAATCATAGTTAAATAAATACATGACTAAAAGGTAGAACAGGGTCAGGGTGCCACCATGCAGTCTGCAGAGCATCTGGCCCAGATTCACGGTGTCACCCCTCCAGATTTCGAAATCCGGAGGGGTGACACCGTGAGTTTACCGCACTGAGTGACACCAACCCTAGCGACGCCACGGCATGTAATCAATATATGCCTTCAAACTTGCATATCTAGAATGGTTCTTGCTCTATTGTTCTAACAAAAAAAAAATCTAAATGTCTAATCAGGATAAATACATATCAACCCTAGAACTTCAAACTGCTTTAAGATATGAAACAAAAACAAAGCAGCCGTTAAAATATATACCATTCACATTAATTTTGAAGAAAAGACGTCAGATGTAGAATGTAACATATCATATAGTGACAGTATTCAAGTTTAATTCACGTATACAGAACAGTTAATATATTATAGAGAAGAAGGGTATGTTGATGTGTGACCTTGGCCTCGAAAATAACACTTCCAGTAAGGGACGTAACAAACATAAGTTTTAATCCATTAATTACGAATGACACTAATATTGAAAGGAAGGTATTGATAGATGACCCTGACTATGAAGATGATTCTCAGTTTGGTATGTGACACCTCTGTCAGTGATGGTGTATACGCATATAAATTTTCATCTTTTAATTGCAAACCTGCTGTTAATGAATAAAAAAAATGAAAGTGTTGCGAAAAATTTAAAATCTTGACCCGTAACCATAACCTTGAAGATACGACTACAGTGTGGTAAAAGAGACATTTTATATTGATGATGTACGAGTACATTGAGTTTCATAAAGCTGAAAAGGTTGTCAAGTACACAGCGGAAATGAAAGTGGGAAACATAAACTATTGACCTGTAGACTTAAGGCCTGGACCACCACCATAATACCCAATCACTTCTAATGATATGTAAGTATGTTGTATTTCATCCTATATTCTCTCATAACTCTCTTGAAAAAAATGACCCCAATATGGCACGCGACACATCTTCTAATGACGATGCACATGCTTACCAAGTTTCATTCCTTAAGGGGTATTGGTAATGCGAATAGGCTTAACAGGGAGGTTGAGTGTTTTACAGCCAAATATCACGTATTGGACTAAAAACGTAAAACATTTATATTATTGACTTCAAAAGCTGACATTTAAATCTGCAGATACGATCTGTTTTGTGGCAAAGGTATTTATATAAGTAAAATTGACAATTTGATGTTACATTTTACGCGCAATAGATCACGGCATTGAGATAGGATTAACATATTGCAGTGTAACTTTCGGTTTGCATAATGCCTAAGCAAGATGGAACGAGCGTTATTTTTTTTTTGTGTACACTCCATATAGCAGACATGTTGCCATGTAATGGGATCTGCCATATTGGTCTTCGTCCAGTTAAACCGGTAAGGTGGCGCTCTACAGTTTCGTATTTAGCATAGGGTTAAATTTTTAAAAAAAAAAGTTTTTCCCTGGGTTTCCTCACTAGTTATACTAGTTATTTAAAAGAGACTTTGTATATCTTAGGTGTTGTTCAAAGAACCTTTAATTCCCTTTATTTTGATGTATGATTGATGGGTGTAATATGGGTTAGAGAATATACAGCTTGGCCTTACTCCAGATGTGCATCTTTCAAAAACGTGCTAGCTCTACTTGCTCATTTTCACTTCTCGAACTTCAGAGGTAAATTGTAAAAAAAGAGCCGATAACTTTTTTTTACATTTTATGTATTTGGTAATTCAGTCATTGCACTTTTAGAAGCTGGTATTATCTAGTTTGGCAAAATTCATTTTCCATATTTTAATAGCTGCCAAGAATAGTGTACTTTTGACAAATTTAGGTTGATTTTTGGAGCACAAGGGAGCAGTCATTTTAGTTAGCAGTGTCCAAAGATCATTTAAAATTTCCAAAAGTACAATATCCAAAGAAATTTCATCCACATTACATGAAAGTAGTATATAGGTATGCCAACATTCTCTGCACTGTGCATGTT
This sequence comes from Potamilus streckersoni, assembly GCA_016746295.1. Lineage (NCBI taxonomy): Eukaryota > Metazoa > Mollusca > Bivalvia > Unionida > Unionidae > Potamilus > Potamilus streckersoni. The sequence goes on along the minus strand of JAEAOA010002358.1, from coordinate 4,713,496 downwards.
TAAAATGCAAACAACTTCACCTTACATACATCACTCTCTCAAAAGTACATAATAACTGGTGAGCGCCACCATAAAGAGAATATAGGTATTATTATTGTATGATTTAATTTTGATTGTACGACTGAAATATTTAAGTCGCAAGCATCAAAACAGTCCTTTGTAATAATTGTCATGTATTTCCCCCCTCAGAACAGCATTTATTAGAGTCAGAGTCTTAAACCGGTAGAGCCCCCCCTCCTTATGATAAAAATTGAACTATTTTAAAAATGCGCATTGCATTTTGTCAACATAGCAACCAGTGTTATGCTGATAGACAGGAACATGAAACTAGCCATATTTATTCCTGAGATGTCAACAATAAATTTTACAGTTATAAAAGGGATATAACAGGTGAGGTTCATAAAGGTCAAAGGTCAAAGGGTAAATATTAACTAATTCTTTGATATGGAAGAAAGCAAATTTGCTTTGTTATCATTTATTTTTTAATTTCATTGCAAATAAATGAAATAAAACATTTTCACTATGGAATTCTTTTACCTAATGCAACATTTTTCAATTTAAGTTGACTTTATTTCTATATTCTAAGACTTCTAATTTCCCTATAATGAAGGTCACTACTCACCCAAACATGCCTCATATCAAATTATGTATGCTAGAGCAAAAATAAGCATAATTAGCTTATTTTCATTAATAAAATCATTGGTAATGTACCATTTTACTCAGAACATCATGCATAATAATATGAAAATAAGAAAAATAATTTCATAAATGTTTATATTTGTTTTTAAGGTGGCGCTCTACAGTTTCGTATTTAGCATAGGGTTAAAATTTGAAAGAAAAAGAGTTTCCCTGGGTTTCCTCACTAGTTATACTGGTTATTTAAAAGAGACTTTGTATATCTTAGGTGTTGTTCAAAGAACCTTTAATTCCCTTTATTTTGATGTATGATTGATGGGTGTAATATGGGTTAGAGAATATACAGCTTGGCCTTACTCCAGATGTGCATCTTTCAAAAACGTGCTAGCTCTACTTGCTCATTTTCACTTTTCAAAACTCAGAGGTAAATTGTAAAAAAAAAGAGCCGATCACTTTTTTACATTTTATGTATTTGGTAATTCAGTCATTGCACTTTTAGAAGCTGGTATTATCTAGTTTGGCAAAATTCATTTTCCATATTTTGATAGCTGCCAAGAATAGTGTACTTTAGACAAATTTAGGTTGATTTTTGGAGCACAAGGGAGCAGTCATTTTAGTTAGCAGTGTCCAAGGATCATTTAAAATTTCCAAAAGTACAATATCCAAAGAAATTTCATCCACATTACATGAAAGTAGTATATAGGTATGCCAACATTCTCTGCACTGTGCATGTTTAAAATGCAAACAACTTCACCTTACATACATCACTCTCTCAAAAGTACATAATAACTGGTGAGCGCCACCTAAATGACAGACGATCATATTACAAATATAACTGCAACAGATGGCACACTTTCCATACTTCAAGTACATTTCTGGTCGGTATAGATAATAGTGAAGAAAATTCTTAAACAATTATGTTATCTATGCTATTAAATAACTAATTTGTTTATTTACATTGGACTTCTTTTGATCTCTTCTTTCACCACATGTAGCTCCTAGAATCCTAACCCACTGAGGTTTATATCTTCTGGCATAATCAGTTCTTCGTTCTTAATACCGAGCTAAAAATAACGAAAAGTGACGGCTATGTGATTAGAGCGTCCGCCTCGGATACGGGAGATAGCGAGTTCGAACCCCGGCCAAGTAATACAATAAACTTATCAAAACTGTACTAACAGCTGCTTCGCTAAGTGATCAGCATTAAGAGGTTAGTGTTAGAATTCGATGACCTAGTGTCAAAATAATGTGACACAACATGATGCCATATGTATGCGGCATGATGCCCCAGTGCTAGACATCACTATAAACTGTCACACTGCAGACATCGTAGCGATATGACTGAAAATGTATTGAAGCTACATTAAAAATCCGACACACTCACACACACACACAAAAATACTGAGATTTGCTAATGATCCTAAATAAACCTCATATATAAGCAAGAGTATGGTTTAAAATTGAAAATAATTATCAAAACTAATGTCAACAAAATTATAAACTTCTCAGGTAAGATATATGATCAATTGCATACTTTAGAAGAAACATCATTTAGTTTTGTTGGATGTCACAAATGTCACTAACCACAGAATGCTTAGTGACGGTAAATATGGTATGTATACATGTCTGTATCCATGGTTTTTCCACAGTAGATTCTACGATGTGTCGAGTAGAGAAAGGTGATAATTATTTGTATAAAGTTATATACATATTAGTGGTGATTTAGTGACAGTTATCGGTATTTGTGGTAAAACAAAATGTGAATAATGTTTTGTTGGTGATATTCGAATACTGGAAAATTAATTTTTATTGTTATACTGTGTAGTCATTTGCAAAGACATTGGGGAGTGCTTTAAAATGGTGGGTACAAAGAGTCTGCGTTTTGAGTCTGGTGGTCTATGTGAATGATACATATTAGACCAAACTCTTAAATTTTGCACATTTTGTCTTAAACTCATTACAAGGATACCATTTAAAGAGATCAGTGATTCAGAGATTTAAACTTATGATCCAATAATTAGTGAAGTATAGAAAACAAAATTACCGATTGTGGTAATTAATGGATAGGTAGATGTACAGCATTTACAGAAAAAAAAGCACGTGAGCAGAGAATAAAAAAATAGTTCAGATTACTCCTTTGGGGATAATCCTAATGTTTGGGATTGAAAATTATGTCAAAATACATGAAGAATTTGTAATATCGTCGTCATTATAAAATACATCTGATGGCCAGTACAGGCATCCCTACCTTTATTTCCGAAACTACTGTCAAGGTTGCAAAGAGTATGTACAGAAACACATCTCATGTTCAATTTCTACACGTCTAATACCAAAGCCATATTTCCATGCCATCAAATGGATTATTCATAGTGTTCAATATATATTGTTTTCACTGCATGCAACGTCGCAGTCTTGAAAAATTGTTACAAGTTATTCTTTCGCACACTCACTGCTGAAGGTTGCTGGATACTTAAATGAAATAAAAAGGATATCACTATTACCAACATTTGCAGCCATTTTTTTCGCAATAAGAGTACCATCCCCAACTTACCTGTGCAGAATTGTATATTACCGGTAGACCTTAATATAGCATAGCTTGAAAATTATGACAAGAAAAGGAAAGTGACGAAAATCTTAAAATAATGAGCCTTGACCTGACACTTGTAAATAGGTTTCACAATGGATGTGCAAAACACTACCTTCTCATGATGATGCAAAATATGTCTTATTTATTTACTTAATCTTAAACCGCTTTTCGCGAAAGGTTGGGACGATACTACTAAATCTATATTATTATTATTATTATTATTATTATTATTATTATTATTATTATTATTATTATTATTATTATTATTATTATTATTATTATTATTATTAATCAGGCGATAGCTTGATGTTGCGTTTCGATGTTTAACTCAGTATTAATCATACAATAATGTCGCTGCTAAGAGAAATGTTAAAGCAGACGATTTGATAGCTACACCAATCACTTCTTTTAAATTATTCACGTTTCTTTGATTATCTGGGAATTTCTGTTAGTATAAAAGAAAAACATGAATATTATGAGGGAGCATCCATTTTTGATCAAACTTGGAACACAGGTACTTAATATACTTGTAAACAAACATAAAACACACAATACACGATAATCTCCAACATTTCCTTTATAACACATTTTTTCTTTCTCTAGTAAAATTCATTTTCACCATAACTGTTTCATTATGGTACACTAGAGGTGTTCTAGAACTTGTTGTTGTTGTTGTTGCTGTTGGGCTTAACGCCATTTTTCAGCACATGATAGGCTATTCATGGCGGCCAGTATTAATGGTGGAGGAAGAAACCGGGAAATCACCGGAAAGAACCACCGACCCACGAGAAGCTACTGGCAAGCTTTCTCACATATCCACATTCGCCGAATCATAGGCTCGAACCCACGCAGACAGAGGTGAGATGGCAGTGATCCGTAACGGACAGCGCTTTAGACCACTCGGCCACTCGGGGCCCCTCTAGAACTTGTAATGATCTCAAAAAGTAAGTGGTGTTGATTGCTTACGTATAGGAAATTTATTATTATTATTATTATTATTATTGTTGTTGTTTTTGTTGTTGTTGTTGTTGTTGTTAAGGACTTAAAGAACTGAAGCATAGCCATTGTGAAGGTTTTCGAAAACGGCAACAGTATCCATACAAATTTTAAACGAAGGTAGGAAGGACGCTATTTAATGGACATTGTGTTTGCCGTTTCCGTGATGCGATTCGGTGTGTGTGTGTGTGTGTGTGTGTGTGTGTGTGTGTGTGTGTGTGTGTGTGAGAGAGAGAGAGAGAGAGAGAGAGAGAGAGAGAGAGAGAGAGAGAGAGAGAGAGAGAGAGAGAGAGAGAGAGAGAGAGAGATACCTTCTACCATGATCCTCTGGAATGAACACCACCTGTCCGGGCACAATGTGTGTCCAGTACTCGTCACTGACGCTATCGTGATAGTGGAGGTAACAAAACACATTATCCAGGTTGGACCTTAGAGAGGCCCCTATACATCTAACCTTGTCTCCATCTAAGAAGGCAGAAAAGACGTACATACTGTCCCCAGAGGAAATTCGCTGCCATATTTGTTTGTCCTCGACTTCCAACGGTATCGTTATATTGGTACATTGTCTGAATATTTCTCCTTCGTATAATACCTTGTGTCTAACCATTTTTGCACTACCGTGGGATGCTTGCCTTTTGCTTATTTCTGGAGATATAATTCTTGCCAATACCAATGTATCCCATAATGCAGGTAACTTTACCATATGAGATAAGGGTGTTCGAAGAATAAAAAAAAATCCACAGACGTTTATGCCTAAAAAGACTAGGATGAGACACCTGACTTTGACCTTCATTCTGGAATCTATACTTTTGTTTGTGTTTAAATTAAAAAATCCTTAGATCATAATATATCTGTGTCAAAATACTTGCATGTACACCCGAGTTAACTCTTTGTGTTGTGGTTTACAATTTAACTAGAGCTCCGGTGTACTCATGTATACACTAGTGTTTTCAGCTTAACACAGACCCATTCAACACACCGAGATGAGGTAGTAGAATGCAGCAAACTATTCGACCTCATTCAATCCTTTCTTTTGTCGTAGTCTTCCCACATATTACCCTCTGCGGAGACAGTATTAGAGTTGTAAGAAGTGAAGAAATATATACATGAATCAAAATATGCCACACGATAATCTCGATTGCCACACCCCTGCATGTGTAGCGTCCTGAGGAAGCTAACAGTCCTAGTGCAAGTGATAACGCACTCATTACCGTACTTGTTCCGTGGTTAGATCCATGTTTTAACTCCAATTTTGCTTTTATGTATTGTCTTTTCACCCAAGGTCATGAAAAGCAGCGGTCATTATAAACAATCGATAATAAAATGAAGTAAACTACGAGACAGTCTTCTCAACAAAGCATTGTGTTTCGCATCTCATTAGATACGATTTCTACTGACTACGAAACAGTTTATTCCTTCACAAGCATACAAACCAGGGTTTTGGGTTTCATTAAAATAATCAATTTCTTGACTTCTGTAGGCATTTGAATCAACTGACAGTATTAGCCATGACGGGTATACTGCATCATGTTCTCCTAATCATATATGATTAATTGATCAATTCGTCAACAAATGCGATCAACGTATTGGTTCCCCAAATATATATCACATGTAAGTTCGTTCAAAAGTAACAAAAGAAAAGAGTGAAGCCAACAAGCTTTGCAAGCTTTGTAAATTTTAACAAAAGTAATTTATATTCCTAGAAAACACGGTAAAAATATGAAAAAGACTTATGTTGTGAATATAATCCAAAAATTAATCATGGAATCTAAAAATGTAAGTACTATCACCAGAAAGTCCTAGTAAATCCAAAGTCAAAATCCTGGCGGATGATGACGTCATATGAAGTCGTGGGAACCGATGTTAACAGTTCCTCGCTGAATTACAATTCATAATGTTCTGTTTAGAATTCCAGAATAAATTTCCACTAAATGTCTTGGTCCCAGAATTTTTTTAAAGAAAAGCACTTATGTCGTTTTTCAGATAATATAAATTATTAAATCCCAAAAAATAGATGAACTTCAAAACAAACTGGCATCAACATCAAAATACCTTGAGCTCTAACGGTGTAAAGATACGACTGATTAAAAAAAACACTGCGATTGAGTATTAAACCAAACCAAAAACGCAATTTCAGACCGCGAGTAAATGGCACCCATCACCTTGCCTGCAAGCACCAACCCATATACCGTCACGACTAAGCACGCCTCACCAAAAATGATGGCTCTGAATAGTTGTTATATAGGCGTCCCGACTAAGCCGTGGGCAGTGGGTATATAGGAGAATTAATCACTAGGTCGTCCTGCGAGTGTGTCTGCTACGCACGGGCTTATATAATACCCGTGAAAACGGAAGCGTATGAAGGCGCCATTGGCTTACCTATTACCGTACCCATTATTTGGATGTAATTTTTATTATTAAATTGAAAATAATTATTTTCCAATTAAGGTTTTAATATTTAACAAATATCTTCACTAGATAGCGTGCTATTATTAGGCTTGTTATCAAGAAAATAATTTCTCTAACCTGTATCATAGTATTGTTTGTATTAAACTAATATTTCTGCCCACTATTATCAAGACTCTCCTACAGAATCCATGGATAGCACAGTCTGTTCTGTGTGGTGTGTGTGTGTATATATATATATATATATATATATATATATATATATATATATATATATATATATATATATATATATATATATATATATATATATATATAAATATATATAAAGAATACAAATCATATGGCGAATAACAACCCTTTCAAGCGTACTGGATCCACCAAGGGATCACGTGTGTCAGGGATTAATTAAAATAGATGCAATAAACTGATGACGAACAGTACGAAACTAGTAACTAACTAGCCTAAGCGCTCTCTACTCTTAATGAGTCTTTTTTAAAGGCAAATACAAAACATATATACGACAAACAAAATAACACAAAAATGTTGTGTTAGGAAACCTCTACATGGCTGTCTTCACATGTGCTAAAACTATAAATACAACCAGCTTTATATATATATATATATATATATATATATATATATATATATATATATATATATATATATATATATATATATATATATATATATATATATATATATATATATATATATATATATATATATAAAGAATACAAACCAAATGGTGAATAACAGCCCTTTCAAGCGCACTGGATCCAGCAAAGAAAGACGTGTGTCAGGGATTGATTGAGATAGATGCAATAAACTAACGACGAACAGAACAAAACTAGTAACTAACTAGCCCGAGCACTTTCGACTCTTAATGAGTCTTTTTTCAAAGGCATATACAAAACATAGACAAACAAATAAACATACGAAACGTTGTGTTTGTAAACCTCTATATGGCTGTGTCTCCATGTATGTATGTATGTATGTATGTATGTATGTATGTATGTATGTATGTATGTATGTATGTATGTATGTATGTATGTATGTATGTATGTATGTATGTATCTATCTATCTATCTATCTATATATATATATATATATATATATATATATATATATGTATATATATATATATATCTATATATATATATATATATATATATATATATATATATATATCTTGTGCCTTAGGATGAAGTTATTTTGGTAAACACACTAATTATATTTAGAATAGAAGAAAACATGATGAAATGAGTTCGGATCAAAGATTATCTTGAAATACCAGACTGACCTAATTCTTAAATGACTAAATAAATTAGGAAATAGAATAGATTTAGAAGTTAGGTAAGCTAAACTCGTTGGTTTTCGCTCTTTTCTGTATATTAGCGTAGATGAACCATAAATTGATGACAATATATATATATATATATATATATATATATATATATATATATATATATATATATATATATATATATATATATATATATATATATATATATATATATATACCATAGTATGTATGGTTTTCCTATAGTATGTGCATATGTGCAGTTTCATATTTGATATTATCACACGTTAGAATGTAAATTTATGTGATTCATATTGGTCCAAATAACCAAATAAGCCCATCAAATTGTTGTGCGGTATTTTCTTTACAGACAGGCTGCGATCGTGGGAAAATGGTTCTAACCCCGCCTTCTGGAATGTTTTGATTCGAATGAACATTTTTGGTGACCATTTTTTTTAACTCGACTCGTCAATGGAAATGGAGGAAATATTATATCGGCGGTCTCATTATAGATATATTACCACACACAGGGGTTTGCAATGTTATGTTTAATAATATCATTATAAGAAACTGGTGTAAAACTACAAGAAAAGAACGACAATAAGGAGTAAAACTGTTAGGATGGAATAATTTAGCAAATTGTATTTTTTTAAAAATTATTTTTGTAATATATTTGTGTACTATTTCAATAAAGAGTATGTTGCTCTATATGAAGATCCTATACATTGTATAACACTTAAGTTGGCAAATTTACAAGGCTGCAGCTAGTTTAATAAATTCTCTTATGTTGAGTATATCACGAGCGTTTCACGTGTTCATGGAAAGATCTATTTGATGACGTATGGACCCAGACAGTAGTCGGTTAGAAACGATGAAGTCTCGCATTGAGATTCTGGCGGAACTGACGCAGACGTATGACCATATTTGCCTGTGCGTCTTGAGAAAACTATAAGAAGCCAGGGAAGTTGCTGGGTAAGATCAGTTTGTTCCGTCAGAACTCAAAAGCGCTTGTATCGTTTGTAGATCCCGTACTTCCGTATTGCCAAAGTGATGTAGCCGTATCTACACCGTTATGCGTGACACCTTATCTTTGAGAGAGTCCGAACTCTCCCCTTTCTCTTTTTCTTTCCTTCTGGCCATGGCATAGAACATTGCTAAGAGTTTAATAAAACATATTCGTAAAAAATAAAGGATATCGGAGGTGGGGGGTCGGGGATGGGGATTGAGGAGTGCATTTATCTGTAACATATATATATATATATATATATATATATATATATATATATATATATATATATATATATATATATATATATATATATATATATATATATATAGAATGCACCGTATATACAAGCGTGGTTTAAATGTTAACTTTAAGAAGTAAATAAACTCGCCTATGTATTCAGAATAATCTGGACATGAATGAGTCTCTTAACTGACAAAACTTTATCCAACCACAGCATCTATACGTAGGATATATGGGATGTAAATCCGACACGAAAATAAATATGTTGATGTCTTTTGTACAGTCTATTGTTCCAGATCAAACACTGCAAATATCCAGGACAAATACATTGCAGTAAATGTTAGAATTTTTGGCATCCGGTAATTCTATTTCACATAAAAACGCAACAATGTAACGTTTAGTTCTTAAAGACACATTTTATGGTACACGTGTACTTTACTGTCGGCCTGTTGGACTGTGTACCATATCAAACAATGTGGCAGCATCGCATTGATCAGTCTGTTTTGAAAAATGATTTTGCTGTTATAAAATGTTCTGTTTATTCGAATGTAGACTTTTTCATTGATTTATAGTTTGTAAAACAGTACATTCTACATTTACCAGTTCAGCTTTGTTTGGGATTATATTGCATGCACAAAAAATGAAAGGTATACCGTCTGTCAGAATGAACGAAATTATTCGTTCTTCTATCTGAATAATTTCCACTGAAATTAAAGCTATGTGATAAAAGAATCTAAAATGGGTAACGATTTAATATTAAATTTATGAAACTCGTTGAATAATGTCCAGCTTTTGCGAGCCTTGGCGAGCAAAAGCTAGACATTATTCAACTTGCCTCTCTCTCTCTCTCTCTCTCTCTCTCTCTCTCTCTCTCTCTCTCTCTCTCTCTCTCTCTCTCTCTCTCTCTCTCTCTATATATATATATATATATATATATATATATATATATATATATATATATATATATATATATATATATTGGCTCACAAAGCTTGTAGAGTATCATTCAGGCTTGATGTATTGCAACAGTCTGATCATGGAAATTAACTGAGAGATGCTTTTCCTAAGGGACTAACGGTTTGTTGTATCAATAATTGATAGCCATGAGATGCTCTAGATGGGGACGCGCATTGACAACGTAATAGTTATCTCGACACAGCCTTAAGCCTCTCCAATCGGCATTCACTTGTTTCAGACTGTTTTAGCAATCGATTTTTGCTTTCACAGTAGATGATTTATTGTTATCTGTCATGATGCCCCAGTGCTATACATCACTATAAACTCTCACACTGCAGACATCGTAGTGATAAGACTGAAAAATTGTTAAGGCTACGTTAAATCTCTCTCTCTCTCTCTCTCTCTCTCTCTCTCTCTCTCTCTCTCTCTCTCTCTCTCTCTCTCTCTCTCTCTCTCTCTCTCTCTCTCTCTCTCTCTCACACACACACACACACCTAATAGTTTAGTTATCGACCATATAGTCCGAGTTTCCTCTGACCCTTGACACCCCATTTTTGATAATTGGTTTTTTATGTTAGAGTGTACGGTTAGAGTCTATTCCCTATCAAAAACTTGAAATTTGCCGACACCATTTGGTGTCGGCATAGGGTACTCGCCTACTATCAGGCCTAGCAAACTTAAATGACCTTACATCCGTTGTCCGACGAGACGACGAATCTATTGCTACCGATATCCTGAAAGGGCTAGAGGTTGGTCAAACCTATTTATTATTTGATTAATTTTTTTTTAAATTGATAATAATTAATTTCCAATAAGTTTTTAAATTTTAACAAACTATTTCACTAGAAAGTGTTTGCGTGTTTTTTAGGGTTTGCAAGAAATCAATTTTCTTAATGTACCAAACTAATTGTTTTATTAATTATAAATTTTCATGCAGTATTATAAACCGAAGAATATGGATAGCACCTTTTCTAAAATTGTCTTGAAATTAAAAATATTGATATATTAAATTTTAATGAAATATTTTAAAATATATAATAAATTTATAATAAATTTTATTTAAAAAAATAAAATTTCAAAAACAAGTTAGCTGACACAGATCAGTTTGCAATTTAAAATAGATGCAATGTGATTAATGAAAGCTTAAAACACCAAGGTACTTAAGGTCTTAAAAAAATCAATAATATATACGAAACTCCAGGGTTATGAACCCTTACAGCTGCTCACAGTGATTTTGAAACAGCAAATTTTATATTATCTTATCAGTATGCATATAGTTATACATACTAAAGAAACAATATAGTATTATGTATACTTTATTGTTCAGTATTGGACATATTATATAACTAATACAACCCCAAATTAAAGCCTTTGATAGGCCACTACCATCAAGAAAGATGTTCAGATTTTAATGCCGATAAACTACAAACAGACAACAATGCGAATATGATTTAATACTTTTCACTTAAAAAACTGACAAAAATAAACATACAACTTTGAAATCTAAGCCTGTTCTCCTGTAGATGATGTATATATGTATGATGTATGATATGTATGTATGGTATTTATGCAGATACTGCAATGTCCTTATGAGATGCTATCACCATTACTACTAGGCTTCAAATTATCAAATCTATATACTTTGTTAAATACATATAAACTAAATATATATAAAATGTTTCATTATATATATAAAAAAAGGAGCCTTAGGATGAAGTTAAAATGTTGTTAGATATGTATTTAAAAATAACATTCAGTTGAAATAGGTTAAAAAATTTAAATACAGATGCCCAATCTTAAATGATAAATCAATGGCATGTATTAAAGTGACAAAATGCCCCCTTTTTTAAAGTAGATGAACTAAATTTCTAAAGCATATTTAGTCATTTATAGTTAAATAAACTATAATATATAGTAGAGTATTATCATAAATTTAAAAGCAAATGTTGTAGAGTGCATGTGAGTTTGCATCATTGGTAAACATTGAACATACCATTATAGTGAAAGTCAAATAACAATAACCAATAAAATTTATTACTATTTACAACTAGTCCATGAAGGAAAAAATTTTAATTTGAGTGAATATAGCAAATGTACCAACAGATCCAATGAATAGGACCAATAAATCCTTATAATATCCAACATAAATGTTAAAAATTATTATGAAAACTTGTAAACAATCGATATTTGCAATAGATGTGGGAAAAATTAGCAATTGTATTTTTTAAAATAATTTTTGTAAACATGATTTTCAAAATACTCTTTTGAAGATCTTTTGTAGTACTTAATTTTTAAGAGTCTGCAGCAGTTAATAAGTTCCATTTGATTAATATTCACGGATTTTCAGTATCATGAGATCTGATACCGGGCCCGCTGTCAGTATAAATGAAATCTGTTGACATCGAAGAGGCATATGCATGCCTGGAAAAAACATCCTGGGAATTTTAAGTCACACAGTCAAAACATCTTGAGCCTATTCAGATTCATATGTAGCGTATCCAGTTACAACCTAAAAAGTCAACTTTTGATTTCAACTTTATCAAGAACATTGCTATGGGTTATTAAACATATGTAAACATTAGGATCAGTTGTATGAAGTTAATCAAATATATGATTATATATAATATAGTAATTTTAATATTATAGATAATATATATATATATTATATATATATATAATGCATACAAGCGTAAATGTAACTTTAGAATAATAACCACCTATTATTCAAATATCTGGCTACAGGGTCCTAACTACATAACATCAAACATCTTAAAGAGATATATATAAATCGAACAAAATGAATCATTTGATTCCTTTTGTTAGCTGTTTTCCATACATGAAAATGGTAAATATACATGCGGTAAAGTTATTTTACCTTGACCGTAATTCTATTTCACAAAAGCAACAATATTAGTTCTTAAACGAACAGTTTAGTATAAGTTTTCTTTACTTCGCCTTACTTCCATATAAAAAATACCTATGACATTGTTTATAAACAATTACTGATGCTGTAAAGCAGTATTGTTTACTTCAGAAGTCACCCCAGATTTATATAAACATAAAATTAATACTTGTTTGGAAACCAAAAAAATGAATGACTACAGGGTCTGCAAAAGCAAAGTAAATTTTGTCTTCTTTTGAAAAATTCTGAAATTAAGGCTATTTTGACTAAAAAAGATTTTATTAAATTAAAATTTGAATAATAGTCCACTTTGGAGCCCAGTGTTGACGAATTTTGACCTCATTCGCTCCATTTTCATTGCTAGTCACATGACTAACCAAATCTCTTGGCCGATCTGCGTATAACGTCACAGGTCAAATAGTCACGTGATGACAACAAAACCGTGTTGACGTGTATTTTCAGCGTGATCAGTCAGCCTCTTTCCAGGAAGATGCGACAACGACACTTTTCGGGCTGCTGTCATCTCAATTAATATGTTGAAGACTACGTGATTTTTTTTTTTTTGTTATTATAGACAAAGGTCACCTTCATTCGATATTTTCAAGTGTTTGCTTCAACAACATTGAAAAATAATTATACTACGATGGAATGTTCATTCTGTGTCACAGAGTTTCAGAAGAAAAATAAAGTATTTAAAACAATAGCCATTCATTCTAAATTTAAAGGTTGACTTAGTGCGGCAGAATCACCAGTGAAAACATTTTCTGTTACATTCACGCCTGAAAAAAACATGCATTCATTTGTACTGAGTGTAGCCATGTTGCAATATAGGTTTATGCATCAAACCTTTCGTTCCAGTATTGCAGAAAGAAAATAAAAAGTCGAAAATATTGAATGAAAGTCGCGCAATGTCTACAATAACAAGAAAAACGCTTAGTTTTCAACATATTAATTGAGATGACAGCAGCCCGAAACGTGTCGTTGTCGCATCTTCCTGGAAATAGGCTGACTTATCACGCTGAAACTACAAAATAAAAACTGTCCTAGAAAACAATTTCGAACTGCCTCAGCTAGTTCTTTCTGGTTTAGTATATTAACTCGTTTATGATATTTTATTTCCCCGAACTTATTATTTATTAATTAGATAAAAGAGTATTATAATAATGAGTATAGTTGAGAGAGTCACTGAGTTATATTCGGGAGATTTTGTTTCAGTTTCTAATGTTACATAAAAAAATATTACTGATGATAGTTTTGCTGGATAGACTGAAAAAAGATATTTTGCATAAATATGACGACGATGAAGATGATGTTAGTAAAAATAATTTCAGCAGACCAACAACTGGGCGATATGATGTTAAGTACCATATTACTAAAAAAAATATTAAATTTAATTTTAGTGTTGCCGAGCATCAAATATTTTGGCAACTTATAAAGCCATTTTTGAACGTGAAAATACCGGAACAACAAAGAAATATATAATATGATTTTATTTTTGTTACAATATTTTATTTAATGACAATCGATAATGCAAGAAAATTACATTTAATTTCTTCATGTAAACCAGCAAAATGTAAATTAGCAATAATAAAATACGAACAAATTTATAATAATATTATTCAGTCGATGTAATCGACTTAGTTGGTACCCAAATATTAAATTTATCACTATACCCACGCCATTTAACTAAACTTTTGTTACTGCGCTTTTTAATAACTTTTCAATAACAAATACATCCTGTTCTGTTTTCTGAAGTTCTTGTTCGTGAAATATGCTAGTTATAGGCTTTCTTAGTCAATCTTTCAACGAGTATGTAATTTTCTGAAGTTCTTGTTCGTGAAATCTGCTAGTTATAGGCTTTCTTAGTCAATCTTTCAACGAGTATGTAACTTGTATTGTTAAAAATACTTTCACAACAACAAATACTTCTTTGCTCCAGTTATGAGTACAACCTTTTTAAAATATTTTTTTGTTGTTGAAGATATTCTAAGTTTATCACCCAATTTATATTTGTCTCTGTGGTACATGTTTTAATTAGCTAGTACTGGAATTGCAATCGCATCGTTTGGCGACATTTTAATGGTTTGATGTTTCGTGTTATTATATTCGTCAACAATTTTCAGTAAATTGTCAATATATTTATTCGTATTTTTAGCTGTCAAATACTTATGAATTTTTTTTTTGTTTAACGTGCGATTAAATCGTTTGACAATGACGCTTTTCCCCTCATTTCCAGTAACGTATTTTTAATGTTATTTTGTTTCAAAAACTGTTTGAATTTTTTTTTTATTAACAACTCTGCTTCACGATCAGTACAGATTCTGTTCTGGTTTTCTTTCTGTAGTTGTTATTATTTGTTTTATCACATCAGTCATCGATGTTCCTGTTTTATCTGAGACTGGTATTTTAAAAGCGTATTTACTAAAAACATCGACAACATTAGACAAGTATTTCTTTCGGGCGGCATCAGCGCCAACGTTAAATTGAGCTAGATTTGACATGTCAACTAAATCTATCGCCCAAATGTCATCAACGGCATTTGCGACAACTTTACGTCGCGGAAACTTTTTTCGTAGGTCTCTATAGTGGGGCTGCCAGATTATGATATAATTCTTTTTCACCGGGTCCAGACTCTTCGAGACCGATTTTACATTTTGCACCAATCAAACCTGGACCAGCCTTCGGTCAACACGTTCTCGCATATTTATAGTGTCCATCCCGAGTTAGAAAGATGCTTCATCTATTCTTAATGAAAGGGAATGTTTGCCTACGTCAGAATTCGCCACATCAACTTTTATTCATTCCATGAAAACGGCTGAATCATAGCTTACTTGGTCAGTAAAAAAAAATGTTAATAATCCAGCCACGAATTACTGTGTTGCTGACTTGTTTGAAAACAATGTATAATACGAGATGGGAGATTTGTACTTGTTTGTAAAGGCGCACATAGTATATTGTTGTAATATAAAATAAACAAAGCTAATCTCAATACATTTTAGTGGCTATTACTTCCAATATAATTTAATAAAGATTAATCCAATGAAAATTAGTTTTAATACCATTTAGAAAAGATTTCAATGTTATTTTTACTTAAATATTATATCCTAATATATATATATATATATATATATATATATATATATATATATATATATATATATATATATATATATATATATATATATATATACATATATATATATATATATATATATATATATATATATATATATATATATATATATATATATATATATATATATATATATATATATATATATATATATATATATGCTAATTTTATTTATTTATCTATTTATTTATTGCCTCTGTTATATATATATATATATATATATATGCGAATATCTAGACATTTACTTTCTCTCGTCCAGTTCAAGTGGTTATTTCCAATTACAAGCAGTTATTATGTATGTAAGACATTTTTGCAAAAAAGATGTCTGTAGTGACCTGAAAATCTAATCAGGTCATCTACGTATGCATTCAAAAATAGTAGCAAAAGTTTATTTGTACACGTTAAATGGTTCTTGCCCATTGTTGCAAAAAATATTCTCGAAAGCAGACTGTCATACCCACAGATGTACGGACGAGCACATCTGATGGACAAAAGCAAAATGCCTTCACAGATTGACGTCGGCAAATGATGTTAATTTGTTGATATACACATGCACCTGCATCGACCGGACGTTTTATATGTATCATTAAGAAAATTAATTTTATTAACACTATTTTTATAGAGTTTATAAATATTAATTAGATATAATGATTAATTGAACTTAATCCAGTACTGAGAGAATTTGTAGTGTCTTTGCGCATCTGAGAGAGAGAGAGAGAGAGAGAGAGAGAGAGAGAGAGAGAGAGAGAGAGAGAGAGAGAGAGAGAGAGAGAGAGAGAGAGTATTTTAAGATGATCACCGTCCCATTATATATATATATATATATATATATATATATATATATATATATATATATATATATATATATATATATATAAATATATATATATATATATATATATATTTTTCCCCCATGGTTTCACGAACCTGTGAATAGAAAGGGGTATTGAAGTAGGAACGGTACGTTTTTTTTTCTCCAGATTTTCGTCTTACAATACAGGCAATTGAAGCAAAAGTGAAATTAAAATACAAGTCAACTTCTATTATTAGTACTGCAATGAATAATATATAGGTTAGTAGGTTGAAGCTGATGCAAATGATTGTATACAACTCTACATTTATCTTCCTATGCATAATTGTTAACTCGGCTGGCTGTTGAAAAGAACATCATGGAGACCTTCGAGTATACTCATGCATTTGAATAAAGTAAAAGTCAATAAATATAGTGAAGTGATTAGATAACCATTTTGATATAGATAAAATAGTGTTTTTTAGTGGCTTCCTTCATCATTAAATTCCGTATATTCATCGGCTTCTAGCTGTTTCTTACTCACGATTAATAACAATTAACGACATTCCTTCCTTATAAGGATTTAACCTCTCGGCTTATATATTTGTTCGTCTGGTCTATGTAGGCAAGAAAGCCGGAGAAAAGCTATGTCCCAGTTTTCTTTTTCAAAATTGTAGTTGGCTCATTTCAGTGATACGTAATCATGTGAGTACATCTCTCTCTCTCTCTCTCTCTCTCTCTCTCTCTCTCTCTCTCTCTCTCTCTCTCTCTCTCTCTCTCTCTCTCTCTCTCTCTCTCACACACACACACACACACACACACACACACACACACACCACACACACACGAGTTACAGATTTTCCTTTAAGCAGACAAGGTAGCTGTCTATGATGGAAAAAATCAGGGCTGGGAGTGGGGTGCAGATTTTACAGTGTGAAATTCTAGTGTTTTTGTTACAAAATATTTATTTTGCATAACAAAAAACTCATGTTAAACATGTTAAACGTTTTGCTGTATTTAAAGCGTAAACGTCTTTAAAGGCTCCGCATTTAAGGCCTTGCCTTGTGCGAGGGACGGCAACTTGCATAGTGTCTTAGGGCAGCACACACACACACACACACACACACACACACACACACACAGAGTCATCATACCTTATTTAATCAGGAAAAATACATGTATTTCATTCAGTATGAGAAATGGGTGATGACAGCTTTTGCCCCATATTTTTGGGGTCACTGTGTTATTACTGTTGTTCTTGTCATCTTTGTCACCCTCCTTTGTCAGTATCTTGCAGGCGTTTTATTTCCATATACCGATTTATTCTCTACCTCCGATACTAAAGAATAATTTACACAACGGGTTTTAAGTTTTGCTGCTTCCCCATGTACTTTTTTTTATAACAACAGCCTAGTCTTTCTGTCTCCTCTACATTGCTCAATTGCATTATACAACTGCTTTTATTTTTTAAAACCCCACCTTATCTTGCAAATTCTGTGAGGCAAATAAATTTTATCAAAGCCACGCCAATACGTGTCAAGGACATCTGCAACGCGAAGAAATACCATAGAGTTATGTTTGTCGTCATCTCTAGCCTATTGATAACGTTATTCAAATTTAGCTGAAACAACTTCCACGACAATGATCGCGTGTAATTGGATCGATATCGAGGTGGTCAATGTCAGATAATAAAACAAAGCAGCCCGTGTTGCGTCTGATATATTCTGGCACATCACAATAAGACTGCGCTAAGTATATTGAATTGCAGCGCTAGTTTCGTGTCAGAGAAGCATTCATTGATTTTATTCACATTATCTCAGTTAACTTTTATATAATTAAATACTAGGACTGAATCGCATTCATCAAGTTCCTTTACTGAAGTTATTTCTTGTGACTCCAATATTTTCAACGTAGCCGTCTTGCTTTGGTCAGCTGAATTAGAGTGGTCCACGACAGCATCAGAATCGCTAAATGTTTTGTATCTGTCTTAGCTGAGATATAACGTATAAATAATGACTTGTCAGAACGAAGTCCATTTTTAGCAGCATACTGAGACCTCGACCAGTTGGACCGACTATCACATTGTGACGATCTGGATATAAGATATCATTATTTTCTGATGACTATTGCAAGAATTCCTCTTGCCTGTTCTATATTAAAGCCTATAAGAAACTTTTTTTTAGGACTATGTGTGCATTCGTATGCTGCCATAATTGTACTTGAATCGTAATCATATCTTACAGTTCTATTGAATTTATTTTCTTAAATTCAAAATACATTTATCGAATTTTTGGTATAGCTTGTTTGATTTTTTTTTGTCATAGCCTATCTCGCAAACTATATAAGTGTACATAGTCTTAAAACTTTTCCGTGGCAAGACAGCTACCAGCCTACTTTCAGGATACTTCTCATTGGCGTCATCTATCGCAGTTGCTATAAAATCTGGCTAGTATTGGACGCTTGTAAGTTGCTATAAAATGTGGCTAGTATTGGACGCTTGTAATCACATTGTCTGATTCTTTCTTCAGTAGAATCGCTTAGATCAACAAAAGTTTCGTGGCCACTAAAGAATCATATGTTATGAAAAAATTGTATTGTCATATTTCTGATGAAATCCAAGTTGATCCAGCAAGCATATGAGAAAAAATTGTGTCGGCAAGCAGACCGTATGATGCTACGACATAATTTTATAAACCTTATAATACTTGGGGTAAATAGTAATTAGGCAGCTTGATAACGTCTCTGAGAGGGGGACGTTTGATTTCCAGAAGCAAAGGTATATTGCCGTCTTCTGTTTAAACATCTGTATATGAAGCCCTCGATATTTCCGATGTAGAACAACATTTTCGACTATAGTGCTCCCAGTATAATTTCTGATAACGGGCTCAAATAATGTTCCCCAGACAATGCATGTTGCTTTCCAAACATTTTACAAGCTATGTTTTCAGGCGACATAAATGGGCAGATACGAAAAACTGTCCCAAGCTCATTGCCCCCTCCTCCACTGTGATCGGCTTAATATAATACTATTCTGTTGATTTCTTTTTCATCTAATGTTACCTAACAAATTTCTCTAAGATAGAAAACATGTCTATAATTATACTACATCGTTGAGGCCGAAAGATTGCAGCGTTTTATGTAAAATCGAGATATAAGATATTATCGTATGCGGGCTCTACTTTCACTTTTTGTAACAGCTTTCTGTGCAGGAACAAGCAACTATCCATGTAGGTTTTAATTAATAGTAAAGTAAAAGGGAGCTACTTGAAAACACGGCTACGTTTCTTCGAATGAATTCGCCGATCTTTTCCGATAGCAATACTTTTGTAGACATAATTACTTTCCTTTTGTTGTGGGTTCGTGGTGGCGTCATCATTTCATAAAGAAAGAGAACAATATTTGCGTTGTGAGATGGAATCAGGTCACAATTTTTTTCCTATATGGTCACTACAATTGTTTCTCAGTACTGGACTTTTTTTACACTGCTTCCAAATCATGACAAATCATATGTTAACTTAGATTACAATCGAAGACATATTCACGGTAATGTTTTTATTCTAGGTTCTCAGACACTCTTGTATAGGTTGTACTGGAAACAAACGAACGTGCATTGGGTAACATATTTCACATCCGGTTAAGCATCAGTGCCTCGTTACTCGGTGTGCACTGTCTACAAAATACACGCAGACAGCAACACCATAATGCTCATATTATGAAGAATAAATAATTACCTTTAAATAAATACCAAGAAGGCATTAATCTAGCTCTTGTATCACCACCTAAATGAGAGGAAGAAATGCCATACAAATAGACTGGTACTACATTACTGGTTGCTGAACATGAAATATAAAGTGTGACCTGAGCCCAGATTGTAAGGCAAAGCGAGGCGAAACATTGTGGAAAGTTACTCATGACCCTTGACGTATACTACTGACACTTGACGCCTATGGCCTAAATACTGTGTCGTAAAACACCAAAGCAAACCAAAAAAAAAAAACACGAAAAGCATATTCAGACAAGCAGTGCCTTCTTAACAGCATAACATTGTAGGCTCTGGGCAAAGCAATGCACTGGGACTTCCTACTGGCCCTACTATTCATTAACAATATGGGCAGCATAATGTCCCTAGAAGTATGAGGTCCTGGGCAACTGCCCAGTGTGCTCATGTCTTAAGACGGTACTGCAGAGCAGCGTGGAAATATGTAGGCTAATGTACGCTGGGACGAAATGGAGCAATAAAATGTGAACATAGAAAAAAGCGCTGACTTTGAAACGAAACATTGCTTACATAACCGGAATGCATGGGCATATTAGAACAGAAAGTTGTGGACATAACGTAATGCACGTACGTATAGAAATAAAAAGATGCTGACATAAATGAAGGTGTGAATATATAGAATAAACGGCTACTGACACAATGGAATAAAAAATATTGGAATAAAATGTAACCTGACGTGGGTAAATTGAACAAGACGTTGAAGCTATGAATTAAGACATTGTGGAACATGCTGACATCTGAGAACAGACATAGCGGGATATGCTGAGAACTTGAGTAGGGACCTAGTGGAACTTGCTGACATGACGGGACAAGACACACTTTGTACATATAGTTTTTAGAAACAGCGACTACTGTTTACGTCACCTACATGTTAGTAGCAGTTTTGTCATTGGATATCAGTTATTCGTGTTTAACATCCGGAACTGACGCTTAGTGATAAGTACATGTGAAGTATTATGAGCGTATCAGAATGAAAAGGCGATGTTTGAACGTATAAACAATTTTACGCTGTGGAGTTGTAGATCATTTTATCTTTGGGACGACGTATTATGACGAATCGTTTAATTCATTGTATTAGTTGAATTCGTGTCTTCTTCAGTACCAAGATTGCCGGAAAAGACTATCCTCAGAACGGATTATCAGTCTTGTTTGAGAAGTGTTTATTGTTTATTGATTCCGAAAATATGTACGTTGAAATCAGGGAATGCGAAGGGTCAAAAGTATGAGATTAGTAAAATAAAAGGACCCTGAAAACACAACAGGTTTTAATTCGAGCATGATGGTAGCAGTATCAGATGACCAGCGTAACGGTCCATAATGAGGGTAAGAAAAGATACATTGCATACTTGATCTTTATCTTCACCTAGGATGATCTGTATTTGTGTGTGTGTGTGTGTGTGTTTTGTAGAACTTACAATATAAATGCAAAACAATTTCTATCTACAGCAGCAAAATAATGCATTCAAACGCAAAAGTCTGCTTCAAAATCATTGGATCAATCGCATCTCTCTCAGTTTATGTAGATTTAAAGCTTGGCTCGAGCAAATGGGCACGTGAAAGAGTTTGCTAGGAGTTTTCTATAGATCGGTTATTCTTTCCTGGGTCCTCGCAGGTTCTTCCTTCACCAAATACATGGTGTTCTGAAAAACGATGCTAACACTATCCACACCCGCAAAATGTTGCAAAAGCTAGCTTAAATAAACTGCTTTAAGAATAGCCTTCCGTTAAATAATTTTTTTTAAATTCTATCTTTTAAACTCAACAGATGCGCAGCGATAATCGCCCTTATGCCTAAATCTGCGTTAAGTCTAAAATATTGTGGTGGTGCAAGAAAAACTAAAATGTGTTTACTTTTAAGTAATCAGTACACACTGGGAAAAACAACTAAACTGATAGGTGTACCAAATTATGATGAAGACCATTTCCTGGGAAGATTAGCTGTTCCTTTTACACAGTGTAGGGGACTCCGAATGGCCGGGTGGTCTAAAAATAATAATAAAAAAAACGTTTGTCTTTACAGATCAATGACAATTCAAATCTGTTCACTTGGATTAGAGTCTGTACTCAGCCAATGAGGGCATTTAAGAACTCTTACCAGCAGCTTCCCATGGGTTGGTGGTTCTTCAAAGTCTATTCCCGGATTATTCCTCCAGCAATGCCTGTCAAGTGCTGAGAAATGGAGTTAAACCCACAAAACGCAGTGTAAAGAGAAAGAGATAGTGTGTAATACGAAAATTCTTATATGGACATCAATTCAGTTATTAAATTCAGTCAGTAACAGTCTTTAACAGAATATGTTTTTCCTGACTTTGATATCACATGAGGCTCAAAGGCACCAATTAAGCAACTTCTCGTAGCTGGCTGTCGCTGGAGCTTTGTTCTTCAAGCTCAGTCGTGCTGTGTACGTGCAGTGTATGTGTGTGTCATTTCGAGTTGTTTTCTTTCACACAAAAAACAATACTTTCATTTACTTGCAGCAAAGCAGGTATGTGAGAACCATAGGTTATTGTTTGCCCTAGAACTGATTTTTTCTGTAATGAGCAAGGATAAAGGTAAAGACAAAGAACAAAACAAACAGCTGCAATTAAGTCGGTTACTTATTCCTTATTTTCGATTCAATAAGGAATAAGTAACAAGTTATTTATTCCCGATTAAAATATTTTCATATACATTCGAATAATTATTGCTTATTCACACTGACATTTCTTTTATTTATTCATTATTCCAAATTCAGTATGCAATTGGTTACAACTTAGTTTATGCAGATGAAAACTCTTTAGGGCATGCATTGGTGTAATTCTAACCTGACTGGAGAAATACGAGTGCTATATGAAGTTGAATATAGATAGATCACGAACTATATGTAGGAATGATTTAGGATATTGATAGGAATGCTTGTTTAATAATTTGATATAGGATTAATCAGTTGTGCAAGGAATTTGGGTAGTGTCTTGTGATGCATGGTGTGAAGTATTAGTATTTGGGTTCGAAAAACTTACTGACATAAGTAAAAGGGAAACCACACAAAACCATACAAGTGTGAAATTGGAGATTTCTCTTGTGTGGTAGTCATATCCTTGGAGAAAAATTATGTGGAGTTTTTACGAGTTTAAAAAGCCTTCACTAAATTCTTGTATGCATATTGGCAAATACCCAGTCATTAATGGCATCCATTGAGGCCATTTGCTATAAAAGTATCATTGTACAAAAATTATAATAGAAGAGATTTATATGTAATAGTGATCACAATGTGTCGAGTCAGCCTTAGATGAAACCATGATATAGTTTAATTATAAACAAACCAAAGGAGTACATTTCGTGTAATTACTGAGAACTTTATCATTGCTGTTGAGCAGTGATCGAAACTACTACCTGACGTCCTTTAAGCTCGTCATGTTCAATAACTAATAACTTCGGACTTCCTGATCCTGTTCCGATAAAATATAAAACTTTTTCTACATAAAGCTTGATCATACAATTTTGTGTTTAAAATAATGTTTACATAAACATATTGCAGATTTATATTAGTTAATCTAATATTCCCCCATATTTAATGTTTTACATCATCGTCTAGGAATCCGATAATACCATTACTGTTGCAGGAGTCAATTTGCATATAAAAATAGACAACATAGTTACATTTTTGCTGTTCTTATTTTGGTGCTTAATGTCATTTTGCCATGCAAGATAGAATATAGGATAACTGGTGGAGAAAGAATCCTGGAAAACTCAAGCAAGAACCACAGAACTACAGGAAACTGCTGAGAGCTGTCGCACATACTCACATTGACCGAACCGGAGACTAGAACCCAAGTTTGATTTGTCCATTTTTCTTTTGTATTTTTTAAATATGAGTTTTTAAAATCTTGCGCATGCATCCAAAGTAAGATTCGTAAATCCGTTAATGTTTTTCCGCGTAAAGTCAGAACTAATAATTTATATCTTTAGGCGGCGGAGGGGTTGATCTGGTCAATTGCTTTACCGCCTGGCATATTTTGTCTACCTTTTGTGCAAAGAATGCACCTTTGTCTTTACGTTTTTATTATTGTCTGCCTGTCTGTTGTTTGTTTGCTGTTTTGAAAGGTATTCTTTTACATTTCTTACTTTATGACTTCGGTATCCAATAGTATACTAACAATCGTTTTTTTCTTCAGTTTCCAAACATTTTAGCTATACTGTAGTAATTTGACGTGATTAGAATTGCCTAATTCCATTACTGACACTGTTGGAGGCTGACCAAATGGTGTCCAATTTGTTTGCCTCCTTCTTCTTCTCAAATGTTTTCTCCAGTTTTGATTCTTCCTTGAGCTTTTGTAGTATTCTATTCTATTCCTTATGTTAACATGGCTAATATTTTTTTCAGCTGGTTGTATAGATAACAAGTTATTTATCACTTTTGCTTCAAGGATAAGAGTTGTGTTGATGCCGGCAGCTCAGTACGATTCCAAACCAGTTGAGATAATACAAAATAGGACTACAAAATATCTCTAGGTGTCTCCACCAATAGTAGTAGAGATTCTTGGACTAAATGTAACGTTGTTTTTAAAGCAACAGCGATTATTCCAAAGAATTTTTATATGATAAAAGTTGAGAAGATGTCAGAGATGTTTCCAATATTTTAACAAACTTCCTGGTTAATAAAATATCACCATGTTTTCCAGTTCCATGAGCTAAGATTGTTTTTGGAAACTCTTTTATTGCGATCGATGCAACGTGTATATGTAAATTGCTGGCGAAACGAACCATATATTCGTACCATATCGAATGAAAAGAAACTAATGCTTAATGAATCTGACACCAACCAACAAAATCGTTACAACAAAAGTGTAACCAAATTTGGTAAATATACAAAGCATAAATTTGTCTAAATATCAACGGTAGCACGGTTCTTTTGTAAGCAGATCTGAATATTATCTGCTATACAACATAGATTTTATATGGCTTTATTGCTTTACATTAAAAATTAAAAAGTCCAACGTTATCAGACAGTATTAGAAATTGTTTACATCCAGGGCTGCAACTCTTTGGAGGAGTTCATTCTGTCATTTACGTTAAGAAGGTGCCATTATATTGAGTTTATCTATGAATTATTTTACGCGCATTTAGGTCGGTATCGTTCTGAAACTGAAATAAATTATTTATGTTAGCTGGGGATATGATAATCTGATGAAGATGATGTATTTTGTTTCGTAAAGCGATGTGCTAGAAACAAACATGCTCACCAGCAAAAATTGTTTTCCTTGATTGGTCATGCAAAATCACGTGGAAGATGACATGAATATGTGTCCACGAAGGGTACGAATTTACGTCCACTAATTTTCGGCTGGGAATTGTGTCAACGCAAAAGCCCTCAATATTTAATGAAATGGAAAAGATTTATTAACAAAACCTACTTCAGTAGCATTTTATGCAACCAATTTTGCATATCGTACCGTCGACTTTTGGAACCTTTACATGTTCTAATCATATCGTTCCGTTTTTCTAATCGTTCACAAACCGTCATTTATTTTTCGTATGTTTTCGTACCGCTCTGAAAGAATGCTGAGCATTTACTGTTTTTGCTGTAACCGAAGTTTACTATTTTGTACTGTTAACATATTTTGTTAAATATCCCTTTTCGTCATAGAGTGTATGGCTTATTAGCCTTTCGATACGCATGTGGCAAAGTTGCCCAGTGCAGTGCGCTACACATAGGCCTTTTAAGCAGTGAAGTGTATATTACGTTTAACAGCAATATTAACCATTTCACGTTTTTGTACACATATATTATGTATAGAAAAATTTAAGAGCAAAATGCGGTCCTTATAGCTGTATAATTATTTTTCATAAAGAATTTTGTATATGCTTTAAAATCTTGAGAGAACTCGTTCACCATCAAGTCAGTGAAGCCGCGTGATCAACCGTAGCGGCAATTTCTCGTACTCGAAATTTACAAATTTTTAGTCTGCGTCTACAAAACTTAATCCGTTGTTCTTGATAATTTATAAAAACTAATGGCTTCTTAAATCAGTATCAGAGCCTTTACCTAAGTTATTGAAGCATCCATAGTTGTGATTCTAATCGTGAAAACTCGAGTAAGTACTGAACGATATCAGCGACCGCCGTTACTTTTAAATAGAAGATTTCGACCAGAGCATAAACAGTGACCACGTGATTTGACGTAATGGTCATTCACACCAATGAATGTAGTATCCAAAAGGGGGTTTCCCCCGAAGCTAGCGCTATGAAAACCCGCTAAAAATGGCTGCTGTTTACGGAGATGCCAAATGGCGCTTGTATGCGAATCAGGTGGAAGTACCAGAGTGCAGTATGTGTGTATGTGAGTGCAGTAGAGGCGCCAAAAGACGCTTGTATGAGGTAAAAGGGACATGTACTCCATCTGCCTGCAAATTCAAATCGCGTCACTTAATTTGTTGTCTGTTTCCATCTACTCGGATTAGGAAACAATTGGATGATCATATCGGTGAAATGTTTCATGAGTGGATGACAGCGAAATCTTCAAATTCTGGATGTACCCACATTAGGGTGAGTCGGGAAGAGGTTGAGTGTTGGAAAAAGCCTATCAATGTGTATTATCAGTAATGGACTACTGTAGTCTCTTTGATATGGAAGAAAAAAAATGTAGGGCATATTATATAAAATTCCAATTTAATTACAATTCATTATGGAATATATAAGTTATTAAAATGGTGTTTAGAAAATACGAACAATTAAAAAATATCATAAGTAACTATTTTAAATATGACCTGTGTATTTAACTTAACTGGGAACACCATGGCAAATAGATCCCTAATAAGGAACCCTAGTGACTAATTGATTACCAAGAATCTGCAAACCGGTCGATTTAATTGTCTGCAGCCATTTTCATTGATTCAGAAGGATTTGATAAATTGTGATTTCATCACTTGGGTTTCGAATGCAGTCGTTATATTTGCCGAAGCATGAAGTGCTGGTTCTCTAAATATAATAATAACTATATTTGACTTAGATTAAGATCTCCCTTTCTCAGACATGATCTTAAGAAATAAAAAAAAATTATTTAGAAAAAAGTTTGTGTTTAGTACTTGGAGGTGCTATGACAGTTTCAGCTTATTAAACTTGTAGCTATTTGTCAGTTTCACTTTCTTCGAGCAGCTGGAAAATGTAATATAACAAATCTTGATCAATACACTAAATGATTATATAGTAATCAAACAAGTTCTTAATCGCGTAAACAGGAAACTTGCAGTAATTAAGCATTTTAGATCAAACAAAGGCACAAACATGCACTGACTCCGTCATCTCCATTTAAAACAGGTAAATTGACTGTTTTCTACTATTGACAAAGACCCCGTGAAACCGATATATTAAATCATAAATGTATTGCCTTTCCCATGTATTCAGAAATGAGATAAAACACGATCGATAATTCTAAATGGAAATGCCATGCCACTGTCAAGGAAAGCGATAGAAGTTTTTTTTCATTGCATTAAGGAAAGCTGTGGCAGTTACCACCAAGTGGAACAAATCCAATTTGTGAGGAATTCTTACAATCTTACAGAAGGAGGATAAGTCTGTAGCATTTGCATATATTGCTAATATGGAACGTGGTATTTCAGGTACGATTATTTAAGCTAATCGCAAATGTTTAAGGATATTAACAGGTGTACCTTTTAAAATTCCTAGATATATACACTATTTTTGCTAGAAATGTACAAAATCTTCTTCCACTGGAAATATTCACGTAAAAGGCGATTAATATCAGAAATATGATATTTTATTCATTGATCCTTCTTGATTTATTTTTCTTTTCAAAGTCGATTAATACTAAATAGTTTGTTTTCAGTCTCAAATTATACAGTTGGAAAAACAGAAAGGTAGATTTTCAAAGAAGGATTTACAACACAGTCTGGACATAGACAGTTTTGTTTGTTATACAGAAGGAGTGTATTCTAGTTGCTGTAGAACATTCAGTGTGAAAGATTTTTATCTCATTACTGTAGCTTCTGCCCATTTAAATCATGAGCATACTTTTGGAATTTAAGAAACGCAA
The DNA here is from genome assembly GCA_016746295.1 of Potamilus streckersoni. Taxonomy (NCBI): domain Eukaryota; kingdom Metazoa; phylum Mollusca; class Bivalvia; order Unionida; family Unionidae; genus Potamilus; species Potamilus streckersoni. Next base: position 4,684,727 of record JAEAOA010002358.1, on the reverse strand, counting down.
TATAGGATAATAAAAATACACAAGATAAACCTTTAGAAATACTTCTGAAGGACCTAAAGTTTTCAAAAGAAGTTTTGTTTAAATTGACGGTAATGTCTGATTGAGGTTGTAGGCATGATGACCCTACCGACTATGGGGAGTGTTTGTGCTAGATTGTCAGGAGACTGTTGGCTGTTTGTGATTGGCCGAATAAAAGTTTCCGATGAACTATGAGCCAATAAACTCGAAGCAAACATCAGTATGATCTTCGGATGATGCAATTTGCATTGTGGGGAGGAGGATGGGTGGGTGGATGTTGGTAACATAATTTGTTCACATTTTAAAGAAATTTAGCAGCCAGTCCTTAAATATATCACTAAATAATTTAAGCTTTGTTTTTCTTCACGATCTTCATCAATCTGATTGGTTAGATACAATTTCAATTGATTTGGTTCGGTTTCTCATTTCATTTAACCCTGTTCAATTGTATTGCTTTTCTGACAATTGGCAAAAAATCTTGGGCCAATAAATTGCAAGCTAATGTTTCTTTACAACAACTATGCAAGTCCTTGTATCGGAAATTAAAAATCCTTTGAACAATGTAACAAAGAACATTGTGTAGTATATTTAAGTCAGCATAGAAAATAACTTGAACATAGAGAATGGTTTTACTAATACAAAATTTGTACAGAGAGAGAGAGAGAGAGAGAGAGAGAGAGAGAGAGAGAGAGAGAGAGAGAGAGAGAGAGAGAGAGAGAGAGAGAGAGAGAGAGAGAGAGAGAGAGAGAGAGGGTGGGGTGGGGTGGGGTGGGGTGGGGCATGACAGTTAACATTTGACATTATTTTTCTTCAAGTTTTAACACATTAAGATCATATGGCCGGAGTCACGCTGAATCGTGTATTAATGTGGAATCAGTAAGTAAGCTTTGCCTGACCTTTAAGAAAAAGGAGAATTTTAATGTTTGAAATTGTGCACTTTAAAACATTCAGTTCACTTCCAATTGCAATTTAAATAAATAATGACTATAGGTTTTAAGTGCAAACAATGTAATGTATTTCCCTTTTAAATACTGAATGTTGTCCTCGTGGATTGGGAAGCTCGGCGAAAAACAAACCAACAAAATCTTTGTGATGATTCATATACTAATAATGTGTGTGTTTTGTGACTGAAGTGGACGTCAGTAAATTATATTCAAGCATAGGATTGGATAAATTGAAAACTTTAAAGTTTAATACGATGCACTGTAGCGGACAAAAGTTCGTTGAGAAAAAAGCAGTCGAAATTTCAGTGGATAACACGGTCTCAGGTGACTTTGAAGGTGTTTTTGTTTTAAAAAATTACATAGATTAAATTCTTATAATAAGAGGCTGTTTGCGTGCCAGAAAAGATTAAGTGACTTCATGTCAAATGTACATTTAGGTCACTGTCTACGACATTTTAGTCCCAGAGTATTACAGAGATTTGTACGTAGATGCATCTCGGTGAATACCATAATTATCAGCTAAAGTAAGTCTTTGTGATTTTTGTCCTTCAGGAGTTCATTCATTTTTTAGTTTTGAACCTAGATTAGTGAGCAGCAAAACAACAGTCACTTTTCTGCCGGTGGCATTTGAGTTGTTAACAGTTAAAGTTTTTATTGCATATTTTGTTTAAAAATTATTGCATTGATTTTCTAACCAAGCTTCAATCGATTTACCTCATATTTGGCATGAATGGTTACGAATCTAAAGACGTATCATTCTATAACATGTTTACTCGCCATTTGTTCTTGGATAAAAAGGTTACAGAAAATTTGCGTTATGGTTTTTGTGTGTAGTTCTGTTTGCTAATATTTTATAAACCAATTCATTGGTCCTCATTATACTTGATGTTTATCATTACGAAGCTAAGGTAATTCATTCTATGACTAAACATTAATTTGGAACTATAGTGAATTCAGTGAAGGACAGTTTAGATCATATTATTGTGATATATCAAAAGACTTTGAGCACATCAATACATTTCAGGTCATTGGCACTTTATCACATTTACGATTACATGCACATCACGACATTAAGTATTGGAAATGAGTTGAAACACCACTGGAATTCGATTGGAACTTCATACATTTGGATTGCTGTGATAGAATCTTTAAGACTATCTGCGGTTTAATTTACAATACTTTCATCATTTCTTTTTAAAAGCTCACTTTATATTCTAGGGAAATACAGTATTTGTTGAATTTTACAAGACTTATTCGTATTTGCTCTTTTCTGTTACTTAGTTTAAAACCAGTCACAACAAAAGCACCACGTTAAAAGGGGAAACTGGGAATGCTACAAGTACGAGGTCAGCATCAAAGATCATTAGCAACAATGTTAAAGGAAGGGGATCAACAAGGACTGTATGACAATGTTAAAAGTATGGGATTGACAACAAAGACTGTATGACAATGTTAAAGGTATGGGACTGACAACAAGGACTGTATGACCATGTTAAAAGTTTGGGATTGACAACAAGGACTGTATGACCATGTTAAAAGTATGGGGCTGACAACAAAGACTGTATGACAATTTTAAAAGTATGGGATTGACAACAAGGACTGTATGACCATGTTAAAAGTATGGGATTGACAACAAAAACTGTATAACAATATTAGAAGTAGGGGATTGACAACAAGGACTGTATAACAATGTTACAAGTAGGGGGACTGACAACAAAAACTGTATAATTATGTTACATGTAAAGGATTGACAATTACATGTAGGAGATTGACAATAAGGACTATATAAAGACCAACAGATTTGACTAACAATTATTATTGTCGCTGGCAAAGACAATCTTGCTAAAGTAGACAGAGAAACAACATTTGATAAAGCCTTCGATCTACTGTGAAAAGGACTGAATCGTCACAGAAAATTATTTGGAAATTTTAGGCAAAACAAAACATAGAGTAAAGTTTTAACAAATTAATTATGTTACAAGAAATTGAGAATTAAGAGGCTGAACAAATTGATAGCTTGCTTTCAGCTGACCTTGAAACACACACACATAGACACACACATGCATGCAAACAAAACCGTTAAAGGTAAATATAGATATTCGAGTATCTGCACATTTGTGAATGTGGTTTAATATTGATTTACTATTGTTGCATAGCTATGAGGTGCGGTATCAATAAGCAAAGATAAAAGATAGTAACATGAGGGTAGAAAATTTCCATGCAAACGTTTCATGCATGCATGTACTACCATTCAACAGCTTTTACTGTGGTGGTGGTGGAATCGGTGAGAAACTGCAGCGCACAATTATGCCAGACTCTTGCAAAATCATTCAAAAGTTAAGCGCGATGAAACGAAAAATTAAATTAAGCGCGATGCAACGAAAAATGAAAGTCCCATATTTGATATACGCGGAATCTGAATGCTTGAATGCTCCTGTAGAAGCTTCGCTTTTCGGTGACCAAACAAATTAAACGCAAGTTGCTGAACAAATCTGATGTGGATTTACTTTCATTGTTGTCAGATGCGACGGAGCGATAGAGCCACCAATGTTGCGTTGTGGTCAGTATTCGGTTGAGGTGTATGTTAAATCGCTCTAGTTTGCCATTAAGTGGATTCGACAACAGCTTTCCTCAACAGTAAACATGATATGATCAACGGTGATACTTGTAACTTTTCCATGGCCACTCGTTGCTGGATTAGTGATGGCGATTTTAGCTTCATCGATGATAAAGTGCCTGACCTTTGTCATATTGCTAATATTTACCAAGAAACAGTGCACAGTGCATATAATCTGCAGCTGCTGATTTATCCACGCAAAAAACTCACGGCGATGCTTAATAACCTGCGCAGGTGTGATGGCTACATCATCATGCAAGGAACTGTATCAGCGACTAATTCGCCAATAAGTGTTATCGTCAAGAAGATGGATACATGTATAAGATTTAGGCTGGGACAACCAAATCCGTTTGACTTGTTGAAGTTTCTCAATCGCAACTTGAAACAACACAACCTTGGAACGAATGGGAAGAATGGTTTTAAGAATACTCTTCTATATTGTGGCACCCAAAATGAAATACTTACTTTGTTCATTTGTAAATACATTTATCGCTATGAGTGCATGAGCTACTGGGATAAGTTTACTGTAATTTAGTTGTCTCCTATTAAGGCATATCTTTCGTTGCTGTCTCGTAAATTGAGACGAACAGTGTCTGGTCCTCATTTAGTTGTCAAAACCTTTTTGACTATAAAGATTTTTATTTGTGTACCAATGTAGTTCTGTTCGCAGATGTGTTTGAGACATTATGCAAGACGGCTATTTCTGTATATAATCCTGATCCAACTCATTGTTTATCATCCCTGGGAACGGCCCATGAATGCCAAAAGTGCATGCGTTCTTACTTTCACGCTTAGTACCTGTCACTAAACAGGTTGCAACGCGAATTGCTGATAGCATCAAAATTGTTGCAAAGGTCTTTAGAAAAATCAGGCATTGCATGCGGTTCAGTCAATTCCAGATCGATTACGAGGATTAGTAACTCGTGCACCACAAAAAGCAGTTATACTTCCATCATTAGCAACAATGCCAACTTAAATTGGTAAAATGAACAAAGAAGCCGCTTAAGAACGGATAACTCATTCCATCATTTCAAATCTGGCAGTGGAAAGTGGATTGCAGCTGACAATGAGAAAAAGGTATTAGACAAAACCAATATTGTACAAGAAAAAGCGATGGCAAAATGCAAAGATGCGCTTGATCCCGTGTTTGATTTGGACGTACCTGTGATGGTAAATCAAAGCACCAAAGATTTTCAGTATTATACGTACCGAGCTAGGGACTTCAAGTAGTTAAAAAAAGAATTACAATTTTAGGACACATCTAGCTATTTTCTTTCGTGTGAAGATTTTTTTTCGAAATTGAATGAAAACTTACGCAGGCCGACAGATACCTTTAGTTCGCCAATGCTAAGTTTGAATGTGTGAACAATTATATTTTATCATTCTTTGACAATATTCCATTGATGGAAAGGAAATCAAATCAACTATCAGCAAGACAATATTGACAATATCACGAAAACTCGCAAAATACCGAGATGATTACGGGATGTCGGGTGGCCTGTCTGTGATGATTGTTTTTTAACAATGACTCAAATGAAGATGCAGATCAGATACCTTATATTTAGCTTAAACTTCCCTCACAGTCTTTCTATGAACTTCAACCCGCAGCAACTGGTATTTGCAGCGACCCTATGAAAAGTAAAAAACAAAAAGGAAATTTAAACCGCGGCTTTCGATCACAATTTTGCGGACCTCAATTCTTGAATCAGTGTGCGATGCCTCTCTATCACAGTTTTGCAAAGAAATACACATGGTTTTTTTTTCTCGGCAAAACACTCAGCCATATTAACCTGTAAAAATACTTACAACCTTTCAATTTGGCACGGCGAAAGGCATTAATGCTGGCCAAGTTATGTTGTCGATGTTTACAGTGTGGGTGCCTGCGTAAGTTTCTTCACTGATCACAGAAACTTATTTGTTTGTAGTTTACAAAGTTCCAAACCACGTCAACATTGTCGTTTCTCACACATAAAAAAGACTTGAGGGTAACATTACTGTTCAGATACAGTTTACATGGCAAATAAGTACCCAACATGGTCTGGGCACACAAAAACACGTGCTTGTGGCGTCTGAAGATGAAACTTGGCTAACGATCAAATCCATTGTTGTATGATATTCGATAAGTTATGAGTGTATTAAGTTTCTTTGCAGTTAAGCGGCCATCAGAAACCCACCGAATAAATATTGCTTAACTTGCAGAGAATCAAGTTGCATGCATATATCGTAATTTAAGGTAGTATATACACCAGCATCAAAACATTGACATAGGTCAGCAAATTTCCCAATACGACTTCACTTCTTTGTTCCCGATTTATTACTTTTCATTAGAGCACATGCAATTAATTAAACAGTCCGTAGGCAATTTGTACTTTCATGCAAGTATTATTGATCTCCTTGGTCCCCTTGCTCTCCGCAATTATGGATCTCTGGCAAGACTGTTGTTGGCGGGCACAAGTGTCCAAATGCGAAACATTAATGCGCATATGGAAAATTTGTAGTTGTTGCAATTGAACAACGTAATTAACAATATTACTTTATAAAAAGTTAAGGTTAACATTAACCTAAAGCAGATTGCAGAAATAAGGAGCGCAAAAAGAAATAATTGTGGGGTCATATTACATAAATTTCCTAAACTGGAATTATCCAAGTCTAACTAAACCAAACGCAACATAATCAACTTCATGCGGTCCAACAAAAGAAACCAGAGCGATAGTAATGCTAGCCATGTCAGAGGTGGCACAAATACAAAAACTGGAGGAATCTTTCTATTTCTCAAAACTACTTAAGCGTTGTTTCTACGGTTGCAAAAGCAGTTGTCTTAGGGGCAAGCGGAACTGCATCTTGATGGTTCTGAAAAAGTTGGTTGAAGGCCACTTAGCGTCTCGTAAAGAAATAAATGAGGAAAAGGCCTTCGAATACCCGGGATAGTTTGCAGAATACCCTTAGGAAAAGAGCCTTCGACTACTTGGTATGACTCGCAAATGACCGTAAACCCATTAATCAATCCTTTCTTACTCGCTATGACAAAGTCCGTCAAGTATTTCCAATGTGTATTTATGCTGAATGAACATGAGTCTATGATCCTTCGCAAGTTGGATACTAGCAAGATCAACAGAACCTGGGACTAATTGGGTGGCATACGAGGTAACTTCGCGACATTTTTTATATTTGAGTCGAATGGCTTGCACTCCTGGTGAAGTTAATTTTTAACCAGGGGCACCTTGGCAGACCACAGTTTTATTAAAACTCTGCCGTTACAAACTCGGCTGGACGGAGCCATATACGGACATCATGTTGTTGAAGCACTGCCTGCACTCAAGCGTTCCCCAATCCTGCAAGTGCTTGTTGATCCTACATTATCACTTTGAAAGTACTCTTAATAGTATACAAAATGTATGTTAACATTTAGGGAAGCTACTCAACCTGACGCGATTATTTCGTAGATCTGAGCAGTTTTCCACCAAAATGGATATCATCGAATTTTAAAGACGGGTTGTTGTTGACGTCGATCGGGGCGAGCTTGTTAATTTCCAAGATCAAACGGGAACACTTGACACGTCTTACGTGCTTATGTGAAGCTGCGAGGCTTAGGCACCAAAACATGGTCGAAATGAACGAAATGGGGGAATCAGAAGTTGCTGTGTCGGTGACTTCTATCAAAGATTGAATCAATGTAAAGGCCGCCCAGGTGCTATTAGCCTTATTGTCTCCAACACACGTTGTAATTGTAGTTGCATCGTTTCAAGTTAAAGGAATATATACGAATGAAGCAGAGAAAGCAAACCGAGGGCGTAAGTAAATAGCAAGTGATCGACTTGTTTTCAAGTGGTACTGAGGATGTCTTTGATACACGAAAAATCACATTTTAATAGTACGCAAATCGGTAAAGAGTTATTCAACTTCACCGGAACTAAACGCATGTGGGGTACGATAACAATAAAAGAAAATTTCGATTGAATAATGGTTTGCGAATATTGCATGTCAGCAAGGCAGTGTTGCTGCTAGAGAAGATATTCAATTCGAAGGAATCAACATCTACCAAGTTTTGTACTTAACTTTCGTTGGTGTTTACATTTAAGATTGGACTCATAATTACATATACGTGATGGATTTTGAACAACCACGCTGTGCTGATGTTGCGTAATTTACCAACAAGGTGATTGATGACCTGACAATTTTGTTTCATTTGTCGACAAATATCTATTTCAGAACGGTGTTACCAGGCCATCATATATTCTGAAATATAACTTTATCGAGGGCAGCCCAGAAATTAACAATTGCAACAACTTGATGTACAATTACCAACCGAGGACGGCTTGTAGTCGTAGCGTTTGCATGTAATAATGCCGGACAAGAAGAATACATTGGCGTAGGTCGTGAAATCAGACAAAAAATTTCTACAACGATGAAGTGAAATTCATCGCCGAATTGAAGTCGGTTACATTTCCCTTCAGTTGCGGTAAACCTAAATTCGACGAAACTTATATGAGAAAGATCTCAACTATTATTTCTCAAGGACTTACTTGTCCGCGTGACAGTTCTTGGACGAAAACAATCATTACATGCACAAAGCAAAAGCATAATTATACGTGTTTCTAATAAACCTGCTGCCAAACCTCAATTGTCTGACACACACATATTCCCCTAGAAACTATTTTATATGATAGTATGACGGTTTTACAGGTAAAGAAATGTGCTTGGTTGGAAGAGCGCGTACGAATTGCAGATGAACAATACCAACCTGTCGAGCACTTAGTCTCCACATTGACAATATTAACAGAACTATAACAGATCATCAAAGACACCGATACGAAAACATAACTGAGATGAAATCTCCAAGAAAACTGTTTTTCTGGCCAAATATTAATGCGTATGTGCTTTTTTTCGTTATCACATCCTCAACCGCCGTTGACCTTGGTGTCGCTGAAATTGTGACTTTAGTAACTATCATAAGTACATCGATATGATGTGTTGTTGGAGTCAAATAAATAGTAACATATGATGCTATCGGTGATGGTAAAATAATATTTTTACGGTTGAATTCGAAAGTACATGTCTATTAGTAATTCTCGCGGTTGCACAAAGTAGCATCGGTGAATTAGAAACTCCGACAAATAGCTGATTAAGGGACGATGAAAGTCGAGTAAATGGTTGCCGTTGTATATTGTTCTACCCAACAGTGGGGCGCACATGATAACCTTTTTTGTAGGCTTACGCTGGTCTAATGCCTAAATCGTATGAACCACAAGTTGTACGACAATACTGGCTTGATTGATTGCTGACCTAGGTCCCGGCGTGACGTTCCTGTCGTAGGGGAGCCTTAACGCGCGCATTCGTGTGTGATCAGTAATTATTATTATTATTATTATTATTATTATTATTATTATTATTATTATTATTATTATTATTATTATTATTATTATTATTATTATTTGTTATTTAAAGAGGTTGGTTCCTTTCATTTACCATTTCAGAGAACTCAATTTATATTTTTTAGGAAGAATTTTTTCCGACAATTGTTTACCGAAAATAAGAATCTTATTTATTTGTTTTCTTCTTGTTGCTTATATAAGAATTGGAAAATACATTAAGATCGCACTACCGCGTTTTGAATGCACGGTAGCATTTTTCTTATTCATTGCGACAACTGTCATGCTTCATTTTAATCTATCGATTACCATATTGAACGCAAGTGTTCAATTAGTCTTTTGTATCTCCTAAATTTTCTCAAAATCACTGTTTATTACACATAACGTAGATACTGTCAATGTAGGACTGACCTACCTGGCGGATTAAGGTACTCCTTTTTTTATCCCCAGGGCCTGAAATTAGGAACGACATCTTCGGCTAGACAGGTGTGGGGTGGGGTGGGGTAAGGTGGATATTAACCGTCAGTCCTACTTTATACTGTTTTATAAACCCTGTTTAGTTATTGGGATAAATACTTACCTACAACTTGTATACTTTACGTTGCGTGACCTCTTAGCTCGCACTGATTTACAATGATTATTCACTTAAAGATTCCGTATGACACTGCATACTGGCGTAGCTTCTACTTGATAACAAAACAGGAAGAGATGACTAATTGACTCATGGCTGATATATAATAATACACGCCAATGAATATTTTGAATAAAACGTTGAAGATAAATAATATCTTGATTCATCTGATATAACATACACAAAAGACACGTTTCGCTGGAAGTGTTCGAAGTTTACAATCAACAGGCTTCGCAAAGGATAAAACATGTCAGAAGGCCTATAAGACTTGGAGTGGCGATAATTAGTATACAGTTTCACAATTCGGATATGTAAGTTTTGAGCGGTGATAATCAGCATGTATAAGTTCACTTTGTTGGGGAAGTGTTAATTCTAATTAGGATTGGTGACAGTCAAAGTATTGGGGAAACGATAATTCTAATTACAAGATAGAAGACACGAGCGAGTAATGGTTACATATTGCTTTTGATTCTCAAATCAAACCCATTGAAAATATACATCAGAAAAGATTGAGAGTGTATAACATCTGTATGAACCTTGGAACATAATTCATGGTTTCTCGAACCAAATGGAACATAATTCATGGTTTTTCCAATTAAAAAGGAAAGCTGAAATGCTATTCGACGTACCCGCATGTCACTCAGGAACTACAAGGACTATTCAAAGGTAGTTATTGAAGGAGGAAGTGGTTCAGTTTTGGACAGATTTTTTTCCAGACATTTTTCTGTTAAGTGGTATTTTCTTCCATTGCATGACAATCGGACTGACTTATATATGCAATAAACTGACTACAAACAGTGCGTGGTGTGTGATTATGATTTTAAAAGTAGTTTTAACAATTTTTCAGTCATATCGCTGCGATGTCTGCAGTGTGATAGTTTATAGAGATGTCTAGCACTGGGACATCTTACCGCATACATGTAGCATGATGTTCCCACCCAGTCACATTATTCTGACACCAGGCCGACCAGTCCTAACACTAACCTCTTAATGCTGAACGCCAAGCGAGGCAACTGGCTATATGTGCAATATATATCTCTCTATGTTAACAGAGCTAAGACCAGGAAAAAAAATTATTAATTTTTTCAAGTTCTGGACTTCGGTGTTCACGAGCAAGATAAACTTAATTATTTCGTGTTTGTTTATACGACTTTAAATGTTTATATATATATATATATATATATATATATATATATATATATATATATATATATATATATATTCTTTTCTTTAGATTTTTACGTTTAAACATTTTAATCTTTTCCTTGTCTCAGACACGACAGCTGTCTTTCTTGAGACTTGCACGAATCTGTATTTTTTAAATTTAAATGTTATTTTATTTAGGTATTAGAAGACTCTCGTGACGGTATGGAATCGCATTGTAACTCCCCCTCCCGCAACAGACAATCGTAATACATGGTTCCGATATATGAGCAACCTAACCAACAGAATGGGACACTAGACTTGCATTGCTTTGCCAAGTAGTACGTCTAGCCGAAAATAATCTCGATGACACTTCGTTACAAGATACAACCTTAGAGATAACTAATGAAACTGACATAGGATTTTAGAAATGTGGCTAAGAAGGAAACAGTCTACGATTGGCCTAACCCTGTTTGTCTTTATAATAATTGCGTGCTTATGGATGAACTACACTCTATTCATAGAGCCATCAGCTTCTATTCGGACACAAAGTTTAACGTCATTCGATGCAAACATATCTGACTTAAAAATTCAGATTATAGGACCTTCCACATCAGATATAGGTGTTTTCAAATCAAATTACACTTCACATTATACAGAATACGCCAGCAAAAGCAGATTTTCATTGGAGTGTCCAGGACTTTTGCCTCCGATCAAAATAAGAGATGAACAAAAATGGCTTCCTGTTGAAAACTCAACAAGAATGTATGTTTTTTCTGCCTATTACGATGACATAAACGGGAAACCATATATTCGAATAATAGGTCTGAGCCAAGATGAATTTAACGTGATCTTTTGTCAAATGTGGTTTATGGGCAAGACAAACATGAGGGAATCAGACACTCACCGTTTGGAGATAGTGAGAGGAAGCATTACAGCTATTGCCAATCGGGTTTCGAAAAGGTAACATCTTTTTTCTAAATCATATAAGCCAATAGCTTCATAATAATCCAAACTACACATATCGTGAGTGAAGTGTCCATCTACAATATTCTTTCGTATTCGAAAGCCCTTTTTCTGTCATTTTTCTTTGTACTACTGTACAAATAAGGAGTTGTAAAATATGCAGGTGGTCTCAGGTATAGTGGATATCTGTAAAATTTTGTGTGCACTTTATATATATATATATATATATATATATATATATATATATATATATATATATATATATATATATATATATATATATATATTCAGCTGTATATGTATGTGAAATTAGTAAGGGGTGACTCTTAATCATAGGGCAAGTTCTACACTTTAAAATAAACAATTGAAAATGTAAGTTATTTACAAAACCAGTATGAAGAACACTTGTATACTGACAACTTATGTTTGTGTTACCTTTGAGATAAACTTTACAATATAATCTACTGTCAACCAATATGTCAGCAGCACGCGGCGGCGTGTACATAATTGATCTATATTTTGAGCATCCTGATACAACCGATGTAAGCTTAATGAGGCTGTCAGAGGAAAGAGGTTACTCAAAGGGAAATGAAAAAGAAGTCACCAAGTTTTGAATAATTTAAGCATAAAACTTGTGCTTTTGTAAAATAGAGTAATGCATATTAATTAAGCATATTCAGTTCATTAAATTCAAATGTAATTTAATTAAAATTTAAAGTATTTAAACGATCATTTTAGCGGAGATGTGGATTGTTCAGAATCTTATGCAAACGTCTGTTTTAGCATTGTTAAGCGTTCTGTTTGTATGAGACGCTGCAATTTTTCCAAATGTGTATGTGTTTCTTTCGATATATGAATTTGATTGTCAAAAAAAAATCTGGTAAAATTATTTCACATTGAAAACGCCACCGATGTTAGTCGTCGTAAGCATAAAGTTATGTTTTTCCAACAGAAAATGAAAGTTGCACGACAGAATTAATTTGTCCCTATCTCCGATAACGTTCGAAATGCAACAATCGATCCAATTTCGCTACCTTTAGATACAAATTTGGTACCGACTTCATTTAATGAAGGTGCATTGTTTTTATAACGTATTGTAGCAGGCTTGTTTTGATGAAGGATGCAAGGTTGGTTTTTTTTTTTCTATCAAGGTTGTAGCTGGCTTGTTTAATTATATATATATATATAAATCCAATATCACGTGTTGGATAAAATTGCTTGTCCTTAAAATTTCATTTTATAGTTTAAAATTTTAAATTTTTTTATGTTGAATTATACAGTGGTGGTTTAAAGTTCTCTTTCTTATGTCGACGTTTTCCATCGTCTATTCTAATTGGTTGAAATTGAAATGCCAAGAGTCCCTAATTAACAAGTTGTATGCAATTGTTTGCGATGAAAGTTCCATTTCATATGGCGAGTATTTAGATTTCCACTGTTGAATTTCACAGCAACGAGAAGCAGTTTTCTTGTTTAAAAATAACTCAGTCCCTTCACGAGAGAGACCTCTAGCGAAGAAGTTCATATTAATTCTCGACCCGCAATGGTAACTTTCAAACTGTAAATGCATGAAATATAATGATGCCTCATCACTGAATACAAGAATGATATATTTGATATCAATATTATTTTGAATTGTTAAAGTGTAAGTTGCGTAATGTTGCTTATAACAACAACACATCATTTCACCATATAAAAATAATTTCACCATATATAAAATTTTACAAGCATAATAAAATGTTCAATCATCGCTGTGTAATTCAACAGTTACAATCTAGAAACTAAACAAACGAAATGGAACTTTCAGCACAATTAATGTAATTCAGTATCATAAACTAAAACTCTCGACGTGACATTAGATTTTCAACAATCGCTGTGTAATTCAAATGATACAATTTAAAAACTCGACATTGAATATCGATTTTTCAACCAATGTTGTGTAATTCAACAGATGAAATCTAAATACTCAACATATGAAATGGAACTTTCAACACGAACATTTTGAACCAATACGTAAATTAGGAATTATCGACGTATGACACTGAAATTTCAACCTCCGCCGTGTAATTCAAACAACGTAATCTAAAAACTCAACATAAAAATATAACTTTCAACCAATGCTGTTTATTTCAACAGATACACTCAAATCTCGACCTACAAAATGAAACTATAAGGACAAGCATTTTTTATACAACACGTGATATTGGAATTCTGGACACATGACATTTAAAATTTTAAAGGCAAAGTTCTGGTTGGACCTGCCTTTCTCCGCTACGGCGCCTCATACAGAAAACAAAACATGTGTCCTTAGCGACGGCAAAATTAAAGCTTGGGGATAACATCAATAACTGCTGGCTTGTTGAGAGAAACGATAGGAAAATAGAATTTGTTCAAGTTGAGACCGAAAGCTTCTGTCAAAATGTACAGTTATTCTTATTTATGTCGACGTCGATATAAGCGTATCATATTTTCGTAGGAAAAATAGACGACGGGACTGTGACTTTGTATTTTTGTCGACATAAATGGCTTGTCAACATAAGTGATGTCGATATATATATATATATATATATATATATATATATATATATATATATATATATATATATATATATATATATATATATATATATATATATATATATATATATACATACATACATACATACATACATACATACATACATACAAGTACACACACACAGAGTCAGTGACATGATGTTTCTCGTTACCCTTTTACGTTGTTGTTGTTGTTGTTGTAGGGCTTAACGCCATTTTTCAGCACACTTTAGGCTATTCATGGCGGCCAGTATTAATGGTGGAGGAAGAAACCAGGAAATCACCGGAAAGAACCACCGACCCACGAGAAGCTACTGGCAAGCTTTCTCACATATCCACATTCGCCGAATCCTAGACTCGAACCCACGCAGACAGAGGTGAGATGGCAGTGATCCGTAACGGACAGCGCTTTAGACCACTCGGCCACTCGGGGCCCCACCCTTTTACGTAACGCCTCCATGAGAATAGATATTTCAGCTAGGTGTATCGCCAGACAATATAACTAAAAACTTGTAAGTGATTTTGTATTGCAGGAACTCTTAATGATTTCAAAATGAAAAGCATTTGAAAAGTAAGAGTAAAAGGTAAATGTTTTTATTGTTTAATTGCAGATATCAAGAAGTCTACTACTTGTGCCCAGTAGCTAATAACAAAATACCCACAGCCGTTTCTGTAGTGGGTTCTAAATGTCAGGAACCATACAATATTCTTTCCGTGATGCCGCAGTCGCAACCGGTTAAGACGAAGCGGAATTTTACGATATGTTTGTCTCCACTTAATATAAATTACAGCAGAGCATTTGAGCTAGTTGAGTGGTTGGAACTCAACAGAATTCTTGGTGCTGACTTCTTTGTCATCTACAATTATTCATCCGCATCCAACATTCGCAAGGTGCTAAAATTGTATTCGGATCGAAGCATAGTGGACGTAATACAGTGGCCGCTTCCGATGGCAGTGGATACTTGGCCACCATCCGATAGAGAATCTGAAGTGACATATTATGGCCAAACTGCAGCTCTCAATGATTGCCTCTATCGAAGTAGACCCAAGACAAAGTTCTTAATTAATATCGACCTCGATGAATTTATAATTCCACGAAGCAACGGTAGCTACATTTGGAGGGATATGTTGAAGATCTTGCCTAGGGCAAACGGATACATGTTTCTCAACACATTCTTCCGAATGGATTGGCCAGATTATGGTACACCTGGAAATAAGTTACTGGTGTCTCGTGGCTTTGTAAGTGACGTTGAGAGTTACAATCTTATAACCTTAAAGAAACTGCAAAGAGAAAACCTAATCCTCCCTAGGGGACATAGAAGCAAGTATATGGTGAATCCGGAAGAAGTTATTAGCATCAGAGTTCATGATATTTGGAAATATAGAAACGAACAAGAAACCATTGGTGTTGATCCCAACATTGGTTTACTTCATCACTATAGAAATTGGTTTAATCCGGAAGTAGGGACGAGGGTAGTGGATACTAGGTTGCTCATTTATCAGGATGAGCTTGTTCATCGAGTTCGAAGCATTTGGTCAAAATTAAATGGTGTCCCTCTCGATCGCTAGCAGCGGGCTGACAGCTACAACTAAAATGTATTTCAGTGTATCAGTTTAATCTCCAAAATGATAAAACAACAAGCTTTTAGATTTGGTGGCATTTCTGTGTCATTTTCAGTGACGGTATAAGTGGCGTTTGCACAACACTTACTTGATGAACTTCATCAGGTGCCATTCTGTTAAACTATTGCAAGTACGCCAGAAAATATAAAGAGTTAGTTTCTAGTAAAGTAATGTACAACATCCCACACATTTTCTAGTAAAACAACGTAGAACATCCCACATATTGTCTAGTACAACAATGTACAACATCCCATACATTGTCTAACACAACAATGTACAACATCATACACATTGTAAAGAACAACAATGCACAAAATCCCACACATCCTCTAGTACAACAATGTAATAGATCCCACACATTGTCTCATACAACAATGTACAACATCCCACATATTGCCTAGTACAGCATCCAACACATTGTCTAATATAGCAATGAAAAACATCCCACACATTGTCTAGTACAACAATATAATACATCCCACATATTGTCTAGTACAACAATGTACAACATCCCACAAATTGTCTAATACAGCAATATACAACATCCCACACATTGTCTAATACAGCTATGTACAACATCCCACACATCCTCTAGTACAACAATGTACAACATCCCACATATTGTCTAGTACAACAATGTACAACATCCCACACATTGTATAGTACAACAATGTATTAACATCCCACACATTATCTAATACAAAAATGTACAGCATCCCACATATTCTCTAGTACAATAATGTACAAAATCCCACATATTGTCTAGTACAACAATGTACAACATTCCACACATTGTCTAGTACAACAATGTACAACATCATACACATTGTCCAGTACAACAATGTACAACATCCCACATATTCTCTAGTACAACAATGTACATCCCACACATTGTCTAGTACAACAATGTACAACATCATACAAATTGTCTAGTACAACAATGTACAACATCCCACATATTCTCTAGTACTAGAATGTACCACATCCCACATATTGTCAAGATATCAATTCTTTAAAATAGGAATGGAGTAATATTAGTTATGAAAAGGTAACATACGACTATGTTACGATCACATAAGGCTATCAGCGGAGTAATCACTATAGTCACTGACATGCTATTATTATACGGAATTTTCTTGTGTAAGTTATTATTATATCCTGATACAATGGAGTAGTCAAACAAACCAGACATATCATAATTCTGCATTCTTTATGGGAAATTAAGCCTTGCTAGTATCATTTAGCACGTCACAAATACTGTTTATCTCGTTAGAACATATTTGTGAAAATGATCAAAGTTTAAATTTTTTAGACATAAAATCTGGTGTATTGATTTACATGTTGTGCTAAGGATCTAGATATTCGAACACATTATGAACTGTTGCCGTAAAAATATTTCCGTATCAATAGGACTGAAAATTTAGTGTTTTTCATTTTCGTTTATGATGTTTTTCAATATTACATCTATATACAATTAAACTGTTTCGTTTCCTATTGTTTTATTCTACATTCCTTTTTCATTTTCAGCATGTGAAACGACAACTTATATTCTTTGTATCCATGATTTCTTACTGCTAACTACAGTTTTGCAAACTGATTATGCTATGTACTGCTCGACTGACGAATAAACCTAGTCTTGTTGAACCCGACTCTCCCGTGACCCATCAGATCTTCCGCATTTGAAGGTCCGACAAACAAATGAGAGAAAGATGGAAATAAATTTCCCAAATATTGCACAAAAGATAATGTATATTGTAGATATTGTTAAAAAAAACTTATAATTCCTATTAGTTTAGTGTATGGTTGATGGGTGTACTGTGGTTTAAAGAGCACACCGCTTGTCTTTAGATGTACAACTGTTAAGAAACTACTAGTTCTGATTTGTCATTTTTGACTTCCTGGACTTCAGAAGTAAATTAGAAATAATAATCAACCCGATAAATTTTCTATATTTTCATTTCTTTCTTTTTTGTGTTAAAATAGATTTTTAATTGTATCTGCATTTTTAGAAATTAGCATTTTCCACTCTAGCAAAATTAATTATCTTAATAACTTGTACAGTAAGTGCAATTTGGACTAGTTCAAGCACATGGGATAAAGCAAATCCTATCAATTGTCTGCTTTAGGCAGCGCGTAGTTTCCATAATATCACATATAATAAAGAAATTTCAGTTACCATGCATGAAAGTAGTATAAATGTATGCCAAGATTATCTCCATCCAGTTTGTTGTAAATGCACCTAATATAAACTTATAACTTTCTCGCTTTCAGAAATACTTAGTAACTGTAGAGAGGAACCTTAAGTAAATTTGTTGAGAAGATGGTGTCTTTCACATTGCCATTTTCACTGGCTGATTGGGACATTTTACCTGCATTGATAGTGGTGCTAAATAATATCATTTTAAGTTTTCAATGCTATTTTAGTTTAAATGATTGCAAAAAATATATACACAAACATTTTAGTTAGGGATGTCTTTGTAGTTTTACTTCTGAGATCGATTATATAAATCAGTGAAGAATATTGTTATTTAGACCTTCCTGTGAGAATGGTCTCACAGAGACACGAGAGTGTCTGGTCGAACGAGACTGAAAATTCGGTAGACAGTCCACATGGTATTGCAAGCATATACAAATAGTAATAATATATAAAAGTCACCAACTTCCTAGAGTCAAGAATCTTGTTCAGACAAAACTGAATTTCAGACCACTACGGTGCAAATCTACCCTCATCGTAGGAAGGTGCTAAATAAAGTTATTTGTTATACTCTTAAGTGCGAAATGTAGAAAAAAATATTTGTAAAATAATTTTCATATCTTTTCATAACTGTTTTTTTTTTTTCATGTGAAAAAGATATCGTTTTGTTTTCATTTATACTCTATAATTGCATATAAGATTAGAAAAATAAGCCACAGTGCTGTAACAGATGCGGAATACCGTCCATGTCACAGATACGATATACCGTCCAGGTTACAGATACGGTATACCGTCCAGGTCACAGATACGGTATATCGTCCAAGTCACAGATGCGCTATACCGTGCAGGTCACAGATGCACTATACCGTCCAGATCACGGATGCGCTATACCGTCCAGGTCACAGGCCCCTTGTGGCCAAGTACGCCAAAGCGCGTGATCACTGCATACTCGCCTCTGTCTGCGTGGATTCAAGTCTCAGGTTCGGCCAATGTGGGTATGTGAGAAAGGTTGCCAGTAGCTTCTCGTGGTTCGTTGGTTCTTTCCGGGGTTTTTCCGGGTTCTTCGTCCACCATTAATACTGGCCGCCATGTACAGCCTATCTTGTGCTGAAAAATGTCGTTAAACCCTACAACAACAATAACCGTCCATGTCACAGATGCGGTATACCTTCCAGGTCATTTGGGAAGTTCGTTAAGTATACCTGACATTTTTTTCTTCACGATAACCATTACGCCTTTTAACTAGACACACACCCTTCGTAAATGCTTCTTAAAATTCACTTGCACGAAGTAGTGAAACACTTCGTTTTTTCCAAAAAAATCAAATATGACACTTCTTTGCAATAATGGGCAGTAATAATTAGGTTAGAAAAACTTTTGCAGCATTTTTAAACATTAACTGTCGCAGTTTTATCACAGCTGCTCTGTAACTCAGCTATTCCTCAATTTTATTTATAACAAAAATAAATTTGTATAAAACTCTTAATATACAGTGCGCCATTAGCTATCGTTTTCTATTCTAGAATGGATAAATATATTGAATAATATATTTATCAATTAAATGGACGAGTAAAACCTTTGGTATCTATTTTTAGGAGTTTTCGTTTGAGATAAAGAAAAAAAAGACGTTTACTTTGTCACGTACAAGCATATCCATTTGATTTTGATCAACTAATGGTGTGCTTAATTGCATCTGTTGTTTTAACAATAATTTTATATATAACGAGAATGAAATAATTACGGAATAAAATAAATTACATATGTTAATGTGGTATAAGTGTTACAGAAGTGGAAAGTTTGAATAATCCATAACAAAATACTCTCCCAACACTTAGCATGTCGAGTGTTACACTGTAGTAGAGGATCAGATACTGCAATCTTATCAAGTACGAAAAAGAACAATCATGTGCAAAAATAGTTTCTTTTTATATAAAAAAAGGAGCCTGACCCGTTCTTATGTACACTTACTTTAGAGACTGATAAATGGTATAGTTGGTAGTGTTCTTAAAGCGATTTATATCGTTTCATGTAATGTGGACCATATAATATATAATTGGAACATACTAGCGATGTTCAAGAGTTAAATTCCTGTGTAATGAGACTTAAACATGAAATACAATACATTATCTACTTTTACAGGATGTTACACGCTGTATACATTGTGTATAAGGTTTTAGATACTAAAGGGCAATGCAAACAAAATGAATGTTGTTGAGTCAGTTATAATGTGTAATAATTATTGCTGGTTTAAATGCTTTGTTTTGTAATTTATGATGACTCACAATGTGTTAAGCGTTTGACTGCTGCATATGTCACGTCTACTGTATAAGTTATCTAGCCCATACAGAATATTTTACGTAGTCACTGATAAAAAAAATCCCTCACCTCTGTTTGTTCTTGCTTCGATAATTTTTTAAAATATATTTGGCATTTTAGTAAATTTTGTCTATATCCTGCTTATTTATTTATCATCCTCAGTAGTGTAGAGGGACAATAGAGCCTCGTGCAGACTTTTATTTTAAATGGGGTGGTGGTGGTTTACACTATACCCTCAAAATTTATTGCCACAAATAGATGAATGTGTTACATTTAGAGGGTTGCATTAGAGCCACAAAACAGAAAATGGAACAGAGTGGGACTGTTTAGCCTCAAGGGAAATGGAACAGGGGTGATATCAACGGTACTGGACACTGGCAGCAATGTTGCAAGTGGCTGACCTCAGTCGGGCGGGACAGTGAATGCGCGTTATTCTAGGGACAATATAAAAAAAGTATAGAGAGACACAGCCATAGACATAAACAAACAAATGTACAAATATGACAAGGGAGAATAGACTCCTTTTCGAGACAATGGAGTGGCCCTGAAAAGGGCCGTATAACTTTATCTAATTTCTCTCCTCCCTTTTTCTTCTTCTCCACCATTTTTGAAGGATATTTGTCTTCTTTTTCTCATCTATGTCCTACTCAACCTTCTCTTTTTTTCCTCTTCTCATTATTTTTCCAGCTTATCATTGTATGCTTTCATCTGTTCTTTTCTCTCCAGATGCTCCTTTATCTCTTTTATTAGCACTCGAAATCTTTCTTTAACCTTCCTCAAATTGTTTACTTCCATGTTGACTTCCATGTGGGCTATAAGTCCCATACTGATTGATTGGTTGATTCTTTCATTAAAGTGGCGAGCACACAGCTGTGCATATGCCACTGGTTAATTTCTGCACCGCGGGATGTTAATTTTTCCTGGGAAAGGAATCAGAGCCATAGCCCCCAGGCATTAATGCACTTAATGAGTGGTGTTAATTTAGCCGTCAGGTCGCGGAATAATAAGTTCCAAGCTACCTGAATGATAAGCTGTCCTGAGTGGGAATAGATCCAAACACACTCATGTTTTAGTCTGTCTCTACCTTATTGGGAGTAGTACCGTCACACACTCATGTTTTAGTCTGTCTCTACCTTAATAGGAATAGTACCATCACACACACATGTTTTAGTCTGTCTCTACCTTATTGGGAGTAGTACCGTCACACACTCATGTATTTCGTTGTCTAGAGTATTTAGTTGGTAAGGTATTAATGCACACAACGCACACTGTTAATTTTTGTTGTCAGGTCGAGGAAACCGAGGACGCAGGCTAGGCAGGAAGGCACCAATCCGCATTACGATACCCTTTGTCTCTAAGGTGTTTTTCTAAAGATTTCCGTAATGCACGGATTTAGAATTTTTAAAAACGTAATCTGTGATGTTTTGTTATTGTTTTAGTTGGTGCGAGGTAGGAACCTCAGATGACAACCTTGTGTATAGCTTTCTACTTTTGGTTCTAGTATTCCAGTGTTCCTGCCACTTTTTGTTGATGTAGATATTAGCAAAACTTTGGGCTTCTGAGATGCTATTCGTTAGTGGGGCAGGGTTTGGGTCTCTAAGTTTACTTTTTGCGACGTTGTTAGCTTGTTCATTACTAGGGATTCCTATATGCGAAGGTATCCACATAAATTCTACGATCTGTTTTTTTAGTGTATAGTTCTTGAAGCAGGTGATAAGGAATTTTTCGTTTGATTTAGTGTTATGAGTTCTTATTGATCTACTTACACTAAGAGAGTCGCTGATGATTATTGATTTTTAGATGTTGTTATCTTTAATTTATTTTAATGATTCAATGAGAGACCAGATTTCTGTTGTAAATTTAGAGCAAAGGTCTGGTATCCATCCATACTGCAACCTTTCTAGCATTTTCTCCACCACGCCTATGGTATCCACTACTCCTTGCAACTTATTCATTTTGTCGACGTGATTAGTAGCCATGTTTTATTATTCAATGTTGAATGGCGCGAATTACGAATGCTACAATTTATATGTCTCAAGTACGGACGTAAAGCAAAATATCCCCTCTTACCAACTACCCATATCACTTACTAAACAATCCACAGGGATGAGAGAGCTAACCTAAAATATTTTTTAAAACAAAATAACACACTAATACTAACAAAACCTCTAAACTTTTCTATTAATACATAGCTGGAGAGGGAAAGTTTTTTTGTATACAAAACACCCCATTACCTATAATCACATAATCAAATGAGTTAGTGTTTATAGTCATATTACTCCACATTCACAAAATAATTGGATAGCATGAGGTACAATGCACAAAGTATTGTGGGGAAACAAATTAATGGAATTGTCACTGGGTAAAGTTAACTACAATTGTTTGTTCATATTTCCAGAGTTCTGCTGTCCGAGTGGTCACTGGAGGTCAGAAGAGTATTTAAAAGAATTGTTGTTGCTGCTGTTATTTTGATGGTGTGTGTTGGAAAGGTGACTGACGATGGCTGGAAGGCTCTCGTTGCTACCGTTAGAGAATTTCAGGGAACGATTGGGGAGACGGTAACCGATGAAAATGCTCAGTAAAATGGTCCACATTTGTTTGTCTCCTTGTTGCAAACTCAAATTGGCAATGTAAGCACCGATGACACAATACACTTCAATGATGTGGCAGAAAAAGACGATTTGTTTTAGGTACACGTTCTTCACACACCCACAAGGGTAGCTTTTGTAAATCTTGCACAGAAAAACTGGGTTAAGGGATGGTCTCTGGTGTGGTAGTTGAGGCTATGTTGAAGAACATGAGGCTCACTTCTTTGTATAGTCGGTGACTTGCGAAGAGTCTTTCCAAGAGTCACAGCTCGGTGGATATCCTTTCCAATGTATTTTGACTTCTTTGACACGACGTTTGCCCGCTTTTAATGTTCTTCGATCCAATATGATTCAAATTGTCTTCTGTTTTGCTTCACTTTGTCTTCTATTTTGGTCACTTGTTGTAACTCGAGCAAGTAAAACGTTCCCTTTAGCACTTCCACGTTCATGTTTTCCAATTTATAGACGGCAGGATGATGCTACGCATTCGTCCGATGACACAAAACAAATCGCTGGTCCACTTGGGTAAGTAACCTTTGTCGAATGTGCGTTTGGTTTTGCGAATGCGTACCCAATCTCCCATTATCAACACTTCACCTTTCTTGAGGACAGCCACAGTTGGGGACTTACCAAACATGCGCTCAAAGACGGTCACTTCGTTGTAGGGAGTCACTTCATGGAAGGCACATTCGATGCTCCGATTGTAATATTGGTTGTATGCTTGGATCAGTTGCGGTAAGACATCGATGTACTTGAGAGTGTGTTGCGTGCATTGTTTCCACATTCGTTCTTTCAATATACATTGAAAACGTTCCACGAGGATGGCTTTGGTTTAGGGATTTTCGATGGTGAAGAAATAAATGTCTCGTTTAGAAAGCTTGTTTCAGAAATTATGTGACTTTGTCGGCTTGCCATCGAAGAAGGTCACGACCACTTAATTTCATCACCAGCTTTAGGGCTCGCAGTAAGTCCTCAATTTAGAAGTTAATGGCGAGACCCATGCAAATTTGAAAAAGACGTCGACGACACAAAACAAATATTTTGTAACTATGATTGTAGGTATCCAAATGAGAGACATCGGCTAAATCGGATTGTCTTTGACGATTGATGCATCTACTCGGGTGCGATTTCTGGAAATTTATTTGAATGGGTTTATGTACGGTATATGTGGCTTGTTCTTGTAGCCATCGTTGTACTTGAGGTAAACGGACATTTTTGAGTCTTGTTTTGGCGGCACCATACAATTTCTGAATTCGTTCGTAACCCTCACGATAGGATGGATCGTAGCAAATGCTATCGAACATATTCTCCATTGTGACATTTTTAAATAAGTCACCACTCTTCATAAATGGGGCGAGGTGATGGTTTGGAAACGGCTTTACGTGTCTGACGTGCCTTGGGAGAAGTCGAGGGTAGTGGTGGTGGTAATGGGATGGCTTTTGTCTTGCTATATTTTTCAATTCAGGTTTCCCTTCTTCCTTTTTCACTTCTGTCGAAGGAGGAGTTGTCTTTTTAACCAAGGCTTTGAGTTCTTCTCGTTGGGGTGTTGGGGAATGGGTCAACAACGACGCTGCAGTGTTACTAGGAATGGGGGCTGCTGACGGTGTTTGAAAAAATTCTCGTGCCTCTTCGTCTTCAAGCATCAGTGGGGCTGCATCTGTCTTGGTCTCGAAGGTGTAGTGTTATTGATAGTGGACTTTTCATCAGGGTCTTGAAATCTTTCATAGTCGATGGAGCTGTTTCGTTTAAAGTTTTCTAGTGAAAGAGTTAAAGTCGCTGAAACACTTGACCGCCCCGTTGCGATATTTTCCGTTTTTGACAAATCTCTGAGATCCATCAAAAATTGCAATTCGTTTTTACCTGGAAAATCTCTATGAAATGAGGATTTCGGAGGTAAATGCGGGGTCAGTTGTTTTTACTATTTGGTGAGAACGTGTCGATGCCTAGCTAAGAATTCTTTCTGATGTCTGATGTTGAGGCAAAGGTTTCGTTGCTTTCAAGGCATTGATGACGTATTTGGAAACAGCTTGAATGATTTGTTTTTACATGGGTAGAGGGGATTTTAATAGGAAGAACAACACATATAATATCTGGCTAAACGATAAGGCAGTCCTATCCTTTTATTTTCTTTTGGGGTTGAAGATGAATGGCTTCTGAGAGGTGACATCCATGCGAATTCCGGTCTCTTGCATACAGTTCAGGCAAGTTTTAGGGGCCAAACATCCACCACATTTCGAACCACATCGCTTGTGTTACTCTCCATTGTTACAGCAATAGTCACATTTCTCATAGTAATAATTGTATCCCATTAATCTGATGATATTGGTAATGGCGTTAAAATGTTTATCATGATGATAGACGTGGATATATGTTCAGTATTTGAAAGTTTTGCTTCGAAACAACAGAGGTCCGCGCAGTTCTTGCGGGTGTACTTTTAAGGTGTAGCGTTTGGCCAAAACGTCTGGCAATTCTTGTATGTCAAGAATGAAGCAGAGTATGTTCTAAAGATAGGCCAGCTTGTAGTAACAGGAGTTCTGCTACTATTCGTTGTTTGGCTCGGTCCGATTGCCGAATAGTTTTCCAGACCATATTCTGCCGTGTCGTTCTTGTTTGCATACGTCCGTCCCACAACGATGGCTCGGATTAAACACATCTGATCTTGATAGTTGGTAGTTTGGACAATGCTGGGCCTGATGCTACGGTGGTCGTCCACTAAAACACCTTTTCGCGTTATCATGTCCTTTGGGAAAAGAAACTTGGGCCATCTACAGTGTCGCATTCCATCGGTGATCTGAAACTTGTCATTGGACGGGCTATACATTTTGAATCTTGTAGATGACTTTGGATGGTGTCATTTCTGATGTTCTGCTAAACTAGATCCAAACGGAGGAATGTCGTGATAAATTGAAAGTGTAAATCAATGGTCTTCGTTGGGTTGACATTGCCGTTTCAGAATCTCACATATTGGTGTTGAACTGTTCAGCTTTCTCCAACGGAACATGGAGTTTAAATCATTAAATTTCACCTTGTAAATGTAAGTCGTAGTTTTAAATATTCTATAGGAGCATTTATCCGGCTCTCTAACGTGGTATCACTTTTCAGGGTTTAATGGTGGTGAACTTTTGATTGTGGAAGACTCTATGGGTCTGGATTCTTTTTTCTCATGTCATCTTCAAAATCTCTGCCAATTTGAGCCAATACTTCAGATACTGTGCTAGGCGATAGGTTACGTATCAGCTTTTTACTTCTCCTTTCTCTGCGAAATGATGCGATCGTTTCAGCTTGATTGCAAAATGTAAAGTGACTACATTTTTAACGCCATTATTATAAGGCCAGTATCTTGCCTATATACATGATCAGTGTATTCCATCAAAGTGTTAATTTCACTTTCAATCCCACCAGAAATACGGAAGAGCCAAAACAGATCGAATTTCTGATCAGAGCTACGAGAGGTGTCATGCGGATATTTTTTTTTCAGAGAGCCGATGGACTACATTTCCTCCTTTCGAGATAAAATGCACGATACTTGCTATATTTGTCATAATAAAGTTCATTGTTCTTCTGAATGTCCACAACATCAAAGCACAACAGGCGAAGAATGAGACAAAGGCCAAGATGCCTGTTATCATTGTCAAGAAAAAGGACACTGGTTTTCATACTGCCCAAAGAAACAACAGAAGTAGACAGGTTGAAGAGGTAAAAAATCAGACTCTTCCAGAAAGAAAAGAAAGAGACGAAAAGACAAGAAGAAAGTAAGGAAGAAGTAAGGAAGAAGAGGAAAAACCCGTGACAGTGAAGAAATTCAATAAAAGGGGAGACTGTAAAGACAAAGAAATCTGAGCTTTCCAAAGTGTTGCGTTGCGAAATTGGATTGTAGATTTGTACAACAGAATAGACCAAAAATAAATAATGTGTCTCTTGGTTTTGATGTTTTATAATAAGGAGTTATACTCTTGTACTCACACACTTTCATCATGGGCAAAAAATGAAATTTTGAGTTTTAATTGATTTTGGCAATGACTGCTATCTCTTTTCAAAAGAGATGGGTGGCTCAAAAAATGTCTATTGGGTGTTTTTCATATATATATATATATATATATATATATATATATATATATATATATATATATATATATATATATATATATATATATATATAAGTCAGAAATGGGAAATAATTAGCTTTAACCACATTATATCTTTGTCTACGTCTGGACCTGCTACTGTCGATGATTTATTTGAAATAACTATTATTGCTATCTTAGGTGTAGTAGGTCTGTGGATTTGGTAGGAGTATTTGGCTCGAGAAGCCCTTGTTCTCTTTCTTGGGTCATATTATAAAGAAGTCTGATACATTTGTTTCAGACCTTCAAAATGTACAAGAGTATCGACACCGTTTGACATCCACTATCCTCCTTTTCTCCTAGACCGTGTTTCTTCTCTGCTTCTTCTTCGTCCTGTCGTTTTCTTCTTGTCTCTTCTCGCTGTTGCTGTTGAATGAAAAAGGCTTGTTCTGCTGTTTCAAAAATATCTCTAATTGTTATATTATTATTCTGTTTGTTGCTGTTTAAACTCTTCGACGTGCGGTAAGGACGGAGAAGTTGCTTAATGTGCTGGTACAAGAACAAATTCTTGTGAAGAAGAGAAAAAATCCACTATTTTTTCCAATTAAAATCTTTATATTCTCTTTGGTAGCTATTTCAATGCTATCACCTCTCGTTTCCATAGCCAGTGAACCTCAATTAATCGTTTTCGTAGTTACCGTCATGTTCTAACTCTGTTGCATGGATTCAGTGCGGCTGTGTAAGGAATGTGACGTCACATGTAGCTCTCTTCGGAATGAAAGACAGACTCCACATTTTGACTAAATTTTGTAACGCGTGTTAGGATTGGTTTAAGAACTCAATCTGTTTCGATCCACTATTCTGCTATAAATAACTGCGTTTCACTTCATTCCCTTAACCTGTTCTCGTCACAAGATGTGGACTAACTTAGAATCGTCTACCCTCCTATCATCAAAGATGTTCCATCCAACTATCCCATGTATGTCAGATGATCATTGGCAATTACCCAGATCACAGGCACAGCCCTTTCTAAACGAAGACTTTATGTGGAGAGGCAAGGCTCTCTGAAGATAATCTTAATCTCCGGTTCAGTGGTCTGACGAAGTTTGAGTAAGAGAAGAAGATCCGTGCGACGCCCTGTATGTTAACTGAATGGTGTTAACAGAATAAAAAACACCAAAGGCTCTTTGCAGGGCCACTCCAGTGTCTCGAAAAGATATATATTCTCTCTTGTCATGTTTGTGTATTTGGTTGTTTGTATATGTCTATGTCTATATCTCTATACATGTTTATATTCTCCCTAGAGTAACGCGTATTCACTGTTCCGCCCGACTGAGGTCAGCTGCTTGCAGCATTGTTGCCAGTGTCCAGTACCGTGATGTCACCACTATTCCATTTCCCTTGTGGCTAAATAGTCACACCCTGTTCCATTTTCTGTTTTGAGGTTATAGTACAACCCATTAAATTTAAAATAGAATTCAACACGAGGCTCTATCTTCCCTTACACTACTATTCTCTTTTTATTACAACAAAGATCATTTAAAATTTCATCGGTTGTTTTGTCAAGTCTGATAGACGTATTTATTTTTTCCCTTTTAAATCTTATTTCGAATGATACAAAATTGAATGCTTCATTTGTGTTTCATTTATCTAATTTGATTATACTTTCCTGCACAATATTTCACAGCTCTAGTCATTGTATGCTTTCTTTCTGCTAGCGGATTCGATGTTGTTTCCATAAAAAATTGTATATGTTCTTTTAGATCCCAAATGTCCCTTGCAATGTATGGAGAACAAGAACACAACTTAGAAGGGGAAACTATCTACATAAGTTAAAACTGAGTCAATGAGTAATTCACTAATATGATCTAAAAGTTAGAGTCTAAATTTACATCACTGAATTCTAATTTAATTTGCTAATTTGTATAAATAGCAAATCTATACGTAACTAACTGGATGACCTTGTCATTTAAAACAACGTTTAATTATAAAGAAACCAAAAAGATCATGTAGCTATAGCTAAAAAAAATTGATGTTTAAAAAACACTTTGCGAAATCGTCGAAATCACGTGTAAAAAGAGTCATGAACAAAAATTTGCATACGAATTCAAGAAAAGAGATGATTCGTGCACGTTATGTAAATGATCGCCGAGTAAATCGATTACTCCGTGGACGTTGAAAAATATAACACGAAAAGTTAGAAAAATTGCAGCATGCGAATTTTAAAGATTTGTTCCATCCAGTCTATGAATCCGCATCTAAAGTCCATGATATGTAAAAGAGTGAAAAATAAGAGTTTAGCTCACTGGTGTAAATATTATAATGCATGAGAGCATCAAAATCAGGCGATTTTGTCCAATTAAAAATGTAAAGAAATGATTAAAAAAACTTGAAAGAGAAGTATTGCTGAATTAAATACAAAGATTCTGACATGGAAAGTATGAACGAATAATCGAATAAATCTAGACTACAAATATTGAAATGCACCAACAGTTAAATAAATAAAAATAAGCTGAAATATTTGATTCAAAATGTTAAATTTCAAACCGATAATGAAAAGATTTAGCCCATATAAATCAAAGGACTGTTTTACACATGACGAATATGTGTCATTAATAGCAACATATAACAAACACATTAAGCGAGAAAGTGACAGAGGAATGCACTAAGTTAATTTAATGATGAATGAGAGTGATTACCATACAATGATCAGATTAAAGCAATGATATATTGAAAGACAACACTAGTTTAAAGGAAGGCTGTAGGCTATAAGAAGTAAACTATATTGTTTTTTATATAAAAAGCAAAACATTATTCAGTAGTCGTTCACGTTTCTAAAAAGATTAGCTTCAGACAATTTGCTTTAGCTGACACAAAGAAAATATTTCATTCTCACGCGGTAATTGTAAGATCTTGAGATCTACGTGTTCTTCAATTGAACCACTTTGACAAAGCCTATCAGAAGTAAACTGTAGAAAAACATTACTCAGTAGTTGTTTAACTTTCAATAAAGATTAGTTTCAGACAAATGGCTTTAATTGATACAATAAAATAGAAGAAAGAGTTGGGAATTAGTCTGCTAATTTCCGGTTAGTATGAAACAAAATCGACAGAGATACAGTATTAAATAAACTTTTCGATGAATTAAAGAGTTTATTCAAGCATAAAATCACCGTCGTCAATAAGAAATGAGTGCTTGGAACTGCTCAGACCAATCTCATATACGGAATTACTTGCTCGAAACAAAAAACGCCCCTTACCAAATAAACAAGAAACTTTTGTAGTTTTGTAAAAAAAATAGCTATAACATATTACTCTTATAGGCAGTTAATTCATCAATAAATTCTCTTATGAATAATTAACGAAGACTAGCTATGTACAGTTTAGCTAGACACGTTCATTCCTTTGATAAATATCCGATACAATTAGAGGAGATTCATAAATTTGATCACGAGTTCGATATCCCTGTAAATGTTGGTTACATATTAATAGAAGCAGAAAATGGGTTTATGTTAAAGGAAATTGAGAGAAACTATTTTATTTGGTAAAAATAATTGAAATAGTGAAAACAACGATGATATGCATGTGACTTTAACTGCTAGTACAACGAAGGAAGGTGTCTTTGTGTAAACATTAAGGACAGCTTGAAATTATGATCATAACAAAGTAAAAAACTTTAACCGTTTAGTATAGTTTCAAGATGTATTTATTTTCACTACAAGCTCCATTCGTCATTTAATGTGACTTTGAAAGTGTTATGGAATCATGTACACAACCAACATTACATAATCAAATTAGCTAAAACACTCCGTCAGGGTTTTTTATGTAGCCCATATAAAAAAAACAATGAATACAAGTCAATTCTTTACAGTTATCCTGTTTGTATTAAGTGTTTTATGATGATCCTTGTAAAGTCAAAAATTTGTTTGTCAATAATTAAATTCATAAAAAACAATGTTTATTTCAACTAAGATTTATCACAAAGTTTGTAACCATAATAGCCATTAAATATTGAGGTACTGCTCATAAACATTGTAATTTAAATTTAAGGTAAACAAAATTCATAAAAGTATTCCCTAAAACTTTTCAGGTTACAACATTAACCTATTTATCAAGTAGCTAAGAAAACAAGGTCATGACTATGTGGTGACAGTCATACCAAAAAAGACGATAATTTATGAGTTCATGGAAAATTGAGATGATTGTAATAAGAGTCGTATTTGCTATATCTACGTCAGTAAACCACTAGAGGAGCTTGCAAAAGTATAAAGTATAGAAAACCAAGAGACATTATGTGCGACCAAAATATGTGATAAAAGATACTTATTCCTTTTGACACATTTGGTAGTTTTGATAGGTTTAGTGAGACAGTCATACATAACAACATAATACCCATCTTTATTCAGCTCCGTTGTATGAAGTAGTTATTAACAATCCATAACAGCTGTATGGAATATTTAACTTTAACATGTTCGATGATCTCCACATCTATTGTGTCAAGAATGATACATAAATAATGTGTGACATTTCAACGATTTTAGAAACGTTTTAAACAAACACTATAAACCTGATACCGCACAACATTATAGCACACCATAAATAGACCCCGATCAGAGAAATGTCTCAAGACACCAGGTGTATAAATTTAACTATTGATAGAATATGGCGTGTTCCTAATTATCACTGGATTTATTAGATAAGGGATTAAAATACGCGAGTTGGAATTATGAATTTCACACGATGAAGATAAAAAACTAAGCATAAACGAAGTCCCGTTTAGTAAATATCTAAATTATTGTTCATGTTTGGGTACCATAACATCTTGTATGAATTGGCGATGCTTCAGGCAGGCAAGCAAGAGGAGAATGAAAGTGTAGAAAATGTTGTTATAGAATTCTGACAAGAATGACATAGGCCATGTTTTAAAAAAAAACAAACAATGAATTTGAATATTTTTAGACAGTTGTGAGAACACTTTAAAAATTGTCCTTTAGTTCCTGACGAGCTTGTGTCTGATAAAGATTAGGTAATCGAGCTTCAAAAACTATTCACAGAGCAAGGTAATGCAACCAATACAACAATACCCCAATTTCTATTTACAATGAATAACACGGAGAAGACCAAACTAATAAATTCAGAAACATAATGTTGATGAATAACAGTGGTTTAAACCATATATTGAAATCTTTACAGAAGGCAAGTAAAGTTTTTGAAAAGGAATCCTTCAAACGATTAATATCTCAGATGAAAAATCTGAGGAAATAAACAATTATCCCAAAACGAACTTGTTTAGATCTTACCTTCATTAAGAGTAAAACGTAATGACAGACAAAGCCCGCTTTGTCAAGCTATGAAAAAAGACAAGATATGGATAACAAAGTAAACTTTATTGCACTATTTGAAAAGGGACGCTTTACATTCAATGACAGTTAAAAAGAAAATAGTAATTAGTTCATGACATGGGTATTTTATTTAAAAAGACTTTGTGCCGGAATATATTTGTATTAATGGAAAACGTTAACGATTTAACAAAAAAAACTGCAAACGTTTTCCTTAACTTGTGCACGTGTTTATTGAGTTAGAGAGGTGCAAAACACATACATAGAGCTTGCGAAAATGAGGGATACATAGGAACAGTTATTATAAATTCTTGAAGAAGTTTAGTACAACGTCGCCATGTCGAATCCTAAAACAAATAAACAAGGGTCCCTTGAAGGTATTGCCGCTTCTACTGGCGGTAAGTAATTTCCATGAATTCAAGACAAGACCATTTGTTCTCTATAACTAGTGAGTGTTGAAGCCACTGATATTCTTGTGCAATAAAATATTTAAGTTAGCTGCTGCAACTGACATACTGGATGCCAACTTGACACAGTTTACAGTTAAGACCAAGGCATCATACAAAGTCTTCTGGTGTAAACCTCCTGTTGATATGACTTTCCATGTTGGAGGAGCAATAATGACAAAAATTCTTAAGGAACCATAGTAGCAATATTCGATATTCGATTGGCACAATTTCTTTTTATACCCACTAGGCATCATAGAAGGCTTTAAGGTGAAAACACGATGTCGCTATGACCAGCCATAGAGGAGAAGTAGTGGTAGTTGGATGTTCAAGTGGACATTGTGTCAGTCATATGAGAAGTACGATCGGCTCCATTGGAACCATCTGGACATCGGTGAAAAACCTATGTTGCTATGGCTTTTCGTTCAAGATGTGTAGTGATAACAAGATTTAAAAGATAGACAATGTGGTGGGAATATTAAATGTCTGAGTGATACCATTATGACCAATTATATGTCATAAAGAACTTGTTTAATAAAGAAATCAAAGTCCATACGACAACCCATTCACCAAACATAATTTATAGATGGTCGCTGGTGTGGTCAATTCAACTTCAGATAACACCATCCTTGTTTTGCACCAACCATACATTATAAGAAGTCTTATTCAGAAACCCTTATGATAATATTTCTTTTCATTCCAGATGATTAGCAATAAAAATATTATCTAGATGAGAGATGTGGCGGCCATATCAGACATCAAATCGGCAACATTTTCATTTAGGACCAACTAGACATCGTGATATGTCTTCTATTAAATATCCCATGGCAATATTACTATTCAGTTTGGAGGATTACCAAACACAATATTGTCAAGTTGTCCAGGGAGGCGCAAAATATCATATATCAGATTACCACCTTTTTCATATAGGACCAATATAGGACCAACCTGACATCATAAGAACTCGTCTGGTGAAAACGTTATGGAATATATCACATTTCTTTCATGAGAAGAAGCGATGACAAGTTTGTTTTGTTTAGACAATTCGATATCTGATCGGAATTTTCGTTTAGAACCAACTATACATTAAAAGATGAATTATGGTTTAAAGCCCATGTGGGTATGAAAATTCATTCAGGAAGCAGCCATCAAACCAGCACCTTTTACATTCTGGACCAACATTACATTATGAGAAGTATTCAGTTGATAATCCCATGACATATCGCATTTTGCTCAAGAGAAGTAGTAATAACAAGATTTTCAAGATGGCCACCGTGGTTCCTACACTGGTCATATCATCAGCACCATTTTCGTTTAGAACCAACTATACATCATAACTTTATTTCTGGTGTAAATTCATTGTTGATATGAGCATCCATTCAGGTGGACTAGCAATAACAAGATTTTCAAGATGGCCGCTATAGCAGCTATACTGACATCAGAAAAAGACCATTCTCATTTAGGAATAATAAGAAGTCTTTTAATGAAAACTCCATGTTGAAATAACTATCCATTTATTAAGAGTAGTAATAGCGAGATTTTCAAGGTGATCACTGTGGGCAGTAATATTGTATTTCTGAGTGGACCCATTTTTCATTTAGGACCAACGCTATCATAGGATGGTATATGCAAAGTTTCATGGCAATCATACAAGAAGTTTGGGAGGAGTAACGGTAACAAACCTGTCTTAACGGATGGACAACTAACAATAGACCATTCCATAAGTTCTTGTGTATGACCAGTACATCTCAAAATCATTAGTCAAATCAGATGTAGATGTTGTAAGCCAAGGGTTTACATAAGGGGCTATGACATTAATACGGTCGTAAAAATAGATGAGTACTACTCTCAGTAAATATTCACGAAGCCATCCTTTAAATAATTGTTTTAAAGCTATGTAATGACTCAATTATATCATGTATCAAAACAAAAAAATTATAAAATAAAACACAAAAGACTAAAATAGACTCCATAACATTAGTACAGTAGATACAAGGAGGCCAAGCAGCTCATTATTAAAAATACTTTTGATTTGTATATTATTTCGCATTTTTTAACGCAAAGATTTAGCATGTGTGCCGTAGTGCATCGTTCGTTCTCCATTCAATAAACATAGCTACACAACAGATTCTTTACAACTCCGTTTCTTATCACCTTAGGCCATTACGATGTAGAATTATCGAACATATATGTGCCTGATAAGACTGCACTAGCTAATTGTTCAGGCTATATTTTGTTGTGGATTTTGGACAATACACATCGCGTTTTTCTTGCTACAGAGTAGCTGTAATAAAAATTTAATATATTTAACACTTCTTTGACATCTCTCCGCTATTGCAATTTACCTCATTTAAATTTAATCTGCTCGGACCATTCTTAGATATATTTTTAAGTTAACATTTTTCAGAAAGGTGCAATAAAAAAAAACATTTCAGAAAGAACCCATTATATCAATTCTAGAGATTTCAGACAATCAGAAAAAAAGACCTCATATGATTCGGACAGTGGAAACGGTTATGCAGCACAGAGATGTGTAATATTTGTTTCCTTATAACAATATAAATAAAACTGTTTTGTATTATATTCGGAGGATCACTATACACAATACATATATGTTTTTTGAGACAGGTAAGGAAGGTAAATACAGAGCTCTAATCGTCACCTAGAATGAAGGAGATTTCTTTCTCGTACCATGAGGATGGGTGTAATATATCCAACATATAAACAAGATCAATACAAGGTCGATCGCAGCCAAACAATACAAATTATTTAAATATTTTATTTCATGCTTCTCCTTTCTCAAAAGCCGATTTTTACCAGTTTTATAAATTTGTTCTTTGCGAGCCTAAATATCATCATACTACCAAACTCCACCCAAATCATCCAGTCTGACATGTTCAATTTCTAGAAATATTTGTAGTGTGGTCTAAATATAGCATTTGTTTTAAACAAATTTCGTACGAATTTTAAAAATGAGAGCAGATACCCTATACTGTAAATATGTCACGTGTGTACATGATTGTTCATCTTTTCGGGTGGGGAGTGGTCTAATACACTTATTGGTAGATCATTTTTTATTCACTGTCGTCTCCTAGAGACACATGGTCATTGCAAGTATGTGCTCTCTACAGTTTACGTTACCAGCCCTCGAGAAAACTATGAGTTGACTGTGGGCATTTGCAAAAAGTATTATGGCGACTTCTTTGCCGGTCTGTTGATTTGTTAATATGAATGCCTTAGAAATTATGTATTTATCGGGAAACTCCACACCTTATTTAAATGCAAAATCTTCTGCCAGTTGTTTACAATATACGCGCGTGAACTCCCCTTTTTATTGACTATGGTGTATCGATATTTAAACTATTTTCCTTACAATGATTCACAAAAGTTTAAAGAAAAGGGAGCTTTAAAATCAGTTACATTATCACTGATTATTTTGGTCACAGGTAAAATAATTTTTTATCTGGCTGCATGGCTTATGCACTTTTGATATTAACAATTGGTAATGGAGTCTATCGTGTACTAATGGTTCAATAATCTAAATGTGTGGATTGCACCTGTAACGCTATGGGTAATATTATCGTCTATCTTGAAACATCTTGACATGCAGTTATGATCGTAATATACAACTATATTACGTGTTCATCTATATTATGTAAAGAAATTCAACACGAACTCATGATAATAAAGCAAAGTACATATCGGCTACTTATGTTAAAATGTATGGAGCGTATTCTACAATACAAATCAGGTCCCCTTTCCTGCCTAAAATCTGTAAGGAGTAACGAATGTTTGAAACTTTAATTTCTTTTATTTGTTTTTACTTTTATTTATTTTTGTTTACTTTTTTTGATAGAGAGGGGAGAGGGAGGAGAGAGAGAGAGAGAGAGAACTGAACGTAAAAAAAACTTGACTTGATTGATATGTTGACCGTACATTCATTTTGTTTATCAACACAAAAAGATACAACTTTTGTTTAAAAGTAAGACAAACAGGCGAACTGTGTGTAGTATATTGATCGTCGATCCTCATTGGTACTCCAATTTTAAGAAGAGTAAAAGGATTCTAGCTTTTAAAGAGAATATTACGGTGGGAATGTCACTTTTAGTATCAATGTGAATTTACCATTTGGGTTCCATATTGTGCGTTTCTGTCGTCAAGATGAGGAATCTTATAGTAAAAATATGTCCTTCGGTATTTCATCACGAGTCTTTCTGGATGGAAAAGTGTGAAATTTTAACAGGTTGGGTCTGTTTGGATGGGAAATGTTCTGGAGTTTGTATGGTGTCCAAAGTAAATTAAAGATTCTCACCACACGATTGCTAAAGTAATGTCACCTGTGCAATGGTTTAGCAAACACTACTTGTGCGCTGTAGTGCATCGTTCGTTCTCCATTCAATAAACATATCTACACAACAGGTTCTTTACAATTCCATTTCTTATCATCTTTGGCCATTTTGATGTAATATTGTCGAACACATGCCAGACAAGACTGCACTAGCTAGTTGTTCAGACTATGTTTTGTTGTGGAACTTTGACAATACAAACAGATCATCGCGTTTTTTTTTGCTACAGAGTAGCTGTAATAACAATTGAATATATTTAACGAAAGGTGCAATAAACAAAAAACATTTCAGAAAGAACCCATTATATCAATTCAAGAGATTTGAGACAATCGGACAAAAGACCGAAGTTGTTTCATACAGTGAAATATTTGTTTCCCTATAACTATATAAATGATACTGTTGTGTATTGTATTCGGAGAATCACTATACACAGTGCCGATATGGTCTTTGAGACACGTAAGGAAGATAAATACAGAGTTCTAATTGTCACCTAGAAACAAGGGGATTTCTTTCTCGTACCATGCCGATGGGTGTAATATATCTGGCATATAAACAAGGTCATAACAAGTTCGATGGCAGCCAAACAATACAAATTATTTACATGTTTTTTTTTTAGCTGCTATTTTCTCAATAACCTATTTTTACCAGTTTTATCAATTTGTTTTTTGCGAGCCTAAATATCATCATGCAACCAAATTCCACCAAATCATCCAGTCAGACAAGCTCTATTTCTGGAAATATTTGTAGTGTGGTCTAAATATAGCATTTATTTTAAACAAATTTCGTATGAATTTTAAAAATGAGAGCAGCTACCATATACTGTAAACATGTCACGTGTGTACATGATTTTCGGGTGGGGAGTGGTCTAATATTTATTGGTAGATCATTTTTTTATTCACTGTCGTCTCCTAGAGACACATGGTCATTGTAAGTATGTGCTCTCTACAGTTTACGTTACCAGCCCTCGAGAAAACTATGAGTTGGCTGTGTGCATTTGCAAAAAGTATTATGGTGACTTCTTTGCCGGTCTGTTGATTTGTTAATACGAGTGCTTTAGAAATTATGTATTTAGCCGGAAACGCCACACCTTATTTGCTAAATCTTCTGCCAGCTGTTTACAATATATGCTCGGGAACTTCCCTTTTTATTTACTATGGTGTACAGATCTTTAAAATATTTTCACCGCTATTTATTTGGAATACCACAAAATTGTCATTGCCACAATTAACAAAAGTTAAAAGAAAAGGGAGCTTTAAAATCAGTTACATTATCACTGATTATTTTGGTCACAGGTAAAATAATTTTTTTATCTGGCTGCATGGCTGCTGCACTTTTGATATTAACAGTTGGTAATGGAGTCGAACGTGTACTAATGGTTCAATAATCTAAATGAGTGAATTGCACCTGTAACGCTTTAGGCAATGATCGTCTATCTCAAAACATCTTGTCACGCACTTATGTTCGTAATATACAACTATATTACGTGTTCGTCTATATTATGTAAAGAAATTGAACACGAACTCATGATAACAAAGCTAAGTACATATCGGCTACTTATGTTAAAATGTACGGAGAGTATTCTACAATGCAAATCAGGTTCCCTTTCCTGCCTAAAATCTGTAAGGAGTAACGAATGTTTGAAACTTTAATTTCTTTTATTTATTTTTACTTTTATTTATTTTTGTTTACTTTTTTTGAGAGAGAGAGAGAGAGAGAGAGAGAGAGAGAGAGAGAGAGAGAGAGAGAGAGAGAGAGAGAGAGAGAGAGAGAGAGAGAGAGAACTGGACGTAAAAAAACCTTGATTGATATGTTGACCGTACATTCATTTTGTTTATCAACACAAAAATACAATTTTTGTTTAAAAGTAAGACAAACAGGCGAACTGTGTGTAGTATATTGATCGTCGATCCTCATTGGTAATCCAATTTTAAGAAGAGTAAAAGGATTCTAGCTTTTAAAGAGAATATTACGGTGGGAATGTCACTTTTAGTATCAATGTGAATTTACCATTTGGGTTCCATATTGTGTGTTTCTGTCGTCAAGATGAGGAATCTTATATTAAAAATATGTCCTTCGGTATTTCATCACGAGTCTTTCTGGATGGAAAAGTGTGACATTGTAACAGGTTGGGTCTGTTTGGAGGGGAAATGTTCTGGAGTTTGTATGGTGTCTAAAGTAAATTTAAGATTCTCACCAAACGATTGCTAAAGTAATGTCACCTGTGCTCCACGAGTACTTCAGACACAGGCATAGGGCAATTGACTTTTGCAAAACTCACATGCCCTGATTCGAATTACATTGCCTTTAAAGGACCCTATTTTCTTTTCTATAATATTAATATAGCATATCATGTGCTGAAATATTGTGTTCAAAGCACAAAGCCAAAACTAAACTTTACCATATTTTCCTCCAGGTCTTGATGTCAACCATTTTTCAATTACTCCAGTATTCATCTAATATTTTAGGCCCAGTGTGGTCTCTTTTTTAAAAATTTCACTTGCCCTTACTTAAATTTAGGTGCCAGGCAAAGTCATATTATTCAGAAATATTAAACGGTCGGTCCTTTATATTAGCCATATTGGTCACTGAACCTTTGTTCATATTCTGCTAAAGATGGGATCACAATTAGATGTTCAACAATTACAATTTCTATATGTTCAGGCAATAAATTAGAAATAACCATATTGTGCTTTCTCATTACAGTTTATGTCAATTTATTGTAGATATCTCACAATTACTTAAAACACCAACTCCCTATCAATAAATTCAGCGGCTATCAACTATCGCGTAAATATCTCAACCCTTCACGATGAAAAGTAAAAATATTGGAGCTTTTATAAGTTAACAATCCCTTTTCTTAGTATAACTATCAAGTAATCGCTTAGGTACTGCTAGATATAAGTAACTAGCAATGTATTATTTTTTTATACTGCACAATTGAGTGTCAATTATAAATCAGTATTGAAATATGGATAATAAAATTGTCCCCTATTCATAGATCACGTGTTTTGCTTTGTAGATGCAAAATTGATACCTTTTGATATAAATAAACTGGAGATTGTCATAATGTGGAAGGATTTACTGTTAAGGCCCGAAACGGAACTGACTAATAATAATTAATTGGTCTTTTTAAAAACATTTACAACAAAAGTGGAGCATTGTGTTGGTTGCCTAAAGGTTTCTTTTAAGCATGTTAGATGACATCTTTAACAAAGTATAATGAAAGTAATATTGTAATTATTGATACTCCATAGAGAGCTAGAAGGAAAAAATAATTAATATAAATGCAAAAATGCATCTCGAGGTAAGTGTTGTAAAGGAAATTTGAGGAAGAGGTTCCTATACAGGGTTAGCCTTTTCTATCTCCGTTTCTTTTCCAGTGTTTATACAAACGTACATGTTCCGGGATAAATCTCTATGGCAGACAAAACATGAGTGCGCAATCGAGGCAACCGCAGCCACGATCAGCACTGGAATTTCCACGAGAAATGAAAATATTCCGCACCTCATTCGCATTTGCATCACATCTGACCTCATCAAATTGTGTGTGTGTGTGTGTGTGTGTGTGTGTGTGTGTGTTAATATGTGAACATTGCTATTCAGATTTATCTGAAAAAACTTATTTCGGCTAAGACAAGCCTTAACACTTCCTAATGTGTTGTTTAATTTTAAGTTTATCATAAAAGAAAATATGGGTTTTCGACTGGTACTTCAATGATCCTTATGCGGCCAAATGTGCCCTCCTAGAACAGTATTTTATTAGAGAGAACCGCTTCAATGCATCTGTAATGGGGGAACAGGGTGCTTAGATAAACGTATGTAAAGGTGCATGTCAATCACAGATTGCTGAAATAATTCCAGTGTTTCCAAAGAAAAGTAATAAATATAGTACAACATAGCAGAAGCTCTCTGGAAAAAACTACAGAGTTATGTCAATATTTTCAGACCGATTCATGTACGAAAATAACGTATGATATACGCATGCAACATTAAGGTGAAGTCGAACAAAATTATTTCCTAGAGTTCTTGATGATCGTTCAATCAGAAAGACGCTTAGACACACCTAACCGGTCAAACATCATTGTACCAGTGAGATGTCCACCGTTTGCCCTGCCAATAGTTTGAAATGCCACAAACATGTGTCTTGTTATTTTGACACCTTATTGGGTAGTTCTTTTTTATGGAAACAGCTGAATGCATTTACTTTTGAGTCTGTGCTGAGCGAGGAAATAACAACGCCGATCTGAATTCGTGATACAATATTAAAACGATAACAAATAGTTTTCTGAAGTCATCGATAGGGATTATCATAGGCAATCCCCAATGTCAATTTTGATAACACAACTTTCTTTAGATATGTCGTCATCGCGATAAACTACATGGCTGTTGGTACCCATTAGCATAACAGTTACTGTATATCTGGCTTCGAAAATAGTATTCTTGACATATCTACAAAGCCAACATAAATGTATGTGATGAATCACGCACAAAAATGACAATGAGTCTCCATGAAGTCGACTGCATAGATTCAATATTGATATTTGAGTTCATGGTAGTTGATCCATCTACTATCGCATTTCTGATATTTTCTAAGGCATGCTGGATATGGTTTGCATGGTACGATCCATCTTTGTCAAACGTCATAGACGGGCCAGCTTCATATATTGTATAAATGAAATGGTTGACCGGCGATGAAGACATCTTCGATGGCTCAAGTCCGTGAAATCTTTGAGCGCATCGTGACAAAGTAGATCGTCCGGGAATAGTACAATCACGTCCAGCCAGTCCTGTTTTAACCATCGCATTATTAGATTCAAGAGCAGTTGAGTTTCCCGGATATGACAAGTCCAATAATTTCAGAAATGTGGAATCGTGCTAAAGCGGTCGAGGCTTCGCTGACGCAAAATAATCAGTGACAGTGAAAATCTTTGAATTTTCCCTTTTGTAACGACGTCATGTTAAATTCCAATTGTACGTTTATCACTATTTTTTCAGACTGTGCACTGCACATCCAAATTATATTCAAGCTCGTAATGCCGAACCACTATCGTGTGAACATGTGTACGGTGTAGGGAAAAAATGTTTACATTCGTGAGGATTTTTTTTTTAGGTCCGCCGGGTCCTGTTATATAAAAAAACAACTCGTTGGTAATATCGCTGATGCTTTAACGAATCTTCCCGATTTACTGTGGAGTAAATATTCTGGTGAAAAGCATATCCCAGGATAAAATTAATGGAAGACATGTAAGCTAAAGGATGGACAGCGTCGTGCAACTGACTCTGTTTGGTCAG
Organism: Potamilus streckersoni; assembly: GCA_016746295.1. Taxonomy (NCBI): domain Eukaryota; kingdom Metazoa; phylum Mollusca; class Bivalvia; order Unionida; family Unionidae; genus Potamilus; species Potamilus streckersoni. Next base: position 4,642,278 of record JAEAOA010002358.1, on the reverse strand, counting down.
TTGTTTCATATACAAACTCAGACTGGATTGATATTTCTTGACAACCGATGAGCTATTATATTGTGTCCGCGTGCGAAAGCTTCCCGGGACCGCAATTTTTTTCCAGAATATAAGTAGAGCATTCATGCAGATAGAATTTCCAGACATTGACGCGAATACCGAATCACTGTCATCGAAAGGCCTTAGCGCATGATCGCGTGGTGCCCGTACTTATGTGTGGTTGCACAATCAGGCAAAAATCTATTGCTTGATGTCGAGCGTGAAAAACAACTCACCTTGGTGCAATGGTACACCTGCAAGCGATATCGCCGTGACTGTACACGATTTGTCGCGTGCATGAATTCTCACCGCTCACTTAAGCATTTCACACATACACGCTATTCTCGTGATCATTTTGTACAAATTCGAATGGACTCATTTCACATTCTTTATGTTTTATTGGTGGTCTTAATCGAATACATTCTGCGGCTTATTCCATCGAATTCCCTAATGTACTTGCCCGCGTATTTTGAATCCTCCTCACTCCGATTATTTTGTTGGCTTTTCTGAGCGGCGAGAAATGTTTCATGTATTATATGGTGTCGAATTCGTCAGGGAATTGACTCATGTCCGCGTAATAGTAAACTTCTCCGTGTCTCTCATATACTCGTACGGGCAAATGTTTAGTGCGAGGAAGATAAACCTTCCAGGTGCATCAAGAAAAACAATGCCGTATCGACGATTAATCGTAAAGCGATCGTGACCCCTTGCCGCAGGTTTCTTGAGATTATCCATTTATGACGTTGAGAAGTTTTGCAAGATTAAGTGAGCATTCTACTTAAGCATGTTATGAAACACAACTGGAATTTGTGCTTTGTTGGGGTCAATTCGATAGTAGGTTGTATGAATTGCGTGCGGCTAATCTGTCATTGATGTGGCTGAAATCACGAACTTATCCAGCTTCCGTCTCCTTCGGAGGTTCAAAACAGTCGGTGTCAGATGGACTATCAAAGCAATGAGTTTCAGTAGAAACTTGCTAATGTTCGGTAGTGAGGCAAGCTTTTGCCAGATTCATTTCATGGTAATCTCGAACGTTTAAAGTGACCTCTCAGCTGTGTCCTTGTATTGGTACAGCATTATTGTCTCAGTTGCATCTGACGAAAATGTGTCAAACACATGAGATTTGTCTAGCAAGATGTATCGAATTGACTGAACTCTTGAATTTTCTTGATTGTTGGAATTCATGGCAACGTTCAAACATTCAAATCCACGTGATAATAAAAGCACTTTTTTTCTTTCGTTGCACCCGGTAATCATCAGAATGCTTTTGTCTGGACCAGCATAATCGTTGATTTCTCCGCAGTAAAAGTTGTGGTTGTAAAGTTGTCAAGAAATTGTTGTATACTAGATAAATTGTTTCGCTTAATTAATATTAGTCCGCTCACTTTTATTAACGGCTGCGTTCTTTAAACTGTTTGAAGTAAGTAACCTGTGTACTGGGAGCAGTTAGTTTCTTTTTGAACTGAACAGTCCAAAGAAATGCTTGTTTCCTCCCGAATAATATCTAAGTAATATTTAACTACAACAGACTTACGGTATGAAGACATGAAATATGAATATATATATTATTTCGCAATAGACCCCGTGTGACACATAACACGACTCATTTTACGTCGCTGAAGATTATGTTCTTTAGTATGAAATACACTGTTCATCTGTTCGCGATTCGTAAGGTGTGTAGTATGAAGCGGCTTTTTATCACATTAATCTTTACTGAGTGATATACAATATTAACCAAACAACAATAATAAAAGACGTTGCATTGATCATGGCGATATCAAATCACCAAATTAGCCTCCCAGTAAACAAGGTATTGTGCCTCCACATCTTGGCATAAACTCGTTCTTCCAGTTCAAGCAGAATTTCCTTCAAAAAAAAGGCCCATCAGCTGGATTTCGCCCGTGACATTATTTTGAGTTATTTTACATCATAGGGCGTAAGTTTAAAAATCATTTATTTAGCCTTGCCCAAGAAGACGTAGTCCATGCCTTATCTAGGGGATCCACTGTACACCATCAGATTTGACTTTCATTTTCGGGTGCAACTCAACCTGTATACTCAATTAATAAAGAAAGAATTTCCTGCAATGTCTCAAATAAGAGTGGTATATACTAATCGAATATGGCAAATATTCAATAAACCATTGCATGAAAAGAACTCGTTGTTACTAATTAAAAATCGATTCCATCGTAGAATGTATGGATCTTCTGTTATTCAGAGTGCAACAATTATTTCAAGTGTAATTATCCTTTCTTGTGTAATTGTTCTTTCTAGTGCAAGATTTCTCACAAATAATTATTGAACACATTTACTTGTGCATATGAGCACTCAAAGTCACATCAGCTGGTAGCTGGTTTGACTATTCTGACTCAAATTTATTAATGTTAATTTGAGCCTATTTACATCAGTGGTGGCTACGTTTGGTTGTTAAGGTCTTAAGGGTCAATTCTGAAAAATTATGGATTCTTCTCTGAGGGTCTGGCATGCAAAACAGAGAACTTAATCGATTCTTCTCTGAGGGTCTGGCATGCAGAAAAGAGAACTTATCATAATAATCTCATTCCATAAAACAGCACTAAATAACGAACCTGCTACAGGCAAATCAGAAACCAGTAGCAGTAGGCTAAGAAACGGAGACGCCCAAGAAGGTTTTTTTTTTTTCGCGCGTGGCTCTCCACATTTTTGCGCGTGGATCCATGTTTTTTTTTTTCAACTACGAGGATTTCTAGCAATACACGTTCATTAAAAAAGGAAATGCCATAGCGATAGAAAGGGCGAAACTGTCATGGGAATGTGAATGACATCACTATACAATACCATATCCAAACATAATTGCTTCATTTTCCACCGTTCATTCATTTCTTTCTTTGTATTTCTCTTCAGCACAATGGAAAACCTGACTGACTAACTAGTACACAGTATGAAGAGCATGGCAAAGTTTGCTCCTTAAGAATACGTTTCAAGTGGATATCAGTGGCGTAGGTTTGGGTGTGTGTACACCTTCTATTACAACTATATTTCATAACATTCCCACGTGGCATATCATACTACTCAATAAATATTTCGAAACAACTATTCATGTGACCAAGCCCAATCAAATGGAAAATTACTTAATTCTTCAAGAATCGTCCAAACTCCATTGATCGATGGCAAAATGGCCGAATATCGTAAACATATTTACAAATAATTTGTTTACTAGTAACTGCCAAGTCATAAGAAATCATCTATTTACAGATGTTATGATGCAGTTCTACGTTGTTTATTGTCATAAAACAGGCCCTTATGACATAGGCAAAATCCAATTAAAAATAATCACTACAATTTATAGCCATAAATAAAATCACAAATATTAGTTAAAATCATATACCAGGAGTTACAAAAAAATCTACATAACTATATTTATATATCGATCAAATCTAACTATCGATCGGTTTAATGAAAGTCGTAATTAGTCTTTATTGCCAGGCACTCACCCACATAAGTGTCGTCAATATCAAAGTACAGCCACATACAGGCACTTTAATCGCATATGGTAGCGGCTGCATCCGAGGATATATGGGTCACAGGCACACAAACAGCACTAAACCAATCACAGCTCAATAATCATATAATACATGATTTATGTAAGAAATTTCACTGAAGCAAGTTATAAAACCAGAAATTCTCCTGAACTTGAAAGTAATGTACTATAACTTGCCTCTGATCTGCCCAAAAAAGCACCCAACTCCCGAGATAACAAGTCGACAGAACTTAAAATATAAATTTAAACACGCAAATTAAGCAAAGAGGCAATTTTGATTAATAAAATAGAATACTAATTTCGAGAAGTCAAATATTTGATCACATTTGATGCTTGAAAAGTTTCCAGATTATAAAAATGAACAAAATTGTAAAACGTTTATATTCGCATTGCTACCACCACGTGCTGTTTAGTACAAGTCCTCACATATCAGAAGTTACAGCGTTGTTCAAAACACATTATTTCTATTTAGGCATCATAAGATTGTGAATAGAAACAAACTTTCCTTACATCCAAAATTTATGAGCTTAAGAACACGCAAAACTACTTACCTCTGAAAATGATGATTTAGTAACAGATGTACTCCAATAAACATGAATAATTGTTATAAAGAGTGAGGTGCACATCTAAAGTAAGGCTAGGAATTATAGTCTGCAACCCCAAATTACACTCATCAATCTTACTCCAAAATAGAGCAACAACATCATCATCATCAACAACAACAACATCAATAATAATAATAATAATAATAATAATAATAATAATAATAATAATAATAATAATAATAATAATAATAATAATAATAATAATAATAGCAATTGAAGAAACACATTCATTTTCTTTCTTTAAACATCAAACCTTGTCCAAAGTAGAACGATAACGAAACGGAAGTGATGAGTGTTTGAAAACACGGGAACTTAATGTTTGGGTAATCGTGGTTTTACTTGACAAAAAGGTAAGTTCTAACCAAGATGTGACATGAAAAGATGGTAAGGGGTCCTCCATTAATTATGTCAACCAAATTGGAGGAGGGGGTTTGAAGAAGTTTGACAATTGTTGACATGAGGAGGAAGGAGTTCAAGATAAATTTACGTCAACAATGTTATTTTTACAATAAATTTAATAAATAAAAAAATATAGGAAATTAGTCGGTGCGCTGGTATGGCACATGCTCGCCCGTCAACAGTCCATCAGTTTACTCCTAAACCGGTTGCCAAGGATGTTATAGCCTTGCCTCATTATATTTTGTTTTTATTCAATGTAGATTGTACACTGTAGACAGATTAACAACATATGGTAATAATCTGAAAATTAATACCAATGTGATTATTCATCTGACATATTTTAAAGGGAAGCTGTTACTAAATTCAATGACTGCACTGAACCATAGACATCTAAATAGTAGAACTATCCTTAGACATCTATTAAATAGCATCTATGGGGAACCCGAGTCGCCGAGTGGTCTAAAGCGCTGACCGTTACGGAGCACTACCATCTCACCTCTGCGTGAGTTCGAGTCCAGACTCGGCTAACGTGAGTAAGAAAGCCTGTCAGTAGCTTCTCGTGGGTCGGTGGTTTTTCCCTGGGTTTTCCAGGGTTCTTCCGCCACCATTAATACTGGCCACTGGCCGCCATGTATAGCCTAGCTTGTGCTGAAAAATGGCCTTTATCTATTTATCAATCTATCTATCTAAAATAATAGTATATATATATATATATATATATATATATATATATAAATATATATATATATATATATATATATATATATATATATATATATATATATATATATACACACTATTATTTTAGGTGTGTTATGAGCAGTTTCGTAGTCCTCAGACTCGCTTCGTGGGCAGGTATATAGATTGTGGGCAGTTTTGAAACTGCCCACTACCCACGTCACCTTTATCTGCACTATTAACGTAGATTTCAACAAAATAATCATATATAATCTTTCTAAATCTTAAATTACTTACAAACACTTATTCCTAAGACAAGTGATTGATTTTTTACTATTTAATTACGATTTATATTTTTCTGAATTGAATTGAATTAGATTATTGAGTTACTTCCCATTGGGAACTAAAGCTTAAGTCTGACCGGACAGTTGTTTTGCCAAATTTTCATCCGACAATGACCTATTGCAGAAAAATGATCATAATTTTACAATAAAGATAAAAAAAACATAACTAATAATTTATGTTGAAAGGATGCTTATAAGATTCTGACTAAGGTATTAAGGTTAATTCCTTATGCAACTGGTGGTTTTGATACTGAACCTATACTACCACCAACCCCTCTTCTTTTACATTCATTTTTGACAGAAAAAAGCTATTTTCAACCTGTTCCTGTGAGAAGGAGGCTCACAGTCAGTATGTACCTTATTGATCTTGAAAGTTCACTAGTTCTAAAACAAATTAGCATACTTTTCATCACCCTCAACCATGTAGATTTTTAGATATTTACCTCTGAAGCAGACACATGTGAATACGTAAGCCAAGTCGGATGCACATTTGCAGACTAAGTTACGCATTTGATCTCCAGTGCTAGTCTAACTGTGACCGTGAAAGATTGAACCGGAAGTAATACTTTTTCATATTGTATGTGTTTTCGTGTGAGGGATTTAAACTGTTCAGAATGTAAGCAGCAGGATGAAACTCTCAACATAACGCATTTTGTGTTCTATCTTTTAAAATATTGTGATAACTGGCCTATAGCCACGGCAGTTTCGTCTTTGACTGTGGTAATTATATTATGAAAAAGGAAAACAATAACTGGCCCTAGCCGTCACATTTGCGTAGTTTCGTCTTTGTATTATTTTATGAAAAAAGAAAACAACATGTTCACTCTTTATGCTGTTGACTGCACTCTGCAAATAAAACTATGTAAAAGATGTTGAGAGTACAACGTGGGTACAGATACATTACTGTGAATTCCTCCAACACTCGTAGTTGGAGCGCGGAGCATCGTGAGTACTGGTAGACGTATTCACAAAAAATCATAATGTTACTCTTGTCCACTTCGGTTTAAATGACGTAAATGTTATATTGTTTTAGTTTTCAACTAATGGTTATTATGGAATGTCGATGATAGGTTTGAGCGCATGCCACTTCATTTTTTCAGGCTCTCCTTATGTGATGAGATTTCGAGGAGGAATCATCTTAGGACTTTACTTTTTTATCGCTTGATTAGACCAAATTGTTTGTTCTCCACCACATTTTTATAACACATAACATGACTGGATAAATAAAACAAGATGAGTAGAAAAGATAGTGTTTCTCCATGATCTGAAAAGGACATTGAAAATATCCTACTAAACGCCTAGAAAAGCAGTTTAACACCAAAAATGCAATTTAAATGCCATAAAAGACATTTTATCTCATTGCGAAATGGCTCCTTATTTTATAAATAATTAATTGTTGTTACTATGAACACAATTATCGTGTTGTTTCTGTTTAATTATATGCATTATTATTATTATTATTATTATTATTATTATTATTATTATTATTATTATTATTATTACAACAAAACTAGTATTAGTATTGTTGTACAATTAATGAATTATGGGATTAGTTAACTTGTAAACTTCTTAGTCCTATTTTATATGTATTCCACCAGACAGTTGAATGAATAAACTTGATAAACTCAGGATTAATTTTCTTTTTCTATAATCTTTTCGAAGTCAGAGATGCAGAAATGGTTCAATTTTAGGTTTCTATTGGGCCATTTTTACAACCATTTTCCACCAATGTTAACTGAGAATCAGCCAAAATATGAGGAAAATAACTTTTGAACATGGCTCAATTGACCAGAGACAAGAATTTTGATAAAAACAACCCAGAGCTAAATTCTGATAATAGCTCATACTCTAAAGCTCTAAATATAAGATCTTTTGGTACATACACCTTAACTTTCTCCAAACAACTAAGAAACCACCAACACTGTAATCTGAATCCCTGGGATAAATGACAACTCCAAAGTGATGCCAGCTTTGTTACTTAGCTGTTAGTGTCACTTGATCATGACTGAAAATACATATCACATCAATAAATCTCTATTCAGATTGCTTGTTGATTGCAAATGTATTTTATATATACTACACCAATGAAAACCATTATGATATCTTGCCTAAAATGACCACCATGGCAAGTTGTTAGCAGGTTCTCACTCAGATGTTGATAATATCTATATAGTTTGCAATGTGAAGTAAGGATTCTTTTTTAGATGAATGTCAGTCAGAAGATGAGTAATGTTACTCCAATCCAGAGGGATCTGCTTGAAATAAAAACTGCCATTAATTTATTAGTGACCAGAAATAAGCAAAGTATCTTAGTATCTGGCACAGTATCCCAGCTGTTTGACAAACTTAAAGTCGAACTAAAGAAAGAAGCATAATGCATGTTACGTGTAGGCTCATACAAAAATTACAAAAAAAGAGTGAAGCCAACAAGCTTTGTAAATTTTAACAAACTAATTTATTTCCCGAGAAAAACACAGTAAAATATGAAAAAGGACTTATAGCTTGTTAATATAATCCAAATATTAATCCTGGAATCAAAAATTGTATGTCCTGTCACTAATAATTTCAAAATGAATCAAAGTTGAAATCCCAATTAAGTTCAATATGGAAGACGATGACATCTTCTATAACCTGTTTTGTGCTTTTGTGTCAAAAGTTCCTTGTTGAATTTTATGAATCGAGAATAATATTCCGGCTTTAGAATTCTAAATAATTTCCAATAAATGTCTTTGTCCAAGAATTTTTATGAACACAAGTATTTTCCAGGGGGCATAAATTATTTGAAATACGAAAATCAACTCAAATGGCAAGACAAATACCTTGAGCCCAAAGGTATAAAAAGATATAAATTTATGACTGACCGAAATCTCTATGAAACATCAATTTTAACCCACAATTTTAGATCACATGATGGCTCATGTGGTCACTTAGTTTGAACAACGCAGTAAAAGCACACAGCCGAAAGACATGTGCGCCATGGAAGAACTTAATTTTACTAAACAAATCTTAAAGTTTCAATAAAAATGGGTTGTTTACAAAATAGAGCCACCATGTAAGCAAAGTATGACCTTAATTACGACCAGTGGTTTTCACTCTATGTTTATCAATTTTGAATCATTATAATAACATGTAATGTAATGAAAAAAAAATAAAAGAGAATTTAAAACTGACGTACAAGCAATTAAATTCCATATACATAACATGTAGATTTACAAATTGTAAACAAAACAGAAGAGTTGGAAAAAAAATTGAGGCACTTTGAATTCAACCACTTAAGACAAAAATTAGACAAATCATGGAAAGAAACTGAAAAGTGAATGCAAGAAATTACAGATGCATGAGATCATTCTAAGGAGACCATCAATATCACAAATCTCAATGAGCAATACTCAAGCAAAAAAAAGATCTGAATCTTCATCTTGCCTGAATCAAAAAACCTCACAGTGAATTACAAAATTGAATCTAACCATGAGCTAACAATGTACATACTTCAACCTCAAGTCTAAAATTTCTCTATATAAGGCTCAAGCCCATTTCTCAAATATGCATGTAAGTGAAACATGACAAAGGTAATTCTACAGACTAAACCATCCAAGTAATTAAGTGTACATACTACATATAATTTTAATTATGATGCTTTAATATTCTATTAAAATTGAGCAAAATACCATACTGAACTTTTTGAAGCTTTTTCTTTCCTTAGACTCTATCTCTAAACTCTGCCATCAGATTATGAGTGGCTTCTTTCTCAGATTAAACCTAATTGATTTGCAATCCTTCCAGACAAATACTAAATTATTCTTACAATTTTGGAAGGTATCATTTGGGTCTGAATTGTAAACATGCCCTCTATCTCAATTTTGATTATATTTTGATATGGACCATTCTAATTAAACTTAGAGGACAAAGTCCTTCTCTCTGTATGTCAGTGTGGTGATGGAAAAGAATATGGACTTTCTTTTGATCCTTGAATTAACCTTTAACATATTGGTGTGATAATGTCAAGCCTTTGCTAAGTGATGTGACCGGTTGCCCTTGCTGACTGAAGTTTTCAAGTCTCTGGCTGGTCATAGTAACCTTGCATAAGAGTTCTCCACTAACCCTGCTGTAGTTTTTAGAGATTAAACACAAGGTCATGATTATTTTCCCCGAGACAGGTAGAATATAGCTTATACATGACTTTATTTGTGTGATCATCAAATGTGACATTGATTGTGTAATGCATAGTTAGAGAAGCTCAGGGATAGTTCTGTTCAACAACAATACTAATATTGGAGACCAAGATTTAAATTTTATCAATGAATATTAGGGGTCTACATAGTTTCACTTTAGAAAAAGAGATACTTTCTTCTGAGTAAAACAAAAGAATGTATCCATTGTATGTGTACAGCAATACATGTATGGTACAGCAAAAATTGTAAAATGCTGAGAGGCTGCATGGGGTTGTTAGTGTTTTAGTGATTAACCCGCAAAAAGTGCAATTATTGCTATCATCTTTAGAAATAATTTTGAATTATGTATTCATAGAAATGGACGTGATAGTCGGGGCATATTCATTCTTTTAGATATATCAATGAATGGACTGAGACTTACTCTGGTGCATCTGTACTGTCATAATGATGATAATGCAGTGTTTTAGGAACTTGAAAGTGGATATTATTAGTTTTGTCAATTCTTTCATTTTATTATTTGTTGTGACTTGAATGTTGTTCAGGACATGGAGTGTGACTCTTATAAGGTCCTGCATGATAAGTACTCCATGTCCAGAGCAGCAGTCCAGGATATCAAGAATCAACTTGACTTTTTGGATTCATGGAGAGCTGTCAATCCTAAGAGTAGAATATTTACCTGGAGACAGGCCAATCCTGTGAAACAAAGAAGACTGGACTGTTTTTTTAATCTCTGAAGATATGTTTTCAAATTGTATTGACACATCTGTTATCCTGTCAAATTGTATTGACACATCTGTTATCCTGTCAAATTGTATTGACACATCTGTTATCCTAACAGATTCAGCAATAACACTAAAATTATTGATATTCACAGTATCCACTTGACATTCATTTCAAAGCTATTAAAGCTGTATAGATATATTCATTTGGTTAAAAGATGTATATCTAATACATTAGAAGAAAACTGTAGTGAAGGTAATAAGAAAAGCACACTTTGGGTGAAATTATTGTGCAAAATCCTTAAAAATGACTATAAGATCAGAATCAATTACTTATTCTCAGGCTAAGACAAAACTGATGAAAAACAAAAATTGAAGCATAAATACAGACCTTGCATACTTCAGTTAATTAAAATGATAACCAGACCATTTTGGAAGAGGTGAACAAAAAACATGTAGAAATGAGAAAAAAAAAGAGGCGGAAGGTGTTAAGATTGAAAGTAAGGTGTTATAAATCTTGCAAAAAAACTTAATTTCCTTAAACTTGAAAAGTAAAATTACATCAACGAAACAATTAAAGACATAATTACAGAATGTAGAAAAGGGGTAATGGGAAAGAGATACTGAATCATCAAAAAGATTTTTTTAAAGATCTGCACAAAAGCAAAAACAAATAATTTTCAAACTTGCAATCATTTTTTCAGCGTTAAGTTACATAAGGTAAACTGGAGGTCATTTAATAAATATGTTGATAATCAAGTGAACTTTGTCATTTTAACATTGTCCACATGAGTCAATTAGTATATGACCATTGAGTGAGACCAGTGAAATGGAATTCATTGCAGGCAGTGTTCAAATAAATTTTTATTCAGATACAGGTCATGCTCAAATAGCTTTAAATGAAAATCACTTGCTTTAACTTGAAATCTACTTGTCCAACATGGCCATATGTTTTTACTATTATTTTGAAACAGTGTTGAAATTGCTGTACCATAAATACAAACATATATTTTTCAAACTGACTTATTTTCTTTGTTTAATTACTGATAACTCTTCAAGTAGTATGCTTCCAAAATACATTTTCTGCAATTTCAGTTTCTGCACATTCAGGAGTGAAATGTTGAATAATTGGGCATATATCTCTGCTCTTGCAGTTTGATATATGTCTAAAGCTTTACCATTAGGTCAGTGCAGTCTGACTATATGTCTAAAGCTTTACCATTAAGTCATTGCAGTCTGACTATATGTCCAAAGCTTTACCATTAGGTCAGTGCAGTCTGACTATATGTCTAAAGCTTTACCATTAGGTCAGTGCAGTTTGACTATAGGTCTAAAGCTTTACTATTAGGTCAGTGCAGCCTGACAATATGTCTGAAGCTTTACCATTAGGTCAGTGCAGTCTTTGTATTCCATCATGATCTGCAGATAATAGTATTTAAGGGCCTCTGGAATAGTTTCATTTTCTAATTGCCGCAAGATACTCTATGTCTTTAGATGGAAGGTACTGGTCTTTTTCTTTATGTTTGTGCAACAGTAGCATTCGAGTTTCACTATTAGTTCATGTCATAGTCATTTGGATGTGTCACAGTTACAGAAGAAAAACTTGCTCCATATTTTAATAGATTCAGTGGCTACCAATTCTTTGAGCTAATTTGATTAAAATAAATGTAATAATAGAGCTCCCTTATAGTGAAAAATATTTTGTTGGAGGTTTTCCCTGATTCCCTTGCTATGCTTAAAGGTGCTGCCCACCATATTAAACTAGTCTGTGTGAGCCAGGGAATATACTAGTGTCTAAAAGAGCTTGAAAACGAAAAAATCTTATTTTTTTCCTTATAGTTTCAGGCAAACTAGAGTACACATTTTTGGACATGCCCAGTATGGCAACTGACTTGGAATATAAAAAGAGCCCAATCTAGATTTAGAGGGGTCCTGACTTGGAATATAAAAGGAGCCCAATCTAGATTTAGAGGGGTCCTGACTTGGAATATAAAAAGAGCCCAATCTAGATTTATAGGGGTCCTGACTTGGAATATAAAAAGAGCCCAATCTAGATTTAGAGGGGTCCTGACTTGGAATATAAAAAGAGCCCAATCTAGATTTAGAGGGGTCCTGACTTGGAATATAAAAGGAGCCCAATCTAGATTTAGATGGGACCTGACTTGGAATATAAAAGGAGCCCAATCTAGATTTAGAGGGGTCCTGACTTGGAATATAAAAAGAGCCCAATCTAGATTTAGAGGGGTCCTGACTTGGAATATAAAAAGAGCCCAATCTAGATTTAGAGGGGTCCTGACTTGGAATATAAAAGAAGCCCAATCTAGATTTAGAGGGGTCCTGACTTAGAATATAAAAAGAGCCCAATCTAGATTGAGAGGGGACCTGACTTGGAATATAAAAAGAGCCCAATCTAGATTTAGAGGGGTCCTGACTTGGAATATAAAAGAAGCCCAATCTAGATTTAGAGGGGTCCTGACTTGGAATATAAAAAGAGCCCAATCTAGATTTAGAGTGGTCCTGACTTGGAATATAAAAAGAGCCCAATCTAGATTTAGAGGGGTCCTGACTTGGAATATAAAAAGAGCCCAATCTAGATTTAGAGGGGTCCTGACTTGGAATATAAAAAGAGCCCAATCTAGATTTAGAGGGGTCCTGACTTGGAATATAAAAAGAGCCCAATCTAGATTTAGAGGGGTCCTGACTTGGAATATAAAAGGAGCCCAATCTAGATTTAGATGGGACCTGACTTGGAATATAAAAGGAGCCCAATCTAGATTTAGAGGGGTCCTGACTTGGAATATAAAAAGAGCCCAATCTAGATTTAGAGGGGTCCTGACTTGGAATATAAAAGGAGCCCAATCTAGATTTAGATGGGACCTGACTTGGAATATAAAAGGAGCCCAATCTAGATTTAGAGGGGTCCTGACTTGGAATATAAAAAGAGCCCAATCTAGATTTAGAGGGGTCCTGACTTGGAATATAAAAAGAGCCCAATCTAGATTTAGAGGGGTCCTGACTTGGAATATAAAAGAAGCCCAATCTAGATTTAGAGGGGTCCTGACTTAGAATATAAAAAGAGCCCAATCTAGATTGAGAGGGGACCTGACTTGGAATATAAAAAGAGCCCAATCTAGATTTAGAGGGGTCCTGACTTGGAATATAAAAGAAGCCCAATCTAGATTTAGAGGGGTCCTGACTTGGAATATAAAAAGAGCCCAATCTAGATTTAGAGTGGTCCTGACTTGGAATATAAAAAGAGCCCAATCTAGATTTAGAGGGGTCCTGACTTGGAATATAAAAAGAGCCCAATCTAGATTTAGAGGGGTCCTGACTTGGAATATAAAAAGAGCCCAATCTAGATTTAGAGGGGTCCTGACTTGGAATATAAAAAGAGCCCAATCTAGATTTAGAGGGGTCCTGACTTGGAATATAAAAGGAGCCCAATCTAGATTTAGATGGGACCTGACTTGGAATATAAAAGGAGCCCAATCTAGATTTAGAGGGGTCCTGACTTGGAATATAAAAAGAGCCCAATCTAGATTTAGAGGGGTCCTGACTTGGAATATAAAAAGAGCCCAATCTAGATTTAGAGGGGTCCTGACTTGGAATATAAAAGAAGCCCAATCTAGATTTAGAGGGGTCCTGACTTAGAATATAAAGAGAGCCCAATCTAGATTTAGAGGGGACCTGACTTGGAATATAAAAAGAGCCCAATCTAGATTTAGAGGGGTCCTGACTTGGAATATAAAAAAAGCCCAATCTAGATTTAGAGGGGTCCTGACTTGGAATATAAAAAGAGCCCAATCTAGATTTAGAGTGGTCCTGACTTGGAATATAAAAAGAGCCCAATCTAGATTTAGAGGGGTCCTGACTTGGAATATAAAAAGAGCCCAATCTAGATTTAGAGGGGTCCTGACTTGGAATATAAAAGGAGCCCAATCTAGATTTAGATGGGACCTGACTTGGAATATAAAAGAAGCCCAATCTAGATTTAGAGGGGTCCTGACTTGGATTATAAAAAGAGCCCAATCTAGATTTAGAGTGGTCCTGACTTGAAATATAAAAGGAGCCCAATCTAGATTTAGATGGGACCTGACTTGGAATATAAAAGAAGCCCAATCTAGATTTAGAGGGGTCCTGACTTGGAATATAAAAGGAGCCCAATCTAGATTTAGATGGGACCTGACTTGGAATATAAAAGGAGCCCAATCTAGATTTAGAGGGGTCCTGACTTGGAATATAAAAAGAGCCCAATCTAGATTTAGAGGGGTCCTGACTTGGAATATCAAAAGAGCCCAATCTAGATTTAGAGGGGTCCTGACTTGGAATATAAAAGAAGCCCAATCTAGATTTAGAGGGGTCCTGACTTAGAATATAAAAAGAGCCCAATCTAGATTTAGAGGGGTCCTGACTTGGAATATAAAAGAGCCCAATCTTGATTTAGAGGGGTCCTGACTTGGAATATAAAAGAAGCCCAATCTAGATTTAGAGGGGTCCTGACTTGGAATATAAAGAGAGCCCAATCTAGATTTAGAGTGGTCCTGACTTGGAATATAAAAAGAGCCCAATCTAGATTTAGAGTGGTCCTGACTTGGAATATAAAAGAAGCCCAATCTAGATTTAGAGGGGTCCTGACTTGGAATATAAAAAGAGCCCAATCTAGATTTAGAGGGGTCCTGACTTGGAATATAAAAAGAGCCCAATCTAGATTAAGAGGGGTCCTGACCTGGAATATAAAAGGAGCCTAATCTAGATTTAGAGAGGGTCCTGACTTGGAATATAAAAGGAGCCCAATCTAGATTTAGAGGGGTCCTGACTTGGAATATAAAAAGAGCCCAATCTAGATTTAGAGGGGTCCTGACTTGGAATATAAAAGGAGCCCAATCTAGATTTAGAGGGGTCCTGACTTGGAATATAAAAAGAGCCCAATCTAGATTTAGAGTGGTCCTGACTTGGAATATAAAAGGAGCCCAATCTAGATTTAGAGGGGTCCTGACTTGGAATATAAAAGAAGCCCAATCTAGATTTAGAGGGGTCCTGAGCATTAGGCTATCCAGGTTTCTGGACTTTACATTTCCACACTCACATAATATTCAGAACTGTGTTATGATGAATGACCTTATAATGGGGCAGTGCTATGGCTTTAGTTGTATCTACAAGAGTAGTCAGTATTTAAATGTTTTTGTCACCTAAATCAGAGTGCAAATGACCACTGTTGTTTAAAAGGAATTGTTATTACAAGGAGTTGTAAGCCATATTAATAAATTAATTCCCTTGTATTTCAGAATTGAGGCACATGAATACAGACCACTGAGACAATATGGCCGAATATCTAGATCCAGCCATTGTAATTAAGGGACTGAAAATTTTGACATCTCCAGATAAGAGCACACCAGGAACTATATCGGGTTTTTATTTTGTTTTGCCTGATTTACCAGATATTGATATATGAATGACATTCAGCACTTTGCAGAGCATTGACAATATAAAGGTTTTAAATTGCATTTTTGAGTGGGGAGTTGTTGTTAAGACTTTATAATGATTTTACACAAGTTTTTTTTTTGCAGTGTGGGGTGGGGTTTGCACCAAATGCCAAAAATCATAACTTGCTTAGCAGAAAAGACATGCAGAAGTCAGCTAGATTTTTCAATATATTTCAATCATTTTATTTTGTTAAGTCTTGTTCACTATTCTTTAAAGGACTACTTTTAATTTCAAATCAGCAAGATATGAAATTCAGGTATCCAGCTAATAATATTGTATTGTCAAAATTACTGAGGACATAGCCTGTAATATACTCTGTAGAATGATTGCTCAGATTAAATTACTGAGGAAAAAGCCTGTAATGTACTCTGTAGAATGATTGCTCAGATTAAATTACTGAGGAAAAAGCCTGTAATGTACTCTGTAGAATGATTGCTCAGATTAAATTACTGAGGAAAAAGCTTTTACTATACACTAAAGAATGAGTGCACAATTTTTATGAAAGAGTTTTTCAATTTGTATTTATGGAAATTAGGTAGTGTCTCATGAAAATATCTCTTCCTATAGGTCATGTAACAGTGGATGGAATGGAAGATGCCTTGCAAAGAAATATTGAAGCATTTCAGGATAATATTGAAAAAGACATGAAGTTTTTCATACTGAAACAGATTTGGACCAATAAAGATTGTTTCCTAGAAATACCTTCAAACAGCACAACTAGATGGAGCTTCATTCTCCATTGCTTAAAACTCTTACACATTCTACAGGATTCAATTCATCATGCCTTAAGAGGTTTCAAATACAAGTCAAAACCAGAGAACATTCGCCCCTCAGGAGCCCCGTTACTTTCTCCTGACACCCTTGGTGTCAGTCAGCAGAAGACAATACTGACTAGTGTTCAGTTTATTGTGTCTTTGGGAATTTGCCCTTACCTCCAGCCAGGAGTTGGTCTGCCCTTTGAAAAGAGGTCTGAATATGGTAAACTCCTGGGTCTTAGTGTGGATGAAATGCATTTAGATGTTTACCAGAAAACATACCGATTGTTTATTTGTGTAAAAGTCCTCATGGAATGCATTAACACTCCATCACTTGGTTCTCTTATCCTGTCTAGACATTTGTCAGATGTTCTTGCAATTCTACTGCAGTTATTGTATAAAGCTAAACCAGAAATAAATGCTATTGAATCTAATGCAAACACTGAGAAACAATCTTGTATTGATAATAATTCAAAAAGGACAAAGACTTTGGCAGTTGTATCATCCCCAATGAACAAGGAAAAGCAATTCTGTTCTGATTCTTCAGGCAGGGAGTCTTACAACATATCTGAATCGAGGGCTGAAGAATTTTTGCAAGTTTTAGATGATGGAGGAATGAGGAAAAATGAAGATCTTACTTGTACAATAGATATGGAGTTTTGTGAAAAATCATTGAAAACTCTTATGGACAGAGTGTACCCTCCACTACTCATAAGAGAACTTATGATTCTTCAGGGTGGCCCGAGGAAAAAGGTATGACTGTTTTAAATCATTGTAATAGATCATTAGATATCAAATTTATGATACAACATTAGTTTGTTGCTGTAAGTGATGGATTGGAGTATTCTGCTTGTTTCATAAATCTATAATGAACACAACTTTGACATTGCTGTTTGACTTTGTTGATACAGTCTGACATGACTTTTTGACATAGCATGATGATGTTAAATGAAGGTAAACATTATGTGATAAAGACCTTTTGTCAATATGACTAACTGAATATCCTTTTGTCAGTACTTAATACTTTGATTTAAGAAACTTGTCCATCTGTTTGATTTCAGTGTTTGATTTCAATATTTATACATGTAACTCTAATGGCATAAAGACAAAAATACCATTTTAAAGGCTGCCTTCTGCAGATGCTGAACATACTGTTTGAAACAGCAGAATTTTAGATTTTAAAGCTAGATTTAATTTTTATGTCTTTTATATGCACATTAGCTTAGCTTGGTGGAGTACTGGAGAGCAGTCAGCAATCTTAAAAATGTATGCACAGGAAAATTGAAATTTGAGCTTTTCAGGCTGAACACAGTTGTTTTATCATTGCTTCATTCTCATGCTGGTAAAGACAGTATATTCTCTGTCTTCACAATCTACACAACAATTCAATGGAAATTGGGACTAGAACAATACTGAGAAACTGTTAAGTGTTAAACTTAAAAATCGCAATGACTGTCATTAGTGGTCACCAATTAGAAATCTTGTGATTTAATTCACACTAGACGGTCATCCTTTCACTTTACAGAAGTTTTAATGAACTAATGTTAATGTTTAGTTAATTGCATGTTAGCCACAGTAGGGTACTCTGGTATGGATTTAATGATAATTACCTGTCAGCCTCAGTAGCAGTATAGTATAGATATTACCTGTCAGCCACAATCAGGTACTCTAGTATAGATATTACCTGTCAGCCACAATAATGTTCTCTATAAAGTTCAGTGTATGCTGTTAAAATATAGTGAAATGCTGCTGCAGAAAACTTACAAAGAAACTTGAACCTTTCCTAAATAATACTGTTATCAAGCTATTGCACCTTCTGTATTATTGTTCTCAAAATTGGAAAAAGCAAACCACAGGGTTGGGAATTTAATAAAATAGTTTACTTTTCTGGCATTGAGATTTTAAATGAGGTGCACAGAATCAATTTTTTTTCTCACTTGTATTCTGTGTACAATTCAGTGATAGACAATTTTTCATACCTAGCAAAATTTTTAACCTTCTGAGCTGCACAAAATGAAAATTTGTCGGTTTTTGTTTTATATCTGTGATATAACATGATAGATATGACCCCATCACAATGCAGAATAGGAGCCATAGTAAATATGACCCAACACAGTAAATATGAGACATACTCATTCTCCTACTGTACATACTTTTTTGATGAACAGACCATTTACTTTTCAAAATTTGAAGTGTTACAATTTATAAAAATATGATCAGTGACATTGTGATAGACACCTCAGCAGCTGTTCATGTTTAAACAGTTTAAGAACCTATTAGCAACGGTAGGGTACTCAAGTATGGATATTAAAATAATTCCCTGCTAGTCACAGTGTTTTTGTAAGGATATAGAGATAATTGCTTTTAACCACAATAGGATACTCTTTTATGGAGATAATATAATTGTCTGTTAACCACAGTATGGTACTCTATGGATAAAAAGATAATTGCCAGTTATCCACAGTACAGTATGGTAGTATGAATACATGTATAGAGATAATTGCCTGTTACCCATAATAGGGTATTATTAAATAGATACAAAGATAATTGTATGTTATCCGCAGCAGGGAACTCTTTTATGGATATGACAAAGATTGTCAATAATTGTCTGGCAGCCAAAGTGGAATACACAAATCTCAGTAAAAGAATAATTGTCATTCATCATTGAAAATGAGTGAATATCACATTTTGTTAACAAGAGATTCCATTCAAACATTGAATGCTGATAATATAAAAATAATGAAAAATATATCTTCAGGTTTGATTTAAAAACCAGAATCAACTTTCATCATATAAATACATTGTTGATAATTATTGCATTCTGTTCAGATTTGGGACAAACTTGAGGAGTGTATTCATCTTGAGTATTACTCATTGATAACATTAGGTCACTGAGACCTATTCACTTTTTTAACTGTATACATTAAATTTGAGCATATACCTCAATTTATTTTTAAATCATACTTATACAGTTATGAAATATAGCAAGTACATTAATTATTAGCAGCAATATTCATATGCCTAGTTGGGGGCCCCATGTGGTCTAAAGCGCTGTCCGTTACGGATCACTGCCATCTCACCTCTGTCTGTGTGGGTTCAGCGAATGTGGATATGTGAGAAAGCTTGCCAGTAGCTTCTCGAGGGTCGGTGGTTCTTTCCGCGGATTTCCCAGTTTCTTCCTCCACCAATAATACTGGCCGCCATGAATAGCCTATCGTGTGCTGAAAAATGGCATTAAGCCCAATAACAACAACAACATATGCCTAGTTACTTGTAAGTCACAATGATGTTTACTTGGATAGTTATTGCATCTTATACTAGAGCAAATGAGACCTGGCACCCACTCTTTCTGGTGAATATTATTTTTTTATTGTTTTGTAAATGACTGAGTCTCTTGATTGTGGCAATGAAATCTTATCACTGAACAAGTTAAGAAGTAGATTTCTAGAGTGATATGGAAGAGTCTAACCAATTATTATATATCAACAGTTTGCATCAGGAGATCACAATTTGCTGTGTAGTATAAAGTTTGTAATATGCATATTTTTGTATCACCACCTATAGACATTCATACCATTTCTGGGGTTACAGCACTGGTGAAGATTTGCACTCAAGGTTTCTATTAAAAAAAAACATACCATACAACATAAAAAGTATGTGTTTCAGGTAACCTGCCTTATTAACATTTTCTTTTGCAGGTAGAATCCAATGGTTCTCCTGTCCTTCTACCAGCCCCTACTTGGCTTAGGAAGGCCTGTGGCCAGCTCCTGACACAAATAATAATGAGGTCCCAGGGGGTCAAGAGCCTCCTGCAAGGGATGCTTGATACAGGGGCTAAAATAGCAGGCCCCAAAACTGAGTTCACCCAGACCTCAGATTGGAGGAAATGTGATGCTGTTGCCAAAGTTATAGCATGCTGTCCTCTACAAGTTTCAATGCGAGAGGAATACTACAGACATGTGGCACCACAAGTATGATTGATATTAATATTGTCATGGTTTATGATATTAATAATGTCATGGTTGTGCATGAGTACAACAGTTTGACAACTTTATTACATAATTAGGCCTATTTTGGCTGATAGGACATCTTTGATTTTTGTACATGTAAGAAATATTTTGTGTAGTTGTTTGCCACATAATTCTCATGCTAAAGTGCAGACTCTATTGCAGATTTCATTGGCATTTCATTTGCCCTTAATTTGTAGTCAAAATGCATTCATACTTAGTTTTCTTTTAGGTATCATTTCATTTTTTATGTATGGTCTCAGAAATGCAGTCATGTTTGCATTTTTGTTTCTACATTTGTCATTTTTGTTCACTTGGAATGAACAGGAAATGCATTTGATGAAGTCAGGTATTATATTTTCTGGGTATTGAAGGGAGAGAGCTATTGCCTTTGCATGCTATCCTATTCAAACATCTTTATTAAAATAATAAATTGACTTCTGCTACTACCAATATCCAACTCTTTTAGATAGATACAAAATTTATCTTTCCCTTCTGTATACCATATTTGCTATCAGAAATAATATCTACAGGAAGAAGCCATCAGATATACCAGTATAAATTACCTCCCCTGCCATCACCTTACCTCCCTTGTCACCACAAGCTGTTTTATTGTTGAAGCTTTGCTCAATATAGGTAACATGCCATCTGTTGAATTTCTAAAAGCAGTTGGATTTCTCTGGTCATAGCCATCTGCTTACTATGTCAGAATTATTTAACTGATTTGCCTTTGCTTCCAGTTTTTGTGACTTTTTAAAAATTTGATTTTTAATTTTTTGCATATTTTTGATAATGTTTGTGTAATTATAATTTGACCATGCTGTTTTTATCTTTTGTCATATAAATACCATAATACTATTCATTTATAGTAGATACTGATGAACTTTGCTTTAATTTAGGCTCTTTTGTGTTTTTGTGCTTTGTTTTACTTTGTTTGCACATTTTATTATTTGTTGTTTTTCATTATTATAGATAAATGAAACTGAAGGTGCCAGAGGATATGCACAAGCTGTGCATATGGTGTACAAAGTACATGTCCTCTAATCCTTTTGCAATAGGTACACAAGCTGATCAAAGCTGTGCATATGGTGTACAAAGTATATGTCCTCTAATCCTTTTGCAATAGGTACACAAGCTGATCAAAGCTGTGCATATGGTGTACAAAGTACACATCCTCTAATCCTTTTGCAATAGGTACACAAGCTGATCAAAGCTGTGCATATGGTGTACAAAGTACACATCCTCTAATCCTTTTGCAATAGGTACACAACCTGATCAAAGCTGACATGATTTAAGTCTTTGGACACCCAAGAGCTTAGTCTTTGCCTCAACATAGAGTTAGTTATCAGCATAGTTGGAAACACCCCTATGGCCCTCAGCCCCCCATGAACCCTGCTATCGACTGAACTGAGTCGCTTTTGCAAGAAGAAGAATGAGGAACTCTGGGTACAAATTTTTTGACACTTCATTCACCACTCGAGTCACAGATATGAAGACTTATTCAGGAAAACATTTTGTACATGTTGACCCACCTTTTAACAACTGACAAAGATGCATCGGGAGACTTGGCTCATCATTTTGGCCCAAGTCCCCCAACATACTAGAGCAGAATCATAGTGTCCAGCAGTCTTCATGCAGTTCTTTTAGTTTAAACCTCACTAGGTCATCCCAGCAATCACATGCATCAGTCATACATATCATCTATTGCTGTCCTGATTCTTGTTCAGTCTGGTGGACACATGCTTCTTAGG
The DNA here is from genome assembly GCA_016746295.1 of Potamilus streckersoni. Lineage (NCBI taxonomy): Eukaryota > Metazoa > Mollusca > Bivalvia > Unionida > Unionidae > Potamilus > Potamilus streckersoni. The sequence continues at coordinate 4,619,805 of JAEAOA010002358.1, read as the reverse complement.
ATCTGAGGTTGGTTTCTTCATTGAATTGGGTTGCAAATTTACTAACTAATTCATTATTCATGGACTATTGTGGGAACCAATCAGGTAAGTCCAGCCACATTCATTGTTCTAAGGCCTGTCATTTGCCTGTCAGACAGTCAATGGGTCCACACTTTATGGCATTTCCTGGTCATATAACACAATACATTCTTTGATAACTCTACATCTTCCCATTTTACTCTGTGTGATTATGATATGAATTGTAAGTTGGATGTGGTAACTCCCAGAGATTGCAAGTGTAACTTCTCTTGTACTTAAGTACAAAATGATAAAATGGAGAGGACTGAGTGTAACTGAAATGCAAAGGATGAGATCTACAAAGTATCTGTTACTGCTATCTTCAGGTCAAGCATATTAATTCAGGGCAGTCATTAGATGTTGATGATGAAGATGACCAAGCTGTCTTCCATCATATTGTTGATAAGGCCTTCTTTAATTAAGTAGGGACATGTTTATGTCAGCTGTGACTTGATGAATGCCTGTTTTAACATCCCAACTCATTGTTCTATTGTTTCATGTTTCAAGAAACCAAATAACAGGTTTAGGCACTCTTTCTTTGATTCAGCCTCAATCATTGGAGCTTTCACTAGTGTTGTCAGTGCAGCCTTATCACAAGAAATGTGGCATACCTGGACAACATATAGAAACACATGGCATGTTAAATTCAATTATACGATACAATATGTGAACCAATTACTCTCCAGTCTCTCTCAGCTCAGCTTTCTTTTTAAAGGGAGGTGTTAGGTCTGCTCTGACTCATAACAATTTAGTGTATTTTTGCCTCAAGTCATGTTGTGCAGATTATCAAACTCTCTGAATTAATCTTCAAGAAAATAAAGATTTCTTCAAAAGTGGTTTCTACTGGTCCTCAAACATTTTAGTGCAGCTGCAGACCTCCACATTGGAATGCTTTTAATGCTGCCATTACAAGTAATCATGGTAACTCATTGATGTTCATTTCCAATCATCTAAATTGTTTCTCAATCATTGGTTCCCAAGAAAGGAAACCTATAGCTATGCCAAAACTACAGAACCATAAGTTTGATCAGTCACCCGAGCAAAGTCATGCTGAAGATAATTCTCAACAGACTAAAGCCTCAAGCAGAGAAAATTATTGCTGAAGAGCAGGCAGGCTTCTGAGCAGAAAGGAGCACCACAGAACAAATCTTCAATCTCAGACTCCTTTGTTTGTGAGAAATACCTCCTGCATTAACAGAATCTGTACCACGTCTCTATGGATTTCAAAAAAGCCTTTGATTGGATATGGCATGCAGCCTTATGGGCAACTATGAGGAAGTACAACATCAGCTCAAACCTGGTGCAGGTTGTTGAGCACATCTATGACAAATCCACCAGTGCTGACTTCATCAAACATAGCAGAAGAAATTGGTTTCAAACAACAGTTGGAGTCAGACAGGGATGTATGCTGTCACCTACACTCTTCAATATTATCATAGAAAGGATCTTGGAGGATGTCTTGCATGACCACAAGGGCATCAGAGGAAGAACAATCACCAACCTTTACTTCACAGATGATATTTTTGGTTTAGCACCAAAGAACTGGCTGACTTGGTTGAGCACCTTGACACAACCTCTATAGCATATGTATGGAGGTTAGCACCAAAAACCACATACTGAAACAAAACCAATGGCATCAGTGCAGAAGTAAAGGTCATTTGACAGAAGCTGGAAAGAGTCACAAGCTTCAAGTACATGGGATCAGTTGTCACAGATGAGGGTTCCAAACCAGAACTTCTTTGCAGGATTGCCCAAACAACAGCAGCAGTATCAGGGTTGAGACCAATATGAAAAAATACCAATATTGCTTTTGGTTCTGAAATAAGACTGATATGTTCAATTGTCATATCCATCTTTCTGTATTCTTGTGAAACATGGATGCTCACATCAGATCTACAAAGAAGGATTCAAACCTTCTAAATGAGATGCTAATGCATGATCTTGGGCATCTCATACATTGACCATGTAACCAACGATGAAGTCCACAACATGATCCAACGAGCCATCGGATGCTATGAAGACCTATTGGCCTTTGTAAAAAAGCACAAACTGAAGTGGTATGGTCATGTTTAAAGATCATCTGGACTGGCAAAAAACAATCTTGCAAGACACAGTGTGAGGGTACAGAAGAAGAGGCAGACAGAAAAAGACGTTGAAAGAAAACATTAAAGAGTGGACAGGCATGGGCTTTGGAGATTCCCAAAGGGCAGTAGAGAACAGGGAAAATTGGAGAGAATTGGTTGCAAAGTCAGCTGTGGTGCCCTACTGAGCTCTTAGGTTAAGGGATTAATGATGATGATAATGAGATGGTGTTCTGATCACAATTGAGCTATTGGTATGAAGTCCTCATATATTGCCACCATTGTGTATTACTGTCAGATTCCCATGATGACTATATCAGTAAAAATATAGACAATATTATATAGATTAGAGGTACAATGCCATGACCAACCTAAATTTGTTTTCAGTTTACTGTGATGCAGAGCACTGTACCAATGACAATGTTTATAAAAATCAGTGTCCTCAGCATTGGTACATTTGAGTAGATACTTGGTACATTTCAATAGGTACATGGTATATATCTATAGATAAATGGTACATTTCAGTAAATATATGCTTGTCAGATATAAATAGCAATAGTCTATAGTAACGATCATTGTAAAAGAAAATGGAATTTTCCACAAGCTTTGAAGACAAGATCAATGTGATGAGTTTACATGTTCTTTAAATATAATATTCACTGAAACTAAGGTCAGTTTTATTATATGATGAATTTTAATTTGTTTCAAAATAGTGTGAATGCCATTTCAGCTGCAGGAGCAAATTAACAATATGATGTTATAGGGTTTAACACTATTTTTCAACAGAAGATAGGCTATACATGGCAGCAAGTGTTAATGGTGGCCCTGGAAAGATCCACCGTTCTATGAGAAGCTACTGGCAAACTTTCTCACATACCCACATTGGCTGAACCTGAGACCCAAACCCATGCAGACAGGTATGACGTGATGTAATTGTTTGTGAATTCACAACTGTGCACCATGTTTTTTCAATGAAACTAATGCATATTTAGGGATCTAGTAATATTTATATATATAATTGACTAATACTGCAACATCACAAACATTGTTTTTTAAACAATTGCATAACTTTTAGCAAAATGTAGATTAATACAAAGATTTTTCAATTTTTTGGTAAATAGAATCTTAAACTCTTGTCTGTCATACATCCAGTATAAAACTCTATGAATTATGCATTACAACTTGTACTTAATACATACAGTATGAAACTTGCTGGATTATGTATTACAACTCATACTTAATACATACAGTATGCATCATACATGTCATCTTTGCTAGTCAAGGTTTCAGTATGTTAACCCTATCTTCACCTCGGTGGATCAATAAAATATTTCAGTGCTTTGAATCTGTGAATTTCATTAGATGCAACACTAAGCCACCACATCCAATCAAAATCAGATTGTCCAAATATGAACAATGTTCCTACATGATTGAGACAAAGGCAGCGCACAACTGGAAAGGACTTCTAAATAAGCAATTTTCCACTGCCATTCTTTGTTTGAATGTACCCAGTATACATCCTTACCCTCAAATAAACCTGTAATGGCTTCTCTTGTGTACATAGTCATACTTTTGATGATAAACATACAAAGCATCCTTTTGATGTCTATTGCCTCCACTATTTTCAGCTGATGTACAATGCACTGCTATTATATGCTATTGGTTAATTGAGATTAAACACTAAGGGAGACAACTCACGAAACCCAGTAGATGTCACTATGACAGCACTGAAATATATGATCAATCTGCCATTGTTTAGATGGGTTAACATATCAAACCATGGCTAGTGAAGATGCATTAATACAGGATGAAGCTAGCTGAATTATGTATGCCAGCTTATGCATTATATATATATATATATGGTATAGAACTCATTGAAGTATACATACCAAGTCATTTTTTGATAATTACAGTACATAATTACCGTACAAAACTCATTGAAGCATGCATACCAAGTTATTTTTGATAAATACAGTACAAAACTCATTGAAATATGCATATCAAGTCATTTTTGTTAATTACAGTACAAAACTCATTGAAGTATGCCTACTTTTTTTTGATAACTACAGTACAAAACTCATTGAAGTATGCATGCCAAGCACTCATGGCATAAATAGATCATGCAACTTATATCATCAATTTAAAATCAGTTGAACACTGATTAATGATTCTCTTTTTTTTAAAATCAGATTTTAGACATAATTCACTATCCAGATCAGCAGATTGCCCATCAATTCCTGAGGGTAGCCTGCAGTACCATCAGTCAGATGTTATCTCAGCAAGCAGAGATGACAGAGTCACTTATAATCAGGCCACTTCTTCAGCCCCTCCTCTCCTGCATAGATACTGAAGGTATGTTGTTATAATTCCTGCAAAAAGATTTGACAGAATCAGTGATAATTATGTCCCTCCTACATACCCAGGGGTCATAAGTATTTGAGTGGTCACTCTGGTCATTCTGGATCACTGCTATCTTACATCTGTCTACATGTGTTTTCGTGATAGGCTCAGTTATCATGGGTAAGTGAGAAAGCCTGCCAGTAGCTTCTCGTGGGTCAGTGGTTTTTCCCAGGGTTTTCTAGGGTAATATTCCTCCACTAGTTATACTGGCCTCCATATATAGCCTATTTGGTGCTAAAAAATGGCATTAAACCTACATCAACATCTCCCATCTAGATACTGTAGGTATGCCATTATAAATATCACACACAAGAGTTTATTACATTGCTATATTCTGTTCTCCTTTGATATAGTTAGTGGCAGCGAATATATCTGTTTGAGGAAGAAGCCAGGGAAAACCTTGGAAAGAACCACCAACCAGTGGGATGCTACTGGCAAAGTTTCTCATGTACACACATTTACCAAACCTGAGACTCAAATCCATGAAGACAGAGGGGCTCTGTTCACCATTCATCTCACCTAGAAAGTAAAAAATGTCATTCAGAATGTAGTGCTTTTAACGATACTATCCCAAATATAAAATGCTTATCTGATAGATTCCTAAAAATAAGTTGGCTAGGAATTCCAGCGGTCAACAGGATGTGAATCTTTATCTGTGTCAGTTGGAGTTACTTATTGTAATTAGATATAGGTTAATACATAGTAATCTCCCTTTACCAGAATTCCAACGAGGAAACAGATTTGATTGTAGTAGTTAGCAGCTTTGGTAAAGTGTATGGATACCATAATGAGGAGGAAAAGTAGTCTCCAGCTGAATATGGGAGATGTTTTTGTTTAAGTGAGGTGACTATTATTAGAGGTTGTACTTTACCAGATACAGAAACATTATAGCTGTTTAAACTGAAAAAAAAACCTGTGCTTGAAATTCTTATATTTAAACATAGCTGACGTGCCACATGTCAGACCAGCTTGAGTTGGCCTGATTGTTTAAATATCAGCAAAATCCACTCATGTATGTCACTCGTCATCATGCCTCTCCACTTGTTTGATGATATCATCCATCATTGCCATTTTCAATAACATTTTGGTATTTTTTGTACTAATGAAACACCTCTAGCCAGGTCAATTGAAAAATTGCTTTTATACACCCACAGTATCTCTTTATAATGCTTTCCATTCTTCTGTTTCCTGTTCTGTTTTGGCACATTAACTTATATTCTCCACTATCTGCAGTTACTAAGGCTTGCACTTGGAGTGAAAAAGAAGCCTATTAATTTGGGAGTCAACAGGTCATGGTCACTGAGTGAAATAATTAAAATGTTTCCATGCCACAAGATTAGTTTTCTATCAGACACTTGTGGATAGCTTGCAGTTGGGGTAAGGAAAAAGGCTATTGATTTTTGGGGTCAAAAGTTATAACATTAATTATTCATCACAGATCTTGATTAAGCTTTATGGACAATTTGCACTTGGATTAAGGAAAAAAAACTATTGATTTTTGGATCATTGGGTCAAAGGTCATTGTCACTATGACTGCAATTATACAGCACAATAACATTAGTTTTAGATCATAGATTTTGACCAAACTTATTCGATGGCTTGCACTTTGGGTAGGTAAGAAGTTTATTTATTTTGTGATAAAAGGGTCAAAGGTCAGGGTTTCTGTGACTAAAAGAGGAAAAATGGTTTCTGCACACAGATTTCAGTTCTGGACTATGTGCCTTCAGGAAGGTTTGTGGATATATTTAATTTTGGGGTCAAAAGGTCAAATATCAAGGTCATTAAATGCATAATAAATTTAGTTCTAGATCAAAGATGAGTAGAGATCATGCACTTAATGTATGGAAAAATTTGTATGGATCTAAGGATGAAAAGGTCAGAGGCTTACAGAACAATAGGTTGTGCAAAAACACCTTAGTCCTAGGGTAAGATCCAGGGCCAAAATATGTGAATGTCTTGTAGAAAGGATTTATATAACATCTGGGATCAAAGATCATGGTCATGGTAAGTCTGTTAAGAAATTATTTCTTCAAATTAAGTTTTGTTCAGGACTGCCTATCTTGACCATAGGTTCACGTCATTGAGACTTGTTTGTCAATAATCTGCAGATACAACTGTGCCGTATTAGTGTATACATAGAGGATTTAACACTGGGCAGATTTAATGTGCCATTCCCATTACTCATTATTTGCATCCTCAGATATTTTGTTGCATGCAGAGAATTGTCTTATTTTTAAGCAACTACACATAGACTTTGAACTTTGGCCAAAATAATTTTAACTATTTTCTTTTAAATTTTTTTGATCTAAGGTTCTAATTATTTTCATTACTTTTACACTTATCTTGATTTCAGACATTAGAATTGAGGAAGAGTCAGTAGTCATTGCTGAAGAATGCATGATCACAACTTGTATTGAAGACATATCAAAGGTTTGTATCTATAGTTCCTATTTTCCTGGCACAAGCTGACTTATGGTGGTTGTAATGAATTTAATGTCATTTTCAGCACATGATAGGCTATACATTGTACCCAGTATATTTAGTAGAGGTACAATACAGGAAAATCCTTGAAAGAACTACGAGCACACAAAGCTTCTGGCAAGCTTTTTCACATATCCACCTTTGCTGAGTCCGAGACTTAAACCCATGTGTACAGAGGTGAGATGACAGTGATTTGGGAAGGTGAACACCACTCAGCCACCTAAGTACACAACTGTATACTCTTAAATCCCATGAAAAATTTAGGTTTTGTATGTTACATATTTTTATCTTGCCAGCATTAGCAGATACTAAAACTAAGGTTTTACTTGACTGGCAGTATGTCAGCATCATCAGTGTTTGGATTTTGTGCCAAAGTATGTATATAAAGCCTTATGTAGAATAAAGACAATGATTCATGTAACTGTTGTTTTGATAAAGACATGTTTATCAGAAATATTGTTTTAATTAAGTAGATTCTCTTAACAAGTTATATAAACAAGATATTGGATTATATTTAAAGCCTGTACTTCAAAGTGTGTTTTATGTAGGTATGTAAGTAAATATGTATGTATGTATGTATGTATGTATGTATGTATGTATGTATGTATGTATGTATGTATGTATGTATGTATGTATGTATGTATGCATGCATGCATGTATGTATGTATGTATTAAGTATGTATGTATGTAGGTAAGTAATTATTATGTATGTATGTATGTGTGTGTGTGTGTGTGTAGGTAGGTATGTAGGTATGTATCATGCATGCATGTTTAACAAAGTATCAGCACAATACTGTCTGTATAAAACTGATTATTTGTTAAGATTCTCTGCATAATTTTTTTAGGCTTGTGTTGTGATGAAACTGATTTTATGACCCTAACTTGATTGTATACATTATTGTTCAGTTTATGATGCATGGTACTAATCAATATTAATTGTATTTTCATGGTTTCCTGAACTTTGCAGGACAAAACAATTTGTAAAAATAGTTTAATAAGAGTAATCTGCAAATAAAATATGATATTGTGATCCCACATGGGTTGCAGAGTTCAATTAAATTTAGGCTGCAATACAAGGTGAGTCTAGATGGTTCATATCCTCTACAGTAAATGAATTATAATAGAATTGAAGTACACATCCTTTCAATAAATGAATTCTACTAGAATCTGATGGTTCCTCTCATGGCTTAAGCACAATGTCTTGACTTACACTAGGGTTTGCTTGAATTAAACTACAAAGACCTGCAGGATGTTTGTGCTTAAATTTAGTATCATTGACTTTAAATAGCTTTGTCCCAAACTAATTACTTGGTAATATGGATGTTTTTACCGTAGCTGATGATGCCTTAGTGCTTAACACCAGACTTTGACTTTGGACTTCCTTTTTAATGTTCAGCATTAGTGCAAAAGGTCCATGATGATGCACAATTTCCATTGCTCAGACATTGATATATTTGCAAGGCTAGATATTTTAATATAACACAGAAACTTCACAGCAGTGTTCTTAAGTGCTTTTTCAACATGTCCACAGTAGAAGTCCTGATTCTTATTTATTTGCATTTGAGTAATTAACAAGCAGGCAAGTCAAACTTTATTTACTCAGCTGTATTTTAATACCTCATGGTGATAAGAGTGTGTGTAAATAAATTTTGTCCAAATGCTATCCTACTCAGTGAACAAAAACAAATGATAGGAGAAAATAATTTGTGGAATTTCTGGGGTGGCAAGTAGTATATCAACAAGTATACACTGTCAGAAGCAAATCAGATTTGAATGTATAAGGTTTTGTAATGTCATGGTATGAAGCAATCAAGGACTGTTCATTTAGCATCTGTACATTAAATGGGGAAGGGTTGATTTAAAGTTTGCTTATGGAAGTGGAGGGGTTAAGACCAAGTAGTACATATGTACATAATAAAACAAACTAATGCAAGTAAAAGCTCTGTGCCTTTACCAAAAAGAAACAACTTATATTATTCCCTTCCCATTTTTTTATATGCTCTTATGAATTTAAAAATAAAAGCATCAAGAATATAACAAATGCATACAACTTTGTCATTTCATTTATCAATGTATCATTTCTAATAAGACTGTCACCAAGGGGTCTCGAACACTTTTAGCTTATTGGTGTTTCAAACCAAACTGACACTCAGTGTTATCAAGCAGACAGTTTGCTTATTGTGTTTTACTCGTTTCCAGAACAGTCCATACTTTTGTTCTCTGAAACAGCATATAGGATATGTATTTGCAAAAGTGCCAGAAGAGCCATCCTTTGACTTTCAGACAGTGAGAACATGTTCATTATGTGCCATTTATCATGCATCCCAAGCCAGATGCACATGAAGTGTGCATATGACAAAACTGATTTGGCAGCAGAGGACATGACTGCTGGGGGGGGTACTAGCTCAAAACTTATGTATGCACAGAGCAGGTTAGTAGAAAAAGTACACAATGCAACAAGGGGTGAAGGGATTTGAAAATGGCTGAATGTTTCTGTGCATACTAAATCTATGGTAAATAAGCTACATCTCAGGTAACAATACAGAATCTACTATATTTAATAATTATGTACAAAGATAGGGTGCTTGCCAAACTATGACAAGACTTGAAATTTGGATTTTCTTTCACTAACTCAAAGGATCACCATACTAAAGTATGCCTAAATTTCACTGATCCAAGAATCCAATCAAATCAGACAAAATCCAGTTCAGTTCCAAGTTCATCTTTTAGTTTTGAGCTCAAAACAATTACAACTTTATTTCACAAAGAATACTTGTGCATCAAGTACTCTGTGCACTTTCATTTTTTCCCAAATACTTATTACACAACATATCACAACAGCCAATTGTATTCATTTTCATTACTCTTTAGTCTCTGGATCATATCTGTTATCAAGCTCTCATTTACCTTTGTCTAATTTCTGCCATTTCAGTGGCAGTTGTGCACTTTGCAAATACTTCCACATGTTTACAATTATCATTGCACACTGCATTTAATGTGTACCACCAATGACATAAACATTAAAACACATTTCTCTGTATAATACTAGATTGTTCATTGAGTCAGTGAACAATTCCTTTTCCAGTTGGGCAATACTGGTCTGAAAACCTATAACTTCTGTTTTAATCTATAATAAAATAAGTGCTTGGGGGTAGTAAACCAAGATTGTGTGAAGAGTGTTTTGACAATAATAACAACAATAAACACAAATTTACTTGATGAGTGGTTTAAGATCTATTTATTCCTGCTGTAAATATTCATTGTACTTTGTTAAATCGAAGATGATGTTAGACATTTGGTAAAAACAGTAATAAATTACTTGACCATTAAAGTAAATGCCAATGCATGACCTCTTCATGACCAATATGATGCAACCAAAAGTAATTTTACTCTATTTGTAATAAAGTAATGGCCACAAAATATTTTGACTTGCCAGTGTGTTGTTCAACAGTAAATGAATTCAGTTTTTGTCATAACAATGTGACAATCTCAGTGTGTACATGTCAAATTTCTTTTGCGTAAACCTAGTAAACCTACAGTGTATTCATATCTGCCAGTTTGACATGTTTAAAAAACAAATCCTCCCCTTCCTGTCATGTTTATAAAAGCATGATTTCCAATAAGTCTAATGCAGAAATCAATTAGAGGTAGGAACAGACAGAGGCCTTTCTTGATGTTATATGACTGCAACCTGTTTAATCAGTAGACAGTCATGACTAGCATTACCTTTTGGTTAATGCAGCATGGAAAACCACTGAGCAGTTTATATGATTAGATGTCATAGAGGCAATTAAAAGGTAATGGTTTTCAGAGATAAACATCCATTGAAGCATGCTATGCAAGACCCCATTGGGATGATTTGTCTGGGTAAAGTACACAGATGGTCTTCCAGATAATTGCCATTTACCATAATCTGAATACCAAGTGATGGTAAACAGGTTAATTATTCTGAATACCATGTGATGGTAATAGAGATTATAAAGGTTAGTCACATTGAATACCAAGTGAAGGTAACAGATCAGAAAGGAACATCATACTAAATACCTTTTGCTGGTAATAGAGATTATAAAGGTTAGTCATACTGAATACCTTTGATGGTAACAGAGATTATAAAGGTTATTCACATTGAATACCAATTGGTGGTAACAGACAACAGAAAAGTTAGTTTGTCTTATATTGTGTTATTTTTTAAAGTGCTACAATATTGGGCATGAAGTTACATACTTTAGTTAAATGCACAGACCATGTGAAAAGTTCATGGTTCACCTCTTTGAACTTCTAGTAAAATTCTTCTGTCACTGTTTTAGTTTATTTGTGTGAAATATGGGTCTTCATATATTGGTTGGGGTGAAGTGAACAACCTTGTCACAATTGTAACAATAAGATTATTAAATGTCTGAAATCGCGGATTTATTGTTAAAAACAAATCAAAACAAAATATTTCTTCCTTTCCTTAAAAAAAATTATCTTTCATGCAGCACTTATCGTCTTATTTATATTTTTATGTTTTAGGTCCATCTACTTGTGTATGACAAAGTAAATCTCCTACAATTCAGTAATAATAACTTTTTTAAGTACTGAGAATTCTAAAATTTGTTGTTTTGTTTCAGGTGTTTTTTTCAGTAAGTGCACCAAACTCAGTCCTACTGGAGTTCCTAAGGCCCATTATCCATACAGTTTTTGTTATTTATACCTTTATCAGAAAAGGAGTCTCACATTTGAGGTATTATTATATGTGTTTACAGGTTAGCATAGTTTATTGCCCATCAATGTTGACAAAATTGGTAAATGCGTAATGAATTTGTGTGGAACAATACAGAGACTGAAGTGATATAATTCTACATTTCTGCTTACAAGGACTCATTAGTAGGATTCTTATCATAAGTCAAAGTATGAATCTATGATTTTCATAATGAATATGGTATTTCTAGAAAAAAGTACAAGTTGACAAGAATAATTTGTAGTGCACATTACACAGTGCACATGAACTTGAATTACAGAAGAGACATATTTTTTTTTAAAATTCATTATTTACCTTTGAGATATGTGTTTGCCCATAGAACATTTGATTAGTAACATTTTTTTTAAAGAAATACCATCTTTTATCCAGCTTACAATTTTGTAGCCAATGTAAATTCTACAAAAGCATCTCAAGGGCAAAATCTGTTTTATGATGTACATGTATGCATCAGTAGAAAATAATGTCATGATAATTCAAGGAATATTTTCTACCTAAATTGTCAGATGTATTCTACAAAGATATGTCAATCTGGTCGTAATAAGACGTAAAAGATGTGCAGCCAATTAAATAGTTGCAACTTGAGCATGCCATGCCATGCAACTTATAATTATTGATGCCAGCTGTTCACTAACATAATAGGTAGGAAGCTTCCATTTTTAACCATCCTGATTAAATAGCATTGTTTTGGTTATTGTAAACCATTTGCACATGTATCATGTTGGTAAACATTACAGCCTTAAAAGAAATTGAACAAGAATTGCTTGCTGCATTTTTTTGTTTTATTCCCAGCAATATTGTATTTTAAAATATTGAGAATTTGATTAATCAGTTCTGATTGTGAGAACCAATATTGCAGTAATCAACCTAAATATCCGGTCACCCAAATTTTCCAGACACCATATTTTCAAAATTATAATAATTTTCATAGTCAACAAAAGTTTCAGACACAAAGTACATTTTTATCAAAAATAAAATATAAATTGATGAATGTTTTGCCTATACTCAAAAATGCACATTTGAATAGATAACCATTTGGATTACCAGTATTATCTTGTTGAAAAACTGAATATGTAAATAGACAGCAGATCAATGTCACTGACTACAAAAAGAAAAATGTCTTCTGCATAAAAACTGGAATTTGCCACATTTGCCAAACTTTGTGGACTGTTTGTACTTGAGGTCACTTTGACTGTAAAAAGAAAAATGGTTTCTGTACAAAACATAAGGTCTACATCATATTGTGGATTACTTACATTTAGAATATGGAGGATGGTTCCTGTACAAAACATAAGGTCTACATCATATTGTGGATTACTTACATTTAGAATATGGAAGATGGTTCCTGTATAAAACATAAGGTCTACATCATATTGTGGATTACTTACATTTAGAATAAGGAAGAAACCTATCACTCTTAGTAGGAACAAATGTATTTTGCATGAAAAATGTAACGTCTCCACAATGTACCTTTTTCTGAGTTTATGGATGACTTACACCTTTATTAAGAAAATAGCTATTGATTTGAAAAGATCTAAAGTGACTGAAGAAAAAAAATCATTTTCACATAATAACTTTAATTTTTTGACCTTGTATAGGACTTGCACTTAAGCTATGGAAAAGGCCTTTTCATTTTAAGGGTCAAAAGATCAAAGGCTACAGTCAATGTGGTGCAAGGAAAAATGCCTTTTGCAGAATAACTTTTGTTTTAGAGTTAAAGTTTGGCCTGAAAAATTATTTTTACATTTTCATTTTCAGTCAGATTGTGCAAAGAGTGACTTTTGCTCAGCTTAAGACTTTTACAACTTTTATATGCCCTAGAATCTGAATGGTCCTTAGGTGCTTAACTTTACAGATTACTGACATCTCACTTTTGTACATGCTGGTTCAGGTATCCACTTGGCCATCATTTGTATCCACTTAGCCTTCATTTATATCCACTTGGCCATCATTTGTATCCACTTGGCCTTCATTTGTATCCATTTGGCCTTCATTTGTATCCACTTGGCCTTCATTTGCATCCACTTGGCCTTCATTTGTATCCACTTGGCCTTCATTTGTATCCACTTGGCCTTCATTTGTATCCACTTGGCCTTCATTTGTATCTACTTGGCCTTCATTTGTATCCACTTGGCCATCATTTGTATCTGAGAAAGCTTGTTCTTCCCAGGGTCTTCCTGAGTTCTTCCTCTACCAAATATAGTTAACAACTTGTATAGCCTATCATTTGTTGAAAAAGGCATTAAACCTACATGCCTTAAAAGCTCCTTTATGAGACCTTAAACCATTATTACAGTATTGTTACATTGTAAATAGAGAATGTTATTTTGTATCCAGGTAGATTTAGTTAAAATATTGAATATGTTAAGATTTGCAAGTCTGTATCAGCTGGATTGAAGCTTTAGAATGTGTACCTCAGAATATGATCCATCACAGCCACACAAAATGCATTCATTTGTGGTCATTTTTTATTTCCCTGTAATTTGTCAAATATCAGAGTCTCAACATTTCCTCTTAGAAGATTAATGGTTAAATCTTACTTTCTGACAATAATTGAAAATTCAGGTTAATCTCAGGCTAATGTATCATACATAATAATGTACAACACCACAAGAACATTCTCAACTAAATGCAGAAATTATTGTTTATGTCTTCTTATAATATATCTTTCTGTTGGCATACATTAAAACTTACTAAGCAGTAAGGAGCTTATGGCCCAACATCTAACATTTGTTCATTAATGATTTTTGTTTTAAGCTGTCTTTTTTAAAAAATAAATCACTGGTCCAGTTTTGAACAAATTTGTCAGAGACTGTCCTGAAATAAAGGACTTTCAAATTTGTACAAAGATCCAATATGTTGGTGCATATCCTACAGAAGTTAAACCTTTAAATAACTTTCTTAGAAACTGCTGAATAGAATTTTACCAAATTGAACAGAAAACATCCTGGCATGGAGGGTTTTCAGGTTGATATAAATGATGTCTGTCCACCAACAAATGTGGCAGATGTTACTGCAAATAGAATAATCTTTAAGAAACATCTCAAAAATTACTCGAATGAATTTGACAAAATTTTATATCATTCAGGAGTGAAGGTCCTTCAAATTTGTACAAGTAATGATGATGCACCATAAAATATGGCTTGTGTAACTAAAATAGAAAATCCTTCAAACACCTTCTAAAAAAGTGCCTGAGAGAATTCATCCAAATTTTGAAAAAAGCATGAAAACCTTTCAGTTTGTACATTGATATTGATCTGCTATCTAGTTTAAGTAACATTAACAAATATAAAAGAATGTTTAATCAGGTTTGTGGCATTCAGGTAAAAGAATGGTTTACAAATTCTACAAATGGTGTCAATCTGCCACCAAATATGGCCAACATTATGGATAATAGAAAACTTGTAAATGATTCCAAAACAGATCAAAAAATTTGGCCTAACTTGAAAGATTGTATCATTACATGAATTGCTTTAATTTTTTAAAAAAACTATGCCAATCTACAATCTTATATGACAGACTTTACCAAAAATATAAATCCTTTTAATGACATTTTCTTAAACACAACAATTTAACAGCATCCTGGTATAAATGGATTTCATTTTTATACCAGTGATGGTGATCTGCTGTTAGTTATGGACACTATTAATAAAATAGAAGCACCTTAAACAACTTTCACAACTTTTTGAAAATTGTTCTTCAGAATTTGGCCAAATGTACTTGGATTCAAATTTGGCCAAATCCTTGTATGAGCTTTGTCCAAATGAAGCTGATCTGTTGTCCATTAGGTTGCCATTCTTAAAGTAGAAAAAACTTTGTTTGAAAGCTTTTTTTGGTTGGTTTTAATGGCACTCTTATCATATTATTGGCTTTATCATGCAGAGGAAATGGGAGCTAAAGGTAAACAGAATTGAACCAAATTTGACAGTTTGCATCCAGACTGGGTGTCCAAGTGGTCTAAGGCACTCACCTTTACAGATCATTAAATCTTATGCCTGTGAGTGTGAGTTCTCTATCTGGCTCAGCCAAAATGGACATGTGAGAAAGCTTTTGTTTCTACTCATGCAGGCCTAAGTTAGTAGATAAAACCCAATCAGCAGGTGGGTCCAGTCCACAGGTCATAATTTGCCCATTCCTTTTCCAACGAGTAAGTTGTTCTTCCAGGGAATTTCCTTTTCATGCACCAAATATATTGGCTGTCATGTATATCCCATCATGTGCTGAAAAATGACATTAAAGTCAAAAAACCCATAAAGAAATATTCAGGCAAAAAGTGCTTTCATATTTTACAAATATCATCTTTAGTTCCCATTTCCTCTGCTGATCTACCATAAATTTTGGCCACCATAAAAAAGCTTTAAATGACTTCTCAAAAAGCACATAGCTTAATTTAGAAGAAGGCATCCTGTCATGAAGAGCGTTCAGTTGTATGCAGATGATGCTAATCCACAATCAGATGATGCTAATCCACAATCAGATGATGCTAATCCACAATTAGATGATGCTAATTCACAATCAGATGATGCCAATCCACAATCAGATGATGCCAATCCACAATCAGATGATGCTAATCCATAATCAGATGATGCCAATCCACAATCAGATGATGCTATCCACAATCAGTTGATGCTAATCCACAATCAAATGATGCTAATTCACAATCAGATGATGCTTATCCACAATCAGATGATGCTAATCCACAATCAGATGATGATAATACACAATCAGATGATGCTAATTCACAATCAGATGATGCTAATCCACAATCAGATAATGCTAATCCATAATCAGATGTCACTCCACAATCAGATGATGCTATCCACAATCAGATGATGCTAATCCATAATCAGATGATGCCAATCCACAATCAGATGATGCTATCCACAAGCAGATGATGCCAATCCACAATCAGATGATGCCAATCCACAATCAGATGATACTAATCCATAATCAGATGATGACAATCCACAATCAGATGATGCTATCCACAATCAGTTGATGCTAATCCACAATCAAATGATGCTAATTCACAATCAGATGATGCTTATACACAATCAGATGATGCTAATTGACAATCAGATGATGATAATACACAATCAGATGATGCTAATTCACAATCAGATGATGCTAATCCACAATCAGATAATGATAATCCATAATCAGATGATGCCACTCCACAATCAGATGATGCTAATCCACAATCAGATGATGCTAATCCATAATCAGATGATGCCAATCCACAATCAGATGATGCTATCCACAAGCAGATGATGCTAGTCCACAATCAGATGATGTTAATTTACAATCAGATGATGCTGATCCACAATCAGATGATAACAATCCACAATCAGATGATGCTAATTGACAATCAGATGATGCTAATTCACAATCAGATGATGCTGATCCACAATCAGTTGATGCCAATCCACAATCAGATGATGCTAATCCACAATCAGATGATGCTAATCCACAATCAGATGATGCTAATTCACAATCAGATGATGCTGATCCACAATCAGATGATGATAATACACAATCAGATGATGCTGATCCACAATCAGATGATGCTGATCCACAATGCTAATTCACAATCAGATGATGCTAATCCACAATCAGATGATGCTAATCCACAATCAGATGATGCTAATCCACAATCAGATGATGCTGATCCACAATCAGATGATGCTGATCCACAATCAGATGATGCTAATCCACAATCAGATGATGCTAATTCACAATCAGATGATGCTGATCCACAATCAGATGATGATGATCCACAATCAGATGATGATAATCCACAATCAGATGATGCTAATCCACAATCAGATGATGCTAATCCACAATCAGATGTGCCTGCTTTTTCTAAAATTATGCAAACCTTTAAATAGCATTTGATTAACTGCTCAACAGAATTTAACAGAATGTATTCAGGCAAGAACAACAAACGACTTTCATATTTGCATGAATGATACTGATCCAACATCAAACCTTGAATAAAAGCATTCTGGAATGAACTGCTTGCAGCTTTATACAGAGACCCAAATTTAGTATCACTGTCATTTCTTAAAATAATAAAACCGTTAAATGACTTCTTCTCAAAAGTTGCTAACAAAATCTGATAACTTTGACAGAAACTTTTTCATATTTGGAGAAATGATGCTGATTCAAAAGCACAGATAAAGATGCACAGTATAGAAATGCTTTGGAACATTTTTCATAACCAATAAAATCAACATGATAGGAATAATTTCTGTAGATTGCATCTAACTTGCCAAGATTTCTTGGCCAACTGGTCATGCATTTGCATAGGTGTCAGCATTTCATGCGTATTTGGGCCTCATGTTGCTTATTTTTGTTTCTTACCACAGAAATCCATGTCTGTCAATCCTTGTGAGTTTTATAAAGGGGATGGAGTCAGCAGTTTCAATAACATGCCTAAAAATGTTAGCCCTTAATCTCCCTGCCACAGCTGGCTTCAGGAAGATGCATCCATGTTTGGTCTTATGTACTGCCAGTCAAGGTGGTGTGATGGTCAATACAAAGACATCCAAAAGGTAAGCTTTTTGATTTTAGATAATCAACCTTACACAGGTACACTTTGGCTCATTTTTTTTTCTCATGTGATGCAAGGGCAGGTCATATATACATATGTTCAGTCTGCATTGTTCTTGATATCTTACTTGCTACAGTCTTAATTAGAATAGGTATAAATGCTATGTTTTTTGTTTTTAGCTTCAATTTTGTGGACCTAGCCATTTCTATAGTGTTAAAAATTCCTATTTATCCTATCATTTTATGTCATTTTATATTGTGATTTTCATTTCCACACAATAATCTTGAAGGACTTCATAGTTTCTCAAAAAAAAAAAAACTGGTAAGAATTTGACTGAACTTGATAGAAAGCATATGGACATAAAGATCTTTAAAGTTTATACAGATTATTCCAACAAAATGTTGCATCTTAAAGTAGAAGAAAACTTTAATTGACTTAGCGAAAACTGCTTGGGAAATAATCAACAAAATTTGATAACATCTTTGCAAAAGAGCTTTCAAATTTTTATAAATGATGCCCATTGTATTTGCTTTCTTTTGCTTTTAAGTACAGACACCAGTTTAAGAAACTTTGGTGTCTGTTTGACTTCTTCAAATACACTTAGTAGAATTGGACCAATTTGACAACAGCATGGTATGAATGTTTAAAATGTATGCAAATGAAGATGGTCCACCATTAATTATGGCTGCCATTACAAAATATAGAAGAACCTTTCAATGACTTTAGAAATAGAAGACTTTAAAACGACTTTATAATAAAAAAGAAGCTCAGGAGACTTTGACTAGTTCTAACAAAATGCATCCTGGCAAATTAAGATCTTTCAGTAACATATACACATATACTAGATAAATATTTGATATGCAGGAAAAGCTCATAAAAATGTATACAGAAAAACACTAGAACTTATTTAGATTCATTTTTCAGTGATATTATGGACTTTGGTCAGGAAGCACATGTTCAGGCTGTACTGGACATTCTGAAGGATTTACAGAGGGATGGAGTTACTGCAGAGTTCTTCATAAGCTTGATGAAGGTAAGAATCAGATAGTGCAGGAATAAAGAATTAGAAAACAGGACCAGGAGTGGCAACTAAAGATGTGATAAACATATAGTAGTAATTTACTACTGCCTATATTCTATGGATTACAACTAGGTTTTCATTGAAATACCATTGTTTCCAGCCTAATAGTCAATACTTTAAGATTTGAACGTGAGGTCATCGTCTTATTGTCCAAATTGACTTATATATGGATTATGTCATTGAAACTGCATCTACTTGTATAAGGATAACAGTACCTTGTATGCTATTAATCAGCATAATTGAAAACAGATCAGTGCACTTAGAGGTACCAATTCTTAATCAATTACTATGTGAGTAAATTGTTACAAACTAATATAACTGGTTTTATATTTATAAGTTTTATCATTATTTAGTTTGCATTCTGTGTGTAGTTTCTTATATCTCTAACATGAAATAAAAAAAAACAATTACCGGTAAAATTCACCAAGCTGCATAGCACATTTATGGTCTGTACTCTATAGTGTACTGAACTAATACAAAGTATGTTGTTTGTTCCTAAAATAGATATGAAATGATTTTGTTTCATTCATCCTTTTTAACCATACCTCATTCTTCCTAATCTCATTTTAGCCACTGGTCTATTGATATTTGATTTTCCAGTATACTGTTTGACACACTCAAGCGATTACCGGTATAGCATTTTCATTGATATAATTGATCCTACAAAGGTATCTAATCCATATTAATTTAAGTGTTTTATGATTATTTATAAAATGCCATAGATTATTCTCACAGAATAAGGCAAGAAATAACTTGGTTTCCCCTTAGAATGATTTCATTATTTTCATTGTACATGCATACAATGTTACCTATAGTGGATAATCATCTTTCTAGTTAAGCGACTGAACATGTATCTCGTCGTAGTTCGCTTGTGGCAAGAGATACTAAAACCATGGCATACATGGGTATTTTATCCTTACTAAGACTCATTCCCCTGGAGATTTAAGACAAGGTTATTATCTGACACATTGGTCTTTTGGATCTTGTCAAGGAGTGTACAATTTCCTTTTTTTCTACAGCCATAGAGGTAAGTGTTAAATTTTTATTTGATATGTGAAGCATATTCATTTTTAATGTCGTAGTGTGAAATGTCTTTACCACTACGCAGATTTGAAATGAATTTTTGAATTGTTACAAGTTCCTATTAAGCCTTTAATTTAGTAGCATGTATCCTTAGATTGTAATTATGTGCCTTTTATTATGACTAGTTTGGTTTCATTATTGTAACTGTGTGGATGCATAGATGTATATAAGTGTGTGTGTGTGTGTGCAGATGTATCAGACTGATGGTCTGGCTGTCTGTATGTCTGTATGGGGTGGAATCAAGACCATGCAAGGAAGGAACTACATGATTTGTAAATTTGTGCACATGATGGAACCATGGATGGTGTATGTGGCCAAAACAAGTTTGAACCAGCCCAGGAATTTTGGAGAACTGTGTGGTTTGGCAAATGGACACAACCAAGTCAGATGATTTTGGATGCAAGTTTTTACAAATATTTGCCGTATGACTCTTTGGTGCAATCATTGTATTGTTTACCATTAAACATATTTGTTTCAATTGATGACATTTAATTGAATACAATTGAGTTACCCTTATTTCACTTTAATCTTGCTATCATCACATGAGATTATTTGAGTCTCACTTACATTGCATAATATTATGTGAATCTTAATTTCAGTTTGAATATTTGAATTTTTCTTTCATCTCTGTTTTTCGTTTGTCAATGTGTTAGTAATCAAATAAGTTATGTGTTTGGAGCCTGAAAGAATATCATCCTTTATATATATATATATATATATATATATATATATATATATATATAATCTTCTTTCATCACATTGTGTTGTGTCATCATTTAATCCAAGCATCCATTTTGGTGTCTCTCTTTGATTATACTGGTACTTGATAAATTGGTCTTTGGCTTCCGACAACAATCAAAGCCAGTTGCCACAATTAATAAACCTTGATATTGGCTTTGGCTGCTGATACTAGCTACTGTATTGTTCTTTATCATTAATCCATATCAGTTACACTTCTGGCTTTTAATATCAAGTGGATTAAGAACTACAGGAAATGATGCCCATTCCCTTCTCTGGATGTAAATAATGAATTTAGCCATGGGAATTGTTTTCATTGCTATAGTACTGGTACATTTTAATGAGTTAGACATGTTTTGATCAATCAGTTCAGTCATAATCATTCATATAAATATCCCCATACAAAATCACACAACTTATCTCCCAATGCATCCTGTCAAATCACACATGTCTTACACATCGTCTTTTAAGCTGGAAGTTGTAAAGTTCGCAAAAGAGAAAGGGGGAATATGGCTGATCACAGGAATTATGGTGTAAGTGAAAAATGTGTCTGGGATTGGTATAAAACTAAGGTTGCATTATGCACTACAAAAAATCAAAGAAAGCAAAGTGAGACTGCTAAGCAAGAAGGATGAATATTGATGATAAGTTAGAAGAATGTCTTGACACAGTGTGCAGCTTGTCATGGAATGAATTCTGTTAAACTCCAACTCCAGACAAAGAAAATTGCAACTGAATTAGGAATTGAAAGTTTCTGTGGAAGTATGTCATGATGTTTTAGGTTCATGCAAAGAAAGGACCTTAGTATAAGACAATGCACTACTGAGGCACAGAAGCTAACATAACAGTGGACCTTTTGGAAAAAATGAACAATTTCCGTGAGTACATCTAAGACAAGATTAAGGCTGACAATTTGGAAATGACTAACGTGATAAAAAAAGATGAAGTGCCATTAACATTCGACATTTCAATGAACAGAACAGTTGAGCTTAAAGGATCTAACAGTGTTTCTATTAGGACAACAGGTCATGAAAAGTCAAACTTCACTGTAGTTTTTTTATTATTCTGCTGATGGCAGAAAGTTGTTACAAATGTTGATTTTTAAAAGAAAAACAATGCCAAAGGAGACATTTTCCAGTGGAGAAATGATTGAAGTAAATCCAAAAGGATGGATGGAGAATAACATGATGGGGAAGTAGTTAGATAGATGTTTTGAAGTCTCTCCTTCTTATGTATTCTGTGCATGCACACACCAATGCCGTAAGAAAGGTGGAGATTGAAACCAAGAAGATATCTTAGGCATCATCCAATGTGGTATAACAAAGTTATTACAACCATTAGACATTTCTGTTTATCTCTGTTTCAAAGCTGAGCTTTGAAAGTTGTGGGAACATTGGATGATCATAGGCAAGCACAGCTTCACAAACACAGGACGTATGCCTTGCACTTCATATTTCCAGGTTGTATATTGGGTTAAGGATGCATGGGACAGGGCTCCTGAATTGGCTGTTGTGAATGGCTTTGCTAAAGCAGAAATTTTCAGCGGGATAGAGAAGCCAGATGAGAATGATGAGACAGACGATAATGAGAACATTTCCAATGTTCTGAGCCCTGAGATAGCTGCCATTTTTCATTCCAGTTTAGAAGATGAAGACTTCGAGGGATTTTCAGATATTGGAGATGATTAAGTGAACTCATGATTATTATTTTCTTAATTAGAATGTGGAACCATTCTACTACCGGTAATACAATAAATTAAAACATGGATGTGCTTTCAATTATAATTGACATGTTTAATAATATGTATTATAAAACTGTTCATTTATGTAAATTTTGATATTGATATTTTATAGATATGTTAAAGTATAAAAAGGTATTTTTTTATTTTTCATTTGTAACTTTTCTGTTTTCTGTCTTTTAATTGTTTTCAAATTTCTGATTTCCCTATGGATAGCCTCATTTCCTTATTGTTAGCCTCACTGAATTTATCTGTTGAATCTTGCTCTCCAGACTGGTTTCAACTGGAATAATCAGGTTAAAGCTTTAGACCTTTAATTAACATGTACATAACATGCACAGCTAAATGGCTCTTGCTGCAATGGATATCATAATTAAAACAAGCATGGACTGTTTATTGAGCTGTCAATTGACAATTTTAATCTCTCTCTCTCTCTCTCTCTCTCTCTCTCTCTCTCTCTCTCTCTCTCTCTCTCTCTCTCTCTCTCTCTCTCTCTCTCTCTCTCTCTCTTTCTTTCTCTCTCTCTCTCTCTCTCAATTTCATAATTGCCAGTAATATGGAATATCATTGAGTGATACCATTAATTTTCATGAAAGCAGAAGCTACCATAGTGAAAAAGCACAAAGCTAGGGCATTGACCTAGCTTTATCTTTTACTTATATATGGAAGAAGGATGGAAAATATACAAAATTAGTGAATTTGACTTGTACTCTGCATCGACTTATAGGCCGGAAAATATGGTACCTTGGGAGTATCGATAGATCAGGTGTAGCTGGGTCATGTCTGTCATTTTTTGCACAGTTTGTGATTTATATTTGGTTAAAGTCTTGTTAAGATGGATGAAAATATTTGGTTTTCTTCTTCATAGTATAATTGCTATATCATTGAATTATATAAATTATCTTTGAAAGTAATGGAAACAAATTGTATGTTTGCTTAACACAGATGGCTCGAAGAAGGATTACATTTATAAAGATAATCAATGGATCCATCATGTTAAATAGCAAGTAAGTCACCTTTTTAAATAACTACTGAATTCATATGGCATTTTCAAATTGATTGAATGATATTGTGATCTGTCAGTTTTGACAATGTATAAAAAATATTGATGATGTATTTTTAGGCAGAAAGCTTTCACAGAGAAAATAATTATGTATGTATATTTTATCTCAATGTACAAAATTAGTTATTTTCAATCAGCAATTATATCTTTGGTTCATTATTTTGGTCTTCTTCAGGAACTAACCACATTAATTACTCATGAAGTTGAAAAAGAAAGGAGAAGAAATTCTGAGATCCATCTACCCAGTCAGAACTCTTTGGAAAATCATATACAGGAACAGCCAAAAGAAGTGTTTTTTCAGAAGCTGATAATCTTGAATCTCTTAGCTGCTATGTGTGAAACTCTTGGACCACACTGTCTCAGGAGCTTCCAGCACACAGTGGAGTTCATAAAGGTAGGAAACAGCAACCATCCTGAAAATCTTCTTCTTGTTATTCATCCTGAATGAATGGTCATATCATCAAGATATTTATGTTCTTGGGTTTTTAATACAAGACTTTAATATGTCTAGTTGTTTGCAAAAAATGGTGTGAATCTGACATCCAAGATGGTCACTACAGCAGCTATCATGAAAATCTGACATCCAGTGTTGTCACTATAGCAGCTGTTTGAAAATCTGACATCCTGTGTTGTCACTATAGCAGCTGTTTGAAAATCTGACATCCATTGTGGTCACTATTGTGGTCACTTAGCAGCTATATTGAAAATCTGACATCCATTATGTCACTGTAGCAGCTATGTTGAAAACCTTGTTATTGCTACTCATGAACAGATAGTCATATCAAGATGGGATTTTCACCAGAAGACTTTTTATGTTGTCTGGTTGATACCTAAAGAAAATAGCATGCAGTATAGTCATCATGAAATCTTGATATTGTTTTTCCTTCGAAATGGAATGGAATGGATGGGAATATCATCCTGTAATTTTCATCTCAAGATGTAGAGTTTGTCTTTTATTAAAAAGGTGCCAATCTTACATCCGACTTGGCTACCACAGTGGCTAAATTGAAATCTTATCACATGAGAATATCAAAGGCTTTTTCAACACTCTATAGTTATAAAGAAGAATGGTCTTATCTTGAGATTCTCTCAGCCAATATGGCATTTGTGTCACAGAATAAGGCTATAAATAACTTGGTTTAGCCTTAAATCTTTTTTTCACCTTATTTGTTGTACAGGTGTACAACGTTACATGAGGTGAATCTCTGGCCACCAGGTAAAGTGATTTGGAAATTACATGCAGGCGGAAAGCCATGGAAAAGCATGGATTACATGAACATTTGACTTTAACTATTATTCACTTCTATGGATTTAAGATTGATACATTGTGAACTGAGACACAAGTCATCTGGATTTTGTCAGTGGTGGGCGAACTTTCCATCATAGTCTCAGGCCATAGGGTTAAGTGTCAAAGTTTTGCTTTATTTGATTTGAGAAACCTTTTCTCAGTTTTGTTATATCGAGTGATAAAACTTTGGTACACTGCTTGCTTTGTTTTTACCATTATAGTAATAAATAGTTTGGTTTTATTTTAGTCTATTGTAGACAACGGGTGTCTATTGTAAATTATGGGAGCTATTGTAGACTATGGAAGCCTATTGTGATTATGGAAGTTTAGTGGAAACTATTATAGCCTATTGGATAGTGGACATTAAGGGAGCTTAGTGGACATTATTGGATATTATTGAGCTGACAGAGTCTTATTGGAACTGACAAAGTCTTATGGGAAATTCAGTGTCACAGTTTATCAAGTGAATTACAGTTTAAAGGGATGCATGTTCATTTATTTGTGTTCATCTATTTGTGTTGAACGCAGGATTTAATTGAAGTAATAGAAAATAATATTATGATTATTGCTCATTTTCCTTGTCTCAAGAGATTTTGTGAATCTCAGATTAATGCATACAAGAGATTAAATGAATCTCATTTTTCATTTTTCACTTTTCATTTTTCATAATATGTGATATATTTGTTAGGTTAGAAGTCAATGAATCATATTTTTGTATTTTTTAAAAATTATTTCTTGAGTGTATGTAGGACAAATTGTATCATTTATATAATAGTAGTGTGAGAATCAGTGTATTTGTTTTATATTTACATATATATCTAGTATTTCATTTTATAAATTCCAATCATTCATCACTCTGTGTTTTTTTGTTGTTCATTTAATCCAAACTGAGAAATCCCACTCAGTTTCAATTCTGTTACAATCGGTCCATTAAAGGGAGGCACAAATAAAAACCTGCTTGGAATATATGTGCAGCATAAAAAGAAGATACTTTTCGAATGGAAAATTAACAGCTGTTGAGTTTCATAGTTTAGCTGGATAGCATCACAATTTAAATGTTAAAGATGATGAAACTTTAGATGCAAATTAACTAAATCTTGCGTAGTAATAAGATACCCAACCACCCCACCCTCAATAATAAAAATCTTCTATTTATTCAGTCACATGATATTTTTTCATGAGCATTTTTCAATTAATTTTAAGGAATTCTCCATTTATATATATATATATATATATATATATATATATATATATATATATATATATATATATATATATATATATATATATATATATATATATATATATATATATATATTGTTTCATTGTGTTGGAGTAAAATGATCTTGCAAAAGTATTTAACCCATGTATAGTGTGTCCATTATTTGCTGTTCTTGCTATTTGTTAAGCTATTTGTCAACAAGCAAGAAAGATTGGCTGTCTGTTTGAATGACATTATCAAATCAAACCAGTCGGGTCATCATTTACTTTTGGTGTCGGGTTCTGCAGTAGTAGTATTGTGATAAATTTGGCAGAGATGTAACAGTTGGATTGCAGTGTCATATGTGAATAAAATAATTTTCATGTAGAATTGAGATGGATGTTCAAAATGACATTATTCTGGGAGTGCTTAATTAGGAGGTATGAATAGTGTCATCCTGTCTTTCTTTTTATGATTCACGAGTGTATTATAAAATGTGTTGTCCTGTCATACTTTTTATGATTCACGAGTGTATTATAAAATGTGTCATCCTGTCATACTTTTTATGATTCATGAGTGTATTATAAAATGTGTTGTCCTGTCATACTTTTTATGATTCACGAGTTTATTATAAAATGTGTCATCCTGTCATAATTTTTATGATTCACGAGTGTATTATAAAATGTGTCGTCCAGTCATACATTTTATGATTCACGAGTGTATTATAAAATGTGTCGTCCTGTCATACTTTTTATGATTCACGAGTGTATTATAAAATGTGTCGTCCTGTCATACTTTTTATGATTCACAAGTGTATTATAAAATGTGTCGTCCTGTCATACTTTTTATGATTCACGAGTGTATTATAAAATGTGTCATCCTGTCATACTTTTTATGATTCACGAGTGTATTATAAAATGTGTCATCCTGTCATACTTTTTATGATTCACGAGTGTATTATAAAATGTGTCATCCTGTCATACTTTTTATGATTCACGAGTGTATTATAAAATGTGTCGTCTTGTCATACTTTTTATAATTCACGAGTGTATTATAAAATGTGTCATCCTGTCATACTTTTTATGATTCATGAGTGTATTATAAAATGTGTTGTCCTGTCATACTTTTTATGATTCACGAGTGTATTATAAAATGTGTCGTCTTTTCATACTTTTTGTGATTCACGAGTGTATTATAAAATGTGTTGTCTTGTCATACTTTTTATGATTCACGAGTGTATTATAAAATGTGTCGTCCTGTCATACTTTTTATCATTCACGAGACTATTGTAAAATGTGTCATCCTGTCATACTTTTTATGATTCACGAGTGTATTATAAAATGTGTCGTCTTGTCATACTTTTTATGATTCACGAGTGTATTATAAAATGTGTTGTCTTGTCATACTTTTTATGATTCACGAGTGTATTATAAAATGTGTTGTCCTGTCATACTTTTTATGATTCATGAGTGTATTATAAAATGTGTCGTCTTGTCATACTTTTTATGATTCACGAGTGTATTATAAAATGTGTTGTCCTGTCATACTTTTTATGATTTAGGAGTGTATTATAAAATGTGTCGTCTTGTCATAGTTTTTATGATTCACGAGTGTATTATAAAATGTGATTATAAAACATGTTGCTTTTATCTAATATTTACTTTCAGGTAACCCTGGAGCGAGGAATCCAGGTGTGTAAATCCACAGAGGATGAATTTTTTGGAGTTTTTGAAAGTGAGACAGTTACCATGGCAATAGGAATGCTCACAGCAATCATGACAGGGGCCATTCAGGTTGGTTGACATGAGAATCACAGATTTATATTTTCAAGCAGTTTACTTATAAGGGTCATTGTTATGATTCTGAATGTAGTTTAGAGGTTGTAACATTGTATGCAACGGCATGACTATTACAGATACACTAACAAATCTGAATTGGTCTTTTGTAGAAGGGTTATCTTTATGATCCCATCACCCCACCCCCCAACTGGCGGGGCAGTGGCATGGAGTGGTAGTGATGCTCATCCAGAGGGGATGAAATACATATCATTCATGCAGTTATTAAGAATCATTTTTTATTGGTTACAAAGTTTTGTGGAGCCCTTGAGTTGCTTAATACCACTTAAAAAATGATTATTATTTGTGAAATCTCCCACCCCTACCCTAGTTACATTGCATTCAGCAATATAGT
Organism: Potamilus streckersoni; assembly: GCA_016746295.1. Classification (NCBI taxonomy): domain Eukaryota; kingdom Metazoa; phylum Mollusca; class Bivalvia; order Unionida; family Unionidae; genus Potamilus; species Potamilus streckersoni. The sequence goes on along the minus strand of JAEAOA010002358.1, from coordinate 4,591,113 downwards.
TCTATTAAATTGATTAGATGTACCATGTTATACACCTTTGTTTTAGATAAATATATGTTTTATAAGAGTATATCTGGCACTATTTTTTACCACTAAATAAATGACATTACATTGATTTTAAAATAAATGGATTCAGTTTATGAATGACTGTTAAAAATACAACATAAAGGTGAATTTTAGATAAATGTATTCAGTTTATGAATGACTAAAAACATCACATAAAGGTGATTTTTAGTTAAATAGATTATCTAATGTTGCATAAAGGTGATTTTTTGATAAATAGATTAAATTTGTGAATGACTGTTAAAAACATCACATTAAGGTGATTTTTAGATTAGTGGGTTCAGTTTGTGAATGATGTTTAAGGGATCTTTCCTATTTTGTCAGATAAAATTATTGCCAGGCAAACAAATAGAATGTACATTCTTCCATATAATTTATTGTCAGGTAAGCCAGTAGAATGGACAGTCTACCATTAAAAATTTTATTGCCAGGTAAATGAATAGAATGTACATTTTATCCATTAAAATTTATTGCCAGGTAAACATGTAGAATTTACACTCATACAGTGTTTATAGCCCTTGGAAAGGTTTCTGTCAGTTTATTTTTATAGGGGTCACACAAGTATGAGTCTATCCACTGAAAAGAATTTCTTGAAAAGTTTTGGCCACCCAATTTACTAGTTATGACTGCGGTCAAATAACCAAACACCGATTGTTATTTTTATCTTCCATTTGGTAATTGCTCAATAAGTAAATAGTAAATAAATAAACAGTTGATTTAAGGCTTGAGTAATGAGTTACACCACAGACTTGGATTCATTCATGGGCTTATTCTTCATAATGTTTTGAAGTATACCTATTACCATAACCATAGCAACAAATTATCTCAAATTTATTTGAAGGCTGATTCAGAGCCTTTTTTTTCTTTTCTGATGTACAAGTGTATCATTGTTCAAAGGTATATACTTTCTGTAAACAAACTGAAGTATAAGTTTGTTGTTACATTGCTTGAATGCATTTACTGTCTGTATGCAGACTGAAGTAAAAGTGTGTTATTACAGTGTTTGAATGCATTTGCTGTCTGTATGCAGATTGAAGTACAATTGTGTCATTACATTGTTTGAAAGCATTTACTTTCTGTATACATACAGGAGTACAAGTGTGTAATTACATTGCTTGAATGCATTTACTTTCTGTATATTGACTGAAATGCAAGTGTGTCATTTAATTGTTTGAATGCATTTACTTTCTGTATGCAGAATGAAGTACAAGTGTGTCATTACATTGTATGAATGCATTTACTGTCTGTATGCAAACTGATGTACAAGTGTGTCATTACATTGCTTGAATGAATTTACTTTCAGTATGCAGACTGAATTACAAATGTCATTACATTGTTTGAATGCATTTACTTTCTGTATGCAGAATGAACTACTAATGTGTCACTACATTGTTTGAATGCATTTACTGTCTGTATGCAGACTGAAATACAAGTGTGTCATTACATTGCATGAAATTTTCTTCTGTAAAATATGTTTTAATGAGATGCTGATGATAAAATTGCTTAAGTTAAATAATATAATTTTAATACAAAATATCCATAAGTTTCATCTGTGCAATCTGACTGATGCATTGTGCAGTACTCTAGTTCTTGTTGATTTCTTGTCTTTCCTATCATCATCAAATCTATATTCAATATGCAAGATCTAGTCTATGTAATGTGATATTTATAATGTCACTAATTTTACTTGACAGAAAAATCCTGGATATTGGAAATGTTTAAAATGTTAAAATTTTTATAAAATAAAAGTTTTAATGCATGCTGGAAAATTATATAAGATTGTCCTTGTTTGAGGTTTTAACAGATTCTAATTTTTTAATAACTGTTAATCTAAAAGATAAAAATGATTGGTTTTACTTCGAAAATTACAGAAAATTATTACCAATTTAAAGGATGACATAAATAGTATTATTGTTTGTTTTTTTTTTTTCAGATGACCACAGCTGACAGGGAAACTTTAAAAGAATTACTTCCCTTGCTACAAGAACTAAGTACTAATCACCCTGATGCCAATGTACAGGAAATGGCAACAGACATAAGGATTGCCATAGCAACGCATGGTGCAGTGTGGTCAGAGGTCATGAAATCTGCAGCAGATCGCTTCCCATCCACCTCTCAGACTGTATGTACAAATTAGTTTGGGGAAATTTTTTATTGGAAAATCTTCCTATGAATCTATTCAGTGCGATTTTGTCATTTTCTGAAACAATTTGCCTCACAATAATATAGTAGGTAGGAATCTGTGCTTTCTGCCACTTCATTCATTTGTTCACATATTTATTTGCTTGTTTATTCATTCATTACCCCTCATGATGTTGCACCCAATTTCGCCCTCTCCTAAAAATACTCAAAAGTTACTGTAACTTAATCGTCATGCTTTATCTTGGCCATTTTGTATCTTACAACTTCTGCATCTCTAAACCAGTAACAAGTAAATAACCTTTTTTAGTTGTTGTGGCTGTACATAGATGAAACTTTGTTGTGGCTGTACACTGATGAAACTTTATTGTGGCCATACATAGATGAAACTTTGTTGTGGCTGTACATAGATGAAACTTTGTTGTGGCTGTACATAGATGAAACCTTGTTGTGGCTGTACACCGATGAAACTTTATTGTGGCCATACATAGATGAAACTTTGTTGTGGCTGTACATAGATGAAACTTTGTTGTGGCTGTACATAGATGAAACCTTGTTGTGGCTGTACACCGATGAAACTATTGTGGCCATACATAGATGAAACCTTGTTGTGGCTGTACATAGATGAAACTTTGTTTTGGCTGTACATAGATGAAACCTTGTTGTGGCTGTACATAGATGAAACTTTGTTTTGGCTGTACAACAGTGAAACTTTGTTGTGGCTGTACATAGATGAAAATTTGTTGTGGCTGTACATAGATGAAACTTTGTTGTGGCTGTACATAGATGAAACTTTGTTGTGGCTGTACATAGATGAAACTTTGTTATGGCTGTACATAGATGAACCATTGTTATGGCTGTGTATATATGAACCATTGTTATGGCTGTACATATATGAAACTTTGTTATGGCTGTACATAGATGAAACTTTGTTGTGGCTGTACATAGATGAAACTTTGTTTTGGCTGTACATAGATGAAACTTTGTTTTGGCTGTACATAGATGAAACTTTGTTATGGCTGTACATAGATGAAACTTTGTTTTGGCTGTACATAGATGAAACTTTGTTTTGGCTGTACATAGATGAAACTTTGTTGTGGCTGTACATAGATGAAACTTTGTTATGGATGTACATAGATGAAACCTTGTTGTGGCTGTACATACATGAAACTTTGTTATGGCTGTACATAGATGAAACCTTGTTGTGGCTGTACATAGATGAAACTTTCTTTTGGCTGCACATAGATGAAACTTTGTTATGGCTGTACATAGATGAAACCTTGTTGTGGCTGTACATAGATGAAACTTTCTTTTGGCTGTACATAGATGAAACTTTCTTTTGGCTGTACATAGATGAAACTTTGTTATGGCTGTACATAGATGAAACTTTGTTATGGCTGTACATAGATGAAACCTTGTTGTGGCTGTACATAGATGAAACCTTGTTGTGGCTGTACATAGATGAAACTTTGTTTTGGCTGTACATAGATGAAACCTTGTTGTGGCTGTACATAGATGACACTTTGTTTTGGCTGTACATAGATGAAACTTTGTTTTGGCTGTACATAGATGAAACTTTGTTTTGGCTGTACATAGATGAAACCTTGTTGTGGCTGTACATAGATGAAACATTGTTTTGGCTGTACATAGATGAAACCTTGTTGTGGCTGTACATAGATGAAACTTTCTTTTGGCTCTGCATAGATGAAACTTTGTTATGGCTGTACATAGATTAAACATTGTTTTGGCTGTACATAGATGAAACTTTCTTTTTGCTCTGCATAGACGAAATATTGTTTTGGCTGTACATAGATGAAACATTGTTTTAGCTGTACATAGATGAAACTTTCTTTTGGCTGTGCATACATGAAACTTTGTTATGGCTGTACATAGATGAATGAAACATTGTTTTGGCTGTTCATAGATGAAACTTTCTTTTGGCTGTACATAGATGAAACTTTCTTTTGGCTGTACATAGATGAAACATTGTTTTGGCTGTACATAGATGAAACTTTGTTATGGCTGTACATAGATGAAACTTTCTTTTGGCTCTGCATAGATGAAACTTTGTTATGGCTGTACATAGATGAAACATTGTTTTGGCTGTACATAGATGAAACTTTCTTTTGGCTGTGCATAGATGAAACTTTCTTTTGGCTGTACATAGATGAAACTTTGTTATGGCTGTACATAGATGAAACTTTGTTATGGCTGTACATAGATGAAACCTTGTTGTGGCTGTACATAGATGAAACCTTGTTGTGGCTGTACATAGATGAAACCTTGTTGTGGCTGTACATAGATGAAACTTTGTTATGGCTGTACATAGATGAAACCTTGTGGATGTACAAAGATGAAACTTTCTTTTGGCTGTGCATAGATGAAACTTTCTTTTGACTGTACATAGATGAAACTTTGTTATGGCTGTACATAGATGAAACCTTGTTGTGGCTGTACATAGATGAAACCTTGTTGTGGCTGTACATAGATGAAACTTTGTTATGGCTGTACATAGATGAAACTTTGTTTTGGCTGTACATAGATGAAACCTTGTTGTGGCTGTACATAGATGACACTTTGTTTTGGCTGTACATAGATGAAACTTTGTTATGGCTGTACATAGATGAAACCTTGTTGTGGCTGTACATAGATGAAACTTTCTTTTGGCTGTGCATAGATGAAACTTTGTTATGGCTGTACATAGATGAAACATTGTTTTGGCTGTACATAGATGAAACTTTCTTTTGGCTCTGCATAGATGAAACTTTGTTATGGCTGTACATAGATGAAACATTGTTTTGGCTGTACATAGATGAAACTTTGTTATGGCTGTACATAGATGAAACCTTGTTGTGGCTGTACATAGATGAAACTTTGTTTTGGCTGTACATAGATGAAACCTTGTTGTGGCTGTACATAGATGAAACTTTCTTTTGGCTGTACATAGATGAAACTTTGTTATGGCTGTACATAGATGAAACCTTGTTGTGGCTGTACATAGATGAAACTTTCTTTTGGCTGTACATAGATGAAACTTTGTTATGGCTGTACATAGATGAAACATTGTTATGGCTGTACATAGATGAAACATTGTTTTGGCTGTACATAGATGAAACTTTGTTATGGCTGTACATAGATGAAACATTGTTTTGGCTGTACATAGATGAAACCTTGTTGTGGCTGTACATAGATGAAACATTGTTTTGGCTGTACATAGATGAAACTTTCTTTTGGCTCTGCATAGATGAAACTTTGTTATGGCTGTACATAGATGAAACTTTGTTTTGGCTGTACATAAATGAAACCTTGTTGTGGCTGTACATAGATGATACTTTCTTTTGGCTGTACATAGATGAAACTTTCTTTTGGCTGTACATAGATGAAACCTTGTTGTGGCTGTACATAGATGAAACTTTCTTTTGGCTCTGCATAGATGAAACTTTGTTATGGCTGTACATAGATGAAACATTGTTTTGGCTGTACATAGATGAAACTTTCTTTTGGCTGTACATAGATGAAACTTTCTTTTGGCTGTACATAGATGAAACTTTGTTATGGCTGTACATAGATGAAACATTGTTTTGGCTGTACATAGATGAAACTTTCTTTTGGCTCTGCATAGATGAAACTTTGTTATGGCTGTACATAGATGAAACATTGTTGTGGCTGTACATATATGAAACTTTCTTTTGGCTGTACATAGATGGAACATTGTTTTGGCTGTACAACAGTGAAACTTTGTTGTGGCTGTACATAGATGAAACCTTGTTGTGGCTGTACATAGATGAAACTTTGTTTTGGCTGTACATAGATGAAACCTTGTTGTGGCTGTACATAGATGAAACCTTGTTGTGGCTGTACATAGATGAAACTTTGATATGGCTGTACATAGATGAACCATTGTTATGACTGTACATATATGAAACTTTGTTATGGCTGTACATAGATGAAACATTGTTTTGGCTGTACATAGATGAAACTTTGTTATGGCTGTACATAGATGAAACTTTGTTTTGGCTGTACATAGATGAAACCTTGTTGTGGCTGTACATAGATGAAACTTTGTTATGGCTGTACATAGATGAAACTTTGTTATGGCTGTACATAGATGAAACTTTGTTTTGGCTGTACATAGATGAAACATTGTTTTGGCTGTACATAGATGAAACTTTGTTATGGCTGTACATAGATGAAACTTTGTTTTGGCTGTACATAGATGAAACCTTGTTGTTGCTGTACATAGATGAAACTTTGTTTTGGCTGTACATAGATGAAACTTTGTTATGGCTGTACATAGATGAAACCTTGTTGTGGCTGTACATATATGAAACTTTCTTTTGGCTGTACATAGATGAAACTTTGTTATGGCTGTACATAGATGAAACCTTGTTGTGGCTGTACATAGATGAAACTTTCTTTTGGCTGTACATAGATGAAACTTTGTTATGGCTGTACATAGATGAAACATTGTTTTGGCTGTACATAGAAGAAACTTTGTTTTGGCTGTACATAGATGAAACATTGTTTTGGCTGTACAACAGTGAAACTTTGTTTTGGCTGTACATAGATGAAACCTTGTTGTGGCTGTACATAGATGAAACTTTGTTGTGGCTGTACATAGATGAAACCTTGTTGTGGCTGTACATAGATGAAACTTTGTTATGGCTGTACATAGATGAACCATTGTTATGGCTGTACATATATGAAACTTTGTTATGGCTGTACATAGATGAAACATTGTTTTGGCTGTACATAGATGAAACTTTGTTGTGGCTGTACATAGATGAAACTTTGTTGTGGCTGTACATAGATGAAACTTTGTTGTGGCTGTACATAGATGAAACCTTGTTGTGGCTGTACATAGATGAAACTTTGTTATGGCTGTACATAGATGAACCATTGTTATGGCTGTACATAGATGAATCTTTGTTATGGCTGTACATAGATGAAACATTGTTTTGTCTGTACATAGATGAAACATTGTTTTGGCTGTACATAGATGAAACTTTCTTTTGGCTGTACATAGATGAAACATTGTTTTGGCTGTACAACAGTGAAACTTTGTTTATTGATGCATCCTAATGAATAATATATTACAGTAATACTTTCTTTTTCCGCACTTGTTAGATTTGACTCACATCTAGCAATTAATTGGTTTTAATCCGATTTACTGCAGCCTAGGTTGGCTGCTATAGCATTTCTCATTGCAATTTTCTGATTGCATCTGTATCAATCCTTTAAAGACTATTTACATTGTTGGTGACTCTTGCCATATTCCATCACCTAGTTTCTGTATTGAGATTATAAAACATAGTAATCAAATTTATCTTTCGAACAAAATCAGTAAAATTAATATACACCTACCATAAGAAAATGCATGTTATATTATGATATCCTTCTATCTGTTCTAATTTTGTTTCTGCATAGTAACTCAAATTATCAAACATGTACAGTTGCAAAATTTCATGGATAGTTTGCTATTGTGGCAAAGAAGAAAATTATTGAAATTTTGGTCATGAGGTCAAGATTGCTGTGGCATGAAGAATACTGGTTGCCACACAAAAATTACACATAAAAGGCCTGGGGTAAGGATGAACAATTTTGAATTTGGGGTTCTACATCACAGACCTCAACCTGTGTTCTTATGGATGTAGAATAAGCACTATGCACCCTGCTGCATGTCGTAATAAAGAAAACTAATGGAGGTGACCTTTTTGACCTGGATTGTGTCATGTGCAGATATTCATGCTAAAGAGGTCTTCGACTTTTTAAAAAAGTTAGATTTATGCAAAAAGAAATATTAGGTTCTATTCCCACCATAAGGTGAAGTGTATTGTGTTATGCCTGCGCATCTGTCCATCTTTGTTTTACCAATTTTGTTTCTGCAAATTAATTTGAGTTGTCCACCATCCACAGTCACCAAACTTTATGGATGGCTTGGGGGCAAGGATGAGTCTGTTAATTTTGGGGTAAAACAAGCAAAGTCAAGATCACTGTAACTAAAAGAAGAATAATGATTTTTGCAAAAAAGAGAGTGTGGGTGTAAGTGTGTTCTAGAATTTTAATGTAGTTTTAAAAAATTTCCGTCATTTTGCTGCGATGTCAGAAGTGTGGCAATTTATAGTGATGTCTAGCACTTGGGCATCATGCCACAGGCATGTAGCATCATGCCCCACCCAGTCACATTATCCTGATACCAGGCTGACCATTTCTAACACTAACCTCTTAATGCTAAGTGCCTAGCAAGTCTGCTATTAGTACCATTTTTATAAGTCTTTGATATGACATGGCGGGGGTTCAAACTTGTGACCTCTTGCATCTGAGGCAGATGCTCTAACCACTAGGTCACCAAAGCTTTACAACTAAAAGAAAAAAATGGTTTCTGCACAATAACATTAGTTTTATATCACTGACCTTGCCTCAGCCTTGTGCGTGGCTTGTGCGTAGCTTGTTTTTGTGGCAATGAAGAAGTCTGTCTATTTAAATGTCAGAGGGTCAGTAGTCAAGGTCACTGTAACTGAATAAAGAATAATGGTTGCTGCACAGAATGTTCAGTTATTGACCATGTACCTTTACAAAGGATTTTAGATGACTAATACCTCTGGCTAGAAAGAAACATATAGATTTCAGAATCAAATAATCAAATGGTCACTTTCCGTAAAAAAAATGAAAATGATTTATTCATAATAACTTTTGCACCTTAATCAAAGTCTGCGGAGGGCTTGCACTTATAGTGTTGAAGAGGCCTATTGATATGGAGGTAAAAAGAAGTCACAGGTCACGTGTATGATGTGCTGTTCATGGTACTCTTGTTTGATAGTTCTTTGGATCTGACAGCAAATATCCTGGTAATTTTTGTCATCAGAGTGGAAGGATGACCTGGAACAAGCATTTCTGTTGAAAATGAAATCTGTTGGTAATAAAATTTCCTTAGATAAATTGACTAATGTCTGTATTTCTGGATGCCAAAGAAATATTATTTTGAAGTGCAGAAGTTTCACCAATAAAATATTGTGCCTCAGAACTGCCTGAAAACTTGTGGCATTAGCTTACAATGTTGCTGATGTTACATCTTTAGTGTGATGTTTTTCAGTTAGGTAGATACAGTTAAGTCATATTCTTTCTAGCTTGCATCTATTGTTTTTTGTTCTTTTAGGTAAATAATGTTTACAAACAAGAATATATTGTAAATCCTTGTCAGAAAAGATCAAGTTCAGTTATCAGAACTACTGGGCAAAATGAATCACCATTTATTATTGTAAATTGTTTCCATTTAATACAAGAGATTGTCAATGACCCATGAAGACTTAGTTCAGAAAAAAAAAAATTTGCATCCATAATTTAGATTTCCTTAGTAAAGAGTCACAACCAAGACCATAGTAGAATGCATTGCTATTTTCATATAGACTTGACAATTAGCCAGTTAGAAATTATCTATTATATTGTAAAAGACTGTTGATAAAGTATCAAGCATTGTCAATGTGAGTAGTGATTATTAATGTTTTGTGTTAATGCTATAATTCAAAATTCATGCTGACATTAAAATGGGTATTCACCCTACTCAAAGCTCATATTCCTAGAAAAAAAATGGATGCCACATATCTGGGCATTAGTACATGAGCACATTAACTACTACATATCTGAGTATTAGTAACTGATCACTTTGGTTGCCACATATCTTAGTATTAGTACATAAGCACATTGACTACTACATATCTTAGTATTAGTAACTGATCACTTTGGATGCCACATATCTTAGTATTAGTACATGAGCACATTGACTACTACATATCTGAGTATTAGTAACTGAGCACTTTGGTTGCCACATATCTTAGTATTAGTACATGAGCACATTGACTGAATCCTGCCGTATTACTCTCATTACTGATTGAAATCAAATCAGAAACAAGAATAAGAAACCAGACTTTGTCTGGTAACACAATACATTTCGTTGTCCTGTTATTTGTATACTATAATATTTGCTGTGTGCTACCTTGCAACTTTATCAGTGCTCTGCCCCATCTCTGCAAATAAAGAACCTATTTTTCCAACTACATATTGGGTACAACTTTGCATTCTGCACTAAAGCGATTGTAGAGAAAAGATCACAGAAGATAACAATATAAACCCATTATGATGCAAATATCTAAGCATACAGTTTTCTCAAGGTGGTATTTTCCCACCAGATTTACAATATTGTGGCAGGGTATTTATGCTTACAAAGAGATGTACCCCACTGTATGATTCTCATTTGACTGACTATAATGGAATTAAAAAAGATTTCCTAATTGTAAGTAATGTCATTTTAAATATTATTCAAATTGTTTTTCTTTGCTGAATGAATTGCAATACCAATTAAACACATGAAGAGTCAATGTATGATCTGTATGAGTCCATTTCATTTTAATTTACAAATTAGATACATCAGTAATACAACTCCAGGCTGACCATTGTAAAGAATTATGACAGAGTTTATGTAGAATGGATTGTTTAACATAAATTCAATGTTAATAGCTATCAAAGCATTTAAGAACCAGTTTAATCAATTAAGTCTTTTTTTAGCAACTTAGATATGCTTTATTCAATTTTTCTTAAAAATTAAAATTTTTCTTGATAGTTCAAATGTCAATATTTTACAGATTCTCTTTAATACCACCTGAAGCAGTGTTTTGGATGTTATACATAATAGTTAAAAGCCCTAACTTCTAGTTTACACTATCATAATACATAGAGGTACAAACTATCTCTGTGTCTGCCTGTCTATCACAAACACCAATAAAAATGTACACATTTGCTAACTCTTATCAACATTAAAAGTATTGCATAAAAATACAGAACACAGTAGCAGATTCAATCTTTGCCTGCTGAATTTAAAAAAGGGTCCACTTTTCCTCAAACATAAATATTTTTTATACAGCTTTGCAAAGTATTTTTCCAGTTTTTTTTTTATCACACTCACTCTTTTAACGTGTAAAATTGGAGGTGGGGTTTAAGCATTGAGATATTTTGTGATCAAAATAATGCAGTTGTTTGGGGGTTTTCAGCACAATTTATCATGCCATTTTTGTCCCAGATGATAAGACTGGTCTTTGAAGGAACAAATTAATATTGATTCATACCAGGTAAATTTTCTATCTAATTTTATTTCAAATAAGAAGAAATCCAGAGATATCCAGCCAGGCTTATTTGCACTTAAATCACTGCTTTGATTTAAATATGAGTGGTTTAGTTTTATTTATTATAGACAGGCATTAGTATGGTTACACTTGTTTTATATTGACATTAACATTGCAGGTGAAAGAGAAAACAAGAACTGATGAGCAGTATAACTCAAAAGCAGCTAGAAAATCAAACAGATCCAGAATAGAGGTTTTGTCAGAGACTGATCAGAAGCTTTCTAAAACAAATGTGGATACTAATACCAAAAGAACAACATCTAAGTATCAGTCAGATTCACAGTTAGGTACAGTAACAAAGAAAGAACTAGAGAACCAATCCAGCACTGTGAATCGGGAAGAGAAAACAAAAGAGAGTGGTGATGAAGTTGTTTCCAATATCAGAAAGGATGATGAAGATGTAGCTTCCAAGAACCAGTCTAAATTGCAGAAGGCATTTGAGGAACTGTGTGACCCTTTGCTTCCTGTTAGAGGTCATGGATTAATCACCCTCACAAAGCTTTTAGGTGCTAGGGAGCCTGAGGCTTTGGAAAAAACTGAAGTGATATTGAAAATATTTTCTGAAAATTTGGATCATCCTGATTCGTACTTATATCTGGCTGCTGTAAGTGGACTGGTTGCTTTGTCTGACCAAAACCCTGACGTAGTTGTGCCACAACTGTGTTCAGAGTTTGCCAATTTTGGTGCTACACAGTCTCAAATAAAACGGTCATCAGAACTTAGAATGAAGTTAGGAGAATGCCTTGTTAAAACTTGCAGAAAACTGGGTAAGTTTATTATACTTTTCAGCGCTAGAATTTGGATGAGTTCAAACTAAACTTATTTTTTATCTTTGTACTCAGTTGACATGGGAGGATTCATTTGATATGATCTGAATGTTTAAATAGTGTAGTTTTAAAAAATCTGGGCACTGGGCATTTTCATTGAAAAGAAATAGAAATATCAGATAACATATTATTATTATTATTATTATTATTATTATTATTATTATTATTATTATTATTATTATTATTATTATTATTGATGATGATAATATTTTATATAGTGATTATTATCATTATTATGCTGTGTAGGTAAAATAAATTTCATGTTCAGCATTTAAAAATCAAGACATGACTAGATCATTAAATATCAATTTCTGTCATCATCCATATTATCTCCATTATTGTGACAGTGAAAGACGTGACAGGACTGCTGCATTCATGGTACTATCTCAGTAACAGAAGTAAAAAGACAGCTTGCTGCAGCCATACTGTTATCTCAATGGCAAAGTCTGATTTTTATGATTATATATCATTTTCCTTTACAAGATCCTTTATATTTTCAGGAGGAACACTGCCCAAGTATCGTGAGATGATGCTGAGAGCAATTCTGTCTGGGTGTAAGGATGTTGATCCATTCATCCGAGCAAGTAGTCTATCTAACCTGGGTGAAGTCTGTAAACTTTTAAACTTTTCTCTTGGAGGTGTCATCAATGAAGTAAGTCTAGGAAAAAATATCCCAGATTTTCATTGCAGCATAATGTTTTCATAAAATGAAATAACAATGGCTAATTACCTCTCCAGCAGAAAATGTATCCTTTTGGCACTCTGACATGTCAGTATATCTGCCCTGAAACCTTTATAGCATGATAGCACTGATGCTATTAAACTTAGGGCAATAAAATACTTTTTCAAGGTCATAAGTAAATGACCTTTAAGATTTTCTTGCCATTACATTTTGTTATTCAGTTTATTAAATATGTTTTGACACTTTTCAGACTTGGTTGTTGGCTGTTAATTTTTAACTGTATTTTCAAAACATTTTTGACTCTGTTATGTGAAGGTAATAGGACCTAATTGCCCTTCCCAAAAACACACAAAGGCAGTCAGCCGAAAACCAGAGTCCCCCATTTATTACTTTTAATAAACTGAAGTCAGGTTGTTATTAATGATAATTTTAATGAAAAATATGACATTGAGATGTGGTGGGCATATTTGTATCCATATGTATGTGACCTGAGTAGAATTTAGGCCACTGCAATGATATTTAAACTATCAAAGCCTTTTTATAAGCCCTCTATATGGTGGAGCATATTTTGTTATGCAGTATTTATTCAGGACCATTGCTGCCAATTTCATTTTTGAACAAGAAAATTTATTTTCTACAATCTTTAATACCCAACCATTCTGGATGGCTTGAATTTGTAATAAGGAAAAGTCTATTGATTGAAATATCAAGGTCACTGTGAATAAACAAGAAAAAAAAACAACTTTTATTCAGTAATATTAGTTCTACACCATTGATCTGGACCATACTTTGTATACATATGGGTTAAAGAATAATCCTGTTGTCAGAGATCAAGATAATTGTGACTGAAATGCAAAAGTGCTTTCTGCACAATAACATTAGTTTACATCACATGTCTGTATCCAAATTAGTTTTACATCACATGTCTGGATCAAATAATGTTGATGGCTTACACTTGGTGAGGGAAGAAACCATATAAATGTTTTGGGTTCAAAACTTCAATGCCAATGTGATGGAAAAAGAAAAACAGCTTCTGCACAAACATTTCAGTTCTTGACCATTTATATTTACCAAAACTTATGGACATAAGAAAAAAACCTATAGATTTTGGATAAAAATTATCATGGTTAAGTTCACTGTGACCAAGAGAAGAAAAGTATTGTTTGCATTGCAACTTTAGCTCTGGGCTTGGTACATTGACAAAAGTTTTGGGAGGGCTTGCATTTAAAGTGTGGAAGTAGCTTATGGATTTGAGGTCAGAAGGTTAAATGTCAAAGTCATTGTTTAGGGTAATAAGGTAACCTATAACATTCTAAGTTCAAAGGTTAGAGGTTATGGTCATGGCAAGTCTAATAAGAAAATAATGCTTTCTGCACTGTAAGTAGGCATCATGTCTACATACCTTGACCAAAAGTAATCATTCATGCTTGTGATATGACTCCTTAATTTTAAATTAAGTGACAGAAAGCAATACCTTTTAATTATGAAAAACATAACAAATAATTTATTTCTCTAAGTTATAAAAAGGAAATTTTAAAGGAATAGTGTTCCCAATGAATTCTATGTCTTGAATGCAATTCAGCAAAATAAAAGTTATGTCATTGTAAAGGTATAAATTCGAGTAAATTATTATACCATAGACATCAATGTTATAAATTTAAATAGAAGAGTTTTCATTGTCATGCATCATTCATGGTATGCTGTGTTCATATTTTGTTTTTGTTGCTGTTGTTGGGTTTCATGACATTTTTCAACACAAGATAGGCTGTACATGGCAGTAAGTATAAATGGTGGAGGAAGAACATGGGGAAAACCCAAGAAAGAACAATTGACCCATGAGAATCATATTTGGTAAATAGGAAAATAGCTAAATAGGAAAATAGCCATCCATCATAATATGATGTATGATCATGTTTGTCATGTAGGCATCTTTTATAGTATGATATGTCATCATGTTTGCCATATAGACATTTTTCTTTGTATGATGTGTGATTATTTTTGGCATATAGGAATCATTCATAGTATGATGTGTGATCATGTTTTGTGTACAGGCATCTTTCTTAGTATGATGTGTGATCATATTGGCATATGCATTTCTTTCATAGTATGATGTGTGATCATGCTTGGCATATAGGCATTTTTCATAGTATGATGTGTGATCATGCTTGGCATATAGGCATTTTTCATAGTATAATGTGTGATTATGTTTGGCATATAGGCATTTTTCATAGTATGATGTGTGATCATGCTTGGCTTATAGATTTCTTTCATAATATGATGGGTGACCCGAGTGACCTAGTGGTATAAAGTGATCCGAGTGACCTAGTGGTATAAAGTGCTCACTTTTAAAGATCACTGCCATCTCACCTCTGTCCGAATAGGTTAAAGTCTTGGATTCAGCCAACATGGGTATGTGAGAAAGCTTGCCAGTCGCTTTTTGTGGGTTGGTGGTTCTTTCTAGGGTTTTCCCAGGTTCTTCTACCATTTATACTGGTCACCATGTATAGCCTATCTTATGCTGAAATAAAGTGTTAAACCAAGTATGATGTGTGATCATGCTTGGCATATAGGCATCTTTCATAGTATAATGTGTGATTATTTGTGGCATATAGGCATCTTTCATAGTATAATGTGTGATTATTTGTGGCATATAGGCATCTTTCATAGTATAATGTGTGATTATTTGTGGCATATAGGCATCTTTCATAGTATAATGTGTGATTATTTGTGGCATATAGGCATCTTTCATAGTATAATGTGTGATTATTTGTGGCATATAGGCATTTTTCATAGTATGATGTGTTTTATGTTTGTCTTATAATCTTTCATAGTATGATGTGTGATCAAGTTTAGTACAGTATTTTGTTATCATGGTTGGTACAGTACTTTGTGACCATGTTTGATACAGTTCTGTATGATAATGTTTGGTACAATCATGTATGATCATGTTTGTACCAGTAATGAATAGAAAACAAACATGATTCATGCATACCTCCTGAAGAGTGATTCTTGACCAGAGTGTGTACCCTGCCAATGACCACTGGCAATTCTTGTTGAGTGTAGTGATTTCTGCACTATGAGACAGATCTGTTTTAATGTAAACTCATTTGAGCACCATTATGGTGGTGTACCACAAGAGAAAATAATAGATCTTTTTTATGCACTTTATATAGCAAACTCAGAGATTATATTTTTTGAGAGTTTTAAAACTTTGTACCTTTATCCTCCATTTTATATACAAAGAATTTACATCTCTCCTTTCATCATTAGAATTATACAATTACATTTTCTTAAAGATATATCTTGTAAATTCTTGTGCACTTTTATCTGTACAAATTTAGAATGTATCCTTTAATCACCACTAGATATACAGTATTGTTCTCACTGTCTTTATAACCCTGTACATCCTAGAAGTACTAGAGTAAGCTTGCACTGTCATCAACAGATAGAAAAGTTGGGTGATGGGTGGGTTCAATTGGAGTACCCAAATTAAAGTTGTGTGAAGGGATTAGTTCAATTGGACTACCCAGATCAAAGTTGGGCTAATGGGGGGAGTTCAGATAGAGCACCCAGATTAAAGTTGTGTGAAGGGATTAGTTCAATTGGACTACCCAGATTAAAGTTGGGTGATGGGTGAGTTCAGTTGGAGTCTCCAGATTAAAGTTCAGGTGATGGGTGAGTTCAGTTGGAGTGCCCAGATTAAAGTTGGGTGATGGGTGAGTTCAATTGGACTACCCAGATTAAAGTTGGGGTAATGGGTGAGTTCAGTTGGACTACCCAGATTAAAGTTGGGTGATGGGTGAGTTCAGATAGAGCACCCAGATTAAAGTTGTGTGAAGGGATTAGTTCAATTGGACTACCCAGATTAAAGTTGGGTGATGGGTGAGTTCAATTGGAGTGCCCAGATTAAAGTTGGGTGATGGGAGTCTGACTACCCAGATTAAAGTTGGGTGATGGGTGAGCTCAGATAGAGCACCCAGATTAAAGTTGTGTGAAGGGATTAGTTCAATTGGACTACCCAGATTAAAGTTGGGTGATGGGTGAGTTCAATTGGAGTGCCCAGATTAAAGTTGGGTGATGGGTGAGTTCAGTTGGACTACCTTTATTAAAGTTGTGGGATGGGTGAGCTCAATTGAAGTACCCAGATTAAAGTTGGCATGATGGACATGTTCAGTTGGAGTATCCATATTATACTTGGGGTGATGGGTGAGTTCAATCGGAGTACCCAGATTAAATATTAAAATATGGATGATTGACTATCTGCTGTTCCAGTAACCTTATACCTGATGCTTCCTAACAAAGTATATTAGCCATATATATATATTCTCTTTCTTTTTGTAACTGTCTGTTTTACGTGTTACATGTAACATTGCTCCAACTAATAATATCTTGTACACAGGTGAAGGAGTGGGTGTCTTAGCCATGAGAGCATTTGTTTTAACAGAGTGTCATTATTTTGTGGCATTAGGCAGTAGTGATAACAATATTTCTTAGTTCTGTTGAGTTCATTGTATAGCCCATGGTACAGCTTGTGTTTTCAAATTTGTATCATCTATCATCCTTCATCATTTGCTATCTTAAACTTCTTACCCCCCCCAAAAAAAGGACAAATTTTGACAAAATTTGGGAAGAGCATAATGACATGAAGGACTTTCAAATTTTTGGAAATGATTCTAATTCGTCGTCCAACATGGCTGCCATTACTAAAACTAAAAAAAAATGGCCTATTTTCATAAAAGAAACCCATGCAACAGAATATGTTTTTTTAACAGAAATTAACCTAGTTTAAAAGCTGTAAATTTGATATGTATCTGCTGGTAGATATGAATACGTAAAACAGAAAAATCTTGGCATAACTTCAAAAAGTACTTAAAGAATGTGACCAATTTCAAAGAAAGTATTCTCAATTGAGGGGCTTTCAGTTTTATACAAATGATTTTGATTTACCATCAAATATGGCTGGTGTCACCAAAAAGTAGAAAAACCTCTTGAAATTCATTCTCAAAAAAGTAAAACAGAATTTGACCAAATTTAACAGCATTTAACCTAATTAACTTTAAGATTTTTACATTGTTGTTGTGCTGATCTACCATCAAATACAGCCACCCGTATACAAAACAGAAAAACGTTTGAAACAATCTTATATAAATACCACTCAACAGAATATGGTCAAATTTGACAGAAAGTATCATGGCAAAGAGGTTTGTCAATATTGAATAAATAATGCTGTTGAATGATGATGCCAAAAATAAAGCATTTTTTTGTTTTCAGAACAATCATTAAAGAGCATTGGGAGAAAGTAGTATCAAAACGCATACTATTGATCCAGATTTCTAGACCAACTTTTGTGTTTGGCTGTTAGGAAAATGTCAGCCAGATGAGTGCTCTCTTGACTACTTGGGGCTCTTGTTTAGCATAATAATTTTGTTCCTGTTTAGACAGAAGATTTAACTTATTGAATTTTGAAGAAAAAAGAAAATATAGAAAGAATTAGGATAAAAGAGTTTCAATAATTTGAAGGCCTTTCAGTGATCTGAGGAAAAAAGATAATGGTGGCTCTGTGGAGAATACATTGAGGGCATCAAATAGAGAGGGGTGGCTCTGTAGAGAATAAATACATTGAGGGCATCAAATAGAGAGGGGTGTATCTGTGGAAAATACATTGAGGGCATCAAATAGAGAGGGGTGGCTCTGTGGAGAATACATTGAGGGCATCAAATAGAAAGGGGTGTATCTGTGGAGAAAACATTGAGGGCATCAAATAGAGAGGGGTGGCTCTGTGGAGAATACATTGAGGGCATCAAATAGAAAGGGGTGTATCTGTGGAGAATACATTGAGGGCATCAAAAAGAGAGGGGTGGCTCTGTGGAGAATACATTGAGGGCATCAAATAGAAAGGGGTGTATCTGTGGAGAATACATTGAGGGCATCAAATAGAGAGGGGTGGCTCTGTGGAGAATACATTGAGGACATCAAATAGAGAGGGGTGGCTCTGTAGAGAATACATTGAGGGCATCAAATATAAAGGGGTGTATCTGTGGAGAATACATTGAGGGCATCAAATAGAGAGGGGTGTATCTGTGGAGAATACATTGAGGGCATCAAATAATGAGGGGTGGCTCTGTGGAGAATACATTGAGGACATCAAATAGAGAGGGGTGGCTCTGTAGAGAATACATTGAGGGCATCAAATAGAGAGGGGTGGCTCTGTGGAGAATACATTGAGGGCATCAAATAGAGAGGGGTGGCTCTGAGGAGAATACATTGAGGGCATCAAATAGAGAGGGGTGGCTCTGAGGAGAATACATTGAGGGTATCAAATAGAGATGGGTGGCTCTGTGGAGAATACATTGAGGGCATCAAATAGAGAGGGGTGAATACCTCATAATTTCTACCTAGGCTTTGTTCAGTTTAATATTCATTCCACAGATATTTGAGTGCTGCAGCAGCCTGCTGAAGACAGATAAGAATGTGGAGGTCAGAAAAGCAGGAGCTATGGCCTTAACCTTAATGCTTCAAGGTCTAGGTCAAGATGCTTTGAAGGTTAGTCACCATATGTTACAAATAGAAACAAAAATATGCAGTAATGAGTACTTTGAATTGTCATGTCCATTTGATCCTATTGTTTGAAAAGCTACCAAGAGTCTAATGCATTAAATCTTTATATTAAATCTCTTTTTAAATATCATTCTGTCTCTCTAATCCATGTGCTCAGACAAATATAAAACTCTTTTTTGACTTGCAAGTTTTTTTCTTTAGGGATGAAATATGTGGATAATGAAAGAAGACAACGGTTTATTGATATCATTCAATATTTGGTGTCCATTGTTTATTAAAACAAAATCAAAAAATTTACATCAGAAGTCTGCACAGATTCATTGAATAATATTTTAAAATTAAATATTATTTTCAAAACTTCAGTTTCATTGCTAAAGGCATGAAAATGTTAATTACAAATCTCTAGTTCACCAGATTGTATCATTGTCCTGTATGCATCCAGTCCATTGTATGTCATGTTCATCCACCAACAATTGAGAGCATCCGAGTCTGAAGGCCTTTCATATTTGTACAAATGATACTGATTCATCATGAAACATCAGTTATTACTAAAAAGGAGTAATAAAATCTTTAACGTCTTTGCCAAAAACTGACAGAATTTAAAGAAATATTTTTTACAACATCCAGGCTTTAAAAAAGAAAAACATTTTACATTTTACAAATAATGCCAATTAACTCTGCCATCACTACGACTAGTAAACTATTGAATGACTTTTCAAAAACAGCTTGGTTCAATTTGACCAAATTTGACAAAAAGCATCTTTGCGTGAAAGCCTTGTAGGTTTGTAAAACTCATGCCTACTTACTTCATGTATGGCCAACAACATTTCTTAAAATAGAGAAACATTTAACTGACTCTTTTTTCCAATACTGCTTAACAGAAAATCGGCAAAAAGCATTCTGGAAAGACCTTTTAAATTTCTGCCAATGATGACAATTCACCATCAGATGTAATCACCGTTATTGAAAATAGAAAACCTTGAAGTGACTGAAGTCTTAAAAAACACTAAACAGAATTAACAAAAAAATTGGCAGAAAGCATTCACATATGAAGGCCTTCAATTTTTTAAATTTCAAATGATTTTTGTTCACCATCCAACATGGCTACCTATACTAAAAATAGCAAACAATTTTTAACATTTCCACAAAACAACCAAGGCCATTCAATTTTCTTTTACAAATTATGCTGATTTACCATCAGGTATTGATGCTGTTAACAAAAAGACATGAGGAACCCATAAATGACTTCTTAAAATCTGCTTAACATAATTCAACCAAATTTGATAACAAATATTGTACTGTAAAAGATTTTAGGGCCATATTGATCCATAATCAGACTTGGCTGCCACTATGAACAACAGAAAACCTTTTACAACTTGTCAAAAATCACTGGACAGAATTTGATTAATTTAAACAGAAATCATTCAGGCTTAAATCATTTCAGATTTGTACAAACTGTGCCATTCACTAATCCAGTATGGTTTCTGTTACTAAAACACAGGCCTGTTTACTGCTATTATTTCACCAAAATGTCTACAGAATATTTACAAAAATATGAGATGCAGTATTGATTTTACAGGCAGAGTATTGTCTGCAAAGTTGTTTCATGCCAGAGTTCTCTTCTCTTTAATGTCATTAAAGTGATTGAGAATGCTGTATTCAAGTACCTGAATCATTATCTTCATTTTCATCCAAACTTAAGTGTTTGGTCCATATGCAGGCATAGTCGCACAGTGGTGAACTATGTACATATGTGAAGGAATACTGTTTGTACAAGTTAAAAAAAGGTTAAAAAAAAACCCACATGGTGTACAAGCTAAGACATGGGGCCTACATTGCCAATGTAGACCTTAAAGGTTTCAATGGATGTTGCTGTAACGGCTAATGCTGGCAAGCAGTTTGAAAGATGGATGCCTGTGGGGAAGAAAGAACTCATATAATCAGCTATTACAAATAAAATAAAGTAGTGGGATTTGGAATCACTTTCAATGACAGATGAGATGGTCTTGATGGAAATGAATGTATGCATGAGGATTTGTGGCATTGAATCTAACAAATCATGCAAATTGCTATGGTATAGAAAGGTTGATGATTTAGCTAGTTATAGGTTTGGTTGGTAAGGAAAGGTCGAAGATTTAGGTAGTTACAGGTTTGGTTAGTATAGAAAGGTTGAAGATTTAGGTAGTTACAGGTTTGGTTAGTATAGAAAGGTTGAAGATTTAGGTAGTTACATGTTTGGTTAGTATAGAAAGGTTGAAGATTTAGGTAGTTACAGGTTTGGTTATTATAGAAAGGTTGAAGATTTAGGTAGTTACAGGATTGGTTGGTATAGAAAGTTTGATGATTTCAGCTAATTTAGAGGATTGGTTGGTATAGAAAATGTGATTTCAGCTTGTTACATGATTTGTGTGCAAAAGGTAATGATTTAGCTAGTTAGAGAATTGGTTGGTATAAAAGGTTGATGCTTTAGCTAGCTAGAAGACTGGTGGGTATAGAAAGGTTGATTATTTAGTTAGATACAGGATGTTTTAAATATCTGACTGCATATATTAGATGGAATTTGTATACCTTGATTATGCTCAATTTGCAAACTTTTTATGATGCCACAATTTTTATTTTACATTAAAGAAGCTTTTTCTTGCACTTCACTATTCATTTCAGGTGCTGGAATCTGTGCTGAGAGATTTGTACCACTTGCTGAAGCTTGCTATCATGACAGAAAAGGAAGAAGGGGTCAGGTTGCATGTGAACTTGGCCCTTAATGAGCTTGATGACATTATGAAAGGCTTCCTGTTCCCTAAACAAACCCTTGAGAAAAGGATCAGGGTTTTAGATCCTGAGTAACAATATTAAAACTGGGGGAAAATATCATTTTGCCTTCATTGATGTACAGAAGCACATTCAAAATTAAAATTCAATAAAATCCCATCCACCTGCCATTTTTTTTAATGTTTATCATTTGTCATATTAAAGGGAAATTTTAACATATTCATTCTTTCTTATTTCTGTGAAGACTGTAAAATCTAATAAAAGATATATATTGGATATTGTAAAGTTCATGCTAAGAGACCTTTTAAAATAGGGATAACAGCATTTGGCAAAAAACAATCTTCGTTGTAATTTCTAAGATTTTACTGTCTAGTTTCAGTATATCTTTCAGAAATTGAAGAACTGCTAAGTACAGTATTCTAATATATGATTCAATTGAATTTGAGACATACTTAACCCATTCATCTTAAAGACCACCAATTACTTAATATAATATGAAGTTTATAGACTTATGGAAGAGGAAGTTTATTTATAGTTGTTTATTGATGATAATGACAACGCAGTCAGTTTCAGCAGCATGAACATTAGTAGTAATATTTTACACTCAGGTTTATCACATTCATTGTAGTGAAGGTCACACACAAAAATTTATTTTCATTTCTGGGTGTGATCAGTAAGTTTTGCATCCTGAGCAATTTATTGGGTCAATTTCCTTATTGGTTGGACATTTTATCCATCTTAGCATCTGCTTACATTGTCACAAATGATAGCTAGAGCTGTTTTCCTGATGACTTTATTACATATATTCCCCTGATCCCAAACCCCACCCAACCTCTGGGGGACTAAGACCCAGTGGTCATAACCAAAAATCTTGGTAATATGTATTTTGTCATTCTGCTTTGCTCGGATGTAAAAAGTTTGTTCAAAAACTATTTTAAAGATGTTACTTGTTAATTTATATTTTTGTTGCATGACCCTTCCCTCTTACCAAGGGATCCCAGGAAAACAAGTAAAAAACTATACCCCCTTTTGTAAATGATTAATTACCATAATGCCAAGATAAATCCCAAGTTTTGCAAATTTTCACCCATTGATTTAAGCAGAAATATGGTAACAAGAAGATGGATCGGTAGACAGATAAATGGTGGGTTTCACAATTTTCCTTGCTTGACCTGAAAGTATTGTGATAAGCTACTCAAAAGATATCTGATTCTCAGGAGACATTTTTTAGAGAGAGATAAATCAGATGGGCTAGATAAGTGATGCTATAAATTTCTAGCACCATTTATTATCGCTACTTATAAGTCAAGTCCAACTGCAAACTGAAGAGACCCATATCTGTTGTTTTGTAAGGCACAGACAGATTTGGGTCTGTGTAGTTAGCTAGTAGTAATCAGTAGAACAAATACTATAGACCTTGGTCTACAGGCACATTGTACAAAGGCAGATCAGGGTCTGTGTTTGCAAGTTGGTTTTGCCATTTAAGTGATTATATATGATACTGTGTACCTCTTGAGAAAATAACATTATCGACATGAATATGGTGTAGCATTTGCTGTTTCTGGTGAAATATAGATCATATGTTTGTGCTCATTTTTGTATCAAATATGGTTTTAATAAGAGTCACTGCTAACATTTTTCATCAATATAATTGTTTTCTTAATTGATGTGATTATCAAGAATTTATCTTCAACAATTGTGCTTGGACCAGTCCAATGGAATGTGCTGGCACCAGTCCATCATAGGAATGTGCCAATAGCTATTTATTTTCGGAAAAGAGCATGTGATATTTTAATACATTAAAGACTTTTCATGGTCTTAATTAGATTTATTGATTTTTACACTTTTATTATATAAACCCCAATGAGGTAAGTAGGATAGGTAATAGACCTTGATGTCTGTCTTTTTATTGAATGTATTTGTCAATTTTTATCCACATTTAACCATCCATTCAGCCACCTTTAAAAATCCATTTAGGGGCACTCTACAGATATTATGAGCTTCTGAGAAAGTAGTGGGTATAATTGATGTTGCTTACATTTGCAACATTCACTATGTAACTTGTATGTACTGTGGCTCAAATTCTTTGGATATTGTACTTTGTGGAAATCGTACATGATCTGAGCAATCTGCTAAGTGAAGTGACTGCTTTCTTGTGCCAAAAAAACCAGCCTGAATTAGTCTAAAGTACACCATCTTTAGCAGTTTTTAAAATAGGGAAAATTAATTTTGCCTGACTAGACAATACCAGCTTATGAAAGTGCAACGAATGTATTACCAAACATATAAAATATTTTAAAAGTTATTGGCTCGTTTTTGACAATTCACCTCTGAAGTCCAGGGAGTATAAATGACCATGTAAAGCTAGCAGTTGGTTTGAGAGGTACACATCTGAAGCAAGGCCAAACTGTATACTCTATAGCCAACACTACCCCAATCAATCATACACCAAACTAATGGGAATTAAAGTTTCTGTCAACAATACCTAAGGCATATAAGGTCTCTTTTAAATAGCTAGTATAACCAGTGATTAAATGTAGGGAAATTATTTTTTTTTAAATTCTAACCCTATGCAAAATACAAAACTGTGGAGTGCTACCTTATCCATCTTTAGCCATCAATTTATCCACCTTCATCCAGCCACTGATCCACCTTTAGCCATCCATTTATCCACATCCATCCAGTTATTTACCATTATCCATCCATTTGTCCTCCTTTTTCCATCCATTTATCCACATCCATCCAGTTATTTACCATTATCCATCCATTTGTCCACCTTCATCTATCCATTTAACCACATTTTGCCATACATTTATCCACCTTTACCCATCCAGTTTTCCACCTTTAGCCATCCATGTATCCACTTTTATCCATTCATCCATTGGTCAACCTTTATCCATCAATCCATTGATCAGCCTTTATCCCATTTGTCCATTATCCATACATCTAAACACTTTAATAAGTCTATCCATTTATCCAAGTGGCCCTGAGTGTCCCAGTGATCTAAAGTGATGACCGTTACGGATCACTGCCATCTCACCTCTGTCTTCATGAGTTCGAGTCCAGACTCGGCTAACGTGGGTAAGTGAGAAAGCCTGCCAGTAGCTTCTAATGGGTTGGTGGTCTTTCCTGGGGTTTTCCAGGGTTCTTCCTTCACCATTAATACTGGCCACCGTGTATAGCCTATCTTGTGCTGAGAAATGGTGTTAAACCCTACAACAACAACAACAATAACAACAACAACCATTTATCCACCTTTTCCTATGCATTTATCCACCATAATCCACCCATTTATCAACCTTTAACCATCAATTTATCCCCCATAATCCACCCATTTATCAACCTTTAACCATCAATTTATCCCCCATAATCCACCCATTTATCAACCTTTAACCATCAATTTATCCCCCATAATCCACCCATTTATCAACCTTTAACCATCAATTTATCCCCCATAATCCACCCATTTATCAACCTTTAACCATCAATTTATCCACCATAATCCTCCAATTTATCAAACATGATCTTTTTTTCCAATAATTTATATGCTTCTATCATCATTTAGCCATTCCTGTATCTTCCTTTATCCAGACATTTTTATAATTTGATGATCAATCTAGAAAGGACCTTTCAAAGGTCTAAAGCAAAGAAATAACAGAAAAGAAAAGAACATTTCTTAACTTAATACACTGTTTATCTAGAGTATAATATAAAAGTCATTGTCCACCCTGACAATGAAATTTAATTTTCAGTGTATTGAGAACTCCTTGCTCTTGATTTCATTGATCATTGATCACATTTATGACTGATTAGGATAAATCACTGATTAATGTTAAATACTTTAATCTTTTTACTTAGATAATATTATGTAAAACAATTGTGAACCATAGCCAGTGACTCTTATGCAGATAGAATTTACATGCCTTATAACATTTTTTTTATTCTATTTTGTTTACATGATTTAGTACAAGAGACATAATTAAAGTGATAATACAAAATAGGTCAGCCTTTAACAATGTAAAACAGTTCAAGTTCAGATCAAAATATAATTTTTTTTTTAGTTAGGTTCTCATGGAAATACATGTGGGCTTAGTTAATTGGCACTTTTCACATTCAAATACCTGAGTGCTCACCACATTTTTGATGATTACATTGAAACCAAATTAAATGATAAAACTGGGATATGAATTTCACTTGATAAGATTTTCTTTTTGTATAATTTTCTTAACATGTTGCAACCAGTATGCATTATGAACATTTTTATTGATCAGTAGTTCATTATATATATTTTTTAGTGTCTTAAGAATTTTTAAAAGATAATTTAACACTGTATATGAATTCATTTTAAAAGTTGTGAATTTCGTGATTACCTTCTGGTTAGTAACTGCTGCTTTCAATGATAAAGCAAGCAATATATCAAAGTCTCATTTACCAATTTTGATTATGATTGTATTCATGTTCTGCAAATGGGGGTTGATTTGGGGGTATTTTCTATAAGGAAAATGGATTCAGATTGGCCCCACATTATAAACAGATTATCAAGCTGTCCATGTGTGCTAAAACAATGGAGTTATTCAGAATTATTCATTTTTAATGGAGACCGTTCCTGTGACCTAGTGGTTAGAGTGTCTGCCTTGGATGTGGGAGGTCATGGGTTAGAACCTCAGCTGAGTCATAATAGAAACTTATAAAAATGGTACTAACAGCTGCCTTACTAGGTGAACAGATTAAGAGGTTAATGTTTGGACTGGTCCGGATAATGTGACTGGGTGGGACATTATGCTACATGTCTGCAGCATGATGCCCCAATGCTAGTCATCACTATAAACTGCCACACTGCAGACATCTTAGCAATATGACTCACATTGTTAAAGCTACGTTAGAAACCTAAATCACACACACACATTATTATTGCAAATCAGAATTGCTTTCTAAAAATTTTGTCATGTCATCATCCTCATTTTCTTGTCAGCCAAATCAAAGGCTTGAGTGCCTCTGGTTTTAGGTCATCATCCTCAGGTACTTGTCATCCACATGGAAGGCTTGAGTGTCTCTGGTTTTATGTCATCATCCTCATGTACTTGTCATCCATATGGAAGGCTTGAGTGCCTCAGGTTTAATGTCATCATCCTCAGGTACTTGTCATCCACATAGAAGGCTTGAGTGCCTCTGGTTTTATGTCATCATCCTCATGTACTTGTCAGCCACATGGAAGGCTTGAGTGCCTCTGGTTTTATGTCATCATCCTCATGTACTTGTCATCCACATGAAAGGCTTGAGTGCCTCTGGTTTTATGTCATCATCCTCAGTACTTGTCATCCACATGGAAGGCTTGAGTGCCTCTGGTTTTATGTCATCATCCTCATGTACTTGTCATCCACATGGAAGGCTTGAGTGTCTCTGGTTTTATGTCATCATCCTCATGTACTTGTCAGCCAAATCAAAGGCTTGAGTGCCTCTGGCTTTAGGTCATCATCCTCATGTACTTGTCAGCCACATGGAAGACTTTAGGGCTGCTGGTTTTATGTCATCATGCCTGGTGTATAGTTTTAAATTTCTATCCTTTAACCTTTAGTTGAAGTTGTATGCAGTCTAATTGAAGAATGGTGTCAATCATGCTGGAACTAAGCTTATTGTATATTTAGTGTGAGGTGATTGGCCTAATTACGTAAATGCCTGTTTACAGCCAGTTAATATTGTAACTGCATTCTGACAGTTTTCTATATTGAAACAGAACTAAGAGTTATTCCTATAATATAAGTCATATGTTTGATTTTGTTCATTTTAACCAGAAATAAATATAGTCATGAAGCCATGTTTCAAGTATGGTAAATGGACAGAATGGTGCTGCACCAAATGGTGACCAGACAAAATGGAGATATTCTTCATACCCTGGACATTCTGTCCAGATATACAGATGATATACAGCAATAGGACAAAATGGTGATATCTTATTTTTAGATTGAAAAGTTTATAGAAAGCAAAGTGTGTTAAACTAAAAGTAATCTGTAAATTGGATTGTCACAGAAAACAGCGTAAAATGTGATTTAAACCATACTTTTCATATTACAACCTAACTTGATGTTTTGGCAGTTTTAAAACTCTACTGTTTTTTCAAAGTTAAACAAGTTCTATTTATCTACATTGATGAAAGAAACACTACTCCTGTCTTTACACATGTGTTGTGCTATCAAAATTTTGGCCAAAGTATATGCTAACAAAACATGCAAATTAGAGAAGTGACACCAACCATACTTATTGTCACAGAAAAAGGCTAAAAAGTACTTGGTTTTGCTTTAATCTATTTTTTACCTTATTTGTTGTTCATGAGTACAATGAATCACTGGCTACCAGGTAAAGTGATTTTGAAACTACATGCAGGTGGAAAGCCATGGAAAAGCATGGATTACATAGACATTTGCCCATGACTATTAATCACTCCTATGGACTTAAGTTGATACATTGTGAACTGAGACACAAGTCATTTGGATTTTGTCAGTGGTAGGCGAACTTTCTACCATCGTCTCAGACCATAGAAGTAAGTGTCAAAGTTTTATTTTATTTGATTTGTGAAACCTTTTCTCTGTTTTGTGTTATGTCTGGTGATAAAGTTCCATTCTTACAGTGCTTATTCTTATTACCATTTTAGTAACAAATAGTTTTGTTTTATTGTAGCCTTTTGGATATTTTTGGATACTAGTGACCTTTTTGGATACTATTGTAGCCTGTTGGATACTATTGTAAACTGTTGGATATTATTATAGACTGCTACAAGAGTCTTTTGTGATTATGGAAGCCTATTGCGAATTACGGGGAGCTATTCTAGCCTGTTGGATTCTACTGTTGTAGCCCATTGGATAGCGGACATTAAGAGAGCTTAGTAAACATTATTGGATAATAATGGACATTATGGGGCTAACAGAGTCTCAGTGGAACTGTCGAAGCCTTACAGTTGATTCAGTGTCCAATGAGAGCTGACTGCAGATTTGAATTCATATATCGTATAAACTGTAGAGTCAGTTTTGCAAGTGGATTCCAGTTGAGTGACATATGTTTATTTGTGTTCATTCATTTGCGTTGAACGCAGAAATTGGTCTTAGTGTCAGAAATAACACTAAGTATTGCTCATTTTCCTTTTATTTCAAGTGATTTCGTAAATCTCAGTTCAATACAAACATGGGATTAAATGATCTCATTTTTCATTTTCTCACTTTTCATTTTTCATAACATAAGATTCATTTGTTAGGTTAGATCATATTTTGTTCTCATTTCATGAGTGAATATAGAACAAATTGTATCAGTCATATGATAGTAGTTTGAGAGTCTGTGTAATTGTTTTTTTTCCCATATATATATATATATATATATATATATATATATATATATATATATATATATATATATATATATATATATATATATATATACACACACATACATATAGTATCACATTTTATAAATCCAATCATTCATTGCTTTGTGTTGTTATTCATTTAGTCCAAACAGAGAAATCCCACTTGGTTTCAATTCTGTTACACTTAATTAGGTGTTGAAATGACACTGACCAAACTTATTATAATTAGGTGTTGATGATATGTCCTTGCTTTGCCACATGCATTGATAAAAGAAATGCTTCTGTTGTAACATCATTATTTTCGGCAATTTACTTGCATACATCAGACTAAGGGTTGTTTATACAACACATACATTTTCTACTTTAAGGAAATGTATTGTAGGCTCATATTTTGGAAAATCCAGATTACAAATAATAAATTAGTATTATTTTGACATATCTGTTCAAATTTTATAATTTGCTGAACATTTTCAGATTTATTTGAACATTTTTTCAGTAAATTTCTATGAATATTTACTATTCTGGTGTAAATTCTGAAAACCTCATTCATGACTTATTTTCATTTTGAGAAACAAAATGGATGAATTTGTTTCAGATTTGACCCTTTCGTTAAAGCCTTGAGTTCCAGAGCCAAATATTGTATTCTCGTACTAAATATAGATGTAACAAAGTATTTAATAGTGAAACACCACTACAACATGCTTAATTGTAACATAAATTTGGACATAGAATGGTCATGGCATGATTTCCAAAATTTTACAATTGTTTTAAGTACTGCAAAGCTTTAGGACCATAGTAAAAAAGAATTTGATTTAATGATGTGTTGTATTCTTCAAGAAAAATCTTTTTGATACTTTTTATAACCATTACTTATTCTTTGTGTTTGTGTTTGTGTTTGTGTTCAGGGGATCTTTTTCATTAGTGATGCTCAATACAGGCTAAACTGTAGCTAACAGATTTTTGCTCAGTGATTTGGCATTCTCAGCCAAGCACCAAACAATGTTTCTCACCTGTCTTTTTAAATGAGTTCATTTACCTACCTATTTAAGGGAAACAATAGACCACCAATAAATGCTCAGTCAACTGTCATTTAGACCTGTTGAAATAAATTTATTGCTTTAATTTTCTGGATTAGGTTTTGTTATTTCCACACACAAAATAGTTGTTTAAAAAAGGTTTAATATTGGGTTTATTTTATTTAATTTTTCTATGACTTTGAAAGAATTACTCCACAATTTTTGTGTAACTGGGTCCAGGTCAGGTAGTTAAACACACCTGTTGTTCATCTCAAGTACAGTACTTTTGCAGGAAAGACTTTATTTCTTTTCCATATTTCAGTCAAAACT
Organism: Potamilus streckersoni; assembly: GCA_016746295.1. Lineage (NCBI taxonomy): Eukaryota > Metazoa > Mollusca > Bivalvia > Unionida > Unionidae > Potamilus > Potamilus streckersoni. Next base: position 4,560,199 of record JAEAOA010002358.1, on the reverse strand, counting down.
CACTTCATAGCAGATACTGTCTCCATATTTAATGGTTGCATAGCAGCAACATCCTATATACATACATGTAGACTGGTCACCTATATACATACATGTAGACTGGTCACCTATATACATACATGTAGACTGGTCACTTGTTTTAAACATATGCTTATGTAGCTTGTTTGATCAAGTATAGATTTTGAAAAACCAGCTGTCTGAAATCATGGATGTTATGGATTTGTTTTTGTGACTAAGACTCTCTCCAAAGAAGATGCTAATCTGAATATGCTATTGTAGTTTTGCTGAATATGCTATTATTTAATCATATTATTTTTTCAAATGCCATAAATCAAGATTACAGATTAGTTAAGACCATTATATTTTAAATAATTTCTTCATGAGATGAACAGGTTAATAATATTAGAGAGATCTATAATAAGAAACATAATGCTAGAAGAAGAAAAGAACTTTATGTTTTTTTAGAATTTGGTTATTTATTTCCTGGAAGCAAGGACCACATATATTATCGGGTCATTGTAAAAATTAATGTGATATAAAATTTTGTAATAACTTTTTCATAATATACAACAGCCAGGCCAAAAATGTGTGAATCTGCTGAATATTGTGTACGGGAATGAATCATGGATACAGCAATGTTGCAATAGTTAAGAGAAAAAATATGAATTATGTGATGATACAACTATTTTCTGCATTTTATTCTTTTTCCATTTTTAATTTGAACTTAAATTATTTTAATCATTGGTTAGATATTTAATTAATAAGAATTAAAGGTACTTTCAGGCAGTATTTACATTTGTGATACAATCATCTACATTTTTTGCAGGTATAATGTATACAAGTACAGTATTTTCTATGTTCTTTTCTTTATAATTTGATAACCAAACTAGAAAGGACCTTTCAAAGGTCTATACATCCAAAGCAAAGAAATAACAGAAAAGAACATTACTTAACTTAATACACTATTTATCTAGAGTATAATTTAAAAGTAGTATGAAATGGGAATGCATATTATAGATTTTTTTATAGATGGCCTTTTTCACAGCCATAGTCAGTATCATTTGACCATACACTGACAGATCGATCATAAGACGTACCTCTGCATTTTTCTCTATAACTGTCTTTAGTTATGATGGCATCTTCGATTTATTTAGATATCTTATCATTTTAGAAATCCTTTTAATTTGGTCCAAATGGTTGAATCTTTATTGGTTTCCGAACATGGGCTTGTTATAAGTCCGTTTGATTTACTCTAATATTTTATCTCCACTCCTTGCATTTTTAAAGCATAGGTAAAAAGTCCGTGCAGAAAAGGAAGTTGTCCTTCTTTATGTAGGTAAAGGTTTTGAGACATCTTTGAAACTCATTTGGAAGCTCTCTGTCGTAACTATAATTAGATGATACTTCTACTCCAAGTTGCTTTGTTGAAAAGCCTCCAGATATTCGTACAGACATTGCTCGCTAGGAATGAAGTTGGGGGAAAGACGGACATATTTCACGCATTTAATAACATTGTCAAAGATCGTCTTTCTAGGCATAAAGTGATGGAGACAAAATTTGATATTTTTTTAGTCTGCGAATTATCAACGTCTTCTTCCCCATCTGGTGATAGTTCTATTTCTTCAATGATGATATCAACCAATTGCTCATCCACACTGCTATAGGATGCATCGTAAACTTTTCTTCTAAAACTGATGCTGACTGGCAAGGTAGGGTTATATGGAACTGTGTGATTCTCACTTTTTTGCAATATTTTACAAGAATAACGACGACGCTCAAGCAAACAACTGCAAAAACGGTCAGGCAAATTATAGGTATTATGAAGTATTCTTTTTCTTGCGTTGATCCACACTCCAGGTCATTAATTCTAAGTTTATACAGTTTAGTTCCTTCCAGTGTTTTTGGACTGGAACATTCCATATATTTGATGTATTGATAATTGCTAAATTCGGGTGTATTGAGATCTTCGTCATTGTTGATGAAAGAAATCAGATCCTTGACTCTACGGTCGCAGTTACAGATCAAAGGATTTTTTTGCAAGTCGATCGTCACATTTGACATCTTCTTCAATTGCTTGAGATCATCTACTGTTACCATACTAATATTATTATACTGTAAATTGATGGTCGTCGCATGAGACGTTAGAGGAATTTTGAATTTGTGAAGCTGAGAAATATCGTTGTGGGAAAGGTCTAGCATTTCTAGTTTAGGAAAATGTGTGGACCATTCCAAGATGTACCCATCGAGATCTGATATATAGTTATGAGATAAATTGTACATGCGTAATTCGCGATGGACTGAGTTGTCCAACAACAGTTTGAGATGATATTTAGACAGGCTTGTTTCATGGACATCCTGTAGTTCGGTTAGTCGGCTAAAGATACACTTGTGCTTCACTTCTTTGGTGTCCTGCATAAACTGAGCCCCTAATGTTAACAAACCGTCAATCACAGTGTCTATATCATTGATGAAGGAGTATGAGATATTGCTTCTCGTGAGTATCTCAATCGTGTCTTCATGTCCGCAGTCGAACTCTTTAGAGATGTTTTTCACCTTCTGGATCGTCTTTATAAATGTCTTAATTCTTACGGATATATCAGTGTCAACTAGTCTCAAAACTCTCAAAGAATCGGGTATAATGTTGATAATATTACTATTGTGTTCCTCCAGAAAGTCTGTCACTTTGCATCCATACACGTTCAGCTCATAAACTTTGAAAATTTTGATTGGCCAAGGTAGAGATATGTTAGCTTCACCTGCACAGTGAAGATCAATGGCATATTCATCGGTTGCTTTCTTCATTGTTTCTCTTAATGTGTCTAACCTCCATATTCCAGAATGTTCCGACATTTTGTTGCATCTTATCAGTGTCATAACCAAGTTAGGAGTAAATTCTGATCTGTAAGTCCTTGTGCCATCGATTGAGCAGAACTTTTCCCATCCCTTAGGTAAAGGATCGTATATGTATTGTGTATGGACTCTTGTTAACGCCAAAATTAGAAGCAGAAGATATGGCCAAAATACTTCCCCTGCCATTGGAATCTGAGAAAAAGAAAACCATTAACTGCTCAGGTTTATTTTAAACATTTTCCATTTGAATTTGTTCAAATTTGGTAGAATGATTAAACTTTAAAAGGCACATAAAATCTATATTACATCCCCAAGCCTACATACATACATACATACATACATACATACATACATACATACATACATACATACATACATACATACATACATACATACATACATACATACATACATACATACATACATACATACATACATACATTTTTTATGTCATTTGGGCTAATTACATATTGTTTAATTTTTTAATTCTGTGGCTGGCCTATACTATCAGAGGAGTACCTGTATATATACATTCCACATTCATAAATCTAGGTTATTACCAAACTCAGGTCAACAACTAAGTTGGTTGTTAAAGTAGGTTACAAAATATTGAATGGGGGTGGGTTCATGTCAACATCACGTGATCCTGGGATAACTTATGTACTCTAGATATGTCATGCAGGCCCACGTCGCTAATTGGTTCAATTGTTAAAAAAAAATGACTTAAAGACATTTCGAAATACAGAAAAAATTAAATACCTGGAGTCTTTTAAAGTGATTCAGAATTTATTTGAGATATATGTAGTATCTGTTAAATAATTAAATATGCAGTTTAATATTAATATTTAATATTTAATATTTTATATTAATATTCATTTTTCAGTTATATTTCAGCCTTATAAGAGTCGGAGATGAAATTTGGTTTATTCATAATTGTTTCCTTGAAATTACAGAAAGGAAACAACTTATTCTAAAAAAGACAGTACCTTGCTGGATTGTTGTGAATTATTCAAGAACTTGTGTACTTATTTTAATTGGAATACGTTAAACATTTAAGGGCATTTACTTTCATTTGATCCAGTGGTATGAGTACAAAGGCACATCGGAATCTTCTTTTCGGAATATCTTTAGATCGTTTCCGGATTACAGTGAAGTTGATAGTACATTTGGGAAATATAATAGGATTTTATACTATTCTTTACCTTATTTTTAAATTTTTTCACTTTATTTGATGTTTTTAACTGTTGGAAATAGCAGCAGAGACGGTGAACCTACAAATTGGATTCAAGCAAACATATCAAAAAATAAAGATTCACATGAAAAAAAATTAATAAAAGGTCAATGACGTCAAACTGAAACCTCTAACTGATTAGGATTCTCTCCGTAGCGTTTTGAGCTTTTACTTCGCTGTTGACGCTTGTGTTTATAAAAAATTTTGAGTAATCGTTTATGTGATTGTGCTTGGAATTTTGTCCGCCCACACTCTGCTGCTGTAATTAAACCATTGTGTTATATCAAAAATGATCGGCGAGGCTCACTCAGTGAGGTTAGCTCGAGAGAGACTAGAAACAATTAAGAAATATCTACTTGTCCGTGATTCTGTCAGACAATAATTACATGCACGTCAAGATCTAAAAGAATGTTTTGAAGAAGCCGCATAATTATTTAAACCTGTCACAAAGACTACTAGTAGACGATCATGGCAAATTATCAAATGATAAAACAAAAAACTATAAGTGGTGACTTCTTGAAATACATCTTAATATCCAAAATTCCAAAAGCATGGAAAGAAGTCATAAAAAATATTTAGCAAATAATAATTTTGATAGGCAGGAGGATAAAATAATGGATCTGCCAAAAGATAATTCCCTCAAGTTTGTTTACAAAGATCTTTTTTAAAAAAAGGCTAAAAGGCAACATACTGCTAAGCAAGAATCTTGGATGCAAGTATAAAATACAAATATAAGTAGTGAGTAGTGGTCTGAGATTTATAACTGACGAAATTTGTACTAAGGATACCAAGTTGATCTCTTTTAACTATAAATTAATCCACAGAATAATCACTACTAATGACGTTTTGAAAAGAATTAACATATCGGACGACAACAAATGTACGTTCTGTAAGAGAGAGAATGAAAGTATTGAACATCTCTTCTATGATTGCAATATTACTTCACAGTTCTAGTAGTTTTATTGAACAATTTGCACCTTTTTACCCAAATATTGTACATTTGTCCTAAAGAGAAACACTTTTAGGAAGTGAACAACTGGACAGTTTGTGTAATTTCATGCTTATTTTGGCAAAATATTACATTATACTTGCAGATTCAATATGCAAAATTCTTCCATTTACGATTTTAAGCAGAGAGTTGTAATGTATAAGAACGTTGAAAAATACGCTGCTAAGGTAAACAAAGAAAAGGGACCAATTTCTTAAAAAATGACCTCAACAGATGAATAGGTAACTTTTATCTGATTGGATGGTAAACAGGACCAAAACACTATTTTCAAAAGTCTGTAACCTTCATGTATTCGTCTATTTAGATTGAGTAAGAGATTGCATACAATATGCGTGTGTGCATGAGTGTGTGTGTGTGTATGTGTGTTATCTCTTTTTTTTCTTTTTTTTATGTTAATATAGATTATATTTACTATCCCTAGTTTATCTGGAAACAGGAAATGTTTGATTGTAAGGTGGCCTTGGGATGATCCCCGACCCCATAACCAACCTATTATATTAATAATAAAAACAGACTACTAATGGTCTTCCCACGTTGGAGAAAACCAACAAAGCAACTGGATAAACAGCAGAGCTAAGAAAACAAGAAAGATTCTATAAGAACTTCCTGTTGAAATAGCTGCTGCTCAACCAAACCAAGGAATACTCGAGGGTATTGGTGAAATAAGAAAACAAATACAATCACATTCAAGACCAACAAGACCAAAACACACCACTTACATGTTCAATACATTTTATCCAAGATCTATCGAATATATTCAATCTATTAAAGATTAAAATTTAAATGAATTTGCTGCAAAAAGTTATTTTAATAAGAAAGATTATTTAATACCAGAACATACTAGAGACTTATGGACAGCGGCAGCAAGTCGACGTTGTCATGGTTAACAATAACCACAGATGCTGTTCAAAGTGTCATTAATGGGATATTTATGTGGCAAATAGCATCACAGCAAGGTCTTACTTCACCGCGACATATATTTGTTGCGCTTCAGAATGTTGAACGATCAAATGCGTTCTGCAATGATATTTGACAAACAAGGTGTCAGAGAAGTTTTATTGAGGATAAATGGACATCAAGAACCATCGTAGGATATTTTGTTAAATTTTGAGTTAAATCATATTGCACGTGTGTATCATCAATTATGGTCATTTATGGGACATGATCAAAATATTGATACTATTTTACAAATATCACAGTTTGATTTCGCTCATTTATATCCGATCTATTACTTTTCACTGGAACATTTAGATTTGTTTAGACAGTCTGTCATTGACTATGTTTTTTAATATTTACATAGACGAGTTAAATCTTATATTGGGCCATTGTAACATAGGGTTACGTCTGCCACCAAAAGGGCTGTTTCTTAACAATTTTAGCTTTGCTGATGATATGTCACTGATAAGTCCGTCTGTCGCATGTTTAAGAAAATTATTGAAGATATGTGAACAATATGCATTAGAGAATGATATCATCTATAATACACAAAAATCAGTATGCATGGTCTTTCAGCCAACTTTTTTTAAAATTACCATCACCTCCCTCTGTACATCTTAACGGCAATGCTCTTACCTATGTCGACAGTTATATGTATTTGGGCCATATTTTGAAATCCAATCAGTCAGATAGTGAAGATATGATGAGACATTATCGATATTTGTGTAATCGAACAAACATGCTTCTAAGCAAATTTAAGCCTTTTTCATTGAGTATCAAAATTTGATTATTTAAATCTTATTGCTGCATTATGTATTGTGCTCCACTGTGGAAAAAACTTTAGTTAAAATGTGAAAAGAAAACTAGTAATTGGTTATAATAATAGTCTTCGCTTTATATTAAGTCTTCCTAGATGGAACAGTGCCTCTAGCATGTTTCTAAATTATAATGTATTCAGTTTTGAGGAAGTAATGAGAAAGTATGTTGAAATCATTTTGGAACTATGACATTCATTTAAATTCTCATATTATTAGTAGATGGAACAAATTACTATTTAAATGTGTCACTTAATTTCATTTTTTAACAATGTAGGGCGCTATTAGTTGTTGTAAATGTATCTGTATACTTGTACATATATATGTTCTTTTATGTTTACAATGTTTTACTCTATATCCTTATTTTAATTTAGTTGTATGGACTATGCAGAATGAAATAAAGAATTCTTATCTTATCTTATTGACATTCATTTTCGAGCTCATGTGAAACGAAGTGCTATTGATGCATACAGAGTAATAGAGGTTATATAATCCGATAAAACGATGCTCCTTGAAGGCATTGGCAGTTGCGCGTAAAACATGCAAGCGCTGATTTAAATCAGTACATTTAGAAATCAGAAATATATATTCTAAAGATCATATCATCATGTTAGTGCCAGTCTGACTCCGGGGCTTATTGCGCAATTACAATCGTCGACAGCGTCTCGATGCAGAGCAAGAATAACAGTAAAACACAATCAAATTCCAGTGAAAATAAATTTTCGCTGAGCGTCACCTTGTTAAATTGAACAAAGCTAAACAATCCACGAAAGGAATACAATTATTTTTTTCCGTGGGGGGCGATCAAAGATGCTATTAAAACCAGAGGAATATTTCAACTTCTCGCAGCTATTCCAGTGTTGATATCCGCAGCCGCTTCAGCTGTTGCAAAAGGTGCCGCGTTAGGTGCAGTTGGCCATAGAACACAATTAATTTTACTATATTGTCTCTACATTTGATTCTCAGTACTGAACTTTCCACTGTGTGACAATCAATACAAATCATATGGTAATCTAAAATACCTTCAAAGATGACTTTACGGTGAAGATCTTGTCAAGGGTTGACCTGCATTTTTTGAGAGGCTGAATTGTAAACAAAACACCAGGCAACGGAACACAGATTTCACTTCCGGATCATCACCATGACCTTATTACTCCATGTGCACTGTCGCCGAAATACACACAGACAACCACACCATAAGCTCACATTTGAAAGAATAAACAATTTCCTTTAAATCCTTACCAAAAAATGCCAAAATCTAACTCTAGTATCACCACCAAACTCAAACAGGAAAAAGTGATCTAAAAATAGACTGGGACTACATTCGTGGGTACTGAACCGGATTTTATTTATTGTGTACTGATGCCAGTTGGGAAAGCTGCTGGAATGGCTTTTAAAAAAAAGCAACAGGAAAAGGATTTTTAAAAAAGGTGATGGCAGGGTCACGGTCTGAGACTTCCAGGATCTCGACCAAGCAACATTTGGGGAAAATGATTAAGAATTCCAGAGACTCAATGATAGTGGAACTATCAAATTTTGATCTTATCAATGCCGCTAATCAGTTACATATAAAACAATTAGAAGTGTGTTTATGCGTGATCAATTACCAAAAAATCAAAATCTGTCAGAAACAGGTATTATTAAACTTGATTCATCAATAGGACCTGGCACTCACTGGGTCGCATATAACATTGATCCATATGAAATTGTTTATTTTGATTCGTACGGTTGGGAACCACCTGTATAATTTATTAAATATATTGGCAGATTTCAAAATATTCCAATCTGGTATTCAATGCTACCAACACAATAATGGATCAACCAATATGTGGCCGTGAAGCATTAGCAGTACTTAATACTGCATCAAGATCAACGAAACCACCTCATAAAATTGTACATGATTATACATTAAATAATCACTAATCACATAATGGTAGATATTTACAGATGATCAGTTAAAACCAAGCCTCAAGGAGTACCATCTGAAGATTTACTCAAGCAAGTAACAAAACAGATCAATAATGAATTATCTTCCTGCTCAATCTTGCCAATGTTAATCCAAATGAACTTGTATTTAAAAACCGTGAAGGAAAATTGAAGACGAGTAATTTTTTAATCAATGACATTATTATTCGTAATCGATTATCGCGAGGTCTTATTACTGTATATGACAGCGAGGTGTTACGACCCTGAACATGAAGTGTGTGTGTATGTGTGTGTGTGTATGTTAACAAATAATTTCAGTATAAATCTTTTTATTTCTGTTTTTTTTATTAATGTAATTATTAATAAGATTATATTAGCATAGATCTAATATGTTGTTAAAAACATCATGTTTACTTAAGTCGTAAATGTGATTCATGTGAGCACGTGCTGTATATGATGGCAAATTCGCTGCAAGTAAACATTCAGGAATAGCTATGACAACAATTGGCTCATACTTGGTCAGGCTTTCCTAATGTCCAGATGTATTACGAAATTGCACGTGTACTCCATGCGCGTGTAATTTAAATGACATATTAGCTTCGTTTATATGCTAAGGTATTTGGTAAGACAGTCGGAGTCAGAGTGACAGACAAAATAAAGAACAGAGTTGTAGCCTATTGTAACATCTTAGAGTTACACAACTTCTATTACATTAAAAATATGTATTTTTGTACAAGAAGTAGTTGTCTGTTCGTATGTCTACGTAGAACAACATATGTTTTATTAGTTGGGCTAATTGTACTAATTATACTTCGTTTTTTTTCTAAATAACTGATTTCCTGGAGAACAACATTACTGCTTTGGACAAAGACATTTCCCGAAAATATTCTAAATTGGAACGGAACAATACCAACTTTGCTTTACTGTCTAAATTCTGGATTTTTTGTTAGCCTTCGTCTGACGTCATCATCCGCCATCTTGGACCGGAATAGAACTATAACTATATTTGGATTGTCGATGATAGAATAGAATGATCAAATTTAGTTTAGGTGGCGCTCACCAGTTATTATGTACTTTTGAGAAAGTGATGTATGTAAGGTGAAGTTTGCATTTTAAACATGCATAGCGGAGAGAATGTTGGCATACCTATATACTACTTTCATGTAATGTGGCTGACATTTCTTTGGATATAGTACTTTTGGAAATTTAAATGATCTTAGGACACTGCTAACTAAAATGACTGCTCTCTTGTCCTCCAAAAATCAACCTAAATTTGTCTAAAGTACACTATTCTTGGCAGCTATTAAAATATGGAAAATGAATTTTGCCACACTAGACAATACCAGCTTCTAAAAGTGCAATGAATGCATTACCAAATACATCAAATGTAAAAAAAGTTATCGGCTCTATTTTTTACAATTTACCTCTGAAGTTCGCGAAGTAAAAATAAGCAAGTAGAGCTAGTACTTTTTTGAAAGGTGCACATCTGGAGTAAGGCCAAGCTGTATACTGTCTAACCCATATTACACTCATCAATCATACATCAAAATAAAGGGAATTAAAGGTTCTTTGAACAATACATAAGATATACAAAGTCTCTTTTAAATAGCCAGTATGACTAGTGAGGAAACCTGGGGAAACTCTTTTTCTTTAAAATTTTAACCATATGCTAAATACGAAACTGTAGAGCGCCACCTTATTTCGCAGTGTTTCGAGTCAAAACAATATCTCAGCTACATCTGGTTATCATAGACCCAACATGAAATAATAATAAAACTGTTAGTGACACGGAAGTTGTTGGTGGTGTAGTAAGAAAAAAAGTATCCAGTCATAAACAATATGACAAATATTTTTTCGTGATTTTGATATCGATATTGAATTTATTATGACGCTAAAACAAAGACAGAATAATCGTTGTGTAAGTTGTAATTGTTGTGGACGTAGTATTGTAATAATCCAAAACTATTTACCATAGACAGAATTAATAGTGAGCTTGATCATGCACGTGATAATGTGATGCTGATATGTTTTGAATGAAATCGACATCGGGGCGCTAGTTTTCAAAAGAAAATGTTGTGGTAATTGTGTGTCTTCAGGAATTACTTGTAATTGTTCACGTACAAATCCACGTTGGGGATCAGTTAAATCTAGTTTGTAGATGGCGGGTCTACCCGTGGATCTAACCACGCTAGAAATTTTATGTGTAGTCACAATCCAGATATAATAAGTTGCTCTTTCGTTACCTCCTTCAAGTTCACCAGGTTTAAATAAATGCCCTTCCAGTTACATTACCTAATACTGGTTGAGATGATTCATTTCGGCGTATTGGTATATATTTTTGTGGTCGCATTAGAAGGTTTCATAAAAGTTGCATGAGTAATTTCATTATTCAGCACAGTCATCACGCTTGGTAACCTTGCAACCCATTTACGAGATCACTCCCCGGACTTAAAAGTCAGTGGATATTTATTTCGCGTATTGATATTCAAATAATCGCTCAGCAATTGTTCGATTAAATCGTAAAACGATTGCCTAATCACGATGAATTTCAGTGTGTCCTCGTCTGATTTTAACGTTATGTTTTTCATCAACAATGATGCTGCACCAAGAAAGTCTTTGCCAGGATCAACCTGTAATAGTTGTGGCTATCGCAAGAGTCCTCGTCGATAAATTCGTTCAAACGCAAATGCAACTTCGAATACTGTTTTTATTGATAGTGGTTCTGCTTCTTTATATCTACTTGCAATGTCAATGACAGTTAATGCGTATTTGTACGTGCGGGATTGACGTCTACAATCTGGTAAATATAAAATATCTGCTTGATGAACTTCATTTGGAACGGTGCCATCAAAATACGCGTACTGAATTATTTTAGGTGGACGTAGATCGATTTGCTATAGTGCCTGTCGTGCTAACCACGCTCCAGCAATATCACGTGAGATTTTTGCTGCTTCAGCAAGTTTACTAATCGCTGCTTTGCCCTTCCAATATCTTCTCGGGGAATAATAAATGGACTCCATTATAATAGTTATGTAATTGATTACCCAGCTATTAGCATTATTTTACTTTTCATAGCAGATTATACTAGAGAACTGTTGAATTTATCTCTGAGAGAGTTATCGGGTATAGAATTGAAAGTATAAATCAGTTTCACATCTGCGAGATGTCCTTGTTCTAGATCTTTGTTTTTATATGCAACATCTTGAACGCGAGACGCTTGATCAATCTTGTTTATTGGATACTCTCCAGGTCGTGGTTGATCTTGATCATCAAGGCGAATTTCTCCAGGATACTTCGCCCACGGAAAGCCTGGTAATTTTCCCATCGAAGCAGCAATATCACCTCCGGAAATTTATATCAAATCGCAGTGTTTGAAATTGTTGTGCCACACTTTTCTCACTTTCCTGTCAGTGTGCGCTTTTTATCTTTTGTTATTATTGTTGTTAATTCAGTGGTGGACGTGGCTGCCCTGCATGGAACACAATATAAATTTATAATATTTATCATTTGAGCGCTACCGAAATCTATCAGAATGATAATAATAGATCCATCTGGAGATAGGAAGACACGATTACTGCTTGATTTGATAATGAGATGGCTGAATTAGGATAAATTGAATTTGATACCGCCATCCGTAGACGATCAGTAATGCTATGAAAGACTTAAAAATTTTCATAAAAATGCTAAATTTGTAAATGAAGACAGTGACGTTGTTTATTTTATTACTGATATTGATGAAACGCCATCTGTAGATGACCTAGATGGAAGTATTAATAATTTAGTAGTGTACGATGATGTCATGCTGGACAAACAATCCATCTAGTATATTTTCCCGAAGTAGACATAAAAATATAGAAGTGATTTATGTTACACAGCGTTATACACAAATTCCAAAAGTGATCAGAGATAACTGTAATATTTTGGTTGTGTTCAACGGAGTTGATAATCATACGCTAAAAAATATTTGTTATACTTGTTATTCTGAGAACATGGACATGAATCAATTAAAAAAATTATTTGCACACGCGCAAGCTGTCCCGTTTAGTTAAATAACAATAAATTTACATAATCCGAGGTCAAAATATCATAACGGTTTTGATGCAACATTTGGGGAAAAAACAAGGCAGTAGAGAGTGTGGGAGGACAAAATTCCATGCACAATCACATATACGATCACTCACAAAATTTTATAAACACAAGCGTCAACAGCGAGTAACAGCGCGAAAACTAACGATACGTAGAGAATCTCGATCAGTTAGAGGTTTCAGTTTGGCTTCATTGACCTTTTTAAAAAAAATTTCGTGTGAATCTTTATTTTTAGATTTGTTTGCTCGAATCCAATTTGTAGGGTTCGTCCTCTCTGCTGCTGAAAAAAAATATTTTGGAAAATTTCTTGTTCGGTTTTATCTTTTCTTGTTACATAGTTTAAAAACCCTAGGTCTTAACAATACATACCTCATCTTTACTACAATGTGTGTATTTATAACAAACTCCTAGTTAATAGTCTTTGACATCTTGTGTGTGTGTGTGTGTGTATATATATATGTATATATATATATATATATATATATATATATATATATATATATATATATATATATATATATATATATATATATATATATATATATATATATATATATGTGTGTGTGTGTGTGTGTGTGTGTGTCTGTGTGTGAGTGTGTTTGTGTGTGTGTGTGTGTGTGTGCATGCCTGGGTATTCACTGCCAATGAAAATAATTGGCCATCAACCGAGACCAGGATCTTCCTTCTATTAATTAAGTACGATTCGTCATATTTATACAAGGACTTTATGTGTGACTGATATTTCTCTCGTCATCTAATATTTAAAAGGGCGCATTATACCCCGACGTATAACGTTCTCTTCCCATAAACAGCCATAACAGACAGATGACAGTTTCTCCCATATAAACAGCAAAAATAAAAGTATACAAATCTTTTAATTAGAGCGCCACGTGGTTGGTTTCATGAATTCCCATATTTCTTTTCTGCCGATTTTGCGGTTTATCTAAAATATAAAAAAAAAACATATAGACTCAGAAAATACTTTAGCAATAAACAAAAGAGCATTTCACAGAAATAAAGCTAGCCACGATCCGGTTGACTCGTAATGTTTTGACTCCATTTTAATGTTTAAATGTTTGATTAAAAAAAGTCTTTGTCGCCATCCAAGCAATATATATATATATATATATATATATATATATATATATATATATATATATATATATATATATATATATATATATATATATATATATTCGAAATTATCAGTGTGGAGAGGAATATTTCAGATGTTTAGTTAATCTGGAGCCAGGCTACGATCTTGGCAGTTTGAAGTTTTGAAACTGAAGATTCACTAGTTACATTTTGTAAATTTAAACGTAATAGCATATTGCAGGCCCTACATTCAAAGTGTTAGAGCAATTATTATAATTTAAAAACACACCATCGTATACAATATTGTAGATAAGAAACTGATTAATACTGTATTAATAATCATCAGTTTTTATGTCAAAGATGCCAGCCAAAATGTCATAAATAATGACTTGTAATTATTTTTCTCATTCAAAACTGTCGAAATTACGTCAATACTAATATTTTGCGGATTTTATGTGTGTTTCTTTATACGAAGCTTGCCACAGCTCTTTCCATTTTCGTTTCTTCTGCACGATCACCATATATGATAGTCCAGTGAACTTCTATCCATTAAAAATGACAATAACGACTGTTACTTCAACGATTATCGCTGCTTCTACAACAACTACTACTTCTATGACCTAGAGGTTAGAGTGTTTGCCTCGGATGCGGGAGGTTAGAACCCCGGACTAGTCATACCAAAGACTTTTAAAAATGGTATTTTACAACTGCCTCGCTTGACGCTCAGCATTAAGAGGTTAGTGTTAGGACTGGTCGGCCTGGTGTCAGGATAATGTGTGTGTGTGGGATATTATGCTACACGTCAGCGGCATAATGCCCTAGTGCAAGACATCACTATAAACTGCCACACTGCAGACATCGTAGCAAATTGACTGAAAAAATTTAAAGCTACGTTAAAAATCCAAATCACACACACACACACACACTACTTCTATGGCTACTACTACTACTACTACTACTACTACTACTACTACTACTACTACTACTACTATTTATACAACTTCATATGCTAATACCACTACTTCTATGGCTACTACTACTACTACTACTACTACTATTTATACAACTTCATATGCTAATACCACTACTTCTATGGCTACTACTACTACTACTACTACTACTACTACTACTACTATTTATACAACTTCATATGCTAATACCACTACTTCTATGGCTACTACTACTACTACTACTACTACTTATACAACTTCATATACTAATACCACTACTTCTATGGCTACTACTACTACTACTACTACTACTATTTATACAACTTCATATGCTAATACCACTACTTCTACGATTACTGCTGCTTTTATGACTACAGCTACATCTACGATTATTTCTATAACTACTGCTACTTGAAGTAGTATACTTTGTAGTGTGGCCTAATTTGAAAATATTTTCTCTGTACCCCTCCCCCAAAATTTTAGCCTAAAACCACCACCACCTCACAAGTAAGGACTCCAGAGTCATAACCCGAACGAGTAACTTGTATGTCGCCCTGTTGTGACGTCATGCAAAGTTTATTAAGAGATGTTTGAATATGTTGTAATCTTTATAGTTATTACTTCAAACAATTTGAAAATTAAGTAATTCGTAATCTATCATAATACGGTAGTTTAGGTTATACATGTCCTGGACTACATCCCGATTTATTAATTTGTTTTTTAAAAAACAGTAATGCCTTCCCCATTACAAGCATACACACAACTCAGTTTTGTTTAAAAATCATAAACCTCCCAACAAACCAAGAATATATTTATATTTTGACCCCTATGCCATATACCAAAACATAGGCAACACAATTTGTTACTTAGAGTCTTAGACTACCAATTCCCCATAAAATTAATTTTTTGAAAATCCTAGTATACCAATCCTCTACCAAAATTTTATCTAAAAATGTTGGGTCACCAATCCTCAATTAATTCAACCAATTTTGTTTTCTTAAAATCCTAGTCCGCCAAACCCTACCAAATATATTTTCTGAAAATCTCTGCTCACCAATCCTCCTCCATTTTTATTTTATAAATGATATGCCATCATACCAGAATTTGTTTTTGAAAATTCTTAAGTCACCAATCTCCAATCAAAGTTGGTTCAAGAAAATCTTGGCCACAAATCCCCTACCAACCTTGTTTATGAAAATCATGTGCCATCAACCCCAACTAAATTTGTTTTCTGACAATCTTAGGCTTCCACTAAGCCATCCAAATGTTTTGTTGTTTTTGTTTTGTTTTCTGAGAAATCGGAGGCCAGCCAAACAAATTTTTAAAAGGTTACACCACACCAATCAAAGTTTTCTGAAATAACATAGTCCTTGAGTAGAAAATAGAAATGTGAAATAAGAATTACAAACTCTAGACTCAATTTATTATCCAAAATCAATGTTATTTTGTATATAAATATATGATCTTCTGTCTATCTTAACAACTTTCTCGAGCACACTAAGAGCCACATGCATCCATGCAAGTTCATGAATAAGTCAACACAAACGAAAACTAAATTTCAGAAAAGTAACCATTTTACTTAAGAATGTCAATACTTATAGAATTTATTAATAATGTTATGAAACTGTAATGAAAATATTCTTACTGTAAACGCTGAGAGAGTTCAGTGAGCATAGCTCACTTTTTACTTTATCTTTCGTAAGTTCTTATAGATAAATTATTTCAAATAGTCAATAATATTCATAAAATATCAAACAAAAGCACCTATCAATGCTTTGCAATAAATTACTGGTAGTCACGAAGATACACTTTGTCACTGTGCAATCACATCATTAATAAAATGTAATAATCACAATCTAAATAACAATAAAAATATGTATATTTCTTATATACGACACCATTCAGTCTGTCTGGGCTTATAATTTAGTGCACATAGATAATAGTATCAGAACTTTCTGAACTTATTTTATTAGGGTTTGTATATCTCGTGCATTTTCGTTGAAAAATATTTGGCATGAAAAGTTGTGCGATTTAAAGTAAGTGGAACAAATCTGTCAACAACGATGGCTGCTGATATTTGCTATTCTTTCACAAAAGCAACTAACTCAAGTAGTCAATATGAATAGATTGTTGTATGTTTCACTTTGTTTTAGAAATCACATTTACGAAATTTGTCATTTTGCAAATCGGTTTGAATTATATGACTTCTACTGTCCATGACAAGAGGAATTCTGTGATGTTTTGCTATTTGTATTAACAACAAGCGGTAATCTTGCATTTGCAGGTTACTGTGCTTGTATGAGGAAAATAGGAACGAGTTTATCTGAGTAATTCTACCATAAGATAATAATAGTAAAATGAACATGCTACTAGAAAAAAGTCATTGAATTTATGCTGTATTCCAAAGATAAATACACAACCTTGGATTAATCAATACAAAGCAACAATATTATTTAGCAACGTGCAGCGATCTTTGAACTTCATCGCGTGCTCAACAATAGTTTTTAAACAACATATCGTTTTCTTCTAAATAAAATTGAAATTTAGAGTAATATTGAGAATGAATGAGCATTGAAACAACTTTTCCAATTAGGTTGGAATGGATAGATTTTGTTTCTCTGTCGTTGCAACTCTATTCTGCTTTTCTGCTTATGATGGACTAGATTTATAGGGTCAATTTTGTACAATTTATATGTAATTTGAGGCGTTTAATCATGTGTACCCGTGTCTATTTCCCGTCATTTATTGTTTGGAATCAAAGTCTGGGAGAAATATGAAATTTTTAAAATTAAAATTACCAAAAAGATGCCATGTCACATAATTTCGTTTTGTTTATGCATATACAAATCTAATAAATCAAAAGCTGAAGCAGTACAGTTTGTTGACAAAATAGTTCCTAAGGCAGGATACTATTTGAGACTCATTTATCGTCCAGTATGAAACGTTGTAGCATGAAACAATAATGCACGATTCTAATGTAAAGTTAATGGAGAAATGAATGAAGATATAATAAGTATGTATATATATATATATATATATATATATATATATATATATATATATATATATATATATATATATATATATATATATATATATATATATAGCATTTGATGACACATCAGCATAATACTGGCTATTTAGTGCCAAACAAACGTTAGGTAGCAAAGCTGATAAAGATAAAAACCTTTTCAAAATCCGAACCCAACCAACCAACAATAAATATTCAACTTGAGTCACAGGAAAACAGGTACTGACATTTTACTCTCAAAACACAAACTAATCTAGGATAACGTCAAAAAATAACGGGTAAAATGCATGCAATACAAATAAATTTTCTCATCTTACTGCGAAAAGGTTGTTCCTTTTCATAATTGCCACTGACGACTTGCAGGAGGGATCATCTACTCTATACTAAATCCCCAGGTCTACATACATACATACATACATACAAACATACACACATACACACATACACATACATACATACATACATACATACATACATACATACATACATACATACATACATACATACATACATACATACATACATACATACATACATACATACATACATAACTCTTCTCTATCCAAATATGTGTAATTATAATTATTACATACATACATACATACATACATACATACATACATACATACATACATACATACATACATACATACATACATACATACATACATACATACATACATACATACATACACACACACATACACACACACATACATACATACATACATGCATGCATGCATACATACATACATACATACATACATACATACATACATACATACATACATACATACATACATACATACATACATACATACATACATACATACATACATACATACCTCTTCTCTATCCAAAAATGTGTAATTATAATTCCCAGTGTGTACTTTAATAGTCGCTGACAGCTTAAATACATTCATGCAAGTTCATTGCCAATGAAATTAAAAGATCATCAACGTGAACCAGGATCTTACTCTGTAGTAATTACGCACGAGTCGTTATTTTTTCAATACAGCTGCTTTTATAAGTCCCTTTGATATTTCTTGTCATCCTTTATTAAATCGGGGTGCATTATATGTCTACATAAAATAGGCGTTCCCCTATAAACAGCCATTTACCGAAAATTGGCAGTCTCTCTTCTGTAAACAGCCATTGCATATTAATGACGCTCTCTCTCTCTCTCTCTCTCTCTCTCTCTCTCTCTCTCTCTCTCTCTCTCTCTCTCTCTCTCTCTCTCTCTCTCTCTCTCTCTCTCTCTCTCTCTCTCTCTCTCTCTCTCTCTCTCTCTCTCTCTCTCTCTCGTAAATATCCTTCACAGACATAAAACGTTATCTCTCCAATAAACAGCCATAAAAGGGCATATTATGGTCTCAACCCTATAAATTAAATAGCCATAACAGCCATATAATAGCATCTACCATATAAACAGCCATGACACATCTTTTAACTTGAGTGGCTCATTGAAAGTATGGTTTATTGATTTCCGATTTTTCTTCTGATTTTCCGGTTTATTTCACCTACAGGGATACCATAGACCCCGATAATCTTTGACAAAAAAATATTTAGCATGAATTAAGGTATCGCTCTAAAGTTTATTATTTAGCATAGGGTTAGAATTTTAAAGAAAAAGAATTTCTCCGGATTTCCTCATTAGTTATACTGGCTATTTAAAAAAAGACTCTAACTTTTAGGTGTTCAAAGAACCTTTAATTTCCTTTATTTTGGTTTTCGATTGATGTGTGTAATATTGGTTATAGAGTATACAGCTTGGCCTTACTCCAGATGAGCTCCTTTCAAAAGAGTGCTAACTCCACTAGCTCATTTTCACTTCCTGAACTTCAGAGATAAATTATAAAACAAAAGAGCCGATAACTCTTTTACATTTTATATATTTGGTAATTGATTTATTGCACTTGCAGACGCTGGTATTATCTAGTCTGGCAAAATTCATTTTTCCCATTTCAATAGCTGCCAAGGATAGTGTACTTTAGAGAAATTAAGGTTGATTTTGGAGCAAAAGGGAGCAGTCATTTCAGTTAGCAGTGTACTAAGATCATTTACAATTTCCAAAAGTACAATATCCAAAGAAATGTCAGCCACAATACATGAAAGTAGCATAGATGAATGCCAACATTCTCTTCACTGTGCATATCTTAAATGCAAACAACTTCACATTACATACATCACTCTCTCAAAAGTACATAATATCTGGTGAGCGCCACCTAAAACAAGTAACGGTCCATTTAACTCGTTATAGTATGGCATCATTTGTATCCTCGGCGTTTTATTAAACAAATTAATTGTCGCCATCCAATCAGTATAAATATGAAAAACTCTGGATTTATGCCTAACATTTCAGCTGTTTAAGAGATCAGAAGGCAAATACCATTTTGGCAGCTTGCAAATATATAACTGATATGAAATAAATGCAATTTGAAAAGGAACATTATAATTTAATAGCTAAATTTGGTAAATTGACACAAAATAACAGGTTTACGGCCCTAAATGCATGCTAATCATGAAACAATACCAATGAGCTTCAACCTATTAGAGCAATTTGTACTAAAAATTGTACACAATTTTGTAATGGAGAGACATCAGAACTAGTTTATACGGTAAAATGAAGATCCGGATGTACGTCAAAGACGCATGCAAAAGGTATAAACTATGACATAAACAATGATAAATGTGCTTTCTTTAATACAAATATCATTATTTTTCTCATACTAAACTGAGGGAATGACGTATGCAACACAGTTTTGGGTTTTTTTGTGTTTTCTTTATACGACGAATCTCGCAGCTCTTTTCATTCTTTGTTTCTTCCGCACGTTCATCATCTACGATGATCCAATGAACTTTAAGTCAATAATAATAACACTACTACTTCTGCGACTACTGCTACTTGATGTCTTACTTTTTATGGATATGTCAGTGTCAGATAGTCTTAAAACTCTCAAAGAATCAGGTATAATGTTGATAACATTAATATCGTGTTCCTCCAAATAGTCTGTACATTTGCATCCGTATACGTACAAATCATGTACACGAAGAATTTTGATCGGCCAAGGTAGAAAGGAGCTGGCTTCACCTGCACAGTGTAGATCAACGGCATATTTGTCGGTCGCATTTTTCATTGTTTCTCTTAATGTGTCTAATCTCCATATTCAAGAATGTTCCGATATTATACTGCATCTTATCAGTGTCATAACCAAGTTAGGAGTAAGTTCTGATCTGTAAGTCCTCGTGCCATCGATTGAGCAGAATTTTTCCCATCCCTTAGGTAAAGGATTGTATATGTCTTGTGTATGGACTCTTGTCAAGGTCATAACTAGAAGCAGAACATGCGGCCGAAATCCTTCCCTTTTAATAAATGAAAGTAAATAATACAAGCAGTCAACATGAAACTAATGTTATATGCTTTACTTTGTATTTGAAAAGCACATTTACGTACTATATGGAATTTTCCCTGTCTTAGAGATCGCCTTTTATTATTTGTCTGTTATTCTCCTTCACAGACGGATCTCGGTTTGATTTTCTTACCTGTATTAACAACAAACAGTGATATGCACACATATTTGTATATGTATCTAATTTAGTACCAACAAAAGCCAGGCTGCAAAAATGGTAAAGGCAAAAATCTTGTCTAAATCCGCTGAAAGAAAAGCCCATAGAACCAAAAATAAAGGCAAAATCTTGTCTAAATCCGCTGGAAGAAAAGACCCTAGAACCAAAAATAAAGGCAAAAAGCTTGTCTAAATCAGCTGGAAGAAAGCCCCTAGAACCAAAAATAAAGGCAACAATCTTGTCTAAATCCACTGGAAGAAAAGTTCCTAGAACCAAACATAAAGGCAAAAAGCTTGTCTAAATCCGCTGGAAGAAAAGCCCCTAGAACCAAACATAAAGGCAAAAAGCTTGTCTAAATTCGCTGAAAGAAAAGCCTCTATAACCGAAAAAAGGCAAAAAGCTTATTTAAATCCGCTGCAAGACAAGATCCTAGAACCAAAAGTAAAGTCACAATAGGTCAAGATGTTACAAAGAGTCTCAAAAAGGCAAACAAAACGAAAGACAAAGTCAAACAGGGGTTAATTGATAGAATGCAAATCCATGTTCCCTATATAAAGCGCACATTTCTATAAACGTTCATAAACCTCTCTTGAAATATCATCACAGACTATCTCAGCAAGAAGGTTCTCTTCTTTCGTCCTCTCTTTTGTAAACAAGCAATTCATTGAAGTACGCCAGGAAATAGTTGAACGGGCGGGGGTTGTCAACACCACGTGATCCTAAGAGAACATCTGTACTCTATATATGTTATGCGTGCCCTAATCGTTGATTGGCTCAGAATTATTGATTGGTGCGCATGTAGCAATTATGTAAAAGAATTAAATATGTAGCGTTTCATTTCTCAGTTATATTTCGGCCGTGTAAGGGTCAGTGGAATTTGAATTATTCATACTTTGTTCTTAGAAATTACAGAATGGAAACCCCTTATTCTAAACAGAAAGTACCTTGCTGGATTATTGCGAGGTATTCAAGGACTTAGATATTTATTTTAGTTGGAAAACGTGAAACATTCAAGGACATTTGTGACATTCACTTTCAGTTGATTAAATGGTGCTAGCACATAATCACATTAAAACCTTCATTCGGAATACCTTTGGATCGTTTCCGGATTACTCTGAAATTGATAGCATATTAGGAAAAACTATAGTAGTATCTTATATGTCGCCCTGTTGTGACGTCATTCGAAAGTTTTGTTAAGAAATGTTTGAAAATATCGTAGCTTCATCGATGCATCTTGTATAAACGTGTGTTCATCATCATTAGGAGCATCGTCAAGAAATGAAAGAGAATAGAAAAAAGAACACACATAAAAAGTGTCCATTTGTGAAAGCAGTGAACTATAGCTTGATTTAGGCAAGACAAATGTTATCATAGGAATAACAAATGGAGAGAACAACATAGATACAAACACATATATGCAGACACATGCGGAAGCAAATGGATGTACTAAATATCCTCGAGTATGCAGCAGTAAATGTGTATTACTGAAGTACTTTAATGATATACTACGAAGATACTTGATGCCAAATTCAATTTGGTTAATAACAAAATACTTTTTGAATGATACTATAATATTGGAATAGTGTCTTGTACCATTGCATGATCTTTATTGTTATTACTTTAAACAATTTGAAAATTTCGTAATCTATCAAGCTACAGTAGTTTAGATTATACATGTCCTAGACTATTAGACTACACCCCAACTTTTTAATTTGGGTTTTAAATCACAGTAACGCCCTCCTCTTACAAGCAAACATACAACTCAATTTTGTTTAAAAATTATAAACCACTCAACATATCACGAATATATTTAATATATTTATTGTCTAACTCCTATGCCTAAAAATAGGCAACCAATCCTCCTTGAAATTTGTTACCTAAAGTCTTAGGCTATCAACATCATAAAAAATTTGTTTTTTGAAACTTCTAGGATACCAGTACTCTACCAAATTTTTATCTGAAAATCCTGAGACAACAAACCTCAACCAATTTTGTTTTCTGAAAATCCTAGTCTGCCAACCCCTACCAAAAATGTTTTCTGAAAACCTCTGCTCACCAATCCTCCGCCGATTTTTATTTTAAAAATCCTTTCCCCCATACCAGAATTTATTTTTTAAAATTTCTAGATAACCAATTCCAACCAAATATTTGCTTCCAGAAAATCTAAGGCCACAAATTCACCCCCCCCCCAACTTTTTTCTGAAAATCATTTGCCACCAACCCTTACTAAATTTGTTTTCTGAAAATCCTAGGCCACCAATAATCCATACAAATGGTGTGTTTTTCTATGAAAAATCGTAGGCCAATTAAATGAATTTTTTTATAAAATCCATACTCCACATCACTGAAATTGTGCTTAAAACAGTCCTGTAGTGGGAAAAAATATGAAATTTTTTTCCAGCTTTAGACTGAATTTTTGTCCAAAATCAAAACTTATTCTGTATTTAAATACAAGATCTTCTATCTGAAGAACATCTTTCTAGAGCAAACTAAGACACATGCATACAAGTCACTTCATCCAGATGGATGAAGTCAACACAGATAAAAGCTAGATTTCAAAAAGATAACCTTTTAACTTACGAAATAAAATAATTATCATATAGAATTTATAATAATGTTAAGAAACTGCAATACAAATATTCTCATTGAAAATGCTGAGCAATTTCAGTAAGCTTAGCGAATTCCCGTCTCACTTTTAACTTTATCTTTCGTAATTTCGTATATATTAAAGTATTTCAAATGACCAAAATTATTTTTTAAAAGCATCAAATAAAAACACATATTCACCCTTTGCAATAAAATTAACTGTAGTCATAAAGATACACTTTGTCACTGCGCAACGGCATCATAATAAAGGAGACCTCAATAATAAAATGTAATAACCACAATCAAAGAGAGTACAACATTATTCGAAGAGGATAAAGATAAATATGGTATACAAATTAAGTACATTTCGTATAAACGACACTGTTCAGTCTGTATGGGCTTATAATTTAGTACAGAGAATGGTGTCAGAACATTCTGGACTTATCTTATTAACTTTTGTATATATCGTGCATTATCGTTTGAAAACATAATGGCGAATGAAAAGGTTTTACGATTTAATGTTAGCGGAAGAAATCTGTCAACAACGATGGCTGCTGATATTTGCTATTCATACCTAAAACACTATCTCAAGCAGTCAATATGAATAGACTCATATGGTTTACTTTCTTATTCATACATAAAAGACTGCAGTCAATATTAAAAGACTGTTGGATGTTTTACTTTGTTATTCAGACATAAAAGACATCTAACTAAAGCAGTCAATATGAATAAACTGTTGCGTGTTTTACTTTGTTATTCATACATAAAAGACAGCTAACTAAAGCAATCAATATGAATAAATTGTTGCGTGTTTTACTTTGTTATTCATACATAAAAGACAGCTAACTAAAGCAGTCAATATGAATAAATTGTTGCGTGTTTTACTTTGTTATTCATACATAAAAGACAGCTAACTAAAGCAGTCAATATGAATAAACTGTTGCGTGTTTTACTTTGTTATTCATACATAAAAGACAGCTAACTAAAGCAGTCAATATGAATAGACTGTTACGTGTTTTACTTTGGTATTCACACATAAAAGACAGCTAACTAAAGCAGTCAATATGAATAGACTGATACGTGTTTTACTTTGTTATTCATACATAAAAAACATCTAACTAAAGCAGTCAATATGAATAAACTGTTGCGTGTTTTACTTTGTTATTCATACATAAAAGACAGCTAACTAAAGCAGTCAATATGAATTTACTGTTGCGTGTTTTACTTTGTTATTCATGCATAAAAGACAGCTAACTAAAGCAGTCAATATGAAAATAACTGTTACGTGTTTTACTTTGTTATTCATACATAAAAGACAGCTAACTAAAGCAGTCAATATGAATAAATTGTTGCGTGTTTTACTTTGTTATTCATACATAAAAGACAGCTAACTAAAGCAGTCAATATGAATAAATTGTTGCGTGTTTTACTTTGTTATTCATACATAAAAGACAGCTAACTAAAGCAGTCAATATGAATTTACTGTTGCGTGTTTTACTTTGTTATTCATACATAAAAGACAGCTAACTAAAGCAGTCAATATAAATAAACTGTTGCGTGTTTTACTTTGTTATTCATACATAAAAGACAGCTAACTAAAGCAGTCAATATGAATAAATTGTTGCTTGTTTTACTTTGTTATTCATACATAAAAGACAGCTAACTAAAGCAGTCAATATGAATAAATTGTTGCGTGTTTTACTTTGTTATTCATACATAAAAGATAGCTAACTAAAGCAGTCAATATGAATAAACTGTTGCGTGTTTTACTTTGTTATTCATACATAAAAGACAGCTAACTAAAGCAGTCAATATGAATAAACTGTTGCGTGTTTTACTTTGTTATTCATACATAAAAGACAGCTAACTAAAGCAGTCAATATGAATAAACTGTTGCGTGTTTTACTTTGTTATTCAGACATAAAAGACAGCTAACTAAAGCAGTCAATATCAATTTACTGTTACGTGTTTTACTTTGTTATTCATACATAAAAGACATCTAACTAAAGCAGTCAATATGAATAAACTGTTACGTGTTTTACTTTGTTATTCATACATAAAAGACAGCTAACGAAAGCATTCAATATGAATAAACTGTTGCGTGTTTTACTTTGTTATTCACACATGAAAGACAGCTAACTAAAGCAGTCAATATGAATAAACTGTTACGTGTTTTACTTTGTTATTCATACATAAAAGACATCTAACTAAAGCAGTCAATGTGAATAAACTGTTACGTGTTTTACTTTGTTATTCATACATTAAAGACAGCTAACTAAAGCAGTCAATATGAATAAACTGTTGCGTGTTTTACTTTGTTATTCACACATAAAAGACAGCTAACTAAAGCAGTCAATATGAATAAACTGTTGCGTGTTTTACTTTGTTATTCATACATAAAAGACAGCTAACTAAAGCTGTCTATATGAATTTATTGTTGTATGTTTTACTTTGTACCTGTGATTTGAGGAGTTAAATCAACTGCACTTGAGTTTCTTTTCTGTCATTGATTTTTTGAAATCATAATGTGAGAAAAATATGAATTCTTTTAATTGAAAGCACCAAAAAAAAAGATGCTATATCACATCATTTCGGTATGAGTACAATAAGAAGAATATGTTTCCAGTTGGAAATGTAGTCCAAATAATTAGAGTACAATTATCGCATATTTGTCAATATGTGGGTATATGGTTACTATCATTCGGATTTTCATAACTAAGAAAGTACATTTTAGGAAATGCAAGGTGCATAAATGTAAGTAGATTTATTGCCATTCATATTATCTCTTAAAGAAGACGTATGTTTATGCCCTGTCACTTATATGCTCGGTGTTGGAGCGACCCCATCTGTATCTGTTTCTCTCGCTAGCCTTACATTGTATCAAAGTAGTTAAACGCAGAAAATTGTAAAACAGCTGCTGTGTGAGAGTCAGTGAAAATAAGACTTCCTCTTAGTCTTGGATTATTGACTCTGATGCTCTTGGTTTTCTACCAAAACCTTTAGTTGCAATTTTTATATAGCATTTATCGATTTGACTGACTTTTGAAATGATACGTCTCTAATAAATATGCAATACCCCTTGGTCTCTATAAGCTTTTCTATGCTATTTTTAGACCCTAGAAAACACTGGTCATAGTCTGAACCATTCTCTAATTAAGAAAAGTTACGAATATTTCTCCCAAATAACTTTCAATGGTATTTTCGATTACTCCGTCTGGCACACGTATTATGTACACCGCTGGTATCACGGTTATTAGTTTGCATGTTTGAGGGTTTCGTTTTTTGACTCTTTGAACTCATTAATCGTTAACATTATCGTTTCAACTTTCAAATGAACGAAACAGCCTGTGTTGTTTATCCATATACAAATCTAATAAAGCGAAAGCTAAAGCATCTGCTAACTGAGTGTACACTGTTTACAAAGTAGTTCCTAATAGACGATACTATTTTAGACCCACGTATCGGACTGTATAAAGCCGTGTAGTATGGGGAAAAAAACTTTGCACGATTCTGACAATGTAAAGTTAACGAAGTAAACCAAAATAAAGATATAATACGTATATGTATAAAATTTGATCACACGTCATCATGATCCTAGTTATTTAGTACCGAACAAAATATAGGAAGCAAAGATGGTAAAGGCAAAAACCTTTTCAAAAACCTCAGGAAAATGAACCCCTCCAACCAACAGAAATATTCACCTTGAGTCACAAGAAAACAGGTAATGACATTGCACCCTCAAAAGACAAAACAAACAAGGATAACGACAAAAAAGACCCGGGTGAAATGCATAAAATACAAATCAATTTTCTCTTTCAACCGAACTCTTCTAGAAAGGTCAAGATCCTGGCTTAGAATAAAATGACAGAACATCCTACTACAAAATGGTTGCTCCATTTCATAGTCGCCTCGGACGACTTGCAGGAAGGCACAACGAACCTATACTAAATCCCCAAGTCTACCGTTCATACATACATACATACATACATACATACATACATACATACATACATGCATGCATGCATGCATGCATGCATGCATGCATGCATGCATGCATGCATGCATGCATACATACATACATACATACATACATACATACATACATACATACATACATACATACATACATACATACATACATACATACATACATACATACATACCTCTTCTCTATCCAAAAATGTGTAATTATAATTCCCAGTGTGTACTTTAATAGTCGCTGACAGCTTAAATACATTCATGCAAGTTCATTGCCAATGGAATTTAAGGATCATCAATGTGAACCAGGATCTTCCTCTGTAGTAATTACGCACGAGTCGTTATTTTTTCAATACAGCTGCTTTTATAAGTCCCTTTGATATTTCTTGTCATCCTTTATTAAATCGGGGTGCATTATATGTCTACATATAATAGGCGTTCCCCTATAAACAGCCATTTACCGAAAATTGGCAGTCTCTCTTCTGTAAACAGCCATTGCATATTAATGACGCTCTCTCTCCTATAAACATCTGTAACAGATATAAAACGTTATCTCTCCTATAAACAACCATAATAGGACATATGACAGTATCTACCATATAAACAGGCATGACACATCTTTTAAAATGAGTGGCACATTCAAAGTATGGTTTTAGAAAACATTAGACCCCAAAAATGCTTGACAAAAAATTAATCGGCCTTAATAAAACAAATATTGATCCATTTAACTCGTAATATTATGGCATCACTTTATGTCTTATTTTTTTTTAAAAAAAAAAAAACATATTTGCTGCCGTCCAAGCAGTATAAATATTTAAAGCTCTTCATTTATGCTAAACATTTCATTTGTTTAATAGATCAGAAGGCATATATATTTTGGCAATTTGAAGGTATAAAACTGGTGTGAAATAAATGCAATTTTCGAAGGAACATTTGATTTCAATGGCTAAATTTGGTAAATTTATACACAACAACAGGATTTAAAGTCATACTTTCATGCCAGTCATTAAATAACACCAAGGAGTTTCAACTTGTCAGAACAATTTGTAAAACACAAGTTTATACAATTTTGTATTGGAGAGACACCAGAACTAATTTATACAATTATAATGAAGATCTTCTTGTACGTCAAAATGCATACAAAATGTTACAAACTATGACATAAACAATGATAAATGTGCTTTATTTAATATAAATATCATTATTTTTCTCATGAGGAAATGGCGTATATCCCACAGTTTTCTGGGTTTCTGGGTTTTCTTTATACAACGCATCTCGAAGCTCTTGTCATTCTTTGTTTCTTGA
This sequence comes from Potamilus streckersoni, assembly GCA_016746295.1. NCBI lineage: Eukaryota > Metazoa > Mollusca > Bivalvia > Unionida > Unionidae > Potamilus > Potamilus streckersoni. Next base: position 4,530,834 of record JAEAOA010002358.1, on the reverse strand, counting down.
GCACGTTCATCATCTACGATGATTTAACGAACTTCTAGCCAATAATAATACCATTACTACTTCTACGACTACTGCTACTTGAAGGCTTGACATCATAATCCCACGCTTTGTACATACTGCCTGATTAGAAACAGTTTTATTTTATAGCCTCTTCAACTCTACCCCGACTTGTCTATCCAACAACTATCCCAAGACCATTGGCTCTTGTTACAACTTCATACAAAGCTGTATTAAGAAGGTTCGAATAAGTCGTAATTTCCTCGATGCATCCTGTACGCAACGAGTGTTCATCGTCATCAAGACAGCAGTGTCAAGAAAATACAAGAGAAAAAGTAAAAAGAACACACAGACAAATGTATCCCTTTATGGGATGTAGCTTGACTTAGGCAAAACAAATATCATCGTAGGGCTGACAAATGGAGAAAACAACATACATATAAGACAAAGCTGACACATGCGGACGCAAACTCATGAATACGACATCCTCGTGTATTGCCGATGTAAGTCTATTAGTCTAAAACATTTATTGTGTTATACTACAATGAAAATGTATGCCAAATTTAATTTCAATGCCATGATCAATGGCGTCAACAACAAAATTACTCCGATGAATTTTACATATTTTCAAACTATAGTACCCCTTTCACCCACAATCACAAATACGACGCAAATGTGTTTAAAGACACAAATCCATTACAAATTACCACACTTGCCAATTTTTAACAAAACCTTTCTATGCTAAGCTACCAACGTACTGTGCCTGTAACAAAGGATCGCCACATGGATTTAGTCATAATAAATTGAAAACATTCGAAACCATAGTTCTCCCTAACTAAAGTGGACAAGAAGCAAAGGGAATACGATCGTTCTGTCAGCTTTAACCTCTTCGAGACCCTCCTTATCTGAAAATGACATCACTTCACCCCCACCCCCACCCCATCATAGATTCCAGGAGGTGGAAGTCTCCAATCTTTTACCGTCTAATGGGAAATATTTGCTATCGTGACATATGGATCGTTTGCGTAGTACTCGGTATCATGTTTAGAGCACGTTCTTCTTTAATCTGGGTTCCTTCACCTACAACGCGGCACTCTTCATTTGGTCATCAATCTAAACACATTTAGTAAACTCAATTATTTTTCTTGGTGTTCACCATGGAATTCAACAACGGGTTTTAAGTTCCATTCATTGAGGAGACTATGCAAACACTGACTTGCAAAAGCAGTTACTCACACGGCTTCTAAGAAGTTCCTGTAAATCGCCGAAAGGTTACAAAACAGTAGACGAGTTACATCGTGGAAAAAGACATGACATTGATTGTTACTTTTCCATTCACAGTCACCTTTTCAGCAAGGACATCTCATCTCCGACCTCATACCATTTCAAAATTTTGTTCATCTAGGTTTTGAACTCAACATTTAAGCAAACAGGGTATGTCTCCTTTAGGAACGAGATTTAATTTGTGCAATGATGAACTCCTTGAACAATCCATCCGCTAGAGAATTTCTTAGCCTGCCGAGTTTACTCAATACTTACGGGCCGAGTTTACTCAATACTTACGGCAGCAAGCGTCTTAGTCCTAGATCGCCTTCTGGGGCTCCCATTACAATGGTGACGTGGTTCCAATGGAGGCTCCGTTAGACTAACTTTCACAGTCTGCACAAAATGAGGATGCATTTCCAATGTAGTAATACCTACATGAAGTAAAACCTTCTGCAATCACGATTTGTGTGGATGTGCACAAAGAGGAACGGGCAAGGGGGAAAGTCCCCTTCTATCATTAATGGATATCAATGGAGTGTACCCCACCAAGGATGATTGGTTACACATCAATAACTTCGATATGTAAACCACTTCGAAAACTTTTTATTGGTGACTGGATGACTTATATGGGAATGGAGAATGGAGTTCTCGTTCTTTTCCTGTCGTGATGTATCTCCAACGGCAAAGCGGAACCAAGGCCCATACATTTGTATCTTTATTGGCATTTTAAAAAGTGTTGTCTTCACGTATTGAATTTCGATATACCTTTGACCGGCTAACATATTGGCAAATTCTTTGTCCCAAAAGAACAAATAAGATAAATGGAATGATCTCTTCCTCCCTCATTTAATAGGTATCCCAACAGATCGACCTATGTCCAACCTAAATGTCGACAAGGTGGAATGTCAAAATTCCAACATTTTTTCTCACCAGTCCCAGTTTCAAAAGCTTGGACAGTCGATGTTTTTGCTATATAGATTGGAACGGACAAATGTATACACTACTCCTCCAACAGCCCATGTTTAGAAGGTGATACAAGAAGCGAAATAATTGGAGTATCGTCCCATCCTGAATACTCCACTCAAATGGGAAATCTTGGATCAAAGACCTCGTCAGTCTCGCAACAGAATCACCGGGGAATAGAACTGTTTCCTTTTCTGCTATCACCTCTAGCCCTGGGGGAAGAGGTACCTTCCCTTGTCGTTCGTCAGTATCATAAAGATGCGTCTTCACAACTTCCGCTCGATTTACGGGAGGGAAATATTTTCCTCCAATAATACTTACCATATTATAATAGACTTTCACCTTCCCAGTTTACCCACAAATTATAATAGACTTTCACCCTCCCAAACTACCCATAGATTATAATAGACTTTCACCCTCCCAGTTTACCCACAAATTATAATAGACTTACACCCTCCCAGTTTAGCCACATATTATAAAAGACTTTCATCCTCCCAGTCTACCCATAGATTATAAAAGACTTTCACCCTCCCAGTTTACCCACAGATTATAATAGACTTTCACCTTTCCAGTTTACCCACAGATTATAATAGACTTTCACCCTCCCAGTCTATCCATAGATTATAATAGACTTTCACCCTCCCAGTCTATTCACAGTTTCATCCATATAAGAAAACACCTTCCTCCGCGGTAGTATTTAACGGGATTTTGAAGCCAACCCAACTATTAAGCAAACATCCCTGAAAACAAACTTTCCACTAGGTCAGCAGAAACCTTTAGGTTATTAGCTAAAGAATTTAATATGTGAAGGTTCAATTTGAGAGGTTGTATTATTAGTAGTTCTTTAAGGTAGTATAATTGGATAAGTATTATTAAAGAAGCATACTTTATTAGAAACAAATTAAACTTATTTGTTGACAAGTTTCAGATAATTTTATATTCAGATATATTTAATATTCTTACCGTACTTTCTGTGGATATTTACAATGTAAACTGTGCTAACCTCATCCATGACATATTTAATAATTGGTAAGACGTGTTGTATTCTTATAGAAAATAAACATTTAATCACTACGTTTTGCTAATTTCGAACAAAGATGCCAACTCCTTAAAACATTGATTTGTAATGTAAATATTATTGACTTATCACCAATAAAACCATTACGTAATTTTGTGTTTGTGTTCGGCTCATCCTTTGTATGGATATTCCTCAATCCTGGGTAGTCTTGATCCACAGTATTTAGTTATGTGAATATATTGTTCAGTATTATTTGTTAAATAAGAAATGAAAACTTCGCATAACGTTACACGCAGTCATTTAGGTTATTGTGTGAAAACCATGAATTTGAAGCAAGAACACGTAACCGTCATCATGATAACAGACGCTCCGATTATTTTCCAAAAGTTTGTATTACTACATGATGAAAAGTAGTATTTATACTGCCAGATCTCAGTGTGTGCTGCTTTTCTGTGTGCTTTGTTGAGACAAATTAGTGCATTTCTGTAGTGTTGTAAGAGTTTGTCTCCCCTGTGTTAAGATAAAATAGTATGTTTCTATAGTGTTGACAGTGCTTGTCCCTGCTGTGTTGAGAAAAATTAGTTAATTTCTATAGTGTTGACAGAGTCTGACTGCTGTGTTGAGATCAATGAAATATATGGTGTGGTTTGCATCGCGACAAGGGAATCCCAGTCAAACGGTTATATTATTTGTCTCCACGAACGCTTCGTGGGTAGACAATTTAATGCCACCCATTTACTGAGATTTCCTTGCCTCAGTGCAAATCACAACGTAGATCATTTTTCTCACCCAATATTTTCCTTAAAAGCTAAAACAAAATCTGTATTATTGCAATATATTCTAGCACAGTCAACGCATACACTATTCATCAGTCACTATTATTTCTACTCATTTATCTGTAGGTGATTCAGTCTTGAAAATCAGAATAATTGTTTCAGTAGAATCAAACTATATTTCCGCTTATACACCCTCGCCCACAAACAGCTACAACTTAAAAATTATAGTTTTTATTTATTGTAAGTACTGCGCGAGGAGGTCTAAGCCAGGTGACGATGTTGTTTACTTACGGCGCATTAATATATATTCTAAATGAGGGTTGTGATATTACCTGTCCATCCGAAATATACAATTTTTTCGTGTGAGAAAATAACATCCAATGTTTGATAATATTGATGTATTATCACATTTAATATATGGATGTTATATAAAATTAACAATAAATAATTAATATTTATCAAAAGGAAAACGTTTCGTTTTCAACAGTTCTAATTTAGAAACGTTCTATGATAAATAAATGTTTCCTTCTGATTGGTAATTTGTCATCTCTGATTTCATGCACACATTTAATTTAACTAGTGTACAATGAGGAAGTTCAACAGTTAGAAGAAAACAGGTTTGCATGATATTTCTAGTTGTTACTAAGTTTTTCGTAACAACTAAGAGAGTTATGATTTTGTTTTTCTGACCACTGATGTCATAGCCTGTGTGTCTGGAAAATTGTTTTCTATTAGTTTTTTACACATACATTTTCTCGGGCTTTATTTGTTAATGTCTATTGATTACAAATCTGTCAAGTTTGCTATAAAAGTAATTTTTTAAATTAGTGATATAAGCTCTTTTCCCCAACTGGTGTCCGTAAAATTTTTCTAAAGATATTTGTTTCTCGACTCCAAAAACTATTTCGGTAAATTTCCGAAAGTGTCAGCGTTTGTTTGATTGAAAAACTACCCCCATCGAACCAAGTAGAAGACATCAGCTGTTGTGTCCCTTGATAAAGTATTTGCTAGCGTGTGGACACCATGACCGAGACGACCTGACTGAGACGATCGGACTGAGGTATGAAAGGTAAGGTTAGCAAATGCGAGATTTCTCTGTCGCATGGGTGACAAAAAAGTTTTGGTTTCTATTTAGAACGTCCATCTCCGATACGGGAGGTCGGGGGTTCGAACCCCGGCCGACCATACAAAAGGCTTATAACAATGGCACTAATAGGTGCCTAGTTTGGCGCTCAAGATTAAGAGGTTAGTGTTATAACTGGTAGGCCTGGTTTCAGGATAATGTAACTGAGTAGGACATGATGCTACATATCTGCAGCTATCAATTGCCACACTACATACATCGTAGCGATGAGATGAAAAATTGTTAAAGCTACGTTAAAAATAACCCCTCCTCTCTCTCTCTCTATCTCACACACAAACACACACACACACATACATACACACACGCGCGCGCGCGTTTCTGTTGTATTCACAGTGTTTATCTCTGCTGTGTTGAGATGAAACAATACCTTTCTATTGTATCAGCAGTGACTCTTATGTTGCTGCCTATTTCTAAACTATCTCGAATAAATAAATTCAGGAGAGTCTCATATTTCAAGAAAGGATAAATTATTTTCTTTTGCGTATTTCGATCAAAATCACTTACGTCTCACTAGATAGTTTATTCTGGTGAATTTTCATCCTACAATGATCTACTGCACAAAAATGAGATTAATTTTACACTGAAGACACAAATAATAACAAACTAATGATTTTTTTTTGTAGAAAGCATGCTTGTGAGATTTTGACTGGTGGCTTTTATACTGAACCAACACTGCCACAACCCCTCTTTTTTACATTCATTTCTGACAGCAAAGAGATATTTTGACTATTTTCCTGTGACAAGGCAGCCAATAGAATCAGTATATGCCTTATGCATTAATAAAATTCACTAGTACTTAAACAAATCATCATATTTTTCATTACCCCTCAACCATCTCGATTTTTAGATATTTACCTGTAACAGACATACATAAAGTTGGCTGTTCATTTGCAGCCTAAGTTACGCTAGTGTAACTGACAGGCAGTCACCAAACAAGCCAACCCATTTTCAAGCCTAACTCAAAGTAAATTTAAACCACATTACAAATTCAGATTCTGTGTGAATCTATAAAATGCTAGGCTTATGATAATTAGGTTTGTGCCTTCTACTTTAAAAATTAAAGAAGTGTCAAAATACGAAACTACCCAGTGAGACACCTTAATAATAAACAATGTCTCCTCATTTAGTGGTTCCATAGCTGCAATAGCCTATATACATATGTTATGAAAAGAAATGTTTGTTATTATAAGCTTCTTCTCGTTCCCTACTATGAGAATGAAATACTAGTAACTTTAAGAGATGTCTTTGCCCAAGATGAGAGAGAGAGAGAGAGAAAGAAGAAGAAGAAGAAGAAGAAGAAGAAGAAGAAGAAGAAGAAGAAGAAGAAGAAGAAGAAGAAGAAGAAAGTTCGGGTTCTCTTAAAGATGAAGGTGTCACTCATAACCGGGGAGATACGGCTGCATTTGTTAATCACGGGAATCACTGTAAGGAAAGAGAAGAGTCTGATTTTCGAACGAACAGATTGACTTTTACACGAGGATGCTGTCTTTTATACACGGTCTTTCCTCTCGAATCAGAACAAAGTATCATCCTTTTCCCACATTAATTTGCAGACCTTTGGATACAAGCGAATTGTATTATTGCCTTTCATCAGCTTTTCATCAAGTCTAAAATTTGTTGACGTTTACCTATAATGTATTTGCTCATACCAGCGTGATCTTTACTAAAACAGCACACAGCTGCTGCACAAAAAAAAACCAAATCAAATTTTAATCTCACTATAAGTTACTGGAAATTACTTTCAATTTAATTTAATGAAAAATTAATTTTACAACGATTTAGAAAAGAGTTAAATCTTGATACTTTTACTAAAAATTTGTGTCCTAATACATATATTTAGATTGTTCACTGGATTTAAGCATAAGCATATTTTGCTTTTTGTGGTCAATTATAGACTTTGAAACCCAGTTCGTATTATGACGATGTGTATGTCACTGAGACTCACTTCAAAAAAGATGCCAACCTTCATATGCTCTTGTGGTTTTCCATAATATCCTATATTTATCCACAATAAATTTTATTCAAATGACATAAAATATAATTACAGGTTTATTAAGACCATTCAGTTTTAAATAATGTTTTAGAGAGGTATATGCACAGGTAAATAACAATGGAGAGATCTAAATTAGGAAAAAAATGCTAGAAGAGAAAATAACTATGTTTGATATCATTGGTTTTCAAACTGTAAGCCAGGACGGCATACATTTGCAGATCGTATTAAGAAACAATATTGCCTTTGAACATAAATATAAACTTATTAATTAAAATATCTTTATGATCTAAAACATCCATGTCATAAATGTATTACTTACACCTGACGGATGGGAATGAAGCATAGATACAATATAACCATACAATACAATATGTTCAATGAAAAAAAAATGAAGTGCTTTTGTTACGATACAAAATATTTTCTATATTTTACTCTTTTATAATTTAAACTTGAGCATACTTTTGTAATCAATAACTTGTTATTTACTTATCGAACAGAACTTAAAAGTATCGATTTGTGATACAAGAATCCAAATATGTTGCATGTATAATTTACATAATGGACATTTGATTTACGCATGCATTTATTTTCTTTTATTTATTGAGTATCAACACTTTCGTATGACCTCATTTCCTTGCTAATGCATGATTTTCCGTGTTTTTGTATGTATAACTTAACAACCAGAGTAGACAGGACCATTCAAAGGTCAAAAAAAAGAAAAAGGCATGACTTAATTTACTACTCTGTTTATCTACTATATATTTAATGGTCAAATGAAGTGGTAATGCATATTATAGATGGCGGAATACGTAAATGGCAACTGTATATACAGAATATGGCAAATACATGCCAACCATGCAGATAACTACTACCGTATGTTCTTGTAAATTCTTCATTTGTTGTAAACTTAAAGTATATGTGACTTGTTCTGACCTCACAGGCTTTTAAAATCCTCGTTGTGAAAAGTGTGGTTTTGTTACTGTACCTGTTTCGTGTTTGAAAGGGTAACTGCAGCCATACTTGATACGAAACAATAGTAATACAAAAGGTATTTTTAGAGATGACTACTAGTAATACGAAATTGTATTTTAGATGAGTACTAGTGGTACAAATTTATATTTTTAGATGAGTATAATGTCATAAAAATGTATTTTAGATTGGTATAATGTTATTTATATTTGTAGATGAGTATAATGTAATAAAAATGTATTTTAGATGTACTTTTAGACGACTAACTAGTAATTCAAAAATGTATTTATAATAATACAAAAATATATTTTCAGATGAGTAATAGTAATACAACAATGTAATTTTAAATGAGTACCATTAAAAATACGGTATTTTTAGATGAGTAATAGTAATACAACAATGTAATTGTAAATAAGTACCATCAAAAATAAGGTATTTTAGATGAGTAATAGTAATACAACAATGTAATTGTAAATGAGTACCATTAAAAATAAGGTATTTTTAGATGAGTAATAGTAATACAACAATGTAATTGTAAATGAGTACCATTAAAAATACGGTATTTTTAGATGAGTAATAGTAATACAACAATGTAATTGTAAATGAGTACCATTAAAAATACGGTATTTTTAGATGAGTAATAGTAATACAACAATGTAATTGTAAATGAGTACCATTAAAAATACGGTATTTTTAGATGAGTAATAGTAATACAACAATGTAATTGTAAATAAGTACCATGATGAGTAATAGTAATACAACAATGTAATTTTAAATGAGTACCATTAAAAATACGGTATTTTTAGATGAGTAATAGTAATACAACAATGTAATTGTAAATGAGTACCATTAAAAATAAGGTATTTTTAGATGAGTAATAGTAATACAACAATGTAATTGTAAATGAGTACCATTAAAAATACGGTATTTTTAGATGAGTAATAGTAATACAACAATGTAATTGTAAATGAGTACCATTAAAAATACGGTATTTTTAGATGAGTAATAGTAATACAACAATGTAATTGTAAATGAGTACCATTAAAAATACGGTATTTTTAGATGAGTAATAGCAATACAACAATGTAATTGTAAATGAGTACCATTGAAAATAAGGTATTTTTAGATGAGTAATAGTGATACAACAATGTAATTTTAAATGAGTACCATTAAAAATACGGTATTTTTAGATGAGTAATAGTAATACAACAATGTAATTGTAAATAAGTACCATGATGAGTAATAGTAATACAACAATGTAATTTTAAATGAGTACCATTAAAAATAAGGTATTTTTAGATGAGTAATAGTAATACAACAATGTAATTTTAAATGAGTACCATTAAAAATACGGTATTTTTAGATGAGTAATAGTAATACAACAATGTAATTGTAAATGAGTACCATTAAAAATACGGTATTTTTAGATGAGTAATAGTAATACAACAATGTAATTGTAAATGAGTACCATTGAAAATAAGGTATTTTTAGATGAGTAATAGTGATACAAAAATGTAATTTTAAATGAGTACCATTAAAAATACGGTATTTTTAGATGAGTAATAGTAATACAACAATGTAATTGTAAATGAGTACCATGATGAGTAATAGTAATACAACAATGTAATTTTAAATGAGTACCATTAAAAATAAGGTATTTTTAGATGAGTAATAGTAGTACACAACGGTATTTTTAGATGACGTCTAGTAATACAAAAATGTATTTAAGATAAGTACTAATAATATGAAAAGGTATTTTAGATGAGTAATAGTAATACACAAATGGTATTTTTAGGTGAGTAATAGCAATACACAAGGGCACTTTTAGGTGAGTAATAGCAATACACAAGGGTACTTTTAGGTGAGTAATAGCAATACACAAAGGTGTTTTTAGATGACGACTAGTAATACAAAAATGTATTTTAGACAAGTACTAGTAATATGAAAAGGTATTTTAAATGAGTAATAGAAATACACAAAGGTATTTTTAGATGACAACTAGTAATACAAAAATGTATTTTTTGAGGAGCACATTATATTCATGCAGTGCTTTTGGATGAAAAACTATACATTTCACATGCTAAATGTACGAGGTAGTGTAGATTATTCAGTAACACTAACTGGTCTTCTATAACATGTACAAAACACTGTAGCTTTATCCAATAAACTTACTTAACCACGATGACATGTACGAGGCACTATACAATATCCAGTAACACTTACGGGACCACGGTGACATAACCAGACACTACATTATCCAGTAACACTTACTGGACCACGATGACTTGTTCGAGGCCCTATGCATTATCCAATAACACTTACTGGTCCTCAATAACATGTGAATGGATAAACAAAAACAGCTCATAATTGTATCCGGACCAATTAGACAAGAGCAAAATATATGGGATGATATTTTGTATGTTTGGTTTCAGTTTTTCTTAGTTAGGTGCCTATAAAACAAAGGAAACCAAGCTACTTTTACAATCCTTCACATCCAAGGCGAATGTTTTAAGTAATGCTTCAAAGAATTAATTAATTTCTGAAAATTATTTAAAATAATAACCTTATTCTTGCATACAGTGTAACAAGGCAATTATTCACAACCTGACCGTCTCATAGGACTGAGATCTGACACTATCAGAGACTGCTACAAGACACTGTCATAGACTGAGATTTAGCACTGTCATAGACTGAGATCTGGTACTTTCATAGACTGGGATTTAGCACTGTCATAGACTGAGATCTGGTACTGTCATAGACTGAGATTTAGCAATGTCATAGACTGAGATCTGGTACTTCAAGGACTGAGACATTGCAGTATTTAGAGTACTGTGATAACTCCATATGTTTGTAAGGTGCAGATGTAGAACTGTCCCGACTTAACGATTATGTAAAAACCCATTTGCTACAAACGAATTTAGTTTTCAATATCGTATATTAATAATTTGTAGATAAATTCTTTACAGATTTATTGCTTTTTTCTGGTTAAAAAGTTGTTCATATATATATATATATATATATATATATCTATATATATATATATATATATATATATATATATATATATATATATATATATATATATATATATATATGCCAGGAAGTGTGACTGAAACTGTTTTTTTGACAAATGTATTCTTTTCATTAGCATCTGACAACAATTTGCAAAAAGCAAGAAGCGATGCTCTCTTGTGGGATGAATACATCAAGACCATTTGCATTGAATTTCGCATAAATAAATGAAACACTATATGCCAAGAAGAAGGACTGGAATTGTAATTTGACAAATGTATTCTTTTCATTAACATTTGCCAATAATTTGCAAAAGCAAGAATCTATGCTCTCTCGTGGGATGAATACATTATGTTGTGATTACTTTTTCACATTTTGCTAATTATGATCGAGTTATGAGCCTTTACGATTTAAAACAAGTACCAGTTTTCAAGCATAACCGTATCACAATTACCAATATGGTTTCTGTATATCACTCACTTAAGCAACTACAACCACGTGATTATCTTCATAAGAAAGTATAGAGCGCCATAATATAAAACACCTTGCAGAATCCCCAAGTGGCCATATACGAACAACAGTGATGTGGCATGAAAGATTACTTATTCAACGGTCATCTATGCATCGATCAAAATCTTTGCGGGGTTATTCGGAATACATTTTGGCATTTTGGTATACACCATGTACACAAGTCTTGTTATCTCAAATTTATATGCTGTTGTCGTTACCTTTGAAACATAGCTATGAGATAATTTACATCAATCCTGTTGGCCACGTCCTTCTACGCGTTCTTCACATTGATCTTTACACAATCAGTGGCTGATGTATCGATAATGCCAGGTGTAGCAATCATGTCCAGGTCAATAACAGAGGATGCCGATAGGGTTTCCATTGACAGATCATTTATGGTTGGACTTTTTTCACTGCTGTAGCCAGTATCAGTTGACCATATACTGACTGATCGATCATACGTATCGGGACGTATCTCTGAAGTTTTCTCTGCAGCTATCTTAAGTTTAGATGGCTTCTTCGATTTTTTTAAATGTGTCGAGCTTTTGAGAAAGCCTTTTGATCTGCATCTCGAGTCCTGTTTCTTGGTCTCAATGGTTGAAATTTTATCGGTTTCTATACTTGGTTTCGTCATATGTCCATTTGATTTAATGTAAGATTTCTTTTCCACTCCTTGCATTTTTAAAGCATAGATTAGTCTGTCCAAAAAGAGGAAGTCGTCCTTCTTTATATAAGTAAAGGTCTTGAGACATCTTTGCAACTCCTTTGGGAGCTCTTCTGTTGGAACTTCTTCTATCATCACTATAATTAGATGTCGCTTCTGCTCCAAGATGCTTTGCTGGAAAGCCTCCTGAAATTCGTACAGACAATACTCGCTACGAATAAAATTGCGGGATAGAAGAACAACAGTGTGCCTGCTGGATTCCACGCACTTAATGACATTGTCAAAGATGGTCTTTCCAGGAATGAAGTCTCTGTGATGGAGACAAAACTTAAATTGTTTATTCTGCGATTTATCAGTGTCTTCCTCCCCATCTGGTGACAGTTCTATTTTCTTAAAGATAATGTCGACCCAATGCTCATCCACACTGCTATAGGATACGAATGCATCGTAAAGTTTTTCTTCTAAAACTGATGCTGACTGGCAAGGCAGGATTATATGGAATCTTGTGAACATAATGATTCTCACTTCTTTGCGATATTTTACTAAAATAACGATGACGGTCAGGCAAACAGTTGCAAACACAGTCAGGCAAATTATGGGCACCATGAAGTATTCTGTTTCCTGCGTTGATCCACATTGCAAGTCGCTAATTCGAAGTTTGTATAGTTTAGTTCCTGTAAGTGTTTTTGGACTTGAACATGCCATATTTCTAATGTACTGATAATTGTTAAATTCCGGCATATCGAGATTTTCGTCATTATTGACGAAGGAAATGAGATCCTTGACTCTATGGTCACAGTCACAGATCAAAGGATTATTTTGCAAGTCGATAGTCACATTTGACATCTTCTTCAAATGCTTGAGATCCTCTACTGTTACCATGCTGATATTGTTATACTGTAAATTGATGGTCGTCGCATGAGATGTTAGAGGAATCTTGAATTTATAAAGCTGAGAAATATGATTGTGGGAAAGGTCTAGCATTTCAAGTTTAGGGAAATTTGTAGACCATTCCAAGACGTACCCGTCTAGATCGGAGATATAGTTGTGAGACAAATTGTACATGCGAAGTTCACGAAGGATTGAGTTGTCCACCAACAGTTTGAGATGATATTTAGACTGGCTTGATTCATGGACCTCCTGTAGTTCAGTTAGTCGGCTAAAGATACACTTGTGCTTCACTTCTTTGGTGTCCTGCATATACTGAGCCCCCAAGTCTGACAAACTTTCAATCACAGTCTCCAAGTCCTCGATGAAGGAGTATGAGATATTGCTTCTCGTGAGTTTTTCAATCGTGTCTTCGTGTCCACAGTCGAACTCTTTAGAGATGTTTTTCACATCCTGCATAGTTTTTATGAATGTCTTAACCCTTACAGATATTTCAGTGTCAACTAATCTTAAAACTTTCAAAGAATCAGGTATAATGTTGATAACATTACTATTGTGTTCCTCCAGATAGTCTGCCAATATGCATCCGTACACGTTCAGCTCATGTACACGAAGAATTTTGATTGGCCAAGGTAGGGAGATATTAACATCACGACTACAGTGAAGATCAATGGCATATTCATCGGTTGCTTTCTTCATTGTTTCTCTTAATGTGTCTAACCTCCATATTCCAGAATGTTCCGACATTATGTTGCATCTTATCAGTGTCATAACCAATCCAGGAGTAAATTCTGATCTGTAAGTCCTTGTGCCATCGATTGAACAGAACGTTTCCCATCCCTTAGGTAAAGGATTGTATATATCTTGTGTATGGACTCTTGTTAACGCCAAAATTAGAAACAAAATATGCGTTTGAAATCCTTCCGTTGCCATTCCAATCTGAAACAAAAACAATTACTGCTCAGTTATATTTTTCAATTGTCCTATGGAATTGTTTTCAAAATTGGTATAATGGTGGACTTACCTACAGGTTTGAATAGCAATATGTATGATTCTGTCTTGATACAGAAGTAGTTGTATATTATATTATCACTTCAAAAAAAAATAATTCGGCATGAAATGGTTTCAGAGTTTAAAGTTAGTGGGACAAATTTGTCAATAACAGTGGAACTTGACTTTTGCTATTCATAAATAAAAGTAAATAACTCAGGTAGTAAACATGAAATGATTGTTGCATGTTTAACTTTGTATTTGAAAAGCACCTTAACGTACTAAATGAAATTTTCTCTTATTAGTTTGCTATTTTTCTCCATGACAGAGGGTCTCGGTTTTAATTTATTGCTTGTAATAACAACCAGTGGTGATATCTGATATACACACGTGTATGTGTATTCATAGAATGTGATGACACATAATTCTCGCTATTTAGTGCCGATAAAAGCTTTGTAGCTACAAATGGTAAAGGCAAAAGCCTTGCCAAAATCCTCAGGAAGACGAACCTCTCCAGGAAACAGTAAATGGCGAACAAGATAACAAATAAAGATGCTGCAAATACTCTTAAAAATAAAAATAAAATGAAGATAATGGTAAACGAACCGGTAAAATATATACATTACAAATTCTTTATATATATATATATATATATATATATATATATATATATATATATATATATATATATATATATATATATATATATATATATATATCAACCAAGCTATTTAGAAAAGTTCAAAATCTCGCTTGTAACATCATCAAAGAACATCCAACTGTATGTATGTATGTAGGTAGGTGGGTAGGTAGGTAGGTAGGTAGGTAGGTAGGTAGGTAGGTAGGTAGGTCTGTATTAGTGTATGTGTATGTTATGAACGCAGGCTTGGAGGATGTATAATCTGAATAAGCCCTACTGCATGTCGTCAGAAGCAACGACAAAAGGAGACAACATTTCTGCAGTTGGACACATACCTCCCTACTTACCTACCTACCTACCTATATACATACATACATACCTCGTCTGTCCCTAAATGTGTAATTGCAATTCCCAGCGTGTAGGTGAATCGTCTCTGACAGCTTATATACACATTCCTGCATGTTCATTGCCAATGAAATTTAAGGGCCATCAACTGGAACCAGGATCTTTCTCTGTAGTAATTACGTACGAGTCGTCATTTGTTAATACAAGTGCTTTTATAAATTAATTTGAATTTCTCAGCCTTTAAGTGCATTATATGTCTCCTACGGACTGCCGTAACAAACATGACAGTCTCTCTCTCTCTCTCTCTCTCTCTCTCTCTCTCTCTCTCTCTCTCTCTCTCTCTCTCTCTCTCTCTCTCTCTCTCTCTCTCTCTCTCTCTCTCATAGAAACAGCCATACCGTATACAAAATTTTAATCGGAGCGGCAAAGGTTGGTTCATACTCTGATTTTTCTGGCTTACTTCACCTACAAGAACACCATAGACCCCGAAAACCCTTGACAAAATTAATAAATTTGAAGACAAACATTTACGATGTTCAGTGAATCATGAGCCAGATACCATTTTGACAGTTTGATGTGAAATAAATGCAATTTTAAAAGCTTTATTTTAGTTCAATAGCTACATTTGGTAACTTTACACATTATAGCATGTTCTCAGTCCAACATTTATGGAAATGAAGTACATCTGAACTGGTTTATACGGTATAATGAAGATCCGCTTGTGTGACAAAGATACCTGCCAAAAGGTCACAAACTCTAACATATAGAAATGATAAATGTGCTTTGTTCTATATAAATATCATTATTTTTCTCATTCCCGTGACGTAAATGTCATAGTTATATAGGGGTTTTGTTTTAGTGTTTTCTTTATAAGACGCATGCCACATGACTTTTCAGCACCGTCAAAACCTATGATCCTTCAATAAAATTTTAGCCAATGATGAAAATAATAACTACTGCGACTACTAATTAAAGACTTGGTATTTTTCATTCAATAACTGTACATAGCGCCCAATTTGAAACACTTTTATTGTTTTACCCTCCCCCAAAATTTTCTAATCAACATCCACTTCAACCCTTGAGTCTGGGTTTCGGAGTCATAACCTGAAACGTGCAATGTATATGTCGCCCTGTCGTTACTTAATATAAAGTTGTATTCAAAAATGTTCGAATATGTCATAATTTCCTTGACACGTCGTGAACAATAGATTGTGTTCACCATTATCAGCAGCAGTAGCAGCAGCAACAATACAAACAATTAAAGAGAAGAGAAAATAGAACACACCGACAAAGGTTTCCTTATAATATAAATGTAATATAGCTTGACTTAGGCAGGACAAATGTCATCATAGGGCTGACAAATGGAAAAACGACAACCAGGCTAGTTAGTTACTAGTTTCGCACTGTTCGTCGTCAGTTTATTGCATCTGTATAACTATATATATATATATATATATATATATATATATATATATATATATATATATATATATATATATATATATATATATATATATATATATATATATATATATATATATATATATGTATGTATGTATGTGTGTGTGTGTGTGCAAAACATCCTCTAGTATGCGACAGTATAAATTATTACCGATGTAAATCTTTAAATTTAAAGTATTTATTTATGTTATATTACGAAGAAGAGTTATGACAAGTTGGATTCTCATCAATAATTTAAACAAAACTGCTTCACATAATAATACTTAAATATTTGAAATATTATCTTGCTAAAATCGCTAAACATTTGTTGTCATTACTTTAAACAATTTGAGCATCTTTATCGATCTTATTTTATATTATATTCCAATTTTATTTCAAGCAACATTATTCATCCCTTTTCATGCATGCCAACGACACAATTTCGTCTTAAAATACCATACCCAAACCCACCAATAATTTTTATTTTAAAATTCCTATGCTATTGTACTAAACTCTGCTTGTGAAAAATTCCTGACCAACAATCCCAGATAAATGTGTTTACTAAAAGTCGTTGGTCACCAGACTAACAAAAATAGTTGTTTTCTAAATATTCTAGGCTACCAGTGTCCCACAGTATTGTTTACCTGAAAATCTTAAGCCATCAATCCTGTACTAAGTTTGCTTTCTGAAACTCTCTGGACACCAATCTTCCACCATTTGTTTTTTTTAAATCCTATGACACCCTAACAATTTTTTTTCTGAAAATCCCTCGCCAATTTCTTTTCAGAAAATCGTAGCTTACCAGCCGCAACTAATTTTATCTTATCATCCTAGACCACCAACAGCTACTAAATCTTTTGTCTGAGAAAACTTGGCCACCAACCCTCCACCTTTTTTTGTCTGAAAAATCATGGGCCTCCATACCAAAGACTTAACAATATCACCTGCCACCCATTCAAATTTTGCTGAAGAAATCTTAGGCCTTAGTAGAAAAAAATGGAGAATAAGCATAACTGTTATAGACTTTTAATTTACTAACCAAATTCAAAAGTTTTTTCATATTAATTTTAAAATAATCTTATGTCTGTCTAAAGTGTTTCTTCTCGAGCATAATATAAGACATCTATGTACCCATGAAATTTGATCCACATAGGTTGAGTCGTCACAAATGAAACCCAATTTCAGACTGGTAACCATTTTGCTTCAGTAAATCTAAATCATAACTGTATATAATTAACTATCTATATTATAAAAATGACAAGAGAATATTCAGACTCTAACGCCTCACTTTTAACTTTATCTTTTCAAATTCGATATTGATAAAGTATTTGAAATAACCAATAATATTGATAAAGTATTTGAAATAAGCAATAATACCTAAATATGAAAATAAAAACCTGCTAGTGTTTTACAATAAATTACTAGCAATCACGAAGAGACACTTTATTACAGCTCAATCACATCATAAGAAGCGGAGAAAAGAATAATAAAAAGATAATAATAATCAATGAGAGGGCAACCTTAAGCTATGAAAATAAGCTAATTATGATATAAAAAGGAAGTATATTATATTCATTACATACGACATCGTTCAGTTTATCAAGGCCTATAATTTAGTAAACATAGATCATAGTGTAAGAATTTTATGGACTTGTCTTTTTAAAGCTCGTAACTAAGATAACTAAATTCTATAAATTTATTCTGATAGTAAGCAATACTTATTATGAAAAACAAATAGCTATTTTTCCTCATTTAATCTATTTCCTTAACTGCAGCCTAATTATTAAATAAAAATACGTTTCACTGACATCTGTTTCACATATCTTTGCCAACCAACACACTGAATAAAAAGAAGCTGGAAGCTGTGTACAATAGATACCTATTACCTTAAACACAAAACCGGTGTGAAAAACAAGACATGGTTATTAAATATCGGTTATTCGGATACATTTTTCTAAACATTGTATTAGACCAATAATATAATTATAATATATAGATTTAGTAAATGGAAAAAAAAGATAAAGAAAAGACTGTCTTAGTGCAGAAAATAATGTAATAATGTAATTATTTTCTGCAGCAGAATTTATTATAAATCACTTAAATGGAAAAAAAAGTGTTATGTATATGTATTTTAATATATAAAATACATTACACTAATTATTCACGATTTGTCTGCCTATGATTAGCACCTGTGTAGCAAGATATTGGTTTTAAACAATCCATCCAGATTTTGGCATGATGATGACAAATATATTTCGTTTAGAAAGAATTTTATAGTGCATAAATTTGAAACAGAAGGTAAAAGTGTTTTTGTAAAATGAAAACAAAAACTAAAGTTATTGGTTCAAAATCTAATCTTTAGAACAATTTGCTACAAATCTGATCAGTGATAATTACATAAAAAAATAGTTCATTTTAGTTTCATGCATCCATAATATTTGAAAAAAGACATTTATCAGTATGATGGCTTCGAAAAGCCTAAAAAAAATAAATTAATTCAAAAGAAAAATTGTATTCAATCATTTGAGGATTAGGTATTATCAATGAGGATTACCACTACATAAAGAGGATTACCAATGCATGTAAGATTTGATGAAACATTTTAAGGTGAATTTACTTGATGGTTTTCAAAACTACTATGTCAGAAAAGAAAATGCAATGTGATGTGACTTTTTTCAAATAAATTATAAATTTCTGCATGAATAATTGCAACCTAGATGCCAATACATTATATTAGATCACATGGACTAGCCCATGAAGCTCATTTGAAATTAAGGTAGAATTATACCTGTTCGCAGATTATGAAATCTGATTAGGTATAATCTATTATCAGACGAGTAATCAGCATGATGCGAAACAAAATGTTAAAGAAAATTATGAATACTTTAACGAAGATAGAGACTATGAAATGTTAAGATCAAGGTGATTTGATTCCTCGTAGACTTAAACGCCAATAATTTATATGACTAGGCCATGTAGAAAAATGTCATTTAAAACCTTTATATGGATATTAAAAAAAAACTCCAGTGAATAGAATTAATTATCTAGGAAAGAATCCCAGATGTATTTTTGAAAGTCGAGCAGCATAATTTGCAAGTTCTAAGACATTTACCACAGGGACTAATTCCTAAAGAGCCTGAGAGGATAGCAACGGTACGAAGCCTCAGTGCGCACTTTAAAGAATATAGAGATATAGGTTAAAGTTGCGTGTTCAATTAGAATTAAAATTAAGCACGATCATTATATTAATTCTATTTCATCAAGAGTAATGGCTAATTTTATGCATTAAGCTGAATATATCTTTGAGACAACCTCAAGTCTAAGAAAGGAACAAAATTATAGATATGTTCTAATGAAATTATAGATATGTTCTAATGAAACAAATATTTAAAACTTCATAATGATATTTAATTTTCAAGACAAATGTTCACAGAAAAAGATATAGTATTTATTAATTTAAAAATTAAGAAAAATAATCAACCATGCCAATTGAAGGCGGATTTATAATGTTAGATATAGCGAAGCTGCTTAGGTTTAACTTCTAGTACAACAACCTTAAAAAACAAAAACGTGATTAACAATAATGAACCTGTTACCTACATGTATAGACTCAACATGTATTCATGAAAACATAACTTTTACAATGATATGCAGAATACTATAAAGTTTTACGATACTTGTGACTACAAAATATTGTCTTTGATGTTGAAGTTGAATAATAGAAACAAGGATTTTTAAAGACGAAGTGAATGGTTTACCAATACAAGTTTATTTTCTATTCTTATTCCTATTATTGTTATTGTTATATATATATATATATATATATATATATATATATATATATATATATATATATATACACACACCTTACAGTCTTACCGTGAAAATACGTTCCTTTTCTTCCTTCAATGTTAATACTGATATTTAATCTGATATTCCACCTTTTGTAATTACTTGTAATTTCCATTCACATTTTATGAAACAATGCCTCCGCAAAAGCATTTTTATCAGGTAGAGACTATCAATATTTAATTATTATGCAATGAATAAACAGCGGAACGACCTTGCAATACTTTTTGGTGTTACTGCTACCGCCTATTTCTTTGTATGTTCAATATGCTATGTTAATTTTAATTTCATGTCTGAAATTAGATAATTATTTATCTCAAGTTTTTAAATAATTTTAATATTCCTTTAATATTTTGCAACTGTTATTTGGTTTCTGACGTAAAAAAGTACCGCGACTGAAATCTAAATGCTTTTATTTGTAAGGACGTAATATTTTGATGAACTTGTTAGGACACACCGATGACATCTGTTGTGCTCTAGAACGATTTTTCCCCCAGATTGACATAATATACTCTAACTGACGTAGAAAACTTTCTAATCATGTATAATAAATTCCTGAGTTTGTTACTGTGAATTCTGGTTCCAGAACATTTCTTATTTCATAGTGTGACAAATGAATTCCCCTCCCCCATTTTAGAGCGTTGGCATACTTTTGATAACGATTTTTCACGGAAAAACATTCAGCTGGAAGATATGCTGAATTGTTTTTTTTTTTGTTTTTTGTCTAAATTGAAGAGGACTAACGGTCTATATTTCTTCACAAAATTTTGTAGGGTGGCCAAAGCCTTTCCAAACAAAATTTGGATGGATGGTTTAGGATATAAAAATAAAAAGTGGTTGAGAGTAAGGTGACCTACTTTTTTAATTTTGGTATGGAGTTAGATTGGAATAGGATTTGAACATAATTATTGTTGTCTTATCAAAACATAATCGGTATGTGATCCACGACATGTGTAATATACTCTAAACAACCGCTTGCAATCGTTTCATCCTTGTAATACTTATGAAATTAGGTGCTTCCTTATTGTGATTAATAGATTTCATTTATCAACGTAGTTTGTATATGTTCCACACCTTTTATTTCAACACATTTTATTTTTTTATTGATGAGTTCCGGCTTTGCTCATATTAATAAATTAAAGTTAGGTATAATTTTTACGTATGTCTTAATGTATATTCTGTTGACGTATTGTTTTTTTACATGCTATAAATATTTACTACTTCCGGCTTAACGCCAAGGTATAAATCACATGCAGGAAAGAATAAATATGATCTATGCTTATAATTATCAAATGTCTTAAAACATATATGCATATAAGGTTGGCATGTTGACATTAAGGTAATAAGCAATTGTTCAAACCGCGATTTAATATATCATATTCAATCATTACATTTTTAAACAACATCATTTCCAAACTTCTTTTTAACATCCTTCATTCTTACTGTCTGTTACCACATCTCCTAAATGGATGGAATTTTACAAAATTTTGTAGCTATCTTGCTCCTGGCATGGCGATTTTGCATGACGACGCCCTGGTCACTAAATTACTGTAGCAGACATCACTTACATTAGAATATATATATATATATATATATATATATATATATATATATATATATATATATATATATATATATATATACGTGTGTGTGTGGTGTGTCAAAGTACAATAGTACGTATGTTTAGTATATTGCAATTACATATCTGCGTGGTGACATTTCTGACTTCAAAGGTGAAATTTTACACAGACAACCAAATGAAGTTACCTACAAAATCTAGTATAGTTTCTCTAATTGGTCGTTTAAATAACTTCCCTTATGGGGTACAACACAGATACGATTCAGTTTGGACAACATTGGTACCCAGAACATCTGTGTGTTTCTAATTGGAATCGTTTCCAAACACAATAAATGAAGATAAACTTCAGTTTGATATGTATACAGTCATCCGTGAGAGAAAGAGGTAGATGAAAAAAGTAGCCGACTTTATGTTTTAGAGGATAAAGAATTATATCATTTGTATTACGTATAAGATTCAGGGATTGTTTATATTTAAGTACCTTTGACCATAAAAAACAATAACAAAATTATATTATATACGTCATTTCTTCCGCAATTAGTGAAAATAAAATACAATAACAATAATTTTAACAATCTCATCTATTATACGTAATGATCAATGAAACCTTTAACATATTGGAAGACGAGATTATTCACATTTGTTTACATGACTGTATGTATGCAATTCAAATTGAATATGTGCTTTTATATTTGTCAAACATTCAATAAAAATAAAAACAATATTACAGACCTTATGCGTACAGGGACCAATGGGTGGAGTGGAAATTTACATCCCTGTATGTAAGACAAACACATGTCATTTGCAATAATTTAAAATCTTGATAAGGATTATCAATGTTCTGGTTTGAAAAAAAAATGAGAGTGTTGTCATCTCCATCTTCAGAAAAGGTTGTTTTATAGTTGCAATTTGCAGAATCTGTAGTCTGGACACTGTCTTAGAACGTCAGTAGAAGGATACAACATTAGAAAACACAATTACAGCACTAATCGACTTCAGAATAAATTTACGAATATGCAGAGAAAACGGACTCAAGTGATCACAACTTATTAAGTTGTGATCACTTGAGTACGTTCATGTATTTACAGTCTGGTGCTGAAGCTAATATAAATTTGTATACAAGTTTTATCCTGTAGACGGAAGGATATAGCTCTAGAATCTGTGCAAAGCATTATGCCATCCAGAAAGCTTGTAGCACAAACGAATAAAGTGCACTCAAGATTTAGTGTTTACTCGATTGGAAGAAGCTTATTTTCTTCAGTGTTTTTCGCCGACTTTGTGCATCAAAATTACTCCAGGGACTTTCAATGGCTTTTGGCATAAAAAAAAATAAAAAATGTGTGCACATAAAAAGCATGTAAGGAGAAACGTTCACAGGAGTGGAAAGCATGGGAATTTCAGTTCTCTTTTCAATATTACGTTTTGCCAGCCAATGTATTGTAAAGACAAAGCAGAACCATCTAACATTACCGTATAGTGTGTGGTAATAAAAAGAAGCACATGTATATAGGACAAGTCCGGGCATACTGAGTGCATACTCGAAATATGAGATTGAAAGTCACCAGCATTAACGCATTGCTGTAATAAGAGAACCGACACGTGCAGATCTGGACTATATGAAAATCTATTTCTTCCAATGTTGGCTACAATATGTGCTTGTAATACGATATATGCATTGGTCGATACTACAAAACGTGAGTTCATGTCAACCATCAATTTCATCTCCTTTAGTCCACCACTAATGACATGCGTTTCATTACTGCCAAACTTTTAGATCTGAAAACAACCGGCTAAAGTGTCATCACCTTTATACTACTGTAAATTCGGTTATTGCTAGTTTACAACCGTGATTCATTAGCCACAGTACAGACATACACTCCCGTTTACCCAAACAGGCACCATGTATGCAGCATTTGAATATATAAGGCTGACACTAGGCAGTAAAATATAGGAAAGCTGCCAGTTTCTGTGTTATACATGTATTTTGTATCACTCGTTATGTTATCGAGTTAGGATGTCCAAAATTCAAAGTAAAACTTGTTCTTATCAAGTATCAGCGGATACATATTAACTTTTTCTATTCAGTATGCCTTATGTTGTCGGGGTTAGTCTCTTAAAGATTCACCTTTACACTTATAGCTTTTCTCTACATCTAATGGGTTGGAAGAAAAAACATTAAACCCACAAAAATAAGAATTGAAGATATATCTGAAGAAATATATAGTGGCTTGATGAAATTGGTATGCAAAGTTAGCGGACAATTAAAAATATGGTGCACACTAGATACCTAAATCCCAGGAAAACATGAAGCTGGGCATGTAAAAAGGGTGACAAACTTTCATAAATTAAGTACCTATGCTATCCCGAAATTAAATATTTTCTAGTAGTGAATGCACGATTCACGTAGACACATTTCGGTCTACTCCGTAAAAATTAAGAACTGACAATATTTCCCTAGAATTATATGCCACTTCTTGCTTACATAATGCGGGCTGTAGAATTTCTTTCAAATGATAAATGTATACCTATAGTAAATTACATCTTATATGTCCTTGTTGGACCAACAATTTATATTTTAATGTTATAGTTTATTAAGATACTTACTGTCCTAGTGTCTATTTCAAACTTAGTTATAGCACGACTCAGCAAAGCTAGTTTTAATATTTTTAACGCCAATCGTTCCAGCTTTTCAAATGTTAAACTATCTGCTTACATCTGGATAAAGCTGTTCTGTGGCCTATTCCACGATCTAACTGATTTCGTTGAGGCCTAATGGTAAGTAACGCTGAATACTTCTAAAAAGACACTGCTAAATGTTCGGTACAATTTTGGTCAGAACTTTTCCTGGCCGGACTGGTGGTTGGATGGTTTAGAATCCATTGTACAGTATACAAATATATTCCATTGATTCTGGCTTTGACCGCCAACGGAAGAATTCATGCAGAAGCTGCAACTACAGTTCACAAGGCTGAGATTGATTCGAATAATGAGAGAGAGAGAGAGAGAGAGAGAGAGAGAGAGAGAGAGAGAGAGAGAGAGAGAGAGAGAGAGAGAGAGAAAGAGAGAGAGAACAAACAACTTTTGCACCTGGATCAGGCATAGGATGGGGTGTATAGATATGATGGATATATATATATATATATATATATATATATATATATATATATATATATATATATATATATATATATATATATATATATATATATATATATATATATATATGATGGGTTGATCATTTGAAGGATCTGGGACCTACGCCTATATCGAATTTTTAATTAGTATATCTTTTTTAAATGATCTAAACTATATCTCATTAAATTTGAGGATTAGAGTGTATTTAAAGAGCAATTTTCTAATTATGTTACAGCATAGATCTAAAAACAGTTCTTCGAACTATTGGGGCTAACATGCATATATAAACTACTGAGGTTTGTTTTATATGAAACATGACCAAGATTTTAAAATGAACTTGCCTTGGAATATGTAGTACAAAAGTTTTTGTAGAATGAAAGGAGACTGGATAATGAACACATAACAAAGACAATCCATACTTTAGCGATAATCTAAAGATGACAGTTGTTCATTCAAAGCTTTTATATAGTTGCTAATTCTACATACGCAGCACTAATACATATTAAAATCGAGATCTCAGACGTAACGGAGATCTGGCAGATACTAATCAAACTTTATATTCTTACGACTTTCTTAATTCTCGGCCCATTTATCTTGAGTATAATATCAAATAAAGCTTTGAATTTCGTTGTCGCTATTTGACTTTAAGTTCTGACTGAATGCCGTTTTTGTTTTTGTGTTTGTTTGTTTTGGTTTTTTTATTTTTTACGGAACATGGCCCAGTATCGTTACCGTCAGATCTACTAATTGATATGTTGATTGTAATCAGATTTGGACATACCATTAACTATGGTTGGGAAATGGAAAAACTATCAAAATTTATACACAAAATAAATTTTAACAATTGTTTAAAAATGGAACATTAGCAAGCTTTTGAAATTACTTTTTAAATCTGAACTTTAAACATACTGTATTTAACATATTCTACCTTCTAACGTGAACACTATATCCAATATAAAGCACACCACCTTGCAAGCTAGGCATTTACTCGATCTAAATTGGGCCAATATCCCACGGCATTTTCAAAATTGATTTATTTTTGCGGTGATATTGGCGTTTGCAAATACGTGTAATACCGCTGGCATGGGTCCCTCTTAAACCAGATAACGTTTAGCTACATTGCAGTAGGGCAGTGCACTGCATGTGGGTGGAGTGTGAGCCGTGGTTTTGAGGATACAAACCAGTACACTGCAAGTGGGTGGAGTGTGAGCCGTGGTTTTGATAATACAAAGCAGTACACTGCAAGTGGGTGGAGTGTGAGCCGTGGTTTTGAGGATACAAAGCAGTACACTGCATGTGGGTGGAGTGTGAGCCGTGGTTTTGAGGATACAAAGCAGTACACTGCATGTGGGTGGAGTGTGAGCCGTGGTTTTGAGGATACAAAGCAGTACACTGCCAGTGGATGGGGTGCGTGCCGTGGTGTTGGGGTTCAATATAGTACACTGTCAAGGGATGAGGGTTAAATGGCGTTGAGGGTGCAAATCAGTACACTGTATTTGGGGAGGGTGAGTGCCGTGATGCCGGAGGTGCAAAGCATTATACTCTCTGTGGGTGTGTTGAGTGCCGTGTTGTAATGGGTTCAAAGCAATACACTCTGTTGGCTAATTGCGTGCTGTTTTTTTAGGGTGTAAAGTGGTACATTGTCGGTGGTGAGTGCCATCGTGTTATGGGTAGATTGGTTTATCAAGATTCATCTTCAAAAAACAAACAACATCATTTAAAAGGGTTGATAGGTGTATTCGACTACTCTAATGACTTAATGGGACCCTGGTCAGTACACTCCCATTTGTAGCATGCTCCGTTATTACCATCTGTTTCTATAATAACATGTAGCAGAAAGTCAATCATATAGCTATTTATCCGATCACACAATAACATAGTGATACAAGACGCAACGGCTGATGTGTGAGAGGTACTTTAAGTTCAAACGTGATTCGATATCTCTCTCGTCAGAAATTTCTCAATTATTGCTTTTAAATTTAAAATAGATTAGAAACAATGCGTACAGAAAACTTACCTAATGATCAAGGAAATGTAAGTCCCTTGTAAGTCATATATGTGATATGTAAGAAAAACAAGTGCTTTACATGACTACATGGCTAACACAGTCCCACCTTCAGTACGGTGTAACTTACTGACGACACGAAAAAAAACTGCCCCCAGCAATTAGCCATGTTTCATTTCCGCTGTCATCTTAAACCGATCCCCAACGGCAACACTTGGAATCACCGAATGACATCTTTCAAGTTGAATTTAATTAATATCTACCTTAGCTTACAGTACAGATCTTGTGTGTATGTATGTATGTATGTATGTATGTATGTATGTATGTATATATATATATATATATATATATATATATATATATATATATATATATATATATATATATATATATATATATATATAACCTTCTCTTGCTAATGGAATTTCATTTATATCTTCTTTTCTCGTAGTGAAAATTATGCCTGGCATTTAAATGTAGAAACAAAAACATAAATTCAACACCACAGATGACACCCCATGTCTCCCTGCACGCAATGCCGTATTTAGTTAGATTACGTGAAGCAGTAACGCGTTAGGGTTATGCTAGCTTGCATATAATCTTGCTTATAATATTCATAAATAATGGGTCGCTCTCTTTTAGACATGCAACCATTTTTTCTATTCGCTTTTTGTTATTCTTTAATTCATACCACTTCATTATTCTGTCATTATTCTGCATCGGGTTTTTACATATCTGTACCAAGATGTAAACAATTATCATTGTCTCTCTGGTCTGTCTCTTCTCTTCTTTCCCCTGAGGAATACTTTAATATCTGTATATTCCATTATTTGGCCCTTAAGAAGACCTTACTTTAGGCTGAAACTCACGGATTTGCATATTCTCATTACTGATAGACTTCCAGAAACTACGAAAGCTTAAGGAATGTCGCAAAAACTGTCCAAAATTAAAAGTTGCAGTGAAGAAGCGCTCCATTATACAAACTCCAGACCTGAAGTCCACTTGATTGAGCTGTAGAATTCATCATAGAAGCTCCATCTACTTTGTGCCTAGCGACTTTAGGGAAGAGGAATACATACGTGTAAAGTACTGCAATAAAGATCCAGGAAAATTAGTTCTGATCCCACATGGCATCGCTTTGTCTGTGCTATTGTCAGAAAGAACTTAAGGATATGTTATCAGGGATCCAGCTATGTGTAACCAAGTATGAACAAACAGATGGAGAATTGCTCTTCAGATGCAAACTGGTATACGTCTGTCAGTAGTAACGCGTGTCACATGAGACCCAAACGAGAGTCCAGTGTTAAATGGGGTAAAACGTGTATATACCCAAACGGGAATGTATCATAAGAATAAACTCTGGACTCAAACGGAAATATAGCATGGTCATGAGAGTCTGGGGCACAAGAGAAATTTAACATGGGAATGTCACTTTGGACCAAGACCTTCTTTGGTAACTGAAGTAAAAAGTTGAACAAATTCTTTCTATGACAAGTATTTAAAATTCAATGTTAGCAAAATTCTAATTTATCTGTTTGTTAAAGATTGTCAGGCAGAATTGTTACCGTGATGATAATTATGTTTTTAACTATGTCATATATATATATATATATATATATATATATATATATAGTATACTCACATACACTTTACTTTTTCGTCACTGCCTTCATATGGAGTTAAATCAGATCTTCACAAAACAGAACCTTCTGAATAATTGTCGTGCAAAATGCATTGCCTTCGATATTGTCCCTACTCTCCGTTTGTATTTCAAACAAATCTACCATCCCCTTTACTATTTTCCTAATCCCTATAGTTTCATCAATTGAGTGAAAGAAGATAGAAAAGGCTGAAGTTTATAACGTCAAGATGTAATGAATAAACTTCGTTCATATGTTTTTCACGAGAAGCATTTTAGAGTCATGAAATACGAGTTTGTATGCCCTCTAACAGAAATGTAAGACTTTCGGAGAATTTTAGCTATTATAAATTTAAGCATGTGACAGACATCGATTTGTATACCCGTCATTTGAGTCTCGCGTTCTACATTCTACTACTCCTCTTACTTAAGGATTCCCTTGTGTTGATATTGGCACGTGTAAGGATCATCTTGAAATGATAATCATAATTTTATCTTCCTAACAGTGCCCTGCACATTTGACTGACGTTTAAACGTTAAAAATCACAAGTAGACACACAAACACACACACGCGCGCGCGCACTATTTAACAATTTACTCTTAAATTAAAACAGGAATGGTAGAAATTATAAAGTGTTTTCCAACTGAGTACTATTCAGAAAAAGAGTTTCTTTCAAGCTTTAGTACATTTTATTCTAGATAAAGGATTTCAAATATTCAAAGGCAAAAAAAAAACAAATGCCGAAAACGTATCAGCAAAATCGGGCTTGTTTTTCCGAGATAAAGGTCGAGAATAGCAGGCTCGATCCATAACCACTCGAAAACCGAGTGCGAGTGACGACAAGAATCCACTTGCACGACATTCACTGGTATGTTATGAAAGAATGCAACATGTAATTGCCGAAGGTTGAAACCTGTTTGATAAACAATAACTCCATCTTGATATAATATGAATGATCAGTCTTGAATCTTGACAACGTACAAATACAACTTTACATGCAAATACCGTACACTTTAATCAGACGCGGGCTATATGGCAATTAAATCACATGGGAGCTCCCACTCTCCTTTTACTTTACCACGTGTATTCTGTAGTCAATGTTTTATGCAGAACATCCATACATATATGTATGCCTCTTTGTATGATCGGTATTTTGAATCCTTTCTTTAATTATTTTTAATATGTGGGGTCTTTTTTGGTCAATATTATTTTTTATACTTTCACTGACAACTTCGGTTATAATGATTTGACAATGATGGTAGTTGATTCTTTGGTATATATGATTGGAATTTTGCAATTTATTTTGTATTGGAAACCCTTTAATCCTGTGTTCTGATTTCCTACACATATACACAGTGGCGGACAATAAAAGCAGTTTGATGGAAATTTTGTTGTTTTTTTTTTTGATAGGTAGGTCAGCTTAAAAATCAATAGCAAATAAAATACAGAATTTTAAAAATCTCTTAATTTATTTATTTATTTATTTATTTATTTATTTATTTATTTATTTATTTATTTATTTATTTATTTATTCATTTATTCATTTATTTATTTATTTATTTATTTATTTATTTATTTATTTATTTATTTATCCTTTTGACAGACTAATCGGGGATCAAGTATTGTTCATTGCCAAGCTCATCGACACCGTATAATCATTAGCTATCCTGAATGAATGTATCAATAAATTGGCCAGAAAAAGTGATCTGTAAGAATAAACGTTATATATAAAGTTATATATATATATATATATATATATATATATATATATATATATATATATATATATATATATATATATATATATATATATATATATATTCTTTTACAAGCAATTCAATAATCTATTCGAACTCCCCATGATTAACTTGATTACAAGCAATACAATACAGGAGGCATCCATTTGAACTCCCCAGGACTCCTAAATATTTGCAAAAGAACATACCAACAGTGAAACTTCTTTGTGGTTCAAAGCTCACAAACATGTACTCAAATATTTGGGATCTTAAAATGTTTGGAAAACTTAAATACATTCTCGAAGGAAAAGCTGCCGCGTGCTGTAAAGCAAATTGTGTTTTGCAAAGATACGAAGTATGGTGGAAAACCAGTAAATAAATGCATAATAAAACTTTTTTGCAGACTGACGAACATTTTCCAATTTAAAAAATAGTTTTAGGTATACTCGTAAATGATGCTGCTTAAAATATTGACCCAGTTTAAACTAATCTTCATTTTTTTTTGCAAATTGAAACTGGCCGTTACCTAACACCTGTTATTCAAAGGGATGCTAAATAGAGCTCGTGCAGATGACAAACATTTATTCTGCCTCTTATGATGATATCAGAAACAAATTCTATTTAGAATTTTGTGTATCTTAGATACGACATTAATCTCTATATACATTAGTCATGTTAATGTTTAGTAAGCATGTTTGATTTTGATATGATACATTGCGTTATTAACCATGTATATGATATGTTTGAAAAAAATAAAAGTTTTATACATGTAAAATTAAATTGTGTTGACCATCTTTTCATCTGCATACATGTGAGCACTCACCAAGAGATGACTTGTTATTATTGTTGTTGTTGTTATTATTATTATTATTATTATTATTATTATTATTATTATTATTATTATTATTATTATTATTATTATTATTATTATTATTATTATTATTATTATTACATCTTATTTAGTTTGCTTTAAACATTTAATATTTGAAATTTAAGTTAAAGTTTACTTATTGTAAGGGGTGGATAGAGATCGGAGAGAAAGAGAGAGAGGGGGTTAAAGGAAAAATTTAATAGTACATTGTGCAAATATTCTTAAATCCATTTGTTGATGAAATATACTAAATTGTCTTATAATATCAAAAGGGAATGGGCGATATCCGACAACTCTCTGACTAGATTACATTGTACCAGTTACGCTAACCAACATAAAACTTGGTGACTCAGACAAACAATACATACACATCGTAGTGGTGTTGGATTAAGGAAAAATATCACGGTTTAATCTCGTTCACTTTTAAATGACATATATACTTTTATTCTACCAAAGCGAAAGAAATACAACCATTGTCATAATTTGCATTGTTCAAACTACTTGAAACAATGGTCACTCGTGCTGACAACAAAGTTATTAGTTTTGTCTTTGTAACACCCAAAGTATGGGAAAATATTATATGTAGGATATAATACATGTTATTATTAGTAATAATAAAAAGAGTAGTAGTATTTTCGTTGTTGTTTTACTTGTCGTTGTCTCGAGTTTTCATCATTTGTTTCATAAAATAGCTATGTCATAAAAGGAAGTCAGCAAGCCTCACACATGTCAGAGTACATGGCAGGTAACGTGTTTATAGACAGGTTAGCATGTGGATTTGTTAGACTCACCGTACGGTATACTGCCGACATCATATAATAATGTCTATCGGTCAAGGCTAATTTTTTTTTAATAACAGCTGGTTACGTGAACTTTTGCACTGAAAGAAGCATGTATGTGGTAAATCATGTGTGAACAAGTAAAAAAGGTTAGTTTGTCAGCACAGGTAACCAGTAAAGTATTGATGGCACGAAGGCAGACAGATAATATAAATTGTTGATATAGCCTCCACTTAGACTTGGCGAGCGATCATATATTTTTGCGATCATAAAATGAATTACTGAACTCTATTTTTTTTCGTTTAGAAAATAATAATAAGCAATGACGATATATATATATATATATATATATATATATATATATATATATATATATATATATATATATATATATATATATATATATAGTTGTATTTTATCCAATTCGTTCAATCAATAATTCAGCTTATCACGATTCTATTGAAATCAAGTTAGATTTATGATGAAAGGGTCAATTTATAAATTTTTAAAATATGGAAGGTCTACTTCTACTATAGATTGAAAGCTCTTAACAAACCGTTTTCAGAAAGTTTGCAATCGAAATTCGTTATCATCAATATGATATCTAAATGTCACAGTTCCCAAATGTTTCGTGTTATGCCCTTTGTTATTTATTACTTATTTCAGTGATATAGTAGACCCTTTAAAAACGCTTACAAGGTTATTTGCGATTTACACTTCTCTGGGAACATCATTGACATGTCGTTTACAATCACAAAATATTATAAACAATGATCTTTAAAAATTTAATATATGGGCAGACGACAGGCTTGCTACATTAAATATTTTGAAAGTTGACATTTTATTATTTTACAACAAACTGATTTGTTCCTTCTAAATTTCTCTTTGAAATAGGCACCAAGGTCTAGCGTTATATTTTGATGCCAACAGATATAAGTAACATTATTCAGAACGAAAATACATTTTGATCTGTGGTTGGCGCGGTTAGAAATCTTGCAAAAGAATAACTCTAGTTACAATATGTATCCATCCAACCTTAAAATGTGCTTGTGATGAATGCAGTAATTGCTCAAAGCAGGATTGGAAAAAGATTTGAACTAAAATTCAATTGTAAACCACACGAATCGTTAGTTTTGACCCTTTGTTGTTTTAGAGACTCTCTTTTCAGGAAGACTGGTTGGAAAACTCTTGTACAGTAAAACAAGGACGAGATTATGCATAATATATTCATTTTTAATAAAGTTTAAAGTACTTACTTAATGTGACCTTTGTCCACAAAGGAAATACGAGACACGTGATTACCGTCTATGCTACTCTTAAATAATCCCACTAATCCGTACTAGTCGTAATTTTTGTCTTCAGAGGTCTTATTTTCGTCATCTTTATGTTTTGGAACTTTCTCCCTTTGATCTGATCTGTCTATTTTAGAAATAAAATTTTTATCTAATCCAATTACCTTGTTATGATTATCCAAATGACTATGTCTAGCATTAAATCAAGCTTTACAGAGTGAATTTAGCTATCATGTGGTTATGATACCGTGACTATTTGTGACTATTGCTTCTTATTTGGTACTGAAACATCCAAATTCCTTTTATCAATCTTTCAACTCACTACTTGTGTAACACTAGATTTTTTTTTACTGAAATGTGACTTTGAAAAAATGAAACAAACTCTGTAATGTTCCTAAATGATCAGATATTATATGCACTAAATATTTTAGTACTTGCTGTTAATAAAACCGCAATAAACATGTATAAAAAAGAGCCAGATTAACAATTCATCCTACAAATAACGAAAAAGTTCCTAATTTTATCATATGATTGTTAGAATTTAAATTGTCTTTTTTTAATTTGTAAATAAAAAAAATAAGACGCTGAAGTTCTCTTAAATGTCTTCAGGTAAAATACTGACCAAACTGCATTTAATTCACAACTACAGATTATATATGACATACACACAGCAATCAACTACACGTAGGTTGCATGTAACTGAATTTTGTGGTCACTCACAAACAAATCCTGAAATTTTGCGGATTGTCCTCAATTTTGGACAAGATTAATAAAACCAAACACTGGACTATTGTTTATGATTCTTATTTAGTATTTTGGACAGGCTTAATAAAATCCAAACACTGAACTATTTTTTATGATTCTTATTTAGTACGTAAGTTTACAACAGAATCATCCAGCATTCACCTATGGACAATGCATGCAAAAAATTCAGCCTTAGGAAACGTTTAGATAAATTCAACAACTAATTCATTCATTAATTCATTTACAAAGCGTAAATTCAAGTACAATTATTAATCAATTTTAATAATATTAGTTATTTATGACATTCTTTCATTTCCTTATTTAAATATATATATATATATATATATATATATATATATATATATATATATATATATATATATATATATATATATATATATGCTTAAACAAAGTAAAAACAACTGCAAAAAATTGAAGTTATCCTCATACAAAAAATGTCATCAAAGGATGTCAGCAAGCCTAAAACCTCAGGGAACATGGTATTTGTAGACAGTAAAACATTTGGATGTGTTAGATAAACTATGCACTGCATATAGCGGACTTGTATATGCAAAAGGCTACAGGTCCAAAGCATGTGTGTCCAAATATTATAGGAGGAATTTCAATTCAATGTTTTAAAGAGTTATCAGTAATCGCCATTATATGCCAAGTTTAGTATTTTCTTTGTCTAAAGTTTTATATTTGTAATAAGAACTGGTTAAAAAAAGTAAATGTCCTGGAAAGCATGTATATGGTAAATTATGTGTGACAAACTAAAATAATATTTTTGTTAGTTTTTCCAGAAAACTGCTGATGACATGAAAACAGACAGATGAAAAACATAGAAACTATAACCTCCACTCAAACTTATCGACTGAAACTGGAACTTTTACGATTAGAAATGGTGTGAAGAACTGAACGTTTCGCATTTAGAAATAACAATAAACAAATATTGCGATTCGAAGCTAGAAATCAAAATCTGTTCTCTGCAGTACAGATGCAATAAATAGTCACTATTGGTTTCGATTGCTTATTAAGTATTGAAATAACCTAATTATTTTCATCGATCTTTGAACTCGCTAAGAATGTAACACTAGAATATTATTAAAAAGTGACGATGAACTAAGTAATATTTGACTTACTACGAATGAGATGTCTGAAACGCTAGATTGATTATCAAAATTAGAATCTTGAAATAATTGCATTTAATTCACGATTACAGATTATTAAAGACATACAAGCAACAATCATTCATTAGTATTCTGTACGCACCTAAATGATGAGGTAATTCACAAACATGTCATGTGTTTGTGTGTGTGTGTGTGTATATATATATATATATATATATATATATATATATATATATATATATATATATATATATATATATATATATATATATATATATATATATATAACAGTTTAAAACATATTATATAATAGATATACCTCCCTGATCCCCTGTTGCTAAGACGCGTGTACGTGAGTGCATATGAAGAAAAAAAAACCTTTTTAGTCCGCCAATGTAAAAACAATTTGAAAGTTATAATTTTAATAAGTATGATTGGATTAAATAGGTGTAAGTGGCGCCCTATGGGAAAAGCAACACAATGGGATCAACAATGTGTTGGCGAGTACTGTTGGATACATGCTGACCGAGTTATAAAGGGCGGATGCCCTATTTCGTGTGAAATATGTCCCACTGGTGTATGGGGATAGGCATAGCTATTTCGCTTTCATAGTCATCGTGAAGCAAAATGGAAGATGTGGTAGAACAGTTCCTGGTTAAATGAGAAAAACAAACAATACAGAGGTTCAAATTATATTACAGGAGTGCGTAAAATCCATTATTTATCTGGTGCGAATAAACTGGAAAGATACATAAATATGACATGTTATTAGTAACTTGGTAATTACGATCAAAATTGGAAAACGGCCAGTGCACAATGGACGTGTTAAACAATCCATAACCAATTAATTATTGGATAATATAGAAATCATTAATGCACACGAGTAGATAATATTGACGGTCGATATGTACGGTGAATAAAACAATCAGTTTTATTAAAGTGGGAACCACCTGCCTTTTATTTTGGAGACAAAAATACAGTACCATCCTTACATAAAATATATACATTACTTTAATCTTAAATAACATGATATTACAATTTAAAATTCAGATTCATTCGATAAATTTCATTTGATATTGTAACATAGTTCGAATCAATGGTTCGACTTCATTTTCCTTAGCGACATTTTGGGATGAAGAACCTAGAACCCCGTTCCATTTAGCTGAATGGTTTAAATATATAGTTGGCGTCAGACAGGGATGTATACTGTCAATAACACTCGTCAACATTTTCCTGGAAAGGATCATGAAGGATGCTTTATATGGCCACAAGGGCACTGTCAGCATCGGAGGCAAAACAATCAGTCTCCTTCGCTTCGCGGATGATATTGATTGTTTAGAAGGAGATGAAAAAGAATTGGCTGACTTGATTGAGCGCCTCAACACACCCTCCACAGCATACGGTATTTAGATTAGCGCAGAAAAAAAACCAAACTAATGACAAGCAACACCAATAGCATCAGTGCAGAAAAAGAGGTCAGTAGGCAGAAGCTGGAAAGAGTCACAAGCTTCAAGTACTTGGGATAAATTATCACAGATGAGTGCTCCAAACCATAACTACTTTGCAGGATTGCCCAGACAACAGCGGCAATAACAAGGATGAAACCAATATAGAAAGATACCAACATTGCTTTTGGTTCCAAAATGAGGCTTATGCGCTCGATTGTCATATCCATCTTTCTGCATGCTTTTGAAACATGGACGCTCACATCAGATCTATTAAGAAGGATTCAAACCTTCGAAATGAGGTACCACCGCAAGATCTTGGGCACCTCATACATTGACCATGTAACCAACGAAGTCAACAACAGGATCCAACGAGCCATCGGATCCTATGAAGACATCTTGACTACTGTAAAAAAGAGCACAAACTGAAGTGGTACGGTCACATCAAAAGATCATCTGCACAAGCAAAAACAATCTTGCAAGGCACAGTGTGAGGGTGCAGAAGAAGAGACGGATAGAAAAAGAGGTGAGAAGACAACATTAAGTTGTAGATAAGCATGGGATTTGGAGATTCCCAAAGGACAGTAGATAACAGGGAAATATGGAGAGAATTGGTTGTAAAGTCAACTGTGGTGCCCCAACGAATGCTTGAGTTAAGGGATGATGATGATGATGATGATGATGATGATGATGATGATGATGATGATGATGATACTGTTGCCCATGTATAGGTTCGTTATTTAACCTATATTGTTAGTTATTGTGTGAGTATACAATGAATTTGCCTTTTAAAATTGATTACTCTCTGTAAGTATTGTTAGTGACTTTTTCTTCCTCTTTGTTAGAGTGAGGGACGTAGGCTGTGGAGGGGTCAGATCAGCCTGTTTACAGCACCATTCTCAAAAGAAGTGTGAACAAGCGATCTCACATCTCCCTTATTTCACATTGCCCCGCCTAGGCATAGTCAACTCTCTCTCTCTCTCTCTCTCTCTCTCTCTCTCTCTCTCTCTCTCTCTCTCTCTCTCTCTCTCTCTCTCTCTCTCTCTCTATATATATATATATATATATATATATATATATATATATATATATATATATATATATATATATATATATATGTGTGTGTGTGTGTGTATGTGTATGTGTGTGTGTTTTGGGTGCCTTCCCACATAGATTCTGATCAATTGAAAATTGAACATCCATGACTGCAATAACAACTTTGTCACTGAAAAGAACCAGACATTAAAGCACACAGAACAAGTTTCTCTTTCTAAATTATAACAGAACTTTAATTATATTGTTGCTCAAAACCACATATTTCTATGAAAAAGTTCGTGTTCAGACTTAGAACCACATTATTCACACGTCTCAAAGCCATATCCCCACACAGTACCAAATGGCTATGCCTTAGAATGTAATCCGGGCTTATAACCGGCTATCACAATCTTATCAAAATCCTTTACAAAAAGATCGATATAATTTATCAACTTACAATGAACCTTTAAAACGCACCAAGTTAAAATCTCTGTATCAAATATCAAGTATACTGATACGTATATCGATTATCGAGTATACTGATACGTATAGACACAAGTAGCAGGTATACTGATACGTATAGACACAAGTATCGAGTATACTGATACGTATATACACAAGTAGCAAGTGTACTGATACGTGCAGACACAAGTAGCAAGTATACTGATACGTACAGACACAAGTAGCAAGTATACTGATACGTACAGACACAAGTATCACGTATACTGATACGTACAGACATCTAACATTCACAGCCTGTATCAGTATCAGAAACAGGATGTGATAAAGCTTTAGGGTGTCTTCACTTAGAATCTGATCAATTTATACATTGTTTATGTATAACCACCCACCCACCCAGAACCAATCTTGTCCCTGCGCAGAACTAAATATTAAATCAAATGGAACTAGTTACTAGTGCTACTTCAACATTGCTGAGGAACATACTTTCAATAACATTTATTCAGTAGAACCACACTCCAAAATAGACTTACATGTCTCTAGACGTCTTCAGTGCACACAATTATCTATATCTTCCATCATAACCAAGAAAGAAGTTTGTACATATCTCATTTTTAAAATCGATTAACAAAAACCTTGTACATTTATGACCCGCCCGCTAACATAAACTAACTTTGTCCCTGCAAAAAACATAAAATAAAAACAAACCAAACAAGCGGCTCGTGCTACGTTATTGATGCAAATCAGACTTATAATTACATTTATTAAATATTCTAGCTCAGAGACAATATACTTCTACGGATATCATGTCCCGGCTTAGAACCACACTATTAATATGGCATTGTTTACAACCGTATATAAGACTGTATCCCTGCAATAAACGAGCTACGTCCCAGACCTAATGGAACTATTTCACTGACAGCACAATAGAATGTCTGAAATGACACTTCATGTACTAAGACCTTAAATTTATACCACTGCCCAAAGCCAATTATGTCCAGCCAAAAACCTACTGTGTTCTTCCTCAGAACCAAGGTTTAATATAGACGCCTATTATTCGCAAAATGATCTAAA
Organism: Potamilus streckersoni; assembly: GCA_016746295.1. Classification (NCBI taxonomy): domain Eukaryota; kingdom Metazoa; phylum Mollusca; class Bivalvia; order Unionida; family Unionidae; genus Potamilus; species Potamilus streckersoni. The sequence continues at coordinate 4,491,446 of JAEAOA010002358.1, read as the reverse complement.
TATTCCATCATAAATATATGAGAGTTTTGCGTGTATTTAAACTTATATCCCTATCTATTTACACGTTGCACATATATGAACATCCCCACCTAGCAGAACCAACTTGATCTCTCACAGAACCAAGCATTTACACACAGAAGTTGCTCGTGCGAAACGTCAACATCGTTCTTGCTGAGAAATAGACTTTTAATTTGATTGTATTATATATTCAGGCTCAGAACTAATATACTTTTATGGACGAGATCGTGTTCTTGCTCAAAAGGACTGTGTTTACATGCCATATGGTCATGTCTCAACCCAGAACCAAGCTTATAAACATACATCAGAATTTATCCTTGCACAGGGCCTGCAATGTCATAATCAGTTCCAGTCCTGTAGAAATACAGCGTGATAGAATGCCTGTATTTACAATGAACCGCTTAAAATGCACTTTGCTTATGCAGTTACCAAACTCAATTATGTTCTTCTCCAGAACCAACTATAACTTTTCTCAAAACCAACTTTTAAAATAGACCTGAAAATCTACAGACGTCTTATATCCACATAACCATGTATATACTGCATCAGAAAAATGATTTTTGAAAGAATTTTGGGTGTCTTTCCACTAGTAAAGCAGTTACTTTACACATTAACACAAACGGAATAAACTGTTCAAGTTAGACGTCAACAATGTCCTTCTGAGAAAAGATTTTACATTAGATTTTTTTCAATATTCTAGCTAATAAACAAAACATTTCCAATGAATAATTTCGACTCCAAGCTCAGAACCTTACTAATTGCATGCCTTACGCTCATTCCCCACACAGAAACAAAATTATAAACATACATTAGAGTATATACATGGATATATCTAACCATTTAACCAGTCAGAACGGATTCTTTATGAAAACATTGATAGAATGTCTGAATTTAAATTAAACATTCTCAAACGCCTCAAGTTTATATCACTGTCTAGAGCCAAATATGTCCCTGCCAAGAACCAACTATATCTTTCCTCAGAACCAAAGTTGAATAGACTTCACGTCTAAAGACGTCTAATATGCATATAATCAAATATAGACTACAACAGAAGAAAAATATGAAGAAAACAAATTGAGTGTATTACCGCTTATAACACTATCAATTTACACGTTGTAGATTTGTGAACCGCATCCTCCCCAGCCAACCAACTTTGTCCCTTCACAATACCAAACATTAATACAGACGGACCAAGTGGCTCATACTAAACATAAACATCGTTGTTGCTGAGAAACAAACAATTATGATAATTTATTAAATATTCAAGTTTAGAATAAATATATTTTTATGGATTAGCTCGAGTTTCGGATCAGAATCACATTATTCACATACTTTATGTTCATGTCTCCGCCAATACCCAAGATTATAAACACTGGTTGAGTGAAAATGTTTTTGTTTATATTCAATTATGTGAATTTGAATGAGTTTGAAGATATAGAAGATGGTATGCAAAAAAAAAAACAGCGAGAAACGACGATTTAAAAGTTACATGTATTTATCGTATTATGATTGATTTCATGAAAATGTGATTGCAGATTTGTGACTGTCTGTACGTGCATATGTGTGTACAGAGAAAAGGCCATATTACAGAGAAACACACGTTATTATATTTTTGTGCAGATGGTTGGGTGAAAATGTTATTTCAGACGTATCAATCATGTGTAGAGAGAGGGGGGAGAGTAGATCTTTGTACCTGTTAGATTATAGGCTGGTTGAAAATGCATGTCTTAACATCTTAACATGTGAGCTACTAGCTCATTTATCTTTATTAGTACTGTATTCAGACTTTATCAAGAATCATAGATTCTGTTTAATCTCTCCTGTCAAACAAGCGATATTTTGTACACACATCTTTTGATTTTTGTGGGTTGATCTCTTCCTATAAGCAAGTAAATGTCTGTTGTGGAGTCCAGATAAATATATCATTTGTACAAATGCCGTTCTCTTCGTCGTCATGTATTGTACAAAAACTATATAATTGAGTTTTGTGGTAAGACTTAGAACGCGTTTGGTGGATTCAGTAAATTTATAATCCGGATTCACTCACGATTGCACACTGAAACGGAGACGCACACGAAACAGGCACCGACAGCGCTTCTAGTGTTATCATTGTGTACATCATGTACACGTTCTTCCGTGGTCACTATTGCTGTTGTACTCGCGTACCTGTTTTGAAAGAGCCACGTTTGCGGGATCAATCAAGTGAAACCCACTAACCACTAACCACTAAAGGTTATTGTTATCTATATTTATCACACAGTAGATATGGTTTTCCTATAGTTTGTGCAGGTTCATATTTTCTATATTACAACTTTAAAATATCACTTTATGTGATTCTGATGGGTCCAAATAAGCCCATTAAATTATTGTGCAATATTTTCATTACTGATTGGCTGAGATCGTGGGAAAACGTTTTTAACCCCTCCTTCTGGAATGTTTTGATCTGAATGAACAGTTTTTTACAGCCTTTTCTTAAACTCGACTCGCGAAAGGAAATTAATGAAATATTATATCGACTGCCTGAATATGGATATGTTACCCCCACAGGGGTTTGTTATGTCATGTTTAACAATATCATCATAAGAAAAATGGCTTAAAATTACAAGAAAAGAACAACAATAAGAAGTAAAACTTAGCGTATTGCTTGTTTAATTGTGGGAATGGGAGTGGCTGTAACTCTATTACATATATATAGAATCAACTGTATATACAAGCGTAGTCTAAATGCACAGGAGCCTGCAGTTTTATCAATAAATCACGACGAAATTTCTGACAACATGAAATCACCTTAACGGTATTATATCTTATTTTATAATACCGTTAAGGTGATTTCATGTTGTCAGAAATTTCGTCGTGCTTTATTGATAAAACTGCAGACTCCTGAGTCTAAATGTTAACTTAAAGACGTCAATAAACTCACCTGTATTCACTTTAGAATCTGGACATGAATGGGTCTCCTAACTGACAGAACTTTATCCAACCACATCATTTTTTTTATTTGGATAAAAATGCATACCAAGTCATTTCCTCTGATGAAAAGCAATGTTCGGAATCAAGTTTATACACTTGTATGGAAACATCACGTAATTTGCTAATTACATCAGCGTGCAACAGCACATCATTGCGCAGACACAGATCGTGATAGTCATCCATTTTTCAATCAAATACTGGTCAAACTTTGCATGCTCGTAGGCAGAAATATTCTCATTGACAACGATGAATAAAAAGTTTCAATCGGTGGCACCTGAGTTTAAGAAAGTTTGTCCCAGTGGCTCATTTACTCTTACGCGTACACACCTTCTCTCGTTAATAAGTCAATATTAGATGCACTAGTCCCATGGTGCTAGCACCCCAGGCTCAAATACATATGATGCTAACTTGTTTAAGTTGTTCAAGAACGAATTCGTAAACTTCAATAAATTGAGGATTTGGATTTGTCCGAGATGGAACGGCATGTATATTCCATATTCTTGAGGATTATGCTTATTGGTAATTTTGACACCGTGGTTACTGAGTGTATAATCAAACGACAATCATACCCACGCAAGTTAGGGAGCACTAGAGGGATTTTTCTTTTGCTTGGTAAATTCTCAACTATATATTGCATGAGTTGCGGCCCCTCTGTACGAGACAGTCATGTGACAAGGGTCAGTGACTTTGGTATCAGTGGAGCCAAAAGCTTCTTCGTACATCCAGCAGTCATTGGCTGCGAAACACTAACGAATGTTTTCTGGGTCATAATGATGTCAGCATTTGAATAGAGTTGTTGTCTAATCTATTTTGTTGTAACCTAGACCTATTTAAGAAATGCCTTAAACGGGTCCCATCCATGATACAACACCGGTGGCTCAGTGTGCCCGTTGCATCTAACTGCCATATAATAGACAATTAAAGTCCGCGTAAATGATATTAGGGGCTTGTATCGTTCGTTGTAACGCACTAAGTTTGAGATTGTTTTGGCCGGATGCTGGAATAATTGTGCTCTGCTGTTTTTAACTGATCTCACCACAGTAAAAGCCATAGTTAGTGAGCAGTTGTTGGGTATTAAATATATGCACGCAACATCTGCGTTGAAACTTTTCAATCTCGTACCTGCCGTGTTGGTGTAGCAACCAGGCAAGATTCTGTATCCATACATATTGCGATACCGACATTGAACGAATCATATCACTTAGCAAAAACATATCAATGTGGGTTCGTCCATGATCTTCAGGATGTTCACTTGTGGATAGTGTAAGCTTATAAATAACTTAATCCCAAATGAACACATTAACAGCGATATCTTGGCTAAGTGTTTAGTGTAGCCTTGATAACCTGCACAGGAAATTATATATTACAAAAATTGAGTTCACCCATGTCGGTATTTTCAAGACCGGTCTTGATTATCACTAGCAGGATAAAACGCTGACAAAATCACTCATTCAAAACATCGATGGATCTAATTTTTACATTTATTATTGACCGTGGCGGAACCCATTCTGGAGTTGGTTTGTAACTGGATCCACGAAATAGCTCCTATTTCAGTTAAATTCTCCAACTTTTCGAGAATCTTTTCGATTGCTTTGTAAATTTCATAATTGATGGAGCTGGTGTTCTTTTGGCTCAGAATTGTACGAGCACCGCTGTGAATCAACGGTATAATAGTTCTGAATCTATCCAAGTTACGATTAAGTGGCATAACCAAATGCGCATTAAGAACAATATCTGTTTTAACTAAAGACTGGCCTGACTGCTATTTATTAACAGTTTCCGAGCATCTTTACTTGGTTTGCATATGTACGGGATAATTGCCATGTGATTTTTTAAATTCACCACTACACATATGAATTTAATATTCAGGTACTTGTTGTGCTCTTTCACGGACATACTCAGCAGCTCCAGTAGCAATAACAGATACAATACGAATTTGTTCATCCCGAAGACTGTTGTGTTCATCCCGACTACGATTTTGTTCATCCCTGATGATGGTTTTGTTCATCCCAATGACGGTTCTGTTCATCCTCAAACGCATCTAATATCGCATGTGTGTCAACTTTTCTTGCACCTCTTGGTATTCGTATATTACTTTCACGTGCAAATTCATTCAGTTCTTGTACCGTTGTTGTTCTATTAGCGATCGCTGTATCGACAACCAGTGGTGGAATAGTAGCCAGTTGGTCAAGTTGATATAGTGCAGCTCTGGGTCTCAAAATCAAGTATGTCATCTTTTGGCATACTGCTTGGTAGTTGCATTCCATGCTGTTGCGAGATCTTTTTTAACTGATGCACATTGTGAGTGAGTTAAATCATGAAATACAAACGCGCGTGTTTAGATGATGATGCTTTTTGTGGATTTACGCGGCAACAACAGTTGGTCCTTGCTTGGGCTACTTATTTTTCATGGAAAATTAATACTAATGATTCACGAACTGCACATGATATGTGGCAAATATGCTAAAATAGGCAAAAGTTATGGGATATAGGGGCCGCGACATACATAGAACCAAACAATGAAAAACCGCTATTATGACTCTACTTCATTCTAAAAATGGCTGAGCAAAAAAAAAAAAAAACAATATAATATATACGAGTTTTGCTGCTCATGATTAGTTTATAAAAAAGAATGAGACATTTAGTAAACGCGATATTTTTAGAGATAATACCATTTTGAATCTGAAGCCAATAGAGAGAATGCTATATTGCCGTAATTTCAGTCCATTTACAGCCTTGACTTTAGAATACTCATTCCCGATGTTAGCGCCCATTTATTAGTTGCTGACTCGAAAGCACATGTTCATACACATTAGTATCAAAAAAAGTTCGTCGAAGTGATCGGTGCTTTATTGTGTGTTAAGAATTGACCAAAATTCATGATTGGATCATTTCATCCTTTAGCAAGTCCTGTGTTGAAAACATCTCCGTTATTCTTCGGCAATGACAAATGTTCTACAGTAGCTGCTACTGTGCACATATTGAATGTTAACTTCGCGCCATTTTAATTTTGGACAAAATAGGCATAATTATAAGTATTTAGGTGGAATCCTCATGTCATAACATTGATGAGGGTAATTAGTGACAACTATATTTTTAAGGCATTTGTCGTGGCAGTTATACCTGATACACGACTGGCCCAATTTTCATTTAGAACCGACCAGATATTGTAATCATATTGGTGAAAACATCATGCTGATCGATTTGGAGATAAGCAGAGATAATAATATTTTCAAGATACGACTTTCCATTCAAAAAAATAATCATTACACAATTTTTTAGATGACATTATGTGTCAAGTATTACCAGAATTGTTTAGAACGACCTATACATCATAAGAAGTTTTTCAGTGAACAAACATGTTAATATAACCATTCATGTAAGAAGAGGATCAATCTAAATACTTTAAAGATTGCCATTGTGGCAGCCATATTGGACGTCAGATCAGTGCCATTTTCATTTAGAACCAACTATATATTAAAAGAAGTCTTTCTTTGGAAACCCCATGTTGATATGACCATACATGTACATATATTTGTTGTCCTTAAATCTTCATTGTTGCTCTTACTTCAAAACAATATAAATCCCTCTGACTTCAATTACTTCACTTTGCATTAAGCTTATAACTTATAAAAGTATGTGAGATAAAATATCGAGGTAACTATCATTACTTGAAGTAATTGTTGATATATTTTTTAGTTCAATCTGCCATGTCAAGATCTAACTTGATACGAAAACAATGTAATGGAGAGAGACAGACAGACAGGAAAGCAGATTCATTGATCGATTTACTTGCAAAAGATAAACAGCTACAGAGTGTAGACAGTGTGCTTTGACAAATGGGTAAAGAGACGGCTGTGCAAAAGTGGAAATCACAAATTTACTGTGTCTCAGTTTCATGCAATTTGTCTTTAATACGAGTATGAAGATAATTTTTGAATGTCTTGAATGTCATCCAAATCATATAGTCTAAGAATTTCATATATTACTTTTCTTTGATAATTGATTGAATTTGTCTTAAATGATATGAATTATGTATGCTAAGAATTGAATTTTGTTTGGTGTGTAGGATGTTTATGCCAGTCAATTCTTATTAAACAAATAACATAGCTAAGACAGAAGTGAATTTTGTTTGATCTATTTGTGTAACTAGGATTTGAATTATTAACCGATAATAGGTTGAATTAGCATTGGAGAAACAATATAGACCATACGACTATTTATTGTCAGGGCATGTGTACATGTGTCCTATATTAGTCAAGATGGCGATAGTTCAAACTGCAGGGTACTTTTTTATTAATAGGCAAGAGCAGACTAAGGTTTCGGTCAATTAGTAATGGTGGTTGGATGTATTAGGCGAATACAATAAGTACTGATACTGTGTAATTTCTTTTGGGGAGGTTACGAAAACAATTACTGATGTTATGCAAGGTTGTGACCTGAAAACATTTTAGCAGTTAGCGTCTGTTTGTAATACGATAAGAATAAACTCTGAAGGGGACGGGAGATGGAATGTTAATTCATTCCACTGAGTTATGTAGAACAGGAATCTAGTTTGCATTGCCTTATTTTAAACGGAAAAATACTTTCAAATCAGAACGTCAGAACGCGTGAACATTGGATAAAAAGATTCCACAGTGAATAGAAAAGAGTTTCTTTTGGATTAAAGACCCCACTCCTGAACGATCAGCGAAAACAAGAAAGAACAGAGTGTTGTGCAAATCGACTCCAACCGACAAGCTATTTGATTCTGGAAGGTGTCTAGTAACTAGATACGATTATACAGACATGCTAGTCAATTAAGTTCGATTTTATGATGAAATTTGTCATATCTTTGTAAAAGGACTGCTAATTGCATTCTCTAAATAACTTTTGGCAATTATTTTCTGGTAGAAGTGTATCTTTTAAGTGTCTTGTACAATTTAATTCTGTTGATCTAATTAAATTGTTGCATTATGTATAAATGGCTTTTGCAGTTCTATTCTGCATCTCTGCTCAGATATTCAGATATTCGTTTATTCCATCCATTAATTTCATATTTATATTATTCACTCAATCCGAGCGATAACACCGAGATCGATCATCCTCTAGACATCGATATCACTACCAGAACCCCATATCAATAAGGCACGAGAATAGTGTGGTTCTGAACCGCGACACGAACGTATCCATGAAACTACACCCAAGCTGAAAATCGCTCTCTGATTTGGGATATAGCTAGTTCATGGCAGGGGCTGCACTATATTGTTATAAGCTTTGTTCTAAGCTTGGTTATGGTGGAGGATATAGATGATTTTGTGGATATAAGACTGTAGTCATTTAAATTTTTTTATACTTTGGTTCCAATCATGGCCATGATTGGTTCTGGACAAAGAAATTATTGAATTTCAGGAGTAATTTAAATTCAAGGCGTTTTAATTGGGTCAGTACAAGTTCATCATTCTTTCCAGCTGTTTTAGTGATCGATTCTTTCTGTTTGGGAGACATTGTTGGCTATATGCAGATATATTCTCTCATGTGTGCTTTATAAGCTTGATTCTGAGCGGGAACATGACCAAAATATGTGTGAATAGTGTGGTTCTGAGCCAGACCCCGAACGTATCCATAGAAATAGATCCGTTCAGAGCTAGAATATTTAATAAATGTCAATATAAGCATGTTTCTCAGCAATTATGTTCTTGATATTTAGCGCGAGCAGCTTGTTTTGTCTATACAGGGGAAAAGCATGGTTCTTGTATGCTGGATGACTGTGTTCATGCATCTACAACGTGTAAATTGAGCAAGTGCATCTTGCTCTGTCAATATCTAACAGTTGTTGTTTAAATATCGTAATAAAAACGGTGACATACATCTGGATGTAGCTATAGACGATCAATCAATATTTATCAATTTGTGTTTTTTCTTCAATTATAATGGTACGAATGTAGCAATGTATCTCCTCCTCTTATACTGGTGATCACTTACTTAAGTTTTCATGTTTCTGACTATAAAAAATACACTTTACATTATTCTCTTCTCATTCCGGATTACACTTCTTCATATAATAATAATAATAATAATAATAATAATAATAATAATAATAATAATAATAATAATAATAATAATAATTATTATTATTATTATTATTATTATTATTATTATTATTATTATTATTATTATTATTATTATTATTAATTTAATTTTAGTAAAGTAATTCGCCCAATGACACTCCGCAATAGGTGATCCAGGCTGGTCCGATGGTAGGATTCAAACCCGCACGAAAACAGAAGTAGATAGTACTCAATAAGAGCTTCAGTTAGCTGGATACTGAGACAGTTATCAGAAATAAATTTAGCTATATTTTAGTGCAGCAGCTTTATAGAGGTGCAATGTTTATATAAACAATAATATCTTAGCTTGATGATTTATTTTATACTACTGAGATCGCCCACTCACGAAACCATATGGTCATCTGGAAGAGACAGAATGTCCAGTCAGCGATAGACAAATATGTGCAATGGTCAAAAGCTACCAATTAGATGAGCTAGCTTAACATCAAGCCAAGATAGTTTATAGGTAATGCTATCACCAAGGTCAACCACATCCATTTATCATCTAAGTTCTTTTGAAGTAGAGTCCGCATGTATTATCCTTATCAAAAACGAAGTCTTGATATGTCGATGGACATTTGAATCTGTTTTAAACTTTGGCTCTGTAAGGACCTAATTGGTTCTGTAGAATAACGTAATTTGTTTTGAAAGAAATATTTTTAAAAAAGTGCATTGTTGAAGGTTCATAGTAAGTTCAGACATTCTACCACGCTCCTTTGTAAAGGATTTTATTGCTACAAAGCTGGCAATCTGCAGGTGTCACAGAATACGGCAAGAAATAATTTGGTTTCGCCTTAGAACGATTTGGGATCTTGTCAAGGAGTGAATGCTCTCTATTTCATTCTACAACCATAGGGTAAGTGTTACATTTTATTTCATTTGCAAATATGTGAAACATATTCAGTTTTTATGACGTAGCGTGAAATGTTTCATTTATTACTACGCGGATTTGATACATTATGAACTTTTAAACTATTCCAAGTTAATGTTAAGAGTTTAATTAAGCAGGATGTGTATATTGATTTTTATTTCCGTACCTGTTATTATGACCAGTTTGGTTTTATTTTAGCTGTGTGTGCGGATGTATCAAGCTGTCGGTATGGCTGTTTGTATGTCTGTCTGTACGGGAATGAAAGCATAAGTGATCATCAAGGCCATACAAGGACAGAAGTGCTGATCTGTAAACTTGTGTTTATAGTGGATCCATGTAGGGGGATGTGGGCTGACTCAAGAATTCAGAAGTGAGGTTAGACAATGGACTTGTGAACCAGGTCAAATTTCTCGTTTACGAAGTTTAGAAGTATTTAAACAAGTCGTACGTTATGAATCGTACGTGCTGTACAAACGAGTACTACGAGTCAAGAGTCGTGTTTCATACAGTTATGTTTATTATAATAGATCGTGTTTGCTTCAATTTGTTGTTTCAACTGAGTACATGGAACACGTGTTGTTTCAATTTAGTACATTTTTGAGTACAATTTGAATTGCACCTATTTTCACGAGATTATATGGATCTTGCCTTTATTACACAAGATTTTTATGAATCGCGTATTGGTTTTACTGTATCACGTGTTAACAATTATGAATATATGAATCTCATTTGTTTCCCCATTTTTAAGTGATTTTTTTGTCATAAGGTTTCATATAGCGCAAATTCATTCGCATATAACAAATGTTTGTGAAGTAATTTAACGAGTCGTAGGTTTAGAGCTTTAGAGCTTGAAAGAATCGCGCTGTATATGTTGTAGAGAATGCACACATATTTAATAATTTCATAAACTTCCATCTTTCATCACATTGTGTTGTCATTTAATCCAGGCATCCATTCGGGTCAAATCCTGTTGCAGCAGGGATATACTGATGTGTAGTTTATAAACTGGTTATAGGAGGGGACAAGTCTAAGGAATGTTTGGTTCTGATACGGGACCTAGACATATATAGGTTTTAAGATAGAATATTCAATTAGACATTAAAAGTCGGTTTCTCACCAGTAACACTATTGTTCTGATTTAATGCAAGGATCTATGCGACGTTGCTTCAAGAGGATGGAAATGTTCATACATCTTCAACATATAATTTGATCGGAATGGAAGTGGGAAGCATCCAAATCTCACAAGTCGTCCTTCTGAAGTTGTATGGTTCTAACTTTAATGAGTGTGAATAGCGTGGTTCTACTCCAGGACACGAACTTGTCTAATGAAATGGATTGTGTGCCAAAATATTTAATAAATGTCATTTCAAGTCTGATTTTCAGTAATAACGTTATTGAAATTGTCACGAGCAACTTGCTCCGTCTGCTTTAATGTGTGGTTCTGGGCTGAGACAAAGTTAGTTGGGGTGGGTGTTGGGGATTTTCATGCATCTTCAACGTGTAAATTGGTAGGAATCTAAGTGGATGGGTGACAGCCAAAACTCAAATAAATCGTCTTCTGGGGAATATTTAGATCAATCTGAGACTATTTGACGTTTAAAGACTTTAAGTCTATTTGATTATTTGGTTCTGGGGAAGAAAAAAACTGATTCTGGGCAGTAACAAAAATTGGTTTGGGTAGTGCTATAAACTTGGGACGTTTTAGTATATGCAGTATGTGCAGTGTAATTGATATTATATCGTTGTGCTTGCAAAGGAGCCAATCTGTCAAGGCAACTGTGCAAAATAGTTGGCTCTATCCAGGTATAAACTCCAACGTCTGTTTATAAACTTAGCTTTTTTTCTGGGCGAGACATGACTCTAAAGCATGTGAATAGTGTAGTTCCGAACAGACACAGAACTTATACATATAAATATATTATTTGGGTGTTCAAATATTTAACGTAATTATCTATTTCAGCCATAACATTGAAGTTGTCGCTCGTTTTATCAAAGTGTTTTTCAGCACTAACGTTATTAGATTTTAAATTTTTTTTATAAATTCTATTAGTTTTATTTTTTTTTTCTTTTAGACAAGACCGGTTTAAAGGATGAGACAGGTAATACATATGCAACGTTTATATTAAATTTCCAGATGTGTTCAAACATCTTTCTTGGTTATGGGGGTATAAATGATTTTGTAGATGTCTCCGGATGTACAAGTTTAGACTTTGGTTTTAAGCATGAGCATAATTGGTTTTTGGGAAGGACACTATTGGATTTGAATAGTGATTTGAAACTTGTAACATTATAACAAATTCGATATAATTGCCTACCTTTTATCACGATGTTTCGGTGAAAGGATTCCCTCTGATTGGGGACATCGTTTGCTATATGCACGTGTACTCTCTTATGTATGCTTATAAGCTTGGTTCTGGGAAGAAGCATGACCATAAGGCGTTTGAATAGTGTGGTTCATGACTAGCACATATATCTATCCATAGCAATATATGAGAACTAGAATATTTAATAAGTACTTAACACTTGTCATTGCAAGTCCTTTTCTCAAGAACAATGTTTTAGTTTAGCATGAACAAGGTGAAAGTGTTTATGCATCCACAACGTGTACATTGAACATGTGTCTACTGTTACAGGGTGTTTGGATTGGTTATCGTAATCCAAAGGATGAATAACTGCGGTGGTATTGTCCGAATCTAGTAAAAAAAAGAAAAATAAATTTATAGATTGAATAAATGGAGATCTTAACATAGATATATAATATAATGTAAAATATAAATGTAATCAATTCTGTAAACAAAATGAAATTTAACAGACATACGAAAGATACGCTTCTCTTGGAAATATTTGCCAGATTAATAAAAATGCAATCAGCTGTTCTGTATATATTGATAAATTTCATCAAAAAATCTAGCGAGCGATCGAACTCTGTTGTCCAGCACGCCTGTATATCCTAGTTGCTTGCTGGTCACTTCCAAATTCAACCCTGGTGACTGGTTAAGAGTTGACGTATTCATTTTCTTTCTATCCACTCTTTCGGGTCTTCAACTGTAATTTGGTTCTCTGCTCTCTGAAATTTCAGTATGATGCATATATGAGCTATTTCCCTTGTGCTTTCGAGACTCGCTCGCTTCTACCATATCAGAATCTCTGTACCTTTACGGCTCCGTGTCATTCAAACTTCCAGACACCCATCCTTTAGACAATTTATTTCACGAGAAAAGATGCTCAATATTTTTTCTCAACGTCAAGACATTCCCTTTACCCGGAAAATTTACTGACCAATCTTAAAGAGAACATTTAAAACGTTGACTTTAGTCTGGGAAATACTATTTAGTTTAGACAATTAGGATTAAATTTATCTAACCGCCGAAACTTGTCTCAGGCCTATACAGTATAAGTAGCTCCAATTATTTATGCGTTTTCTTAATAAACCGATTTCTGGAAAGTTACATTTTATGACATTTATTGTCTCGTAAAAATGGTCTCTGCATCAATTCAATTTTGGCATTTCCCGATATTTTGACCCCAAAATTGACCCTGTCTCATCCAAATCTGACCGTTATAAAACAGACCCTAATAAAAAATCAAACATGCCACAAAGTGGGATAATTAAACTTCCTAAGTCTAGCGATTCGCGCGGTACATGTACCCATGCATCACTTTAATTTCTTACGTGTCGCCTCTGACCACGGCAAATGTGGTGTGAGAACATCCACAAGGTTATGCTCTGTAACAATTACACTCGTTCATAAAATATTAATAATAAGTAGGTTATTTAGTACAGATGCAAATGGAATGGCTCACCCAATGACATACCACGACAGATACCCCATAATGGTCAGATTGTAGGATTCAAACCCGCATATAGACAATAAATTGAGCTAGGCATGAGACACTGCTGTCACTGTGGTCCGCTCCTTTAAATAACTGTCGAAGGTCAGTGCATTGGGGTCGGCATGCATATAGTACCAATATTTAAAAAAAACTTCTGTAGACTTTTAAATCGTTTCAAACTTCGGCTGTGAGCTAGGACTTTATTGGTTTTGGAAAAAAAACATAACTGATTTTGCCAGCTGTATAAACATTGCAGCTGTATAAACAATGTGCATTTCAAATGGCTACAAGTTAGGACAATCTATCACTCCTTTTGTAAAGGATTTGATTGGCACATAGCCGTATATTTGCTGGGGTATGAACAAGAACTTTCCAATAGTAATATATCGGTTATGAGATAAAATATCTAATAAATGTCTCGGCAGTAATGTTCTTGACGTTAGCACACGAGTAGCTCGTGCAGGGACAAGGTAGTTTAGTTGGGGGTCATGCATATACAAGGTATAAATTGATCGGGTTATAAGTAGGGAGACACCCTAAAATCCTGCTTCTGATATTGTATATAGATGAGTCTATGAATATTGGACGACTAAACACAGGTGGTGCGTATGTACGTAATTAGTAATGGAGAAAGTTGTTTCGGGGGAGCACAGTAAACTTGGTACGTTTGAAAACGCTCAGTTTAAGATGATTTCTTTAAGATATGATTATAAACTTGGTTCTGGGTGGGCACATGACCATAAGGCTTGTGAATAGTGTGGTTCTGGCCCAGGACACGATCTTAAAAATAGAACTATATCGTTTCTGAGCATGAGTATTTAATAAATGTAATAAAACTGTTTCTCATCAAGAACGTTGATGTAATTTAGCGTGATGAACTTATTCGGTCTAGTTTAATACTTGGTTCTATGCAGTACAAAGTTGATTCGGGGGAGGTGGAGATGGTAGTGTCATACTCATACGACTCACAAACTGATTAGAGTTCCAAGAGGCATCGTTAGGGAAGAATGTGTGGACAGAATACGGCAAAAGACGTGTACTTTGGACGTTGGTTCTTAGCGTGGACACAACTGGTTCTGGGCAAGGACATATTTAGTTTTGGGCAGTGATATAAACTTAGAGCCTTTTTTAATTGGTTCAGTAAGTATTTTATACTGCGCTGTTTTGTGAAGGATGTTTTTCTCATTGGGCAAATCGTTGGCTAACTCCAGGTATGTACTCTAATATCTGTGCATAGGCTTTGTACTGGGTGAAGACATAACACAAATAAGGTGTATGAATAGCGAGGTTCTGCACCAGAACTTGTACATAGAAATTTATCAGTTCTGAGCATGAATATTTAATAAATGTCGTCACAAATGTTACCCAGCAAGAATGTGGCACAAGCTACTTGTTCTGTCAGTCTTAATATTTGGTTCCTTGCTGGGGGTGTCAGTGTGAATAATGTATCCACAACACGTAAATTGAACAAGTGCAGTACGGACATGTTCTAGATAGGTCACTAAAAATTAGCTATGTTTAAATCCTAAGTTTGCGACCTTTTCACAAGGCCCTCGCAAAAACATACATGTACAACAAAAGTTATGATTTACTGTAAACCTGCCAACAGACTAGTGTCTAAACTTAAACTCCAGCCACCATCTTGAACGTAAGGAATCGGTGGTTAAGAGTGAGCAGCATTGTTAGTACTGAGTACGACCGTGTGACGGAGGTCGATCACATTAAGATATCTTTAAGGGAAAATGGTTACAAGGACTCTATATTTGTTTTCTGAAAAAAGGGGATAAATAACTGAAGAATAAAGTATAAAGATGAGTAAATTACCCTTTACCACTATTAGTAGACTCTCCGGAAGACTACAATTTTTATTTTTCTCTCCAAAAGCATGGAGCTAATGTTATCCACAAACCCAATAGCAAAATCCTCTCAATCTTGGTACATTTTAAAGTCCACACTCCTTTCAAAGAGAAGTACTCAGTCTATAAACTGAAGTGGGGGGAAAAAGAACTACATTGGGGAGACCGGTTGAAACCTTGAAACGAGAGCTAAGGGACAGTTGTGCACCAACAGATAATCCCTGACAGCAGTTAGTGAAATTTTTTTTAAAAGAATTGTTATCTTGAGATAATATCCGAGTAATCTGTAAAAAGAATACCATAAGGGGAAAAAATTAAAAAGGTAAGATATTGAAATCGTGGAGGAGCCAGTGTTGAACAAAGAT
The DNA here is from genome assembly GCA_016746295.1 of Potamilus streckersoni. Taxonomy (NCBI): domain Eukaryota; kingdom Metazoa; phylum Mollusca; class Bivalvia; order Unionida; family Unionidae; genus Potamilus; species Potamilus streckersoni. The sequence goes on along the minus strand of JAEAOA010002358.1, from coordinate 4,475,443 downwards.
CCCAGATTGAAACTCCTGCTGTTGTACAAAAGGATTTTGTGATCAACATTCAGTTGCTCAGTTGACTCCAGTCCAGACATCATTCCTCCGATGAACGCCTTGTGAAAAAAGCCGAAAGCTTAAAAGTAAAATACAAAAACCAACAAACAAAAATCCCCACACAAAACTTAAATATATGTATATAATAATAATAATAATAATAATAATAATAATAATAATAATATAATATATAAAATATAATAAATAAAATATAATATGATATATAACATATAATCTAATATAAAATATATAATATATAACATAATCTAATATATATATATATATATATATATATATATATATATATATATATATATATAATGGATGATATAGAATGGATAACATATAATGAATAATAGAGAATGGAGAAGAGAGAATGGAGAAGAGAGAATAAAAAACGAAATGAAAATGAAACAATAATAGAAAAACAAGAAAACATTAATCAGTCTCGAAGCTGTTGTACGTTTTGTATACCTTAGAACTGATTTATTTTTATTTTCTTGTTTTCATTGGCATGAGTAAAAGTAAGAGCTACGGTTTTGTCGATGTAGGTACAGCAAATGTACCAGAATTTTTTTACATTGCATTCGCTTTTCTTAGTTAATTATTGTTATTAAACTTGTCAGAAATCGTATATGTACACAAGTATTCTTGAACTTGAAAATAAAAATAACATTGTTGTTCAGATATTTTTATATATGAAAATAGGCAATATTTTAAAGTGAATGAATGAATATCCAAATAGGAATTCACATTGAGAGTGTATGCACGTTTACACGTCAATAAAAACATGAACCTTCTAAAGAGGGAGGAAGAGAAATTGCTTTCTCTAGTCTTTTATTTAAGTGTTGACCACATTGCTGTTATCTACACTTATAAGTGTATAGCTGCGATGGGCTCATTAGTCATTTGTTTCTGCTCATCGGAATATATCGTGGCTTTCTCAGTGTTCAGACTGGTTCTGGGAGATGATAGATTAATGCGAGGCCTGGTTCTCTAGGAGGGTGGAGGCTGTTGGATACTTGTGCATAAAACAAAAAAGCCAACCGAAAATCTAGCGTCATCTAATAACAACAAAAATATAAAAAGCAGATACATTTTAACATTTTGGGTACATTATTCCACAAACGAATATGGAGAAAATAGTTATGCACACTGAAATTAATTTATGTATTTCAAGCACATCTTCCCAGCACAAAAATAATCAGCTAAGTTCAGACGTCACGTGATTACCCTAGTCCTACAACTTAAACATATCACACATTTTTGTTTAGGTGCTACGTATTACTTCATATATAACGGTCTTGTGTGGCGCGTTCCCATGTCAACTAACAGAAGAACATAAGGTAATATGTTCAGGCATATTGTACACACTTGACAGTCAATATTGACACTCTTCCACAAATTTAAATCTAATTGATTGTACTTACTTTGAAATATTTATCATGATGTCATTAATCTGACAAAAACAAATGGGGTCATTTTCATGTTCCTTTCATCTGGTTGGAATGCGTTGGAAGCCGGGAATGCCGAAATCTGATTACGTTGATAAACGTTTCTTCAACGAAACAATAAAAATATGCTAATATTGAAGAAAGTATTTAGGGAGCTTCTTTTAGTTCAGTATATTTATCATCCTTTCAACACAATTTCAGCATTCCCGGCTTCCGTGCATTCCAACCACCTGAAATGTAGGTCAAATGAACTTGAAAATGGGTCAAATTGTGTGATAATTTAAATTTATTATAATAAATAAATCAAAGTAGGTAAAGGCCGCCAAAATTTGATTTTAATTAGTGGAAAAGCTTTAATAGGTGCTGCCAAGTGCGTGAGATTTTCTTGAGGATTTGGACGCTCGTTCGGAACATCGGAACACGCTACACAAAGCCGTTAAAGAACTGTAAGACGCAGCACCGGAACATAAATAACATGATACGTTTTACATTGTAGGTTTAATGGTTTTCCTAACGCTTGCTTTAATTTTCTATGCAAACAATTTTGTCTAATTTTTCAGCTGTGCTCCAAATTCCGAAGTAGAACGTTAATGTTAAATCTTTATAATCCGCATGAATAATTATTATGCATTTAATGCATTTCTTACATAGAAAATGTCAGTCTCACAAAATCCGCTCCCCTTTAGTACAGCAAATTATTGAACCATTTTTAAAAAGCTCATTATACATTTTCAAAAAGTCATCCTAGGGGCCCCGAGTGGCCGAGTGGTCTAAAGCGCTGTCCGTTACGGATCACTGCCATCTCACCTCTGTCTGCGTGGGTTCGAGTCTAGGATTCGGCTAAAGTGGATATGCGAGAAAGCTTGCCAGTAGCTTCTCGTGGGTCGGTGGTTCTTTCCGGTGTATTCCCGGTTTCTTCCTCCAACATTAATACTGGCCGCAATGAATAGCCTATCGTGTGCTGAAAAATGGCGTAAAGCCCCAAAACCAAACCATCAATAAGCCAGCCAATGATAACTACGCTTAAGATAGGAAAATGAAACTTGCTACAATTTATTCCTAAAGTGCTGCTGGTAAATTCTACAACTTGAACACGGAAAGAACAGAGCAGGTTTACAGGATTTAGCGGTCAAAACTTATAAAAAGTTTACTAATTATTTTCACATCAGTATACGGAAATCTGCTAATTTGCTCGGGGTCCTATATACCTTAATTTTAGCAAACTTTAATTAGAAGAACAATTGTTTTTTTATTTCAGAATGTTAAAACGCATTTGGATTTCATATCCCAGTCCTAAAACTTGTAAATTACCAACGATGAAGAGCAAAACGGTAATAATTTATTTTCATCACATCAATAACGGTCGATTTTATTGAAAAAATCATCCATGATCGTATGAACAAAAGAACTGGAATTATGCGAATATTCTAATTTGTCTAAAGTTACCGCTACAGGGCTTCGTATTTTTGCGAAGGACACGGTGATTGTATTTAAGTTGATATATGAATGATGTTGTATGATTTAGATTTGAGAGTACACAGCCAGGCGTTACTTCTAATGTGCATTTATTTGATGTTATTGTAAAATTTCATAATGCATTTTCTGAAAATAGTAACGACTACACTGCAAAAATTAATTTCTCCAATTCAAGGACAGGCAGGGTTAGCGTATTTGTTCTATTTAAAGTATTATTTCCGTTGCACAAAGAAGCAGTAAGTTTTATCACCTCTCCGTTTTCAGACACAGCACAAGGTATTCCTAACAGCGATTAAAAAATAATAAAGGTCAATCCTAGTACAAAGACAAACAAGTATTTGTCGATTTTCTCTTATGTTATGACAGTCGTGACTTTTGGAGGTGGTCCTGACCTGAACCAAACTTTGTTATGTTTGAACCATGAGAACAGTCAGAGGTGCGTATGAAACCAAATGCCGTGGGGGGGGGATATCCATTTGGTGATAGAAAAGGAGAATCTTATTATAATATAATCAACGGTATTATAACATTTAAAATACTAAATGATTCAAATATTGTAGATATATGTATAACATGTAAATTAAGATTATCGTATTTTACATTACAGATTGAATGCAAGTTGCTTTTTGTATAGAGAGAACAAAAACAGCAGGTCTCCTCTTTTAAGTTTGTAAACAATGGTTGCACTTAATACAGTGAAAAGATTACTATGATCTCTTTGGTACAAATATTTAATATGTTCGTTTTTTTTTTTTATCTCTTTCAACATCTAAGGCATAAGAACCATCTTCTATGCCATTATTTCCACCAAGGGACTCAACAGAAATACAATTTGCAACTTGTACTTTTTAAGTATCATGGGTCACTCTTTATTTTCTATAATGATTTAAAAAAAACAGGGAAATAATCTTAATGTGAGTTTGCCTTAGTAACGTCGTTAGCTGGGTTTCCCCCACTTTTTACTCATTATTTCCACGACCGAAAGCATGTTCACATAGATGAACAAGCCAGGAACACTTTCAAAAAAGTAACACCTCGTTTTTAAATAAAATGCCATGTACAAAATGCTGCGGGTATCGAGCTCGTTGGATAAAATTTTGGATAAATTTTAAAAAATTTGTAAGATCTTAAGATGTGGTTTAAACGCTAGCTGAATAAATATGACCGAAAAAATACTATAGAATTACCAGTTGTATAAATAGACAAATTTATCTTGCAACCTAAATGAGATTTTTAAAAAATAACAGAATTACGGACAGTTTTTACTGCAAGGAGCAGAAGACATTCGTGTCTGAAAGTGAAAGAAAAATTTTAAGTATAACCTTAGGGATCTCTATCATATATATATATATATATATATATATATATATATATATATATATATATATATATATATATATATATATATATATATATATAATGAACAACTGCAAACGTCAAAGTCAATGATTAACATTACAAATTTATACTATTTCCGGTGGAAAAGGCTGAGAGGGTTGAAGCAGTGATACGAAGTTTAGTTTGAATATTTTAAAAATTTCAAAGAATCTAATAATTTTCATCTAAATAGGATGTAGTTTGATTACCTCCTCGGAATCTGACAGATTGCACCAGAAGGCTCCCACCCCCTCAGTCAATGAAAGAAAATAAATGAAAGAACCCTACCTTAAAAAACCCAGAACATTGTATCGTAATTTAAGTTGTGCTTTCCTTGGTAAAAAAATCTGTATTCACGTAACTGTTGATTACTACTGTTTGATTTAAACATAATTATGAGAATTTTAAGACAAATTTAATGGTATTCCTTCGTCTTATTCGAAGTTTCATAGCAATAGTGTCTAACCAAAAACTTAAATTTCCATTGGAAACCCCACTTGCTATTATTGAAGACACACACCCTTTTCCCCACATAGCTTACCTGTTGATTGTTGTGTGAGTGGCATCCAGTGCCTGATCAAGACCTTCGAGGGCCCTAAGCAGTGAAAATAGTATGGTCCCACACCCCTTACTAAATGTGAAACTAAAAACAATAAAAGCTAAAAAGGTGGGAAAATACTTTGTTGCCATCATTCCAAATCAAAATACATGCAGATCAAAATGGTCATATAGAATTCATTCAATTTTATCAACAATTAATTTGACATTTTTCTGGTGTCCCTGTTGGAATGGTGCTCATAAGCACATGCTCAGTAAGCTTAATGGATAATCCAACACTGGTGGCAGCCCATGGCTTATATTATGCTTCATACACAAGTGAGATCACCTAGAGACACTACCCCCAAAAATTTGATTAAAAACATTTCCTAGATACTGTTAATAAAATCCTATATGTTGTTAATAAAATACCTTTTCATGTCATTGACACACACACACACACATATATAAATATATATATATATATATATATATATATATATATATATATATATATATATATATACTATTTTTATTTTGTGTACATATGTAACGCAGATTATATCCCGGATATTTGGTTCTATACCGGTTATTCTTATAGTAAAAATTGAAGGATAAGAAGATTTAGAAAATGTTAAATTCTACTAGTGCATAGTTTTCATTTTCTAGTCTTCTTGGTTTAGACCGCTTAGTTTCAATGTTCTAAGGCGGCGTATCCAGTATGATTCCTTTTCCTTCCTGGTTTCGGAACTCCAGCTGTGGTTGTTGGCAATAGCGATAAGTATTATATCACTGAAAGTGTGGCCAGGGGAGGAGAAGTGTTCTGCGACCGGGCTTCTGCACAGCTTTTTTGTCATCCAATCAGATCTATGAAGGTTTATCCTTATGTGTAGCTTTTCAGTTTCTCCCACGTACTGAAGGCCACAGATCTTACATGTGATGAGATAAATCACATTCTCTGTTTTGCACGTTTTGTTTAGAACCATGTATGTTTAGTTTTTCTTTAGTCACTGTGCTAGTGAATGTCTTGGTCTCTATCATATGTTGACAGGTTTTGCATCTTTTATCGCCACAGGGTCCAGATTGACTAGGTTGGTTTTGACTAGCGATTGTTGTTAGCTTGGCCCTGACTAGGATGTCCTTTAGGTTTTTTGGTCTCCGGTAAGCTACTACAGGTTTGTTCGGAAGTATTAGGTTTAGTATGTCTGACGATTGCACGGTTGGCCAGTGGTTTGCGATGATTTTACCTACTTTGGGATTGTCTGGGTGATAGGTCAGAATAAATGGTATCCTATCAACCTTTTCTTTCTGTCCATATCTGAGTAGGTCATCACGGTTTGTTTGTTTGGCCCTTTGGATTGCCTCCGCAATCAGGTCTTTGTCGTAGCCTCGGTAAATTAAATGTTTAGCCAGCTCTTCAGACCTTTCTAGGAATCTTTCATCGTCGGAGCAAATTCTGCGTATCCTCAGTGCCTGGCTATATGGAATGTTCTTAATGCAGTGTTTTGGATGACAGCTGGTTGGGAGAAGATACTGGTGTTTGTCGGTTGGTTTCGAGTAGATGTCTGTGTGTAATTTGTTTTCCACCAGTCTGGTTGTTGTGTCCAGGAAAACATGGTTTGAGTTGGAAATTTCTGCCGTGAATTTTATTGAAGGATGGAAGTTGTTTGCCTTTGAAATGAAGTCATCCAGACTTTCTCTTCCATACTGCCACTTCATTTCTATATCATCGATAAAGCGTACCCACTGGTATGGTGTACGCTCAACCGATGCTAAGAGCTTTCCCTCAAGTTTTCCCATGAAAATGTTAGCATACGAAGGGGCCATTTTAGTACCCATTGCAGTTCCATTGATTTGTAGGTAGTTTTCTTCATTAAATTCAAAGTTGTTAAGTTTTAGGACAAGCTCCAGGAGTTGGATTAAAAAGTGTGTGGGTGGATTGTTTACAGTTCTTGTTTCCCATGCTTCGCTACATGCCTGTAACCCTTCGTTGTGCGGTATGTTGGTGTACAAAGATGTGACGTCTATATATATATATATATATATATATATATATATATATATATATAGGACATATTAAAAGCTATCACTGGGGGTCATTGATACTCACACTAAACAAAAGACAATCAAAATATCTCTCCAAAATACCCACCTCGTATATGAACAGTTAACTTAGAAATGCCATATTTATATGGCCCATAACATATTTAACAAATAAAAAGCTAAATAATCCGGGGAGACTTGTAAACAAAACTGCAGATAAATTTTGTCACTAAGATCAGGAGACAATCTATCAAACCTTGTTTCATCGAAAGATGCAGTGGTGGCCTAAAATCAATGGACATTTTTTATCAACCAAAAATAAACTGCAAGATCATTCTGATGGAATGTGATGCTTTGACACTATTCTCTTTCTTTTTCAGCCAAGGAATTTATCTGCCCAAGCTGACTGCCAGTATCTTAATCGACATCTAACATTATTTACATCATCAGGTTCATTCTGAATTTGTATGAGACTAAATAATATGAATAATTGAGAATACTTATCACTGTCTAAAAGTTAACTCCTGATTACACAATTCAGTAAGGTCCAACAAGTTTAATATTTATAATCAAAATTAATCTTCCTGGACATGATTAAATCAAAGGCAAATTAATACAACTAAATAGACAACAAAGACTTAAAGCAAGTGGTATGAACAAAGATTTAAAAAAGTTAGTGGTACATCTTTTATTTAATCTATTGTTAGTCACATAACTTTGAACAATCCTTGCAATCAGGGTCCTAATAGATACCTATTTCAACACGTTTGTATACCAACTGGGGGCAACTGACTAGTCATTGCTTGAAAAGGTGTCAATGTACTGTTAAAACCTTTTATGAAGTATATTTTAATTAGCTACTCCAACTAAAATAACAAGGAACCATAAAAATATTCTGTTACAGAGACCCAAGGTGGGTGGATAGGTGAAACACATACATCCAGGCAGCTGAATGCTTTGTCAGGGACCCGGGCCATCAAGTCAAAGGAAAACCATGACCATAATTATATTTAATGAAAATTTTCTAAACATACATACACACATACAATATATACATACATACATGAAATATATGTGTACATAGAAAATTATCCTGATTAAAACCAGGTCTCCTAGAGACAGTAAAGTTCTTCCATTTTGCCATTTAAGGAAGAAGTGATTTCTACTATAATTCTGACTTATCTTGAATCACAAGTAGTGTATAATGATTTCTAAATAAATTGGAATACCTTAAAATCTAGCAGAAACCTCAAATTAATTCAGTCATTGGTAAATTCTGAACAAGAAACCACAGCTCTGTCATCAGGCTAGCATTGCCCAAGTGGTGAAAAGCAGTTGGAAAAAGTAATCTGTGTTAGGCTTTGGATTTTTTTAGAGGAAGTTGCAGAAATATTTTTTAGCCTGACATTTTCAAGCAGATCAGAATTATTTGAATAAATCTGAAATGCCTTGATGCTAGTATGCTTTTAAATGATGAGTGTTTACATTTAGGAGCTGATGGAATGATTTTATCTTGTTGGCACTGGCAGCCATATCTGAAGGCAAATCTAACAAATTTAACTTTTTGTATGCCAGCTTGCTTATTCTTAAATTTGATCATATTCTATTGAATCGCTTTTGGGAAGTTCTTGAATGATATTTCTTCCATTTTTTCAGAAATGCTTGCCATATTTGCATTGGATTGGCATCATTTGAACAAACCTGAAAGCCTTGAATCTACAATTCTCCCTGTGAAATTTAGTACATGTATTCAGGCATCTTTTTCAATTAGCAATAATGGATGCATGATAGATGATGCAATACTGACACATGGTTATACCATACAATATTTGTCCCATGATAAACAGAGTACCTTCCTAATCAATATGTTAAATATAGGGGTCGGGTTTACAATGAATCAAAAGGTATCTTAATTAAATGTTTGCCAGTCTTTTATACCAGTGGGGGAATGAAATTATCATCAGGGTCTTACAGCCTGGTGAGATACTTAAGTCCTCTTGGTCTTATAGCCTGGTGAGATACTCAAGTCCTCTTGGTCTTATAGCATGGTGATATAATTAAGTCCTCTTGGTCTTATAGCCTGGTGAGATAATCAAGTCCTCTTGGTCTTATAGCCTGGTGAGATAATCAAGTCCTCTTGGTCTTATAGCCTGGTGAGATAATTAAGTTCTCTTGGTCTTAGAGCCTGGTGAGATATTTAAGTCCTCTTGGTCTTATAGCCTGGTAAGATACTCATTTTCTCTTGGTCTTATAGCCTGGTGAGATAATCATGTCCTCTTGGTCTTAGAGCCTGGTGAGATACTCAAGTATCACTCATTTGCTTCATTCTTTGGTTCAATTATTTTTAGCAACAATCATCACATTCTAGAAGAGACATTTAAATTTGAGTCATCACATTATTAGACAACCTTCACAATGATTTACATTCATATTGCATGTATTCACTTTCTCTTGATATATACATATCACATTATAATCTATTAATGCCTTTGCTATATATACCATGAAAGATGTTCCAATATTCCTATGCAAGACTTGATGCAGTATACATGTTTCCCAATTTTAATATAATGTGGTCTGATAAGCTCAGTATTAAAAGATGAAACTTTCCTTGATGGATAATTTTTTTATAATAGTAATTTTAAATATAATGAACTCAAAATTACAGCTTATTCGTTTGTATTGTGAAGAGTTACCTTCACTATCACTTCCATACAACAAAAATTTAATATAAATTTCATTGAGCAAAAACACTTTAAATTAGGCAAATAATACTCAAGCAGAATGTTCATAACTTCTGAAAAATATCTGAAATCTTTCAAATGAAGTACATATTTCAAGGTTGATTAAAATGGTATTATGTAAAAAGATCGCATGTTATTGGCATTTCTCAAAGTAATAAACTCAATGTCTATGGTTCAAACTGTACCTAGTTAAAAGAATACTTAATCCAGACTGAAGTACATTTTCATACTGGCAATATTAAACAGTAACCATCATTAGTGTCAGACATAACTAATGTCATGTTTAACCCAAAAAACTTTAAACATTCATGGGCTCTGCATAATAATAATAATAATAATAATAATAATAATAATAATAATAATAATAATAATAATAATAATAATAATAATAATAACAACACTTTGTATTGTTATGTAGTCAGGTTTATTTTACTGCTTTGTATTCAGGTTCTATTTTGTACTGTTATGCAGTCAGTCTTTTTTAGATACCCTATCTGCAGATTAATAATAAAACAAAATAATATATGTACAAACCTTGCTCTTAGAAAATAGCAAATACTGCAAAGGAATAGTTTTTAAGTACACTAGTTAATACCTTTATCCCCAGACCTAAATTAAAAAACTTAACCAAGAGATAGAGAAAAAGACAAGGGTAGCACTCCAGGCCTTGACCAAATTTGAGTTAATTGATAAAAAGTTTAGTAAATATCAGGATATACAAGTTAAGCAAAATTTAAATCCATCAATTCCATGTCTAGACTCTCAAAACCTGTGGGTTTTTTCTAGCTAACTTTTCTGATAACAAAAATATTTTGTCATGATTTAAAATAACAAACCTAGATCATACTCATATGTATTGATCCGACTTAGAGCCCATCAAACAGAACTAATGACATTAAAACAACAATTAACTTCAAGAAGTTTTCTTTATTTCAATGTATGCTAGCACTTACATCAAATATTACCCCTCTGACCTTGATCTTTCGATTCATGCATTAATCAAGGTTTTACCTTTTCTTAGATCAGGGCTAAAAATTAGTGGTAATCTGCTAGCCTGTAGCTAATAAATTTCTTGCCAGGCTAGTAATTTTCATAATATCAATCCTTTAAGTAAAGTTTCAGTTGTTACTAGTCACTGATATGTGGGAAGGACTAGTGAAGATTCAGCAGAACTAGTAAATTTATATGTCTACCATTCCTTCTGGCTATAACAAGATTTTAGTTAAATTCTAAACCAATAGGTGAATCTGATTCAGACTCCAGTACTTAACAAATGATGCAGAAAGATGCAGCCAGCTGTTTCAAAGATTCCTCCAGCAATGCCTGCAAAAGATGGTCAATGTGTTGGACAGATTTTCTTGCTTGGCATTTGTTATATGTGAAGCAACAGTTACAGCTAACTAAATTAAAGTCTAGTGACTGGTGATACAAGAAACAACACTGTCAAGTTTATCTATGGGTGAAAAGAAAAATGCCATTACCATCACTGCTTCATGTTCCTTTCAAAAAAGTCAAAAACTAATTTTCTTGAAATTAGAATCCACATTTATTATACAGTATTATACAGTAACATAAAAATATGATTCCGTGATTTATTGTCACATAGTTGATAAGAGTACTTGTAAAACACACATCCCTGCACTCCACTGCTTTGTCCCATACATACCCTTAATCTGTGCCCTATGGTCAAATCCATTGGTGGTGGCTAAATAGACACCATGGCTGATTTTAGCTAAATATATCAATTAGTCTTTTTATACTCAAGAAGTGTACACATAGTAATTGGATGGGGATCTCAACAGTTTCCAAGTCATGACCCACAGGTCCACACTGTATGTTCCTTGAGGCATGACCCTATACCCTGGAGCTGCATTGATATTCTAAAACCACTGTGTGTATATACAGACTACCCCAAACCATATCCATACACACACATGCAGATTGATATGATCATATAATCTCCATCTTTTCCTTAAGTGTGGGGATAAAAGTGTCATTATGCCATAACTAACCTATAATACAGACTCTTAACAGCATTACTGACTGAATCCAATGTTAATTTCATTGCTTAAGTCATGTTTTTTCCACTACACTGGGTTTCAAGTATGACTCACTCTTCCTGAGTGACTTCTTTTTAGGACTGGTGGGACTGTTAGAGCAGGCTGTCTCAAGGATCTCCTTTGACTCTCTTGACTCTCTTGACTCTCTAGAGGACTCCTTTGTCTCTCGGTTTGTCTCTTTAAATTCCCTTGTCTCCCTTGTATCTCTAGTAAACTCTTTTGATGCTCTTGATTCCCTTGTCTCCCTAACAGACTCCCTTATCTCTCTTGTAGACTCCCTAAGCTCCCTTGTAGATTCCCTTAACTCCTTTGAAAAGTCTTTTGAATCCCTGGCTCCCACTTTCTCCTTTGTCTCCCTTACAAGATTTTTCAGCTCAGTCTGTGATCAAGACAAAATGTATCAATATTAATTTCTTTTCTCAAAAATGTTCTCATTTCTGCAAAATATTCTTTTGTTACCAGTGCAAACCAATGACACAAAGAGTAACCTTTCTAAGTACATTCTGCTTCACTAAAACAGGAGGAACTAAAGGAATGGTGAGCCATTTGCTCAAATAAATATCCTCTCACCTCTCCAGCATCATACTTGTGGTCATGTGTGTGCGTATGACTTAGATTTTTAATGTACCTTTAACAATTTTAGTCATATTGCTACAATGTCTACTGTGTGGTACTTTATAGTGATTTCTAGTACTGGGGTATGATGAAGTAGACAAGGAGCATCATGTCCAACCCAGTTACATTATCCTGACACCAGGCCAGCCAGTCCAAACACTAAGTTCTTAATGCTGAGTGCCAACCAAGACAGCTGATATCACCATTTTATAAGTCTTTGGTATGATTCAACTGGGGTTTGAATCTGATACATCCTACATCTAATGTGGAAGTTCAAACAACTTAGGCCACCGAAGCAGTCACCTCACGAAGGAGAATAGCATAAAATCAAAAAAAGGGCATAATGGTTTTTGATGATGCTATATATTATATTTAATTTATATTGTGTGCTTGACCTTTGTCTGTGATTGAGGGTAGAGTTTTTGTCTAACTTACTACTGTTATGTAAAGCCTACCTGATTTTTGTCATGATTATAAGTGGTAAACATGAAGTTTACTAACACCCAAGTTCTAGTTTTGACCATTTTACAAATTAGTGAACTTTTCTGTGAGCAATGATCCACATCTATTCTAGAGAATTCTGTTGCATCATAGGTCAGGTAATAGCTTATAAATAAAGAGAAGTTTTGTAAACCAAGTTTTTATTCCTGTTTCATATCAGTCTTTGGAAATCTATGATCTGATTTCGCAGTTAATATATAATTCATGAAAAGAGTTGCAACACATAATATTTACTAAGTTTCATAGCTGTCCACTAAAAACAGCAAGAGTGATTGTTTTAACAAAATTTTATGCATCCAGCTATAAGTGAAAAAGAGCTTATCCTTTAGATAATGACAATAATCCTAGTCATGTTTAACAGCGATTTTCTTATATGGGCATCAGGTGATGACAATGATTATTTACCATCACAATTCAACAAGAGACCAGTAGGGCCTAATACCACTCACCTGGAAAACTAATGTGAGCTTGTCAATGCAAATTCACACAAACATAAAAACTGCAGCAAGGAAGAGCAATATGGAGCACATAGTTGCTACATTGTCTACAAATCTTGGTTTAATTTTTTTGTTATTTAGATTGTATATACAAAATCACTTTCTTGGCACAAACAGGATAAGCCATTGCTATAGCCAACATTCTTCCCTAGATTTTTTCTTGGGACTAGGCTTTTATTCATAACTTAGAAACCATTCTAACCCAATCCTCAAGTACACACACTTACTTGGAGTCATACAAGGAATTAACCCTCTGTGAAGGTATGGTGAGTCAGTGGTTAAGATGCTGGATTTGTGACCAGAAGGTTGAGGGTTTAATGTCTACAATTTTCATTTCTTGGCACTGATCTCATTCAGAATTTAACTCACCAGAAATCTTTATCATACAGGCTTTCATACCAAAATTGGATTAAAAATATTGCCTCAACACTGTTCACAAGCTCAGCCTGATCACCTCATTGATGATATACATAAACATCACTCAAAATGAAAATTATCTACTGTCTTGATGATTAAATCTTGCTTAACAACTCTCAAACATCTTATAGTGAATACAAGCTCAGCCAGTCCGATGCAAGATCACTTCAGTAAGACATATGTACATCACTCACAATCAAATGCATCCAGTGCCTTATGATATAAGCTTACAACCAAATCTGATCAAAACTGAAGCTTCTTGAGTCCTCAAAAGCAACTGTGTTTGAATGGATGGATGACACATAATGGATAATGACAAAAATCCATACCTCAATTCACTTGGCTTAAGGCCAGTGGAGCTAAAAACTGCAAGACTAGTTGCACTAATAAGATTAAATCAAACTTGGCATTAAGCTACAAAACAAAAAAGGCAATAACGCGGACAAAAATTGAGAACTGATTTGTCAATATGTACATGGTTAGGTGATGACCTAATATTGACAAATTTTCATTTTAAAAAATGCAGAAATTAGTTGCATTTATATGACTCAAATATCAACAAGACCACAAATGCAATAACTTGATAAAAAATATAAAAAAGTGATTTGTTAATATATTCATGTGGTAATTTATTCAAAATCAAGGAAAACAAATGAAGAAAAAAAAAGCGAGAAAGGAAGTTTTAATGAAACATTTAACTAAATTACCTAAATGAGTTTTGTGTGAAAGTTGGTTACTACATATTTTATATAGCTTTTAAATTTGTCTAAAATCTCTGATATTACAAATATTTATGGAGTCAGTGTTCAATTAAAAAAGATTCTGAATTGTTCAACCAACCCCACAGACAGTTTTTAGCTGTGAACAAGATACTTTGCAGTTAATCATTAAAAACTTGCCAATTCTCTTCTTTTTTACTGTCAGCCAGGAAGAACTAAATAGCCAGGTCCTGCAATAAATTCCTCTTTTTATCAAGTTATTGCATTTGTGGAATTTTTTTCCTTTTTTGGTTCTTTTTCTGATGGCAAAAAGTTTAGTTCTGCTCATGAATAATCAGGATACTCCCCCACACACACGCAAACAGCTTGAACATATTTTCTTAATAACTGTTTAGTAACCTGTATTACATTAAAAATAGCAAATTTCATTCACAAACCATCATCTTTGTACCTCTTATCAAAATTCACTGTACCAGCACTTTTTCTTTATCTTTCATTTATATGTCCTAAAAATAATTAAAAATGTTTAAAATGCTTTTGTAATAAGAGTTTAGATTGGTTAAATCCCCAATGCTGGCATTATGTGCAAAAGTTGTAGATGCTAAATCATTTTAATAATACTGAATCTTGAAAGATTCTGGCCCTAAACATTACTGGGTTCCATTAAAACCAGATAATATCAAAGTTTCATCACATTATGAACCATGTATTTTTCCTTCAAAATGAGAAATCCTGACATTTCACATGTGTACAAATAAATCCAATGTAGATCGGCAACATCTGTCGGTCAACCAATTTCAGTCGAAAGCTGGCACACAAGATCCAAAGACATCACTGTTATAAATATAAGAATCTAACACTAAAATCTAACATTATACTATGTCAGATTATCTTCAGCCCAAGTTCACCCTTCAATGTATATTCAAGTTTGCCCTTCAGTTTACATTAAAGCACCGAAGCTGATTACCCCTGTACACCTAAGACTTACTATTTTCTAATACGTGCTTTTTCTTTCCAGATCCACTTTAAAAAAGTGGGACTAACTCTCTTCATTCCCTCTTGAATCAATTTGTGCACTATGCAAATTTTGGTGTCATCAGATTAGTCACTAACAGAATTTGTCAAATGTATCACATCATTATTTATGTAGCAATACCAAAAAAAGGACACAAATTATGAGCAACTTCATTGACTGAATTATGGATGGTACCTCCTAATTTTTAACTGAATATCTGAATGTCAATTAAATATAACATCTTTATTATTTCAAAGAATGGTTTGTCAGAATGCTTTTTTAACAAATCATTTCCTTCCTTCCAAACTTTAAATAGACTGGAAAAATGGTGAAATTTATGAAAAATGGTGGCATTTGGGGCTTTAAAATCACATGCAGAAATTTCATAAAGTTCATAACACCAGAGAGGAATTATTTATATGCCAAGCAGTCATGATGTGCTCTTGGACATTTTTACAAACAATGGCTAAAATCGACTGCTGTAACTATTATTACTTTTATAGTTACTGTTATCTATAGAAGCAAACTTTATATTTTGCAAAATTAATAAAGCCATGAAGCTTGAAAATTGATTATGTGATATATAAACAGATGCCCTTAGTTTTGCAATGGCTATTCATGCATTTTATAATCAATTTTTCAAGCTTAATGGCTTCATGAATCCTGTCGAATATGAAGTTCAATTCTTACCTAAACTCAGATAAGTTATATACCCACCTCAGTGAATCTGTACATCAATTTACAGTTCTTAAGGTTGCGTTTCTTTTGGATATGAGTAAGACCCTGTTCCAAACAGAAGGCACTGTTCTCTGCATCATTTAAAACCTGGGTAAGAGAAAAAGGTCATTTTTAAAGAAAGATGCAAAACCAACTTTTGTAAAACTAACATTCAATTGCACACTTTTGCTTTTTCCTTTAAATGGTTATAACCAATCCTTGTAAAATATCTTCAGCTCCTATTTTGCTATTATGAACACACTGCTGTTTATTCATATATCCCTAACTGTCAAGATCATTTACTTTGTGAACCATGTGTTACACCTTGATGCATAACAGTCTATGAGTTCCAAATGATTTACCAGTGTCTGAGTCTAAAGTGTCCTGGTAAATCATTATCCCACGATGCTAAACACATTTCATGACATCATGAACGCAGTTTTAGTTAACGTAAAAACTTTTTGTTATTCCCAATAAAACTAAATTGTCAATTACATTTAATTATTTAAGGACAGTTTGGGAAAATAAAAAATCATTTTTTAAAATAATATCATCCAAAACTTTTATTTCCCGGATAAAATCCCTTTTGAACAAATTCAAAGACCTCCAAAAACTTGAAAGAATCACTACAATGCATGAAATGGCACCAATGAATTCAATATTTGTGAATCTGTGAGAGAGTGAGCTGACATAGCATGTATGGAAGTAGTACCTGATTGTTGACAAGATTTGGTCCTAATAACTCTATCCAAGGGGAGAACACTCTTTCTTGTCTTACTCCCATCTTTGCAAGCAGATAACTTCTGTCCCTACTGTTGTTAAAATAAGCTTAAAGATGTGAATGACTTTCTTGGTTGGAATTGGGGTCGATTTTCAAGGTAAAGTTGAACTCTTATTATCTAATGATTAGAAAACATACCTCAAAGAAACCAGACAACAGTGACCTTGACATGTGACCTACATACCAGCAGCAATATTTACATCCATGGTAATCAAGATTCCTGTGACTGATTTCATTTCATTAATGGCAATAAAAGCTAGGACTGCCAGACCCAAGAATATTAACCTTCTCCCAACCAACTAAGATTTAAGCAGATATTCCCCCATTACAATAAAACTTTAGCACCTTGACTGTCAGTCTTTTGGGATAGTCTTATCCCAAAATGCATCTGTGAGAAACGTCTTTTTAATCCTCCAAGGAGAACAAAGGATACTGTCATTAAAAAAAAAATTTAACCAAAAGATTATGCCAGATGTGCAGCCAGATGGATGAATGAAACAAGTAATGCATATACATTATCTCATCTCTTTCAACTTATATCATAAGTGAGAGAAAAATTAAAGCTTTCCTGTTCAGTTTACATAATGGGACAAAAAAAAAAGATTACCATGGAAAGGTAGCAAATTTTTCCTGAGACATCACAAATATGAATTTCTTCCAGAATATCTGTCTTATGTCCTGTTTTGGTTACTTTTGGCTGGATTCTCTCACTGGACTTCAGACCTGCTTCAATAAGTTGCTGTCTCTGCTCAAGTTCTTTCTTGCTGAAATATAGTTCAACCTGTTTTGAAAGGTTACTTAAGGGGCCATTAAATTCTGATCTTTATATGGAGGTGAAATAAAAATATAAACAACTGAAAACAAATATGAAGGGAATATTGCTCTACCAACTTAAAAGAATTTGCAAGAATTCACAACATACCATTTCTTTGCTTTAATTGAATGTTGAAATTATCTGTGTTATTCTGTAGCATTAACAAAAGATGAAACTTCCAAGCTGATACGACCTCAGTCTAGGACAGTTGCACCATGACAGCCATTCTACAGGTTAGATCAGGATCATTTTCATCAACCAGACATCATAAGAAGTCTTCTGGTGAGAACCTCATGTCAACATGGCTTTCTGTTCAGAAGTAATAGTAACAGTTTCAAGATGGCTGCCAATATGGCCATACGGACTGGTACTATTTTTGTTTAGCATCAATTATTCCTTGGGATGAAAATACAAAGTTTAATGACAATTTCCAAGTAGCTTAGGAGGTGTGGCAATTTATGGTCACTGAAAATATGTCTGCAGTACTAGTGGATGGATCAAGAACGGGGCTTTATCAATGTAACATTTATGAAATCTGATGTGTTATTGATGCAAAGATTGTTTTTATACTTCTGCTTTTTTGAGGATGCTCTGATATCACATGTACACTGTGTCAAAGTATACAATCATGTTACATTAATTCTTTAGTCTAAAAAAAGCAGGGAATATGACCAGAAGACAAAAAACACTTGCTCTTTATCCTTTATTCAACAAGAAAGGAATAACATGACAGTCACTGGGCCAAGGAGTTTGATAAAATCTTCATTCATTTCAAATCCTTGTACATGTCTGCATTTAATCCAACATCCCAATGTTTTCAATTCTGCTGTGAAAAAATAAATGCATTCAGATATTGCATTGATCGATTCAATTTCACTTGTTTGGAGTGAGACAGAATTACATTATTACCAAAGTTAGAATGTCTGCTTTTCTGATATTAAAGGGAGATAACTATAGCTTTCATATCTTTTATTAATACATATTAGTATAGCTTTCATATCTTTTATTAATACATATAGGAATACTTTAATGAAACAGCAAATGCGTAAGAAGCAACAGACATTACTGAGTCATCCTATTTTTACCATAATTGCAATAAGTGTAAAAACATACATGCAGAAAATTTTTAAGTAGTTAATTCTTATTTCATTTCAATGAAATACAGACAGTACAGAGACAACCCCTGGTGATGATGTGAACTATCATGCAAAAGTGACAGCTTTAAAAAATTTTTTTTTAAAAAATCCATTCATGAAATGCATTTTGTGTTGCATGATGTCTTTGTTTAATAATCATTGTTCTGCATTTGTGGCCTTCTGTTTTCTTTAAAATAGATACAAGTTTTAGCTTGTGTTTTTAACCCATGTCATCATTATAAGTTTTATTTGCATTCATTTTAACTTCTGTTTTCAATCTGTAAACATTTCATGACATAAATTACCTATTACAGGGTCTGTACAAGAGGGGCCACTCTTCTTTTCCATCGTAATGGTTTTGTATTTTCCAGTGTTTACCGCTTGAAGTGCAGTTCTAAATCAGAATAACTACTTGTAATTGCCTGTTGAAGGCAGATAATTTATTTCTCAGAAATATGAGATATCATGCTGACAGATTTGCTAATGGGGAATTATTTCTTGAATTTATTCCTAACTGGCTCTCATTTGTGATGCTCATCTTTGCCTCACCCACTTAACACTTAAGTTCACTTACACAACTTGCTCCAAGTAAGGCAGAATCAATGGCAGACAACTCTTGCTGCTTGCTGGATCTCTGGCAAGGAAAACCAACATGGCATCCATAGAAAACTGTTCTGGATCCTGACTTGCACACAAGTCCTGAATCAAAGAAAATTGTGATATGTATATGTAAAACACATGTACATCAGCATGAGACTTGGGACTTGGAGATATGTATCCAAGATGGTAAAACACCTATACAACAGCATGAGACTTGGGACTCAGAGAAATGTATCCAAGATGGTAAAACACATATACATCAGCATGAGACCTTGGACTCAGAGAAATGTATCCAAGATGGTAAAACACATATACATCAGCATGAGACCTTGGACTCAGAGAAATGTATCCAAGATGGCAAAACACCTATACAACAGCATGAGACCTTGGACTCAGAGAAATGTATCCAAGATGGTAAAACACATATACATCAGCATGAGACCTTGGACTCGGAGAAATGTATCCAAGATGGTAAAACACCTCTACAACAGCATGAGACCTTGGACTCAGAGAAATGTATCCAAGATGGTAAAACACATATACATCAGCATGAGACCTTGGACTCGGAGAAATGTATCCAAGATGGTAAAACACCTATACAACAGCATGAGACCTTGGACTCAGAGAAATGTATCCTAGTTAGTAAACACCTATACTACATTACAAGACTAGGAACCACAAGTCAAAATGGTAAAATACCAATACAACAGCATTAAACTTGTAAATCTGATATACATGTCCTAGATACTGCAAACTATCCCCTACACTGTTCAAGATAGTGACTTCAAATCTTGGGATATGATTGAAGGTGGTCTATTGATGTGCATGATATATTTATAAAATATTCCTAGCAAGGACCTCATGCCACAGACATGTAGAATGATGTCTGACCCAGTCACATTATCCTGACACCAGGCCAACAAGTTCTACCAATAACCACTTAATACTGAGTGCCTAGCGAGGCAGCTGTCAGCTGTAAATCTTTGGTATGACTCCTACAGGGATTGAACCCATGACCTCCCGCATCTGAGGCAGATGTTCTAACCACTAGGCCACTGGAGCAGTAGTAATGTCAGGTATTGGTTAAATAGTATTTGCTTTTCTATTTTTTTCTTCATATAATCCAAAAAATGCGTGAAAATAATTTGACCTGAATTCTACAACAAAGCATTGTCCCATTTGCTGGAACCTACATGCAGGGTTTGACAATAATGCAGGTCCACTGGTCTACGAACACCTGATTTTCGGAGAGACCACCACTTTCCTAAAGCTGGGTGGTGTGTGGGGCCTGCAATTTTAAATTGTGGATATTTAAAATGTATCTATCCCATGTTATAAAAATGTAAAAATCTTTTTTTTAAATATACAAATGTCAAATAAAAGCACTAACTCTGAAAAACTATATTTCATTTTTTGATCCGTGTTCTTCAGTGGTTAAAAAATAAAAATTACTTCCATACATATAAAGTATATTTATGCAACATTACTTCCCTACAGATAATGTACCTTTAATGAACATTATTTCCCTTTCGATAATGTACATTTGAGGAACATTATATCCCTATAATTTACATTTAAGCTACATTACTGAATCATAGATATTGTACATTTAAGCAAAATTATTTTCCTGTAGATAATGCACATTTAAGGAACATTACTTCCCTGTAGATAATGTCCATCGAAGTAACATCACTACCTACAGACAATATACATTTAAGGAACATTGCTTACCTGTAGATAATACACATTAAAGCAACATTTCTTTCAATAGATAATGTATGTTAAAGGAAAACTGCTTCCCTACAGATAATGTACATTTGATGAACATTGCTTCCCTGTAGATAATGTACATTTAAGGAACATTGCTTCCCTGTAGATAATGTACATTTAAGGAACATTGCTTCCCTGTAGATAATGTACATTTGAGGAACATTGTTTTCCTGTAGATATTGTACATTTGAGGAACATTGTTTTCCTGTAGATAATGTGTATTTAAGGAACATTACTCACCTATAGATAATGAACATTTAAGAAACATTGCTTACCTGTAGATAATGTACATTCATTGCTTCCCTGTAGATAATGTACATTTAAGGAACATTTCTGCCCTGTAGATAATGTACATTTAAGGAACATTTCTGCCCTGTAGATAATGTACATTTAAGGAACATTGCTTCCCTGTAGATAATGTACATTCATTGCTTCCCTGTAGATAATGTACATTTAAGGAACATTTCTGCCCTGTAGATAATGTACATTTAAGGAACATTTCTGCCCTGTAGATAATGTACATTTAAGGAACATTGCTTCCCTGTAGATAATGTACATTTAAGGAACATTGCTTCCCTGTAGAAATGTACATTTAAGGAACATTGCTTCCCTGTAGATAATGTACATTTAAGGAACATTGCTTCCTTGTAGAAATGTACATTTAAGGAACATTGCTTCCTTGTAGAAATGTACATTTAAGGAACATTGTTTCCTTGTAGATAATGCACATTTAAGCAACACTGCTTCCTGATAATGTCCATTTAAGGAACATTGCTTCCCTAGAGTTAATGTACATTTAAGGAAAATTACTCTCGTACAGATAATGTACATTAAAGGAACTTTACATCCATATAATTTACTTTAAAGCAATGTTACTTCCCTGTAGATAATGCACATTTAAGTTAAGTTACCTTGCGAATAACCACCTTCACATATAAAGCTGCTAAAGTTCTAAGCACACAAACAAAACATTTTAGGCCAGAAAAACCTGTGTACAACTGTTATCCTAAGCAATCGTCTGTCAGTGAAAACATTATTATATTGTTATCTTGCTAATGGTAAATAACCCCTCTGAAAGGATAGCAATTTTTCCAGTGTCCACAAACAAACAATCCACATAAAGAAATTATAAGTAAATACTACAAAGAAATCTGTCGTCAACAGTTTTTTTTAATAATAACAGCCCATATCTTACCAGTGCAGCTTGAAAGCCATGTGGAATCCAGTCCTGTGTGGCAAAGTTAATGGATTCCGATAGTGCAAGGCCACAGCTGAAATTTGCAGTATAGGCCTTGGAGAACACCACCACAAACTCTCCAGCATGTTGTACACAGCGACTCAGTGACACATTCTTGTCCAAAAGTAACTTTGGAGGCACCTGTCATCAATAGTATATGTGGTTTTCATATTTGTGTATCAATCAACATTTATCTGAATCATGTTCAACCCTGTGATGGTATAACAAAATTAAGAAGTAGAGAACACTGAAAGATTATTACAATAAATAGTTCAATGATCATATTCTTATTTCATGGTCAATCCTTTAATCTTTCTTTCACACCGACAATAATTATATTCACTGAAATCACTCACATCTGATTTTATATAAAAATATGTGCACACTTTAAAATGTAAAAAGGATTTGTAACTTCCTACAATTTGTAACTTTATGAATTTATTGTTTTTAATCAGGCATTATAATATTAGAAATCAAAACAACCATGCTGACATTAGACAATACAGAAATCACAACAACCATGCAGACATTAGACAATACAGAAATCACAACAACCATGCAGACATTAGACAATACACAAATCAAAACAACCATGCAGACATTAGACAATACAGAAATCAAAACAACCATGCAGACATTAGACAATACACAAATCACAACAACCATGCAGACATTAGACAATACAGAAATCACAACAACCATGCAGACATTAGACAATACAGAAATCACAACAACCATGCAGACATTAGACAATACAGAAATCAAAACAACCATGCAGACATTAGACAATACAGAAATCACAACAACCATGCAGACATTAGACAATACAGAAATCAAAACAACCATGCAGACATTAGATAATACAGAAATCAAAACAACCATGCAGACATTAGACAATACAGAAATCAAAACAACCATGCAGACATTAGACAATACACAAATGAAAACAACCATGCAGACATTAGACAATACAGAAATCAAAACAACCATGCAGACATTAGACAATACAGAAATCAAAACAACCATGCAGACATTAGACAATACAGAAATCAAAACAACTATGCAGACATTAGACAATACAGAAATCAAAACAACCATGCAGACATTAGACAATACAGAAATCAAAACACCCATGCAGACATTAGACAATACACAAATCAAAACAACCATGCAGACATTAGACAATACAGAAATCAAAACAACCATGCAGACATTAGACAATACAGAAATCAAAACAACCATGCAGACATTAGACAATACAGAAATCAAAACAACCATGCTGACATTAGACAATACAGAAATCAAAACATGCAGACATTAGACAATACAGAAATCAAAACAACCATGCTGACATTAGACAATACAGAAATCAAAACATGCAGACATTAGACAATACAGAAATCAAAACAACCATGCAGACATTAGACAATACAGAAATCAAAACAACCATGCTGACATTAGAAAATACAGAAATCAAAACAACCATGCAGACATTAGACAATACAGAAATCAAAACAACCATGCAGACATTAGACAATACAGAAATCAAAACAACCATGCAGACATTAGACAATACAGAAATCAAAACAACCATGCAGACATTAGACAATACAGAAATCAAAACAACCATGCTGACATTAGACAATACAGAAATCAAAACATGCAGACATTAGACAATACAGAAATCAAAACAACCTTGCTGACATTAGACAATACAGAAATCAAAACAACAATGCTGACATTAGACAATACACAAATCAAAACAACCATGCTGACATTAGCCAATACAGAAATCAAAACACCAATGCAGACATCAGACAATACAGAAATCAAAACAACCATGCAGACATTTGACAATACAGAAATCACAACACCCATGCAGACATTAGACAATACAGAAATCAAAACACCCATGCAGACATTAGACAATACACAAATCAAAACAACCATGCAGACATTAGACAATACACAATTCAAAACAACCATGCAGATATTACACAATACAGAAATCAAAACAACCATGCAGACATTAGACAATAAACAAATCAAAACAACCATGCAGACATTAGACAATACACAAATCAAAAAATCCATGCTGACATTAGACAATACAGAAATCAAAACAACCATGCAGATATTAGACAATACAGAAATCAAAACAACCATGCTGACATTAGAAAATAAAGAACATTTAAAGTTGGAAGGCCATATAAAAAAATAAAATGAGTATAAAACTCACATGTTGTAAGTCTAATGACCTAATTGCAAAACTTAACTAAGGTGTGTCATAATGAACAGAAAGACCAGCTATATGACCTTACCAGTATATTGTATAACACAAAAAGATGTAAGGACATAGGATACCCCTACCAATTTCTTGGTGAAATTTTAAAAGATTCATAATCTGCTAAAAGTTACCTTACAGATAAAACAAGATTATATGCAAGAGATTTTAATGATAAGTGATATTGTAACGGTGCTATTATCCCCGATTCATGCTGAGTGATCAAAGATCAATGCCATGAAGATCAATGCCATGTTACAAACTAAAAATTAGGTTTTGGCTCGAATCTAAACTGGCCAATTATGCCCTGTTAGAAGGATTTTGGTGTTGACTATCAATGAACCAAATCGTGCATTGTCTTAAGGGTTTTTGAGTGACTCTAAGTGGGCCAATCATGCATTGTGTAGAAGCTTTTAGTGCGACTCAAAATGAGTAAATCATGCATTGTGGGGACAGGTTTTGTGGGACCTTAAATGGACCAAATCATGCAGTGTGGGAAGGCATTTTGTGAGACTTTATAAGGATCAAATCATGCATTGTGGAGAGGGTTTGTGGGACTTTAAATGAACCAAATCATACATTGTGGGGAGGGTTTTGTGGGACCTTAAATGGACCAAATCATGCAATGTGGGGACAGGTTTTGTGGGACCTTAAATGGACCAAATCATGCATTGTGGGGAGGGTTTTGTGGGACCTTAAATGGACCAAATCATGCATTGTGGGGATAGGTTTTGTGGGACTTTAAATGGACTAAATCATGCATTGTGGGGAGGGTTTTGTGGGACTTTAAATGGACCAAATCATGCATTGTGGGAAGGGTTCTGTGGGTCTTTAAATGGACCAAATCATGCATTGTGGTGAGGGCTTTGTGGGACTTTAAATGGACCAAATCATGCATTGTGGGGAGGGCTTTGTGGGACTTTAAATGGACCAAATCATGCATTGTGTGGAGGGTTTTGTGGGACTTTAAATGGACCAAATCATGCATTGTGGGGAGGGTTTTGTGGGACTTTAAGTGGACCAAATCATGCATTGTGGGGAGGGTTTTGTTACTCTACACTGAACAATCATGCATTGTTTGGTTGATTTTGGTGTGACTCTAAATAGGCCAATCATACCTTGTGGGGAGGGTATTGGTGTGACTAAATGAACCAAATCATGCATTGTGTGGTGGGTTTTGGTGCGACTAAATGGACCAATCATCCATGATGGGAATGGTTTTGTTATAAATATAAATGGACCAATTATGCATTGCAAGGTGGGTTATTTGGTGTGACTCTAAATTGGCCAATCATGTATTGTAGGGAGGGTTTTGGTGTGACTAAATTGGCCAATCATGCAATGTAGGGAGGGTTTTGGTGTGACTAAATTGGCCAATCATGCAATGTAGGGAGGGTTTTGGTGTGACTAAATTGGCCAATCATGCAATGTAGGGAGGGTTTTGGTGTGACTAAATTGGCCAATCATGCATTGTAGGGAGGGTTTTGGTGTGATATCATAGGAAGGTTTTTGGTGAGAATCTAGATGTACCAATAATATTAGGATGATTTTCGCTGTAGCAATTTGGTTTTTCCAGTCTCTGAAAGTTTTAAAATATACATGCTGATGACGAAGAAGCTTAATTTCTATCATGGGTGGTTTCAAACATGAGACATTTGCATCTTGGGTGTCTTGAATGCAAGCCCTCCATAAAATCTGGACATGGTAAAAGATACAACTTAAGATATTTTGTGGATCCATTTTTTTTCTTACAGTAACTAACATTTTGCCCTTTTGACCTATTAATACCAAAAAAATGGATGCCTTTTCTTCTCCAAAGCAAGCCTTCCATAAAGTATGGTAATCAGACATAGAATTTTAATTATTCCGTGGAAATTGTTGGAGTCTTCTGACTTTGACAAATGACCAAACTCCCAAATCAATATGCATATTCCTTTTCCAAAATGCAAACCATCCCGAAAATTAATCAAGGCATGTGGTACAGAACATAAGTAGTTTTTTAAATAATGTTTTTCTTTCTTTCAGTTCTTATTATTCACCTTTGACCTTTTGACCTCTAAATGAATGTGTTTTCCCTGTCTCTAATGCAAGCCATTCACAAATTTAACAAACTCAAGACATCATGCTAAAACCATTTATCTTTCAGGAGTCATTGTGACCTGGACTGTTCAATTTATTAAAAGCTATATTTCTCATATAAAAAGCAAGCCATTTAAAAAGTTTGGTCAAGGTATCTTGTGTAGAAAGTTTACCTTCTATCAGTCCAATATTTTGACCTCTGACACTAAAGAATAACATTTCTTCTTCCTTGCACCACAAGCAAGATACTTACAAATGCTGGCAATGGGAAATTGTGCAGAACCTGAGCTATTTTGCAGAAATGAAAAAGAAACAGATGGATTTATAAATGGATATATATCATAACATGATACACTGCTACGAGGTAGGCATATAGAAACTATTCAGTGTTACCATAACCTCAGCTGCTAATTGTTAACATGCTGTTGTTGTTGTTGTTGATTTGAGTTTAACGCCATTTTTCAGCACAAGATAGGCTATACATGGCGGCCAGTATTAATAATGGAGGAAGAACCCTGGAAAACACAGGGAAGAACCACCGACCCACGAGAAACTACTGGCAGGCTTTCTCACTTACCCACGTTAGCCGAGTCTGGACTCGAACTCACGCAGACAGAGGTGAGGTTAACATGCAATGACCAGACAACTCGCCCCATGCTACGGAGATGTGGAAAAAAACCTCCAACTATCATAATGAAATACTGATTATCAAGATCCACTGGGAGACAATTCTTTTGTCCTGAAAATTGGTTGTGGAGAAAGCAGATTCTAAGTTAAGATTGTCGAGGTAGTGGATTTTTAATTAAAGCTGTGGTGATTGTGGATTTTTAATTAACTGGGACATAAAAAGAATGGGTAGTGGATATCATGGTAGTCTGTATGACTGATCAATCAACATAATCATTATTTTCCTGAAGTAGTCTCATGCAGACTTTAACTTTGTACTATTCTTACCATGACTGAGTCCATGGGCAGCCATTTTCCCCCATTCCTTAACAACGAACCAACCTCTTCCCTCAATGCTGACTTGAATTGGTCTTCCTCTTTTTCTGGCACGGCATACCTGTTGAATAATCAGTAATAAATAGTATGTCATTATATTTTCTATATGTATGCCTGCTGAATAAACAGAGTATGTAACATTATGTCATCCGATTTTCTACATGTTTACTTCAAAGACAAACTAGTTTTCAACATTTATAAAATGATGGGAAAATGAACATGTTGATATGGCAATAGGATGGTCAGTAATAAATAGTATGTCATTATATTTTCTATATGTATGCCTGCTGAATAAACAGAGTATGTAACATTATGTCATCCTATTTTCTATATGTTTACTTCAAAGACAAACTAGTTTTTAACATTTATAAAATGATGGGAAAATGAACATGTTGATATGGCAATAGGACGGTCACACACCTCCCAAAAACTGGTCCATGTCATTCTCACTACCATGACTAATATGTCCTGGACACCACATGCAATTACGCTAAACTGATACATATAATTCTCCTTACTGCAAAAAATGCAATAATCTTTTCTAATTACCAATGACAGTTACAAACAAGAGTCACTCAAAGGATGTCAGATTATTTTAATTTAGGAACAAGAAGACAATATCAGACATCTTCTGGGAAAAACCCCATGCTGTAATTCTATTTTTAAGAGGAAATGTAACACAATTTTCAAGATGTGGATATCAGTTGTTTCCCATTTCCATTGAGTCTCAACTTCACATCATAAGAAGTCTTTCACTGAAAACACCATGCTGGTATGGCAAGCTTGATAGCATAAGTCACTGAGGAAAATCCAATGTTGATATGACCAACCATTTGGAAGGAGTAGCAATTATAAGACTTTAGTGAGAGCTGCTGTGGCATCTATAGTGGGTTTTTATGGGATAACTATATATAAAACCTTATCTTTTGCTGGGGGCCCGAGTGGCCGAGT
Organism: Potamilus streckersoni; assembly: GCA_016746295.1. Lineage (NCBI taxonomy): Eukaryota > Metazoa > Mollusca > Bivalvia > Unionida > Unionidae > Potamilus > Potamilus streckersoni. The sequence continues at coordinate 4,446,578 of JAEAOA010002358.1, read as the reverse complement.
GTTCTAAATCGATGTCCGTTACGGATCACTGCCATCTCACCTCTGTCTAGGAATGTGGATATGTGTGAAAACTTGCCAGTAGCTTCTCATGGGTTGGTGATTTCCTAGTTTCTTCCTCCACCATTAATACTGGCTGCAATGAATAGCCTATTGTGCTAAAAAATGGTGTTAAGCTCAACAACAACAACAACAACAACAACAATTATCTTTTGCTACAAATCACATGGAAATATTACTTTTCATTCATGAGAAGTAGCAATAACAAGATTTTCAAGATGGAAATTACATAATGCAAAAGCAAAATTGTAACCAATTTTAAAATAAGGGCTGTTCTCTATATTGGCAATGGCTTCAGTCTACACTGCTAAAGGTTATACTCTACAGTGGTAATGGTTATACTCTACAGTGGTAATGGCTATACTCTACAGTGGTAATGGCTATACTCTACAGTGGTAATGGCTATACTCTACAGTGGTAATGGCTATACTCTACAGTGGTAATGGTTATACTCTACAGTGGTAATGGCTATACTCTACAGTGGTAATGGCTGTACTCTACAGTGATAATGGCTATACTCTACAGTGATAATGGTAATACTCTACAGTGGTAATGGCTATACTAAACACTGGTCATGGTTATACTCTACAGTGGTAATGGCTATACTCTACAGTGGTAATGGCTGTACTCTACAGTGATAATGGCTATACTGTACAGTGATAATGGTAATACTCTACAGTGGTAATGGCTATACTAAACACTGGTCATGGTTATACTCTACAGTGGTAATGGCTATACTCTACAGTGGTAATGGCTGTACTCTACAGTGATAATGGCTATACTGTACAGTGATAATGGTAATACTCTACAGTGGTAATGGCTATACTAAACACTGGTCATGGTTATAAGTGGTAATGGCTATACTCTACAGTGGTAATAGCTATACTCTACAGTGGTAATGGCTATACTCTACAGTGGTAATGGCTATACTAAACACTGGTCATGGTTATACTCTACAGTGGTAATGGCTATACTCTACAGTGGTAATTGCTTTACACTGCTAAAGCCTATCTCTTCAATGATAACAGCTGTACTCAACATTGGCAATGGCTGTACTCAACACATGTAATGGCTTTACTCTATACTGGTAACAGCTATACTCTAAACTGATAATGGTCTACACTCTACACTAGTAATGGCTATACTCTGTGCTGGTAATGGCTGTACTCAACACTGGTAATGGCTAGACTCTACACCAGTAATGACTATATTCTACACTGGTAATGGCTACAGTCTACATTGGTAATGGCTTTACTCTACTTTGGTAATAGCTACATTCAACTCTGCTAATGGCCATACTCTACACTCACACTGACTTCACATGGTAAGGGCTATCCTATACACTGGTAATGGTTTTAGATTACAATGGTATTGGCTTTACTCTACAGGTAATGGCTATCCTATACACTGGTAATGGTTTTACTTTACACTGGTAATGGCTTTACTCTACAGGTAATGACTATCCTATACACTGGTAATGGTTTTACTTTACACTGGTAATGGCTTTACTCTACTGGTAATGGCTATCCTATACACTGGTAATGGCTTTACTCTACAGGTAATGGCTATCCTATACACTGGTAATGGTTTTACTTTACACTGGTAATGGCTTTACTCTACAGGTAATGGATATCCTATAAACTGGTAATGGTTTTACTTTACACTGGTAATGGCTTTACTCTACAGGTAATGGCTATCCTATACACTGGTAATGGCTTTACTCTACAGGTAATGGCTATCCTATACACTGGTAATGGTTTTACTTTACACTGGTAATGGCTTTACTCTACAGGTAATGGATATCCTATACACTGGTAATGGTTTTACTTTACACTGGTAATGGCTTTACTCTACAGGTAATGGATATCCTATACACTGGTAATGGTTTTACTTTACACTGGTAATGGCTTTACTCTACAGGTAATGGATATCCTATACACTGGTAATGGTTTTACTTTACACTGGTAATGACTTTACTCTACAGGTAATGGCTATCCTATACACTGGTAATAGCTTTACTCTAAAGGTAATGGCTATCCTATACAATGGTAATGGCTATCCTATACACTGGTAATGGCTTTACTCTACAGGTAATGTCTATCCTATACACTGGTAATTTTCTTTACTCTACAGGTAATGGCTTTACTCTACAGGTAATGGCTATCCTATATACTGGTAATGGCTTTACTCTACAGGTAATGGCTTTACTCTACAGGTAATGGCTTTACTCTACAGGTAATGGCTATCCTAGACACTGGTAATGGCTTTATTCTACAGGTAATGGCTATCCTATACACTGGTAATGGTTTTACTTTACAGGTAATGGATATCCTATAAACTGGTAAAATCATTTTTAAAAAGTTCTACTTAAGTATCATTTACACAACTTTAGCACTTAGATAAAAATAAATATATACAAGAGAATTTGCTTTAAATCCTGGGAATCATTTTTTTATATGTCATAATAAATTTACTTACCAAATAAGATCTGACCCCTGATGGTGATACTGTATGTAGGGAAGGTAATGATTATCTGCTGACCAACAGTCTGTACTGTACAACATTTTTACATGTAATGTTGGTACTGTAACATCTGAAACAGAGAACAGGATGTGTATAAAGCAATACCCAGATTTAAGCATGTATTGCTTTCCTGAGAATCCTTGTGCATGTCAAACTCACATGATTTGAAACTATCCATCAATGCCAAATTTTTATCACTAAAACAATAAAAAATGGCAGTTCCTGCTTGAGAACCCATGCTGTCAGGAAGATAACTTCTGGGTGCAAAAAATTTTGAAAATGATGTAAAAAGAAATGGAAATAAAATTATTCACATTTGAATTCATATAAATCTGAATGTTGAATGTGAATGAAATCCAACAATCTTTGGTAAAGTTAAATTGTAGAAACAAAGGCTATAAAAATGGGCAATTAGTGGATCACAACTCCTCTAACTGATGATACAGATGCATTGGAATTAACTCTTTTAAGAGTAAATACATAAAGATTGTCTGAATTCATTGTAAGCACAGTTCACATCTACAATCTCAAGATACTAGCTTCAAACATCATATGCATGCTAAAAATTATATCATTTCTCTATCCCTCTGTTTATGTGACTAAAACTGCTTACTAACCAACAAATAATTTTAAATACATGTGTTGCTTGGTATATAGAATCTATGTTTAACTTTAACAATGTATGTTTATGTATCCAGTATGGTATATAGCAGGTACTAGTCCTGTATGTTAATGTATCTAGTATGATATATAGCAGGTACTAGTCCTGTATGATAATGTATCTAGCATGGTGTACGAAAGGTAATATGCTGCATGTTTCATAACAGGCAAGTGGAACTACTGTACTCGCTGACAAAAGCATCAAATATTGGAATAAAAAGTAACAATTACACTTGGCATGGTCAAAGATGAGAGTCCTAATACTGCCTGGCCTCAGGTCATGTACATGTACTTAATGATCAAGGGGGCTAACTCTGCAATATACTAGGTCATTGTAAAAGTTCTGAATATTTTTATATGACATCTTTGCTTTCTATGAACTTGTCAACAAAATGTAACACAAAATAATGTTCAATAAAATGATCTGTATGTGCAGCATGCTGGACACCTGCTGATATATGCATATGATATAGCATAGGTATTTGACTATACAATTCTGCTACTGAGCAATGAACATTCTGTAAATTCCATGTGCTCTCCTAATGATATTAAGGTCAGCTTGGACCAAATGTATCCAACAGTGAATACAAATGGCTTGGACAATATGTACCAAACAGTAAGTACTATTGGCTTGGACAATTTGTAACAACCAGTAAATACAAATGGCTTCGACCATATGTACCAAATAGTAAATATAATGGCTTGGACCAAATATACTCAACAGTAAATACAAATAGCTTCAACCAAATGTATCCAACAGTAAATACAATTGGCTTGGGCCATATGTACCAAACAGTATGTACATATGGCTTGGAGCATATGTTCCAAACAGTACACACAATTAGCTTGGACCATAAGTACCAAACAGTAAATGAAAATGGCTTGGATAAAATGTACTAAAAAGTGAATATAAAATGGCATTTATTAATTGGATAATCAGACTGAGAAGTATGCAGAGGGATGTGGTAATGTTAATTAATTAAGAACTTTGTTCTAGAGCACAGTAATATTCAGAACCTTTTGTGTGTGTGATTTGGAAATTTAATGTGCTTTAAAAAAATTTCATACATATTACTACAATGTCTGCAGTGTGGCAATTTATGGTGTGTGTGTGTGTGTGTGTGTGTGTGTGTGTGTGTGTGTGTGTGTGTTTGTGTGGGAGAGAAAGAGAGAGATTTGGATTTTTAAATTCGCTTTAAAAAGTTTCCAGTCACATCTGAGGTAGATGATCTAACCATTTTGGCCACCAAAGTGGTAGTTTATAGTGATGACTCACACTGGTGCATTATGTCGCAGACATGAAGCTTCATGTCCCACCAGTCACATTATCCTGACACCAAGTCCACCAGTCCTAACACTAACCTCTTAATGCTAAGTGCCAAACAAGGCAGCTGCTAGTAAGTCTTTTTAAGTCTTTGACAGGCATGAAACTGCAATATCCAACATCTGAGGTCTGGAACTTTTTAAACACCTTTCAAAACACACTGAAGGAATATATCTATTCATGTATTTCTTTCGACATAAGTTTAAACAGCTCAACAGTGGCATTTACATGAAAGGTACTTGAAACAAAAAGCAAAAGGGCATGGAATATCTCTCTATTATTCATAAACCAAATGACATGGAAAAAGCAAGAAAAGTATATGCTGTCATTTGGACTGTTGGGTTTAGATCATACAGGGTTATCAGGACAATTTTTGGGATCATGAGAATTAAAAACAATGATGTGTAAATGGGAGACAAATATCTATTATGGTTATCTTTTTTGTACCTATGTAATGCAATACAAACATACAAGCAAATTCAAACAATTTACGTTATGCTAGTCTGTGAATTAATGAGCCTACAAAAGAAATAATTTTGATAATTCACTAGAGTATGTTACCAAAATTAATTTCAACTCAAGTCATAGACACAGTCAACATTATGACCTAGAAATTTTATATGCCAGGTTGTCAAGTACTTTTTTTAAATTTGGGTCTAATGTTAAGCATGGTATCCTGTCATGCAGGAGTACCAGGTTCAAATCTTATGAGGTACTTAATTTTTCTTCACTTTCTTTTTAAATATCATTTTGTTCCTTGAAATAGGAAGGAGAATTATGCTACTACTGATATTTCTGTATGAATATATGCAAAACACAGCAGAATATAAACAGTAAACAGATGACATTATGATGCAAGATACTGTAAAAAATCTGCTACTTCAAAGCTGTTTTACAATTTGGCCTGCCAATACATCTATTAAAAGCATAAAATAAAAAACCCGTTATTTGTTTTGAGTGAATAATGAATAGATTTTATCTTGTAGGTTATAAAAACCCCACTCACATTTTCACTTTGGTACTCATGAAAAGAATGAGTTTTTTAATCTGTGAAAAAAATCCATTATTCATTCAACACAAGTTAATATCCTCTATGTACTCTCCCAGAGTATGATGTTTTACTGCAAATTTATTGGATCCATATGTGTAGGCCATGAAGATGTTTGGCAGAACTGATTTTGTTATACACAATCACTTCCCAAAAATTGGAATTAATTTTTTAAATGGTACTTTTTGTATTAAGAACAAAATAAATTCAAGACTGAAATATTCTTATTCAACCAGGTATGTAAAAAAGCCCCAAATAATAATTGATTTCCAGAGAGTCTTTATAATGTAATTGTATGCATGGAGACGCTGCAACATTTTGGAAACTGATAAAGCAGTTTTGTAAACTGTCTCCTCTTCTTGGGCCTTTCTTAATAACAACCATCTCATCCACCAAGCGACACCCTATCCCCAATTTCTATCTCAGACTGCATAAAAAATAATACTGTTTACCATTTTGGCTTTCATTACAACAGGCAGCCACCTTAAAAGATAATAACACTTTTCTTATCAAATGTGTGGGAAAACGTTTATAGTATACTGTTTGATCATTAAGTGATGCAAGAATATACAGAATTCATGCAAAAAATGTGGAAACAATTTCATACCTGCTACAAGGCCTAAGTGATGTAGTAAGTTGGACCTGACTTGAACAAAATTATGCAGATTCCAAGGATGCCTACAATTGAAAAACACAATAAGCCATTCAATAAAACAGTGTGTTCATACTACATTTAATAACTTCTCCACCCACCCCAATTTCAACCTAAGTAAAAATTCTGTAAAGTCTTGACCAGCTTAATTTTAAATAAAATGTTATTGCTTATATCTGTTATCATTCTGCCCTCAAAATTCCCTGCATGTTTAGTGCTTTACCTATGAACTTGCACCTAAAATGTGTAAAATGAATTTAAAAAATATGGCAACAGAAAATGTCAGCCAATTAACAAATGTTCTTAACACAATGCATCACACTTAAAAGTGACAACTGACACAAACATCTTTGCCATTTAAAAGTGCTCACATTGTTTCAGTTCAGGGACATACATACCATTTACTCTCGTAAGTGAGATTCAACTGTATAGACCCAGATCTGTCACTAAATGAGCAAGCAAATCTGAATCTATGCTGTTTGTTAAGACTAATTTGCTGAAGAAACAACAAAGACCCTAATCATTATGGAATGAAAGATCTGGGTCTATGCAGTTTGTTTGTACTAATCAGCTAAGAAATAACACACACCCGAATAATTATGCAATGTCAGATCTGGGTATATGTTTTATTGCAGTTGGATTAAATTTATATGTGAGTTTATACAGTACTTAGAAAGTATGTCAACTCATGAAATTGAGCATATTTGCTAATACATTCAGTGCAAGTCATAAGGAGAATTTCATGGTGAAGTGACACAAAAACATGCACCATTTCAAAATAAATGATATGTATGGTAAGATGAATAATTATTAAATGAGCAATATGTAAAAACAAACAATCAAAGGGCTTTGTGATATTAAGATGTCAAAATAATAGTTTATTAAGCTGCAAAAGTAAACTTAAATAAAAAACGCTTCTCGTAAACACTTAATTACGTGTATTTTTTATGCATATTATTGATTTGGGATGCAGAAAATCACCCACACAGGTGTCCTCTGTACGCACTTTTTGTTGCAAAGAGGAATTTTTGGCAGCAAAATAAATATGTTCTAATCACTATGAAAACTGAAGCAAAGCTTTTATTTTAGTTTGTTGCTGAATTTCTTGATCAAAGTTTGCCAGCTTGCTTTGATGAAGGTGCATGTGTTATTGAGGGCACCGCTAAAGGCTTCTTTGAAAGACCTAACAAATACCTGTTTGTTATTGCTGCAGCAACATCAAATAATTGTAGAACATTGAGACATTTTTTTTAAAAAATTCCTCAGTATATATCAGTGCTTCAGAGGTAATCAGTTTTCATGGAAGTTGCATCAAAACTTCTTTTTTTTATAAATTGCTGTCATGTGGTTGACTGTTGTCATTTCACATTTCCGCCCTCAGAGGTGGTCAATTGTAGCAAGTCTGTTTTGATTATATTACAGCATTCAGTATAAAGGCGGCTAGATATCAGCATAAGCAGATTATGATATAAGAATGCACTGTTAGGGTGGTTTGTGAATATGAAATAATGATTTATTTATGTAATAATTGATTCCTGTGCATTTTTATATCCAAGTTTGCAGTTTCCTGTCATGGTGCCTTTGAATTTCTCCACTCCAAACTCAAGATTGTATAAACTGTTTTTATCAGCCAAAAATGTTGTCGCCAAAAATATTGCCAGATGGTATATTTTTTCACCAGTATGTAAAACAAAATCACAATTTGCGACATTGGCGCAGCCCAGTACGATCACTGTTATTGATTTCATTTCAGGTTGTTGCATATTAAATATTGCCTGTGAACTCGAAATTAAGAGACCTAATGCCTTTTGCAAATTTAGATAAGTTATTTGGAGTTAAATGGAAAAATGATGAAGATTTCAATGAGATTCAGAACTGTGCTAAACTTGCTAGAACTGATAGTTTGGATGTGACAGTAGCCATGTATAAGAAAGTAAATGATGCCTGGCTTAGAAGGGACTGCAACTTGTGCTGGTGGGACTCCTATTTTTAATAAATTAGGAGTCCTGGACTCCTAGTTTTAAAATCCTAGCAAGACCTCTGTAAAAATATTTTTTAAAATTAAACTGGAAGCTATATCATCTACCATGAGACAGCCAATCCCCAATTTCTATCTCAGATGGCAAAATTAAGTTCTTTCTTCCTAAATAGAAATGGCCAGGATTATACTCTCCACATAAAGAGATATGATGTCCCTGAAGATGCCTTTTTATTCCAAAATGGAAATGGTCAAGGTTCTCTCTCTCTCTCTCTCTCACACACACACACACACACACACACACACACACACACACAAACACACATAGACATGTGCCCTTAAAAGATGACTTTTTTACTAACATGGAAAAGGCCTGAATATTTTCTTACATATACTGCTAGGTTTGTGTTCTTCAAAAAGACACCTTTTTTTAAAATGGAAAATGGCCCATATATAGAGATGTGTTCCTGATAGCTGCCTTCTTTTCAAAACTGGAAATGGCCAAAATATTTTTATGATGATATGTGTCATCAAAATGCAGAGCACTTAAAAATTTTTGCAGTTTTAAGTTTGGTCAGTGATTTTTCACTAATTTATCTACCATCAAAACACTGCCAAATACATACATTACTCAATAAGAGAACTAATATATCAAACTTGTACATTATATATGCATAAAATGAAAAGAATGGTATGTCACCTTGAATAAGGGTTGTCCCTTTTGATTGGGAACATACTGCTATAAATACTTGTGTCAAGTTTACAACACTGCACTGCTATATGACTGGTTCTCTCTTCAACCAACTTCCAATAATCGACCTGGAAAAAAAGGACAAAGTATAGTTCTGAAAGCTTGATACTCATTCAGTGAAGGAGTTATTCTCAAAAAATAGGTACTTGCAATTTCTACAAGATACATACAAAGTACAAAATTCTGCCAGCTTTTATCAAGTTAAACAGGATACCAACAATGCTACTATGGATCACTGCTTAATTAGTACTAACACCCGCTATAACACAAGGACTACAAAAAAGATTTATTTAAAGTTGGCATCATTTGAAACAAAAATTCAACATAAACTCTACTAGGCTCTTTTACCAAAGATGTTCCTTTAAATCTTTTGAAGGGACCCAACCGTGAAGTTTGTTTGAGCAGTAGGACCTTGTTTTCAAGCACACATTTTAAATGCATGACTCATTAAGCTATAAAAATAGATCTATCCATAATGTAACATACTTAAAGACTGGTGAAGTTAAGCTTAGCAGAGCTTAACTGATCATGTGAAAACCCATAGTGACCATATCTTTTGACCTCTAAGTCTGAAATCAATAGGTCACATTCTATCCTTATGGGTAACATATATGTATGATCTGAAAAAAGTACGTAAATGAAACTCAATTTATTATGGAGAAAAATATTTTGATTAGTTAAACTGACTTTGACCTCTGACTTTTGGACCCCAAAATTTATAAGCTTCTATACATTCTAAAGAGTAACATACATGAAAATTCGGTACAAATATGAGATGAAAGTTATCCAATCAACATACACAGACAACATACAGACAAAAACACCAACAAGGCCAAAATACAATACACATGGCAGACACATCAAAATCATATAAAGGGTTTTCATTATCATAATTCTATAGTCGGGGGCTGTGATCTTCATATGGGCGGAATAAATCATAAACTGAAAACCAAAATTGTTACCCAACTTGAAACTGACATATCCAATACCTATGTATGTTCAAAGTCACTAAGTGGACAAACCTTTAGCAAGTGATAGATGTGATCTGTTTGTATCATATAGATCAGTGGTACAAAAATATTGGTCATGGAGATTTAGTGTTCACTATAATAGGCCCAGGAGATTTAGTGGTATCTTTATTCACTGTAATACACTCTGGTGTGTGTGTGTCTCTCTCTCTTTATATATATATACACACACACACATACAAACCCACTTATCCCGACCTCGGTTATCTTAAGAACCTCTTTACCTCTTTATGCCGAGCGATTTGGTCTAGTCCCAAAAACATCCTTCTTTGTTACTCTAATTTTTCCTCACTATTCTTAACCCCTGTAAAGTCAATAACACCATTATGTCGGGCATAAGTTTTGGTGCAAAGTAACAGGGTCCCACTTAACTGACATAATGCAATTTTTAATGTCCATCTCTGAGAAATTTTCCAAGAACCGATCCAGTTTATACGCTACTACAGATACCTCATACCACAAGGATGGAAAAGGTCAGTACAAAATCAAATTTAACCAGTACAAATGGTAATCAACCAATCTCATCAATGCACAATTTATCACTTGCACAGAGTGGGGAGAATTATGTTGTAAACAATAATTTTGAGTGAGGAAAATGAATGAATGCATTTATGCCCTTTACGGGAGATGCATTCATAATGGAATGTATAATATATCAACACCACAACAATGTAGTTTGTTCCACACTGTATCATGAATTTTACTGATCTTTGATGCAGTAAATTATCAGGTCATCATCATCAAATGAGGCTAAAAATACCTAACTTATATTATACTATATATTTAAAAGAAATTAGGCACTTTTAGTAACAGTTGATGACACTATCCTGAAAAGTGACAGAACAGTCAGGATTACATTTACAATGCTTTTTGGAACAAACTATAGTGAAACTGCATTCCGATGCCATCACAGTTAGTCACCAACTTAATCCATACACAATTAACAACTTTGTTTCAGAGTTCACTTATAAGTTATTAGTTAAAGTGTTTCCATACTTGGAGTGAGTGTAAGCTTAAAATTTAGCATGACTACATCACATTACTTACAATCATCTATAAATAAAAACCAGCAAAATACCCAACCCAGCTAGTACCTATCAAACCCCCAACAAAAGACACAGTTATGAATTTGTTCTGAACAAGAGTAAATAAAAGCATAAATGGTATTTGTTTTCAATCATAGCACCAAGTATTGTTTTAAAAATGAAGTTGTCCATTACTGTTATGATTATGAATTCTTCAGTACAAACAGAACAAAGCAGAAAGTTATTGATAAGAGTTCTGTCTACAAAAGAGAAAGAGGATTGTTTTCATTTGCATTATTTTATCTTGAATCGAATATCAAAGCCTTACATCCATCAAAGTGATACACCAAAACTCCTTCTGACACCATGTTCTTACCAACCGTCACTATCAAAATCCAGGGGAAATGAGAATACAACTGTATGAATAGAAAAAGTCGGCTTCTTACAGGATTTGAATTTGAGACAGTTAACTTTAAAGACTTTAAACACATTTCATAGTTTGTTGGTACTTGAATACCAGCAGACTCATCTTTTTTCCGGAACAGTGGCAAATTTTAAGTTAAAACCAGCATACTGGTGTAAAAGGACCACTGATGATCAACAAAAGTGATCAATTTTCATGCACAGTTTTGGTCAGTTACATTTCGCTACAAGTTAAAGTCAACACTAACAAAAGAAAATACCTTCAACCCCCCCCCAAAAAAAACCAGTACAGTCCTACATGTACATGTACTTAAATTGGACAAATTTATCACCTTGCTGAAACTACCAATAGGATGAAACTATTCAGAGAAACAAAAACAACTTTAAACCACTGACATTTTCACAGCAATTTAAGTGTTGTAACAATGTGTGAATTGTTATTTAATGTTATTTAAAGACCTCAAATCTTTTTTCTACAACCAGGCCTGACTGAATTATTATTTTTATTGTGCAATAGAAATGTAATGTGTTTTTAGAAACAAAACTTATTTTTGGTGTTCCAGATGCATAATCATTGTTCTGCAGTAGATTTGTCAACTAAACCCTGATATCTCGGGAGCCAGTAATATATATATATATATATATATATATATATAGATGCAATAAACTGACAACGAACAGTACGAAACTAGTAACTAACTAGCCTAAGCGCTTTCGACTCTTAATGAGTCTTTTTCAAAGGCAAATACAAAACATAGTTACGACAAACAAATAAACACAAAAACGTTGTGTTTGTAAACCTCTACATTTCTATCTTCACATGTGCTAAAACTATAAATACAACCAGCTTGTATAGACTAGTTGCGGAAACTGAAAACGTTGTATAATTCCCTAAAAGTCTACAAGCCAAAGCGACATCTATTTTTACTTTGTGTACATATGTAACGCAGATTATATCCCGGATATTTGATTCTATACCGGTTATTCTTATAGTAAAAATTGAAGGATAAGAAGAAGATTTAGAAAATGTTAAATTCTACTAGTGCATAGTTTTCATTTTCTAGTCTTCTTGGTTTAGACCGCTTGGTTTCAATGTTCTAAGGCGGCGTATCCAGTATGATTCCTTTTCCTTCCTGGTTTCGGAACTCCAGCTGTGGTTGTTAGCAATAGCGATAAGTATTATATCACTGAAAGTGTGGCCAGGGGAAGAGAAGTGTTCTGCGACCGGGCTTCTGTACAGCTTTTTTGTCATCCAATCAGATCTATGAAGGTTTATCCTTATGTGTAGCTTTTCAGTTTCTCCCACGTACTGAAGGCCACAGATCTTACATGTGATGAGATAAATCACATTCTCTGTTTTGCACGTTTTGTTTGGACCATGTATGTTTAGTTTTTCTTTAGTCACTGTGCTAGTGAATGTCTTGGTCTCTATCATATGTTGACAGGTTTTGCATCTTTTATCGCCACAGGGTCCAGATTGACTAGGTTGGTTTTGACTAGCGATTGTTGTTAGCTTGGCCCTGACTAGGATGTCCTTTAGGTTTTTTGGTCTCCGGTAAGCTACTACAGGTTTGTTCGGAAGTATTAGGTTTAGTATGTCTGACGATTGCACGGTTGGCCAGTGGTTTGCGATGATTTTACCTACTTTGGGATTGTCTGGGTGATAGGTCAGAATAAATGGTATCCTATCAACCTTTTCTTTCTGTCCATATCTGAGTAGGTCATCACGGTTTGTTTGTTTGGCCCTTTGGATTGCCTCCACAATCAGGTCTTTGTTGTAGCCTCGGTAAATTAAATGTTTAGCCAGCTCTTCAGACCTTTCTAGGAATCTTTCATCGTCGGAGCAAATTCTGCGTATCCTCAGTGCCTGGCTATATGGAATGTTCTTAATGCAGTGTTTTGGATGACAGCTGGTTGGGAGAAGATACTGGTGTTTGTCGGTTGGTTTCGAGTAGATGTCTGTGTGTAATTTGTTTTCCACCAGTCTGGTTGTTGTGTCCAGGAAAACATGGTTTGAGTTGGAAATTTCTGCCGTGAATTTTATTGAAGGATGGAAGTTGTTTGCCTTTGATATGAAGTCATCCAGACTTTCTCTTCCATACTGCCACTTCATTTCTATATCATCGATAAAGCGTACCCACTGGTATGGTGTACGCTCAACCGATGCTAAGAGCTTTCCCTCAAGTTTTCCCATGAAAATGTTAGCATACGAAGGGGCCATTTTAGTACCCATTGCAGTTCCATTGATTTGTAGGTAGTTTTCTTCATTAAATTCAAAGTTGTTGAGTTTTAGGACAAGCTCCAGGAGTTGGATTAAGAAGTGTGTGGGTGGATTGTTTACAGTTCTTGTTTCCCATGCTTCGCTACATGCCTGTAACCCTTCGTTGTGCGGTATGTTGGTGTACAAAGATGTGACGTCTAAGGAAGCAAGTAATGTATCTGGCAGTAATGGTTCACTGGCTTTGCTTTTTATGAGATAATCTGTCGTGTCTTGAAGATATGATGGTAATTTGTGGACATGTGGTCTCATAAAATGATCTAAATATTCTGATATCCTTTCTGTGGGGTGCCCGTTACCTGAGATTATAGGTCTGCCAGGGTTTCCTTGTTTGTGGATTTTGGGTAGAAGATAAAATCTACCTGCTCTTGGGTTTTCTGGGCTTAAGTAGTTTTTGGTTTGCTGGTCTATGTGTCCGCTTTGGTACGCCTCGTCAATAACATTAGTGATGATTTTTGCATATTCCAGCGTTGGATCATGGTCCAGTTTTTGGTAGAACCTAGCGTCACTTAGTTGTCTACTTGCTTCACTAATGTAGTCTTCCCTATTCATAACGACAACAGCGGAACCCTTATCTGCAGGCTTAATTATTATGTCTGTTCTGCTTTTCAGTGAGTGCAGGGCATCTGTTTCTTCTTTTGTCAAATTAGAATATTTGTTAGTATGGTTGATATGTCTGGAAGTATCGTTTTCAACCTAGTTGATAAAGGCTTCCAGATTCGGAATTGAACTTTTTGGTGGGGTCCAGTTACTTTTCTTTCTAAATGTGGGTTGGTCGCAGCTTATATTTTCCTTTGATTTGTTTGGTGGTTGCAAGGCAAAATGGGCTTTGAGTCTTAGTCGGCAGATGAATTCTTCGGTGTCATTCTTAAGCTTTCCTCTGTCGTATGTTTTAGGACGGGGACAGAAACTCAAACCTTTCGATAAAAGTTTTATTTCTGCATCAGTAAGTTCTAAATTGGAGATGTTGACTACTGTGTTAGTAACAGTTGCATTAGTGTTTGTTACAGAGTGCTTGCGATTCTTCCTTTTGCGGCGATTTTTCTTCTTACGGTTGTTTTTGGAAGAAATTTTGTCAATTGAAGTTTCTTCACAACAGTCCTTTGGTTGTAGATCATGACTTCTGAATTTTCTATCTCTGACTTTGTATAGTTTCGAAGAGAGTCTTTTTTCATCTTTATTTAATTTGGAGTAAAACGTTTTCAATTGTTCTTCTGTTGAGAGGGAATTGAGCTGATGTTTTAGTTCTTCAATGGTTGCTGATTTGGCTAGATATTGATGATTTACGTTTTTACTAAGTAGGGCTGTGAGTTTCATGGAAGCGTCGTGAGTTATTTTATTCCATCTTTTGTTGAATCTGTTTGAACTCTTGCCAATAATTTGCGGTTTCACATGAATTTGAAGACCTTTAGTGACTGTATTTGTTTCGAGGAAATGATGCAAGAAAGTGCAATGATGCTTTAGGCGAATTAAAGCATCAGTTTCATTGCGTAAAGTTTTGAATGTTTTCTGTAGTTGTTGAGACATCGTCTCCATTCTAAGAGATACGGCAACAATTTAAGTATAAGAAGGAAACAATGGAACGGATACAGTAGCACTACATAAATACAAGACCGAAAAGGGTGTTAGATCACACCAAAGGTAGATCGAGCCATACGAGGTAGGTAATATAAAGAATACAAATCATATGGCGAATAACAACCCTCTCAAGCGTACTGGATCCACCAAGGGATCACGTTTGTCAGGGATTAATTAAGAAAGATTCCTAGAAAGGTCTGAAGAGCTGGCTAAACATTTAATTTACCGAGGCTACGACAAAGACCTGATTGTGGAGGCAATCCAAAGGGCCAAACAAACAAACCGTGATGACCTACTCAGATATGGACAGAAAGAAAAGGTTGATAGGATACCATTTATTCTGACCTATCACCCAGACAATCCCAAAGTAGGTAAAATCATCGCAAACCACTGGCCAACCGTGCAATCGTCAGACATACTAAACCTAATACTTCCGAACAAACCTGTAGTAGCTTACCGGAGACCAAAAAACCTAAAGGACATCCTAGTCAGGGCCAAGCTAACAACAATCGCTAGTCAAAACCAACCTAGTCAATCTGGACCCTGTGGCGATAAAAGATGCAAAACCTGTCAACATATGATAGAGACCAAGACATTCACTAGCACAGTGACTAAAGAAAAACTAAACATACATGGTCCAAACAAAACGTGCAAAACAGAGAATGTGATTTATCTCATCACATGTAAGATCTGTGGCCTTCAGTACGTGGGAGAAACTGAAAAGCTACACATAAGGATAAACCTTCATAGATCTGATTGAATGACAAAAAAGCTGTACAGAAGCCCGGTCGCAGAACACTTCTCTTCCCCTGGCCACACTTTCAGTGATATAATACTTATCGCTATTGCTAACAACCACAGCTGGAGTTCCGAAACCAGGAAGGAAAAGGAATCATACTGGATACGCCGCCTTAGAACATTGAAACCAAGCGGTCTAAACCAAGAAGACTAGAAAATGAAAACTATGCACTAGTAGAATTTAACATTTTCTAAATCTTCTTCTTATCCTTCAATTTTTACTATAAGAATAACCGGTATAGAATCAAATATCCGGGATATAATCTGCGTTACATATGTACACAAAGTAAAAATAGATGTCGCTTTGGCTTGTAGACTTTTAGGGAATTATACAACGTTTTCAGTTTCCACAACTAGTCTATACAAGCTGGTTGTATTTATAGTTTTAGCACATGTGAAGATAGAAATGTAGAGGTTTACAAACACAACGTTTTTGTGTTTATTTGTTTGTCGTAACTATGTTTTGTATTTGCCTTTGAAAAAGACTCATTAAGAGTCGAAAGAGCTTAGGCTAGTTAGTTACTAGTTTCGTACTGTTCGTCGTCAGTTTATTGCATCTATTTTAATTAATCCCTGACAAACGTGATCCCTTGGTGGATCCAGTACGCTTGAGAGGGTTGTTATTCGCCATATGATTTGTATTCTATATATATATATATATATATATATATATATATATATATATATATATATATATATTCATCCATTATAATGGACTATGGAAATTAATTGAGAAATACATACATTTTAACTGACTGGAGATTTAATGGTGTGTATTTTCATTGTAATGGGTTCTAAATAATATTTTTTGTTGTATATGTATGTTTTAATGGACTGTTTTGTACACATGACTGTGTATATCTTCATTAATGAACTGCTGTGTACATGTACTGTTGTGCACACATGGCTATATATATGTACTTTAATAGACTTTTGTACACATTGTTGTGTATATGTACTTTATGAGATTGTACACTTTATTTTGTACAAATGGTTGTGTATATACTGTTTTGTATATATGGCTGCATATAAAGGTTTGATATTCAGGTTTCAAAAAACCCGTGAAAGCAAAGTTTGCTAAATTAATATATCAACTTTGATAAAATAAAAAACAAGCTTTTGAAGTCTTTCCTCGAATGGCATCAAAGTGTCATATTAAGCAGTAAACTGGACCATATAATGCATGGGGATAGTGTCATACTAAGTAGTATATTGCATCATATCATGTACGGTGATAGTGTCACACTAAGTAGTATATTGGACCATATAAAGCATGGGGATAGTGTCATATTAAGTAGCATATATGACCATATAATGTATAGAGATAGTGTCATACTAAATCATACAGTGGACTATATAATGCACAGGGATAGTGTCATACTAAGTAGTATATTGGACCATATCATGTACAGTGATAGTGTCATACTAAGTAGTATATTGGACCATATCATGTATAGAGATAGTGTCATACTAAATCATACAGTGGACTATATAATGCACAGTGATAGTGTCATACTAAGTAGTATATTGGACCATATCATGTACAGTGATAGTGTCATACTAAGTAGTACATTGGACCATATAAATCATGGGGATAGTGTCATATTACGTACTATATTGGACCACATAATGTACAGGGATAGTGTCATACTAAGTCATATAGTGGACTATATAATGCATGGGGATAGTGTCATATTAAGTAGTACATTGGACCACATATTATACAGGGATAGTGTCATACCAAGTAGTATATCTGACCATATAATGCAAGGAGATAGTGTCATAAAAAGTAGTACATTAGACCACATAAAGCATGGGGATAGTGTCATATTATGTGGATTATTGGACCATATAGTGCATGGGGATAGTATCATATTAAGTAGTATATTGGACAACATAAAGCATGGGGATAGTGTCATATTAAGTAGTATATTTGACCATATAATGCAAGAGGATAGTGTCATATGAAAGAGTATATTGGACTACATAATGCATGGGGATAGTGTCATAAAAAGTAGTACATTAGACAACATAAAGCATGGGGATAGTGTCAAGTAGTATATTGGGCCATATAATGCATGGGGATAGAGTCATATTTGACAACATAATGTATGTGGATAGTATCATATTAAGTAGTATATTGGACTATATAATGCATGAGGATAGTGTCATACTAAGTAGTATAGTGGACTATATAATCCTTGTATATAGTGTCATGCAAAGCAGACCACTGTATTTGAAATCAATGATTGATTTTACCTCTATCTGTTCCGGACTGGCTTGGACATCACTTCCATACATGATCTGAATATTGCGTGCAGTTCGACTGAAGGCACCCATTGTCTGCGACCGACCCTGTTGATAAAATCAGCTATTATAGATATTTTGTTACAACTCATTGATTGATTGTCAGAAAGGTGATTTATGGCTCTTCTGCACATTAAAGACTATCTAGTTATGAGATAATGGAAGGAAAGTCTAGCCCAGAGAATATCAAGCAGTTGATCTGGTTTCATCTGGGTAGGATTTGAACCTGCAACCCAGTTATAGTATGATTAGTACACTATCCACTTAACTATACCATCCATCTCCTATTACAGTAAAGATGTTCTATATTTAACTGATCTTTTACCGAATACTAGATCGTGTTAGATTGCAAACAATATCACAGTCATGTGGAAATAAAGGACTGACAGGCTACATGAATTGTGTGAGAGAAATAGCTGTAAATTTTAGAGAGAAAGAGGGAGATGATAAAAAAATATGCAAGTTGTTCTTTTTTATCCAAGAATGGGATAGAAACAAATTTTTTGTGTAGGAAGATGCATATTTAGTATATTATTTTTAATTCTTACAAAAAATGAATGCACAGCATTTTCAAATGATGTTCTCCAGCTGCACAGAAGAGAGAAATTTTCCAAGTTGAGGGAAAAACATGCTCTATCACCCTAATGCATCTTATTCATTTTGTGTGACAGAAATAACTAAGAATGCACAGAATTTCAACACATCTGCTTCACAGTAACCTGTATGTATTATCATCTGCATTATCATTACATTTAGAAACTGTATAATTTTTATTTTCCTGCCAAAAATTAGGTAACTGCTACATTTTTCAAACATATCATTGATTTGAACAATACACTAAAGTTGATATTTTTCAACAGATTTGGCTCTCTTGTGAGATACTCATAGATTCAGTTAGTTTTATGTTAGTTTATAAGGAGTCCACATTGTTTTGGAAAAGGATGACTTAAAGCTAACCATAACAGATTGGTACCTCTCGAAAGAAAACTTGAATTGCATTTTAAAATTTCAGAGGTTTTTTTCTTCATTTTTATGTCTCATCAGCAATCATACATGTTTTTCTGGTCTCAATATTCAATGAAGAGCTTGAATGTGTTGAAACCCTCACTCTTGGGCTTTAATAATCCCTTCAGGATTTCGTAAACAGTGGTACAAAAATGTTTGATCCTTATAGTAAAATATACCCTACCCTTGAGGTGCAGGTTTCAGAAAGTGTCTTGGATTTTTCTTGTTTCATCCTATCAGCTATAACACTCTGTTCAAGTTTCTGTACCTCCTCTTGAGTCAGCGTGTCAAAAGGCACTAGGTATTTACAATAGGCATCATACAACTTTGTGACTCGGTCCTGAGACTGAAATAGAAAACAGTACAGCCACTAGGAATTTACAATAGGCATCATACAGCTTTGTGACTCAGTCCTGAGACTGAAATAGAAGATAAGTTCAGCCACTAGGTATTTGCAATAGGCAAACAACTTTGTGACTCTGTCCTGAGACTGAAATAGAAAACAGCCACTAGGTATTTACAATAGGCATCATACAGCTTTGTGCCTCAGTCCTAAGACTGAAATAGAAAACAGTACAGCCACTAGGAATTTACAATAGGCATCATACAACTTTGTGACTCGGTCCTGAGACTGAAATAGAAAATAGTACAGCCACTAGGAATTTACAATAGGCATCATATAACTTTGTGATTTGGTCACAAGACTGAAACTGAAAAAAGTAGTCACATGGAATTTACAGAAGACATCATACAACTTTGTGACTCAGTCTTAAAATTGAAATAGAAGATAAGTACAGTCACAGAGAATTTACAATAGGCAAACAACTTTGTGACTCAGTCCTGAGACTGAAATAGAAAACAGTAAAGCCACTAGGAATTTACAATAGCCATCATACAACTTTGTGACACATAAGGACTGGTTCTTTATTATGGTATCTAAGTATTCATGTCAATGTGGCACCTTTTAGTGGCAACCTGTCAGTGCCAAAGTTACCTTTACTTAGCACATGAAAACATGCATACACAATCCTCACATACTATACCTGAAAGCTGATTATCTGTTAACCATACATAATTATCATTTATTGCCAAATATGGTACCTAGGGGAAGACAAACTCAGCTGACCCCATTAGAGAATAAAATATGCTAATTTTAATAGTGGGTCAGAATAAAATAGCCCTATGTCAGACTGACAAAATTAATTTTATTTCAAGAGTAAATCAGCCAGAAAATTGTATTCAACTTGTAAAAACAGAAGCCATAAATCAAGTTTCATATCTAAAATTTTCTGATCTTTTATTCCACATTGATCTGACACCTAAGTTTTCTGTTATCAGTGAAAGATAATCAATGTACTAAAAAATCAGGTTCCAATTAGCAATTGCCTGATACACATGATGCACATACTATTTATTTCAATCTTGGACTCATTGAACTCTGTATCCAAATATTTGTATGTGCTTGTTACATGAGTTAACTGAACTTTGTATTCCCTCCAACGGCTGATATGTGTTATAAAGTCCAGATTTAAGTCAGTAAAATCTCTACAGGACAAATTCATTGAGGCAAGAACACTTGTGTTTTCTATTGTTTTTCAAACAGGACCCAAACTGGACCTCACACGGAAGAGCAAATGCCAACCCATTTTCCATCACAAGATACAAGTAAATAAACATTGCACTAGTGTATGTATGGATGCAATATAAAATGAAATCTAATGGTTTACCTGTCTGGGAATCTTCAAAGTATCTGCTACTCTGACCCATTTCTTTTTCTCTATCACATTTTGCACACCTCCAAAACTCCTAATTACCTTGTGAAGTCTCACAAGATCCAGCTCTGTACCACCAATCTAGAGTATAAAATAGTAATCAGAAGTAAATAAATATAGTGGAAAAGAATGAATTCTAATCAGAATTCTGGTTAAGCCAGACATGAATAGCCTTGTATTAATTTTGCTGGCATTACCTATTTCTCACTTTTTTCTTTTTTTTAAAAACAAGTAATACTATCAAATATTCAAAAGAAAATGATCAATCAATTTTTAATATATGCTTTATAACAAAATATTTTTATATCAAGAAATGAGTGGTGTCTGTCAACCAGATGAGACTGTTATGGTAGGTTCAACCTTATGTGCGTGTGTGTGATTTGGATTTTTAATATAGCTTTAACGATTATCAGTCATATTATTACAATGCGTAATGCAGTTTATAGTGATGTCTAGCACTGGGGCATCATACCCCAAACATTCAGCATCATGTTACACCCAGTCACAATATCCTGACACCAGGCCAACCAGTCCTAACACTAACCTCTTAATGCTGAATGTCAAGTGGGAAGCTGCTAGAATCATTTTTAGAAGCCTTTGGTAAGACTAGGCTAGGGTTCAAACCTGTGATTGCTGATCGCCTGCATCCGAGATGGACGCTCTAACCACTAAAGCAACCAGAGCAGTATTCAACTGGTTGATAACAGGGAAATTCTTTTAAAAACATCTTGTATAAAATTTCCAAAATTCCCTAATTTTTTGCTGCAGGTAATTATCATGTAATCACTCTCTTAATGAACGTTTCACTGAAAAATGGTCTCTCACCTGCACCCATCCATTGGTATATCCCTTCCCCCACCTTTCTAGCATGCAAAGACTTAAACACAGAACTGTAACACTATAAAACTGATATCTATATCTCATCCTTTTAACACAGGTAACCACAATAATCTAGCATGGACTTTTCTGTTTTGGTACATGTGGGGCATCAAAAAAAGCTGTTGACCTATACTTTTTAACTGAAACATAAATTTCCAAGCTTTATGTACCCAAAAGTAACCCTTTACAGAACTTCTTAGCCTGTATATGAAATGCGTTATGACCTATGCTACTTTCAAAACTATGATAAATTAAAGTACAGTGTTCCCTTGCTACTTCGCGGTTTGTTTATCACAGACTCGCTGTTTTGCGAGTTTTAAAATGTATAAATGAATATTATAAATCATAAAAAATTATCATTTACAGTAAACAGAATATTTATTCGGCAGATGAATACACACCAAAAACGAAATGTAGTACTTGAGCCCACTTGAGAAGCTACTTGCTGATGTGAGATTGTACATAGGGTTATGTATAAGTGTGTGGAAAGGGTTTATGAAGACTTAAAATAATGTATAACTACTAAAATAAGTTTAGCGTCCCTACTTAGTGGAAATTCACTTATCGCGGGTGGGCCTGGAACAGAACACCTATAATGTGAACACTATTAGCTTTGCAGGGTCATGGAAATATGGTCCACTAAACATGATCAAATGGATAAATATAAATTGTTTTATGACCATTTTATGACTACAAGTACATACCAATATCCCTCTAAAATACATGTAATCTGAAATTTAAATATTGCCTTATCTTCTCTTTATCTCATAACTGAGAAAGGATGAAACAAATCTTAACATTTTTCTCATTTTTGAAAAAATATTTAAGCAATTACCTTTATTGAACATTCTGTACTGAAATGCTTCGAAACACAATAGAAATGGGAGAATTCATTCTAAGTATAATTACTTCTTCTTAGGAATAAACTTTCAGTTTCATTGACCGCTCTGGTGGCATAGTGGCTAGAGTGTCCACCTTAGATGTGGGAGGCTGCAGGTTTGAACCCTGGCCAAGTCATACCTAAGACGTTTCAAAAATGGTACAAACTGCTGTCTTGCTAAGCACTTAGTATTAAGAGGTTAGTGTCAGCCTAGTTTCAGGAAAATCTGACAGGGTAGGACATCTTGCAACATGTCTGCAGCATGATGCCTCGGTGCTAGACATCACTATTAACTGCCACACTGCAGATATTATAGCAAAATGACTGAAAAAATGTTAAAGCTACGTTAAAATTCTAAATCACACACACACAGAGTCAGTTTTATTCTTTTAAACAGCTTCACCAATGTTAAAAAACTAAATGATCAATGGAACTAAATACAGGAATGTGTCTATTATTCAAAATACAGACTATTCTTAGTAGACAGCATGCCATGGGCTTGAAAGTCACATATCTGCCAATGCAGGCTTGACTTTAAGAGATACTTGCATGGAGTAACTAGAATTTTTCAGAAGTGTAACTTACATGGGGTAACTGAAATTTTTCTGAGCTTGCGGCCTCGAACCTTCTCTTGATACACTCAATCTTTATTGCAGCAGGTCCCCATCTGAAAAGTATTAGGCATGAAAGACAAAATAGCCAATAAAGTGGAAACAGGGTCAATTTTTCAACAACTTGCGAACAAGAATCTTAGAGGATTGGGAGTTAAAAATCTAACAAAGAGCCAAAAACATGACAGACGATCCAGATAGGGAGTTAAAAACCTAACAAAGAGCCAAAAACATGACAGACGATCGGGATGGGAAGATAAAAAACCTAACAAAGAGCCAAAAACATGACAGACTATCCAGATGGGGAGTAAAAAACCTAACAAAGAGCCAAAAACATGACGGACAATTGGGATGGAAAAAAAAAAACCTAACAAAGAGCCAAAAACACGACAGACGATTGGGGTGGAGAGATAAAAACCTAACAAAGAGCCAAAACACGACAATCGGGATGGTTTTGACAGAATTCAAACCTGATACTCACCAAGCAAATGACTGTCGCTATTTGGTGGAATTCACTATTCACTAGGATGACTCATGATACTTTCTGAGTAGTTTAAATGTATTAGGAATAATGAAACAAAAGTTTAAAAAAAAATAACTGAAAAAATACATCTTATTCAGGTGTTAAAATTAGGTCACAGTTTTAGCATAGTCTGAACCAAATATGTTTTATCATGAGTGTTGTTAAAAAAGGTTCCAAGATATTGGGTGTATGATGATGGAATAGCTGAAGCATGAACAGTGTTGTTGGCATCCGTTAGTCTCGAGAGACAATGGAAATACGCCCATGAAAGGTGTCTCAGTTGGTAATTGTGCAGTGTCTTCTGTGGCTATGGAGCCCCACACAGGAATGGCAAACCTTGCTGCAGTTGATGCACTTGAAAGTTAAGTCAGGTCTGGGTTGGCGCTTCTTCCCCTTCCTCCGAGATCTTTTATCATCAGCAAGCAGTCGTAGCTTGTCCTCACCAGCTTCCAGACCAGTGTTCAGAGCATGTCACCAGCTGGACTTGCCTAGGGAAAGCTCTTTCCAGGTGTTGACATCAATC
Source organism: Potamilus streckersoni (assembly GCA_016746295.1). Lineage (NCBI taxonomy): Eukaryota > Metazoa > Mollusca > Bivalvia > Unionida > Unionidae > Potamilus > Potamilus streckersoni. The sequence goes on along the minus strand of JAEAOA010002358.1, from coordinate 4,421,955 downwards.
CCAAGGGCTTTCATTTCGTGCTTGCAGACAAACTTGAAGTGGAGATGCGGCTGTCCAATCGATCTTTTATCAGAGGCAAGCTTAGAGTAGAGAAGGTCTTTGGGGATCCATCCATCATCCATCTGACGTACATGGCCCAGCCATCTGATGTGACGTTGGTGGAGGAGTGTGACCATGCTGGAAATCTTGGCATGTTCAAGCACCTTGTTGTTTGTCACACAATCTCTCCAGGTGACCTGGAGCATGTGTCATCATATGTGAAAGGCACTCAGTCTTTTCTCCCAGTTTTGCTGGTGTACAGGAGAGTGCTTAGCACACAGGCATGGTACATGGAGATCTTAGTTTTCAGGATCAGAAGGCTGTTGTTCCACACTCTCTGTGACAACCTAGAGAGAATTGTTGATGCCTTTCCAATCCGCTTGTTGAGCTTGATGTTGAGTGAGAGGTTGTTGGTGATGTGGTGATGGTAGAACCAAGGTAAGTGAACTGACTACTTTTAGTTTGTAGTTGTTGATGATGATCCTCCCAGGATCCTCATTAGTTTTCTATAGACTGATGGTCAACCCAAATTCATCGCATGCTTTAGCAAAGCGGTCCATGAAGTATTGTAGTTCAACTTCTGTGTAAGTGGCTAGAGCAGCATTATCTGCAAAGAGCATGTCCCTAATGGTTGCTTCTCTTACTTTGCTCATTGCCTTCAGTAATGCCAGGTTGAACAGTCTGCCGTCCTGCCATCTGAGGCACTGCATCTTCATCCCAGCACTGGCAGAGAAGTTCATACAGGTGTGTGAACAGTTGATGACTTCTGCTGGGATGTCATCCTTCCCTGTGGTTCTACCTGTGATCAGTTTCTCTAAGGCCAGTTTTAGTTCTGCCCAAGTAGGTTTCTCATCCAGTTTGGTCATACAAGAGAGGTTTTCAATGGCGCTGAGGGCATTGTTGGTCATGTGCTTCTCTCTGGGGTACAGTTCAGAGTAGTACTCCACCCAGCACTCCATCTGCTTGCCCTTGTCATGGATAGTATCTCCTGCAGAAGACTTCAGTGGTGCTATCGCTTTCTTCATGGGAACCATTGCTTTCTTTATGCCACTGTACATGCCTCTGATGTTTCCGTTATCTATTGCTGACTGGATGCTCTGACAGAGCTGAAGCCAGTATTCATTGGTGCACTGCTGTGTGATCCTCTGCACTTTGCTTCTGGTAGACCTGTATGCCTGTAGTGTCCTCTGGCAGGGGGAAAACTTGCATTCCAGATGGGCACTATAAAAGCTCTTCAATGGCTGGCATGAGTGGGGTAGAGTTGGTGTCCAACCAGTCATTGTTCTTTGTCTGCTTCTTATCAAAGATTCTTGTGGCTGTGCTGTACACAGTATCTCTGATATTGTCCCATCTCTCTTTGGCACTGTTGTAGGGAGGTTCTGAACTAAACGCCTTGGAGAGGGCGCAAGTGAATTCCTCAGCCTTGTCTGTATATGACGTCTTGCTCACATCAATGTGTGATTTACCCACTTGTCTAGACAGGTGGTTCTTCTTTAGTTAAAGCTTAAATTTACAGCAAACTAGAGAGTTATCAGTAACACAGTCAGCACTGTGGAAAGTACAAGTAAGCAGCACACCCTTCATGGCAGACTGTCTCCTGATGATCAAGTCCAGCTGATGCCAGTGATTGGACCAGGAATGCCTCCAAGACACTTTGTGCTGTGGTTTCATCTGGAAAAAATTAATTGGTGATGATGAGGTCGTCTTATGAGCACATCCCTAGTAGTTTTTGCCCATTTTCATTCATCTTCCCAATGCCAAACTTGCCAAGACACAAAGGCCAGGAGTCATGATCGGCACCCATGTTAGCATTGAAGTGGCCCAGTAATATCAAGTTCTCTTTCTTTGGAATATTGTCGATGAGCTTGTCGAGCACATTGTAAAACACAACCTTGGTATCTGTGGTGGTAGAGTGTGAGAGCGTAAACACTGATCAGGTTAACTGGCCCGGTTGTGGTGTGGAGGTGGAAAGATAGCAGTCTAGCATGAACATTTCATCACAGTGATCTAATACTGATAGGGGTTAAGTACATTGATTTGATATAGAGTTTAATTTATTATGGAGAAAAATATTTTAATTAGTTAAACTGACTTTGACTTCTGACTTTTGGACACCAAAATTTATAAGCTTCTATACATTCTAAAGAGTAACATACATGAAAATTCGGTACAAATATGAGATGAAAGTTATCCAATCAACATACACAGACAACATACAAGTACTGATGTGGATGAAAAACAAGGAAGAGACCATTCCAACTGAATCAGCTGACTGTTTTGTGATGAGTTTGCTAGAATGTTGAGGGTCCCAGTATATGACGAACATGTGGATTTGTTGTTGACCAAACCAGTTTAGAAAGTCCCACACAATGATGCTAAGGTCTGGGGACTTGGTTCTCTTCAGTCAGTTGAGGTAAGTCACTACTAGTAGAATGGTCAGAGAAATTGGTACTCCCTTGCTTGAGAAGTGATCCTGCTACCTGTGAAAAGCTTTCACAATGGCCATCATTTCTAGAAGATTGATGTACAGAAGTCATTCATGGGGAGATCATGCACCACTGGCATCCAAAAATGATGGTAGGATGTGATCTCCCCAACCTCAGTGCTGGCATTGGTACAAATTGTAATCTCAGGCAGTGATAAGTGCAAAGGTATACCCACCATAAGTCAAAATGGGTTGTTCCAAGGCTGCAGATGGTGCCTCAGCTGTGAGCAGATGATTAGACGCTGGTCCAATGGGCAAATCTTTGCACTCCATTGAGTCAGAAGAAGCATTTGTAATGGATGCATAAAAAGGTGACCTAGGGCAAGGAGGCTCATTACTGCACTAACAGATGAAGGAATTCCAATACTGACAGAATTCTCTTTAAGAGTAAAGAAGCCACGATGTTGCAGATTTTCAATGCCATATCTTGAGGGAGATGAAACTGTTTCCCCTGTATTGAACCTTACCTAGATAAACAAAATTTTGGGAGGGTACTAGGTTGGATTTATCCTCGTTTATGTGAAAGCCCAAACTGGCAAGTAATGTAAAATAGAACTCACCTGTTTTTGAAGGATATCTTCCAGGTAGCTAGCTGCTGCCATAGAAATTGTCCAGACATGTGATTCATGAGTTAAGTGAAAACACAGAGGCAGATATTTAGACCAAATCTGAATAGATATGTGAACCACAGGTATTTCCTGGAAGCCTGGTGAATAGGGATATGGATATGCATCTTTTAAGTCCATTTGGATGGCATTTAGAATGTAATGTGCGTTTCCCCTGAGAACCAAGGAGTGTGAGTGAAGCAATTGCGGGTACTGAGGTCAATGACGGAGCTCAAAGTGTCATTTACCTTTGGAACCAGGAAACATCTGGAATAGAATCCTGGAAAGATAGTGTTTCGAACAAGTTCTACCATCCCTTTCGGAAGAGAATTGTCCATTTCCTGCTGTAATGTGCTGGCTTTAAGTGGATCAGATGGGACACTGGTGAATGACAGAACTCTGAACAGAGGTGGAGTGTCAAACATGATGCTGGGTCCCTTGTGAATAACTTGCCAAGTCCAGATCCCATTTAGCAGTGAAGAAAAGAAGTATTCCTTCTACTGGGATGCCTGGAAAGGGCAGATTGGAGATGGTGTCATTTTTTTAGAGGGGTAGAAGAGGCTGTCACAGGGAGAAATGCTGTCTCAAACGAAAAGCTACTCTGTGTTTTATTAGCTTTGTTTTGTGATAGCAGTGGCTTACCCTGAGTAGATCTCCAGTAAGACTGTTTTCCAGAGGTTTGTGTCCTACGGATGGCTCTTGGATCACCTTTCCTGATTTCCTATATTATCCCTGTAATGATACTGTGGTGATAGATTAGGTTAACGAACATCTTCAATCTGGCCATTAAACAAAAGGCTGGATGATAAATATTGTATGCAGTCTGGGTTTATGGTGTTCCTTTAGGAAGTTGGAGTTTGCGAGTATAGAGTCCTGTTCAGCCAACTGTAGATTGGTAGCAGTGGTGACAACTATATCCTGATCTTGTGGTGGGGTTTCCAAGCAAATGGCTGGCATGTGACAATGTTAGAAATGCCAACAGAAGTGAGACTGAAGGCATTTTCATTTAAAGAAAACTGTTAAAGCTGGGATCCTGCACTTGGTGAAGACAGTTCAGAAAGTTTGTAACTCTCCCTAACTGTGGTAGTAACTTAAAAGCAGACTCCTTCTCTTTTGTCATAAGATCAACAGAAGCTGGGACTCTAGTCCAGTGGTGTTGGTGTATAAAGAGGTGGGCAAAACTCCAGGGGGTAAAAAGACAGAATACTTCCTCAATGGAAACCTGGAAGACTGAATCTTCATGAGACATTGTAAAGTCCTGAATAAATGACATTCCTTGAAAACAAGCATTACTGTCCTGAGAGATACAAGGTGAGCCTGAAGAGTGACAAGATCTGCCGCCAACTAAACTCATAGTACATCCCGAATCAGAAACTTTGACTTCCAGATGGTCAAAAAGACTAGAGGCTCTTACCATGACATGCTGTTGGGAGACTGGTGATGCAACATATGTTGTTGTTATTATAGGGTTTAATGACATTTTTCAGCACAAGATAGGCTATACAAGGTGGCCAGTATAAATAGTGGAGGAACCTGGGAAAACCCCGGAAAGAACCACCGATCCATGACAAAATAATGGTAAGCCTTCTCATGTACCCACATTGGCTGAGCCCAAGACTCAAACACACAGACAGAAGTGAGATGGCTGTGATCTATAACAGTTTGCACTTTACAACAATCAGCCATTCGATGCACCGCAATATTCTATTTCAATGCACTGGGATAAGGACTGTTGTATGATTGAGCCCTAAAATTAGGATGCTGTAGCTGCTCCTGGTCACTCAAACATGGCCTAGGCCAGTCATAATGGAAATAGGCCATGTGTGTGGGCTGAGTATCGTTTAAATCATGAAGTTGGGACTGATTACGGGATGCTTGACCCATGTAACCTTCCAATATATCTGAAGATTGAGAAGGAAGTAATGACTCTTGGCTAAGCTCTTTTCCATGTTGCTCCTCAAAAGTAATAGAGTCAAGTCTGATAGGAATCACCAATAACATTGGGCCTGGAGGAGGTGACTTGGGTGCTGGGACAGTTTCTGATCTTGCTGTTTTCCAGCACTTTGTGGTTGAATCAGATAGAGGTTAAGTTCTGCCACCAAAAATTCCTGTAAGGATAGAAGGTCAGCTTGAAGACTGAGGACATCATCATCTTTTGAATTCTGCTTCTGTGCTTTGCCCATAGTACAAATCTGTAAGTATAATGAGCAGAAAAAATAAACGAGGGGCTTAGCTCTGTCACCTTGTTAGGTTCTATTGGTGTGAGCTAAGCCTAGCATTGTCCCAGTAAGTGATAACAGGCTGTCTAATGTCAACAAACTGAATAGAGGGTATAATGCTAATAAATATACAAAAATATGCATGCACCTGTCTTGTTTGGCTATTGATACAGCACAAAACTGACCCCAAAAAAATTACATGGAAAGATATGTGTTAGCAGTCAAATTTTAGCCAATACTATCTGTCGGAGAGGTCAAGGATGTCATGGACAGGTATAATCATTGAAGCATGATATCTAGACACTAAGACTGCAGAGGTTAAAGCAGACAAAGCAATAATGCTTCTATATACATCTAATTATATATAATTATGTTATATATAAATCATGCTAATTGTAGGAAGGCTGGAAGATGGCCTATACAAGTGCAAGTGTACAATGAGCTCATGGAAGCATGGCACCAAGCTGCTAAATGTGTCATGCAAAGAACACTTGTCTACATGTACCAGAAAGATGGATTTATACAAATTAACTGGGTTCTGAAAGCATAAGAGACTTGCACACACAATTAATACATTCCGAATCTATCCAGTAGGGATATATTGATATATTGACCGGCTGTATAAGTAACAAAAAGCTCTAAAAATTAAATAAATATATATATATATATATATATATATATATATATATATATATATATATATATATATATATATATATATATATGATTATATAATATATGTATATAGACACACCAAAATTGAAATGTCCGCGAAAGAGAGAGAGAAAAGTTGGATATTGATATTGAGATGGAGTATACTTTCCTTGAAATGGAAGGACTCCTCCAAGTCTAGGTATGCTTACAACATGAAAATGGATGGCAAGATCTTGTTGAAAAGAGTATACTGCATCACATGAATGGAAGTAACAACTGGTATATTCTTACTCGTTGCTGCCTAGTCTTATAAGTAAGGGGAGATCACTCTGCCCAACATCTTATAGGTCAGCAGACAACTTTTAGTACTCTTGAACTAAATGTAGTATCTAGGAGGGCTGGATTTGTGAGGTAGTTCTCATCCTCCCAAGGTAACATGACTGGGTAATGTATTCAAAGAAGAAAACACGGTTTTCAAAGTCTGTCATTTATTATTAGGATAATATATCTGCACATTTAGCTGGATGTACTACTTCAAAATTTTGCAATTTGTGAACTATTACTATTATTACCTGACAATATGTTTCTGAGAGCTAAATATAGTAAAAAATCTTAATGGAAAGTAACAAAGATGGTAGTATCAACATAACGCCTTCAGTTACATGTAGCCTAGAAAAACATGAAACAAACACAAATTCTGGGCTTTATTGTACTTAAAATTTTTAAAATTTTACAGCAGATTGAATTTTTTTTAAAGTGGTCTTACCTATGGTGTAATTTATGGATATACTGTATTTGACTGGTAAATCGTACTTCTTCATTCACTTTGCTCTCCATCTGAAAACATGTATACACTTTAATTATAACGTCACACAGGTAACAAAAATATGACTGATAATTTGGCTTATCAAATATTTCAAAGTATACAGTATTCAAAATGCTTATCAGAAATCTTAGCATAATTATTTTGTCTTCAGAATCTGAGCAGGTATTGTGGAATGACTGCTATTTCAATCAATTAAACTAACATCCACAATGACTCATCAATCTTCTAAGGAGCCAATGCAAATCTATTAGGCATCACAGGTAAATTTACTAGAAGTGATCAGGTGCAAAAGGAATGATACCTACTGAATATTTGATTTCACTAAACTGACACCTAGCTGCCTGACAAACATGGCAATAACCATGACAGAAAGACAAAGCTTTAAGTAAATGTGGACAGAAAAAGAATGAAAACTGCTAAATTTGGAGAAAATCAAGTCAACATTTCTGTTAGAATACTTCACAAACAATGCAAGACCAAGGAACTGCAAGGAGTATATATGCAGCCATCAAGCAGAAAATCACAAAAGTTTATTGTATATGTGTTTTTCTTTTATCATTGTAGTGATTCAAAGCCAGAGTTATATCGAGCATTTACATTTGAAAAGACCCCTTCTCTCTCTCTCTCATTATCATTTCAATGTAATATGTTGTGTATTTAACTTTTTGCATTGCATTTTTATGTTTACTTATCTAATGAGTAACAGACTAAATAAATCAATTTTTTTTCTCTACATATACCAGTAGTAAAATTGTCTAAATAACCCCCAAACACAATATATAGCAAACATCTGAATATTTATTTGTTTGTGCTTTTATCTATGTGTAATGTATGAATAAACAGCTACATAAAAACTATCGGCTGCCAGGATGTGTCTATGGGGATGGCAATAGACTCTTACTGCCTTGCCACTTCATTTTTTATGTGCTAATTTATCAAGTAAAACAAACCTTACCTGATTAGGTCAAAATGCATTTCTCTCTGCTGTTCCTACATACAAGCTAATGCTAATTTCTATAAACAATTTTGATGTTCAGCTGATCATGGGAATGACTGTGGGCTTCGGTCAACCTCAGGCATTTCTACAAACATGGCTATGTATCTAGTCAATACTTTTGTATTTCTGTGTTAACTGTTGGGATGTTTATTGAGTTTGATTGTCCCCTTCACCTTTAAACGTGTTTTGTCTACCAATGTTTCCATACTATGAATGCTGACATTTACATGGGTGGATTAAACAATCTGACAGCCATGTAATGTTCTGCCAAGTCTAATAATGGGATCAGGAAAAAACCAGAACAAGCTAATATCTGGATTTAACTGGAAACAATCACAGTTTTCTCATTATCGGTTCCTTTGCTGTAATTTAAGAGCAGATTCAGTAAGCCTTATGGTAAAATCAGGTCAAGGCATTAAAGTGACTGGTAGTTTGTATGTAGTCAGTTATCCCTAAATGCAATATTGATAATAAACTACATTTCTACATAGATATATCTTCTTTTTTCCTGCCACCACCTTTTTGTCTCGATTGCTTTAGATGGTATTCTGATTTTTTATGCTGATATAATAATGTACCTATCCACCTTCAGATTCAAGCAATGAAAAGGAAAGGGCAAAGTTACTTTTATTTTAAGTCTTGGTGCCACAGGTCTTATTGTACCCTTATACTTTTGTCCTTATAAAATCCTCCTACAAGAGAATTTGAATATGATTGACCATGGGTTACCTTTTTACTTTTTAATGAAGCATCTTTTATCTCCATGTTTTCCCCATATTATGTGCAGTATTGTGAAGAACATTGGATTTCATGTTGTATATACAAGGATTTGTGCCAGCTAGGTTTGAAAGCTTTGGCCTACAATATGCATGAATAGTCCTACTCATTTTCTCCTCTGTTCTTATGTGCTTACTAAAATTTCACATCGAGTGATTTTGCGGGAAACTAGTCAATTCATGGTCCTCTTTCTTTCTGATCATAGTAACCTATTGGATGCAACTGTCACTGCCAAAAATGAAATATCTCTGAATTTGTTTCAAACAAGCTCTTCTGGGGCATGAAAATCAGTAGTTTTTAGGATTTTCATGCAATGTGGGTGGTTTAGGTGGGTGTGACAAAAAAAATCAAAGTATCAATTCTGTCAATCTGTTTACTGATTAGGTTTCTCCATTCTCTAATAAGCTTGAAAATATATACATGGAGCTAAAATTTGACCACATATCTTGATAACCTGCTTGCATGAAAAATACAAGGGTTTCAGTAGCTGTCAATTCTTGGCACTGCCATCTACTGGACTTTTTAAAAAAATGACACTCACTAGTCTTTGGAAACTATTGTGCAATTAGTACTAAGTTAACAATGCTTAATTTAAATTAGGATACAGCACCTTCCAGCTGTTAGGAGGAACAATCTTGCACATCCCATAATGCTCTGCAGTAGCCTGGATACTCTGAATATACCCAAAAGGGTCCCTGAATTCCTCTTCCGTTGGATAGAACACAGGACAGCTTATAATGGCAGCAGGGTCACCTGGCTGAGGGAAGAGTTCAACCTTGAAAACTCTTTCTCCTTCAGATCTCCTTCTCTCTTCTCCTAAGATCATTCAAAAGGCCATTAACAACTGACATTTAGGGTAGTGATTCCTAAACATGTCAAACATTTTTAAGAGAATGTATTCACTGATTTCACTGTTTTCCTCAAAAGATCAGAATATATAATTCATGCTGCATAACTGAATCCAGCTCAAAAAATTACAAAATTAATGAAGATGAAATGCTATTATGGAAAGGATAAAGTATCACTAAGGAATTTTATGGACAATTTAATCACACATTCTAAGGTGCCTGATATAAAGCATTTTCTTTCATATGCAAAATTCCATTTAATTAGTATATACTAAGGATGGATGGGAGGGGAAATTTTGCAAAGCAACTAAGCCAGATCAGTTTTTACTGCATCAGATTTCTCACTTCAATTTTGTCCAGTTTCTATACACCCGTCCCTCACATCCAGCTTTGTCAACAAATGAAATGCCGTTTTCTTACAAATGTTATTACTGACACACAAAAAAAAATAGGATTGGAGTAGGGGGAACAACCCATCAAGATTAAATTTTTATTTTAAGACCCAGTCAGGCTGGTTATTTCCTGGTAGCGTTAAACCTAGCTAGGTCTGAGTGGCCAGTCCAGGCAACCATCCATCCCTAATACATACTACATAAAACTGACCCAAAACATTGTGTCCTCTTGTTTCAAGGACTGATATATTTTCACTGGCAAAGAGATGATTTTCGTGACAAAGCACATCTTTTACACAAAAAAATATATATAAGATAATGAAATCTAATGCTATGCATTTTTTAACCTTGTTAAAAAATTCTACCTGATTTTACTTTTATAAGACCCTTTCTACTTGGAAATATAACTTCCACAATAAGGATTTATATTTTAGTACTTATAACAATATTTTATACCCAGCAGACTGGTTTGCATTACTGTTCTTGTGAAAATGACAAAAGAAACCAAAAGGGTTGTGCTTATTATTATATCCTGCCTGGGAATAGGTATAATTTATTTATATTTTAGTCACTTCAGGAAACTTGAACACAAACTACCACCATGGGTCACCATGGCAAATCCTGACACATTTTATTATGTATCACCCCCTTCCCCATTTCCAGACTGTGATCTTAAGGGGACATAACCCTCCTACTTAAACTATAATTAAAGTAATTATAATTATACTTTTTTAGTATTTGATTTCGGATTCCTTTCCCAGAAACTTGAGAAAATAAAACGGCCAAAATTTTATTCTCTTTTCCACAGAAAGTTACTGATAAGCATCTTATCTACCAAGTTTGATGAATTTTCAATGAACAGTTTAGAAGGAGAATGTGTTCAAGTTACAGATAGACTGTCACAAGGACTGATGGCAGAGGGTAACATCATATCTCTGACACAAACATGTTGGGAAGATACCTTTCTTGAATCCTTCAAGACTACTGACGATTGTCTGGTATCTAAACAAGTTATTGTCTGTACTGCTGGAGTGAGTCTTCTTTATTCCTGTTCTCTTCCTTTTGATCAGTCTGGTCAGCTTCTCCTGATGTTGTTGCTCCCTCTCCGATACCAGCCTGGGCATCTCTGTGTTCTGACAACTCTGCTTTAAAAGCTTAAGTTTTTTGCTGGCCATCTTCTTTGCTGAAGCTAAGGCCTTCCTGATATGAGTTGAAGCTCTTGTCACTGGTCCTTTGGACCTGACAGTCCTTGAAAATGGTTTAGTTGCATATTTCTTCAAAGGGTGAAAATCTTTTTCAATTGCATAAATCCTTTTTTTTTCCACACTGAAACCTTCAACTTTGTCTCTCTTTTTTATAAGTTCCTTAACTCTTTTGCTTGTTCTCAGTTTCAGTTTTTTTGGTGGTGTTGTCCCTGTGAATTTTTCCTCATGCTCTGATGTAGATTTCCGCTTTGTAGCAGACTCTTTTTCTCTGACTCTTCCTAATTCTGATCTTCGCAGTGAGGAGCCTTTCCCATTCTGATCGGTACTCTCAATCTTAGAGACCCTCGAAATCTTGTTTTGCGACAAAATGCCACTGGCACTCTTGCTTCTTGTCACACTCTGTGAAAAAAACAATCTTATATTGTGTTGAGATGACAAAAGAAAGTCTGGAAAACAAAACTAGAGTCCATTCATGGAACATGAAATACTGCAACATCCAAAATCAAAAACTTTTAGATGGGAGGTTTTACAGAGGATAAACAAATGGTGAACATTAAAGCAAAACTAGAAATGTATCCATGTCAATAGCACCTGAAAACCAATATTTCACTCATACAAGATCTGAAATCATCCTTTACATTAGTGGGCCATACAGGTACTGATTGTACCTGTTTGGAATATTAAACAAATCTTATTAGTACTAGTCACGTTGTCTTTTCAAAATATTAAATCTCTTACCGTAACACGAAATATAACCATGATGCATTGATTGGATGGATGGATGGATGGATGAATGGATAAAGGTAACTCTAAATGCCAAGTCATGCTCAGTTCTGTCTACAATATCAGATTGTCATGCTACTGGAAGAAAATCTCAAAATTTCAATCACTCAAAATTTCTTGTCAGATACTAGTGTTGTCATATACTAGTGTTTTTGCAAGAAAAGAGAAAAAACAGATACAAAACATATGGCTGAACAATACTTTGGTTTATGGCAATCAATCTTCAGAGGATATTATAATATGTACTTAAAGCCAAATTTCTGTATTAAACTTAAACCACAGAAGTCTACTATAAGATTACAACAACAAATTTATGGAATTCAAAACTTATATTTATTTCAGTAGGTTTTGTTATATATGGGACTATCTTTCCACATTTTGTCATGCACAATTTATTTCTGTGTTTTCTTTATAAGAGACTATCTATCCATATTTTGTCATACATAGAATCTTCTTAAAATTCTACATTTCACCCATAAATGATGAAGCACATGTAATTACTGTAGTGACAACAAAACAGAAACAGTCATAAACATAAACTATTAAGGGAATCTAGCCTCCTTAGATCATTCTATAGAAACAAAAATCATACTGAATATACTCATGTAATGCAAATTGCACAGACCCATAGCTGCTGTCACATAATGCACCGGCAGATCCAGGTCTATGCAGTTTGTTCAGAGTAATGAGTGAAACAAACAAGATAGACCCTGATCTGCAGGTACATTATGCTACAACAGATCAGGATCCTGTTATTTGCAGCTAGGCTAGACTTATAAGTGTGTTTATATATATATATATATATATATATATATATATATATATATATATATATATATATATATATATATATAAATAAAATGGCAAGGCGATGGGTGCCATTTACTCGATGGGTGCCATTTACTCGCGGACCTGGTTTCGAAACTCGGTAGAGTACGAATTTAATTTCTCTAACCTGTATGATAGTATTGTTTGTATTACTATATATATATATATATATATATATATATATATATATATATATATATATATATATATATATATATATATATATATATATATATATACATGTTGGGAAGATACCTTTCTTGATTCCTTCAAGACTACTGATGATTGATGTGTGTGTGTGTGAAATTTGCTTATTTTAACTAGCTTTTGCTAATTAATCCTTCCTGTTTTGTTTGTGGTAATCATGCAGCAACAGCTTGATATCTCTTTTCATGGGAAAACTTTAATATTTATAAACAGTAAGCATCACATCACACTTGCTGGTTCACTCCACTTATGGTTTTTAAAAAAGTGAAACTAAATTAAATACCACTCAAAAATTGGAGGATACCATTCTGAGAAAAACTAGAATGGATTTGTTCTTGGAAGCAAAAACATGTATTCCCAACTCCCCATTACCCCATTAACACACTTAATATCATTCTATAACAAAGGTACTATGAGAAGGAAACAAAAAAAAATCTAGCAAGGTGAATAAATTAAAATGACAGGAACCTGTTAATAAAAGTCCCTGTCATTTATGGTTCCAATTTCACTCTCTCTTTAGATCAAAAGCAATTAATTAATCTTAAGCAGCAACAGAAAGCTCGGTATGCAAAAATTAGGATAAGTTCAACATTTGTCCAAAACAGGTCTAGAAAGCAAACATCTTGAGTCAACAAAAAATTATTTTTGTTTTAAAAATCCTTAATCTAAGTCTGGCAGTCAATACAATTTTTCAAAACTGTTGATAAATTGCTATAATGGTTGTAAAATCAAATATATTCATCTACACATGTCTAACAACAGGCATGCCAAATTTTATCAGTCACATTAAGTAGTTTTTGCTAAACAGTGTTAACGAACTTTACGTCAGAAAAGCCGGTCTATAAAAATCAAAATTATGTATCAATGAAATAAATTCTGTAAAATCGAACCAGGACATGTACATTAGAATGAAAATGTTTAGCAAACTTCATTGTCTGTCTCAAGTGATATTTGCTGAATCAAGCTTACAAGGATTTTACGTAAAGTTCAGAAATTCCAAAATGTGTAAAAACTCCCAAAACTGCTTAACTGTCCAGACAACCTAATAAGCATATTTACATCATAATGAAAATCTGCATACCATTAGTCTACCTTAACAGATTTATTTTAAATTTAATCATGCTTCTATTGTTTGTGTCAAAAATGTCCAAGTCTGAAAATCTAAAACAAGAGCACACTGAACAGTACGATATATACCCTCCTAGCATGTATTGCAAACTATGTAGGTACTAGTAGGGAATGGTTGACTCTTGAACAGTACGATTGATACCCACCCTGCATGTACTGCAAATTATGTAGGTACTGGTAGGGTATGGTCGACTCTTGAGGTTAATAGGTCCAATAGACATGGAACTTTAGTCAAGGTAAAAAGTCCTGAATTAAACTTAGTTATTTTCTTATCAAACTTACTATGACCATGACCTTGGACCCTTAGACCCCAGAGCCCATAGGTCTTTTATTACCCTAAGACAGGCAGAACAAACTTAAAAATCCAGGATTGTTTCTGGCCAACCAGCTTTGAAAATCTGGCTACCCAGCCAATTTTTCTGGTAGCTTGATGAAATACTTCAGTTACCCCTAAGACTGCCATAAGCAAAATTATTCAACAACTTTTGTCATATATTTGGTATGTCCATCTATCTATCTAGCAATTACCCAATACAACATAAAATAATAAATATCATTGGTTGATTATTAAAATATGCCTATACCTCTACATAACAGTAGCCAACATAAGTGACTGTTACATGCTCTAGTTTAGGCCAGTCCGGAAGTGATACTATATGACTAGTATTAATGTGTCAAACCAAGGAAGAATGATACCACTACCAAATGCCCTTGTCTTGACAAAGATGAAAATTTACACATCATGCCCATTTTCACACTCATGCCCATTTCACACTCATGGTGACAGCCCTCTATTAACTTTGGTCAAGGTGCGTGGTCTGGAACTGAGATCATTATGCAGAAACCAAGTTGCACTATGACACTTTTACCCCAAAATTAACTTGTTTCTTATCTAATGTGCAAGTAATTCAAACACTCTGGTGCAGGTACATGGGCAAAAACAAAACTCAATCTGTTGTGAAGAAATCGTTTTTCTTTTTTCAATCACAGTGACCATGACTTTTTGACTCCCAAACCAATAGGCCACTTCCATACCTATAATGCCAAAACTCCATGTACATTATGTATATGGTCCAGAACTATAGTTTTCATCCACAACTTTCATTGTTGTCATACGGTCAAGAACTGAATTTTTTTGTACAAATACCATTTCCTTTCTTTTAGACACTGATCTTGACCTTTGATCCTTTGAGTCCTGAATCAATATATTTCTTCCTTAACCCAAGTGCAATCCAATCACAACGTTTATGCAGTGTCTGAGATGTAAAAATAACATTATTGTGTGGAAACCAATTTTCTTCTTTTAGTCACAGTGACTTTGACATTAACCTATGACCCCAGAACTGATATGATTCATCGTTACCACAACTACAAGTCATCAACAAAGTTTGCAAACTTTTGGTGGTAGAAAACTCAATTCACTGTGTTTTTAAAAAATCCAACTCCCAAAAGTATTTTTAAAAAATAAAATAACAAAATTGGGGGAATAAATAAGGTCATGATCATCTAAGTGTAATCCCATCTTGTTAAACACCTATTGTATGTACATATCAAATGTGGTCTGGTTTTGGTTCTATAGGTTTTGAGATTTCTTGCTTATAAAAATGTGTGAGAGATAGATGGTCTGATAGCACAAATCCAACCAATGTTTCCCTTGCTTCTTTGATTGGGATGGGGGAACATAAATATGCTCATAAATTAGGACAGGGTATATCACCCCTTTTAATACAGCTAGCTCAAGCATTATACTAAGGAAGATAGACAGTGCATAAATTAAGCAAATTTTGTCCCTCAACACACACAAAGCAGAAAAGGCTTAGCTGGCTTAAAATCATTCCTCCCTGTCCAATAGTGAATTTTCATGGCTTAAAAGCATTCCCCCTGTCCAATAGGGATTATTCATGGCTTAAAGGCAATCTCCCCTGTCCAATAGGAAACATTCACAGCTTAAAGGCATTCCCCCTGTCCAATAGGGAATATTCATGGCTTAAAGGCATTCCCCCCATCCAATAAGGAATATTCATGGCTTACAAACATTCTCCCCCCGTCCAATAGGGAATATTCATGGCGTAAAGGCATTCCCTCCTGTCCAGTAAGGAATATTCATGGCTTTAAGGCATTCTCCCCCTGTCCAATAACATTCATGTCTTAAAGGCATTCCCCCCTGTCCAATAGGGAATATTCATGCTGGATACAAGCAAGCATACAAGTTATGCATCTGAACAAAATAAACAACTCTCTACCTGACTCCTCGGCAAACTACTGTCAGACAATGCCCGTCTTGATACAGGACTTTTCTTTACCAGTGGTTTCTTTGGTGAATGCCTCACAGCAGCTAGTGTTGCCATTGCTTTTTTCTTTAGAGCCAGCCTATCAGATACACCAGCTCTACCACAAGACTTCTTCATGCCTACAGCCAGGGCTAGTTTTGGTGGGGGTGGGTAGAATCCATTGGAGTACCTCCCCTGACCAGTACTACCAGAAAATCTTCTGCCTTTGGGCAAGGGGGTTTTAGAAAGAGATGGCGACTTTTTGGAAACGCTTGATCTTAGTCCTGCAAAGCCACGTGCAGTTTCTGGGGTGCCGGCACTTGCACGAGCAGCCCTCCTGGTTGGGGTCTGGGAATGCTTAAAGAAAAAAAAACAATAGTCCAGTGAAGAATTATGCTCCCATATCCTTACTTTTATCAAACAATGCAAACAAAGAAAATAAATCTGTCAGGCTGAGAAGTGGACAATTTTTCTAAAAATACCAACAGAAAAATAACAATCCTAGTGTAGGGCATCTTTTTCTGGCTTGCATCCAATAACTATCAATTCTGTGTAACATTGATTTAGTCGAACACAACAACAATAATTTATTGATAAATACTGAACATCATTAAAAGTTTATTGTCAATATATACTGTATCCTGATATCCATCATAATGGAATTTAGCTGCTATACCCAGCCCTGGTGTCCAAATGTTATAAGACTTGTGCTCTCAAAACTAAAAGGTTTCAAGAAAAAAACAAGGCCCGAATATAAGACTTAAGCTTGCTTAACTGAGAGGTCTCAAAAAAGCAAAACATGGTCTAATAGGCATAATTTATGATTCTTTTTTCTTCTTGTATTAACTCATACCATTAATGCAAAATTCGCGTCACATAATTCAGTATTATAGATTTATGGTATATCAAGGGTATCACATGAATGCCAATAAGATGAGAAATTTACTAAGCAAACTTAATAACATCAAATGCTGCAAGTGGGATTTTTTATTATTCTACTAGTGTGACAAATGTCATGACAAAAAGCATAAGATCAGGATTCTATCTATGTATGTATGTGTGTGTGTCTGTGTGTGTGTGTCTGTCTGTGTGTGTGTGTGTGCGCGTGCATGCATCTTTGTAGATCATGCAATGCTAAATGATGTTGTCATATGATGTTGCAAGGTTGTTGTCACAATGTGGAATACAACATTTCTGACCAGATAAAACACCTTTCACTGAAAGAAAAAATAAAAAATCAATTACTGGTGTCAAGACAGGCAAGTCCACACTGTCCCCATTTTGACTCATGCTTGTGCTACTGGATGTGGGAGAACTCTCACGGGTCATTCTGCTATGGGTGTCAGCCTGACTTAACTCCCCTGGGCAAGACTCTACTCTGGCAGTAGGGTTTGCAAGGTCCAAGAAAGCTGGTAAAATATTTGTACCTTGAAAATGAAACAAAAAGACTTTGCTAGTAAAAAAAAATGTACAAAAATGCAGCTTTCTGTTGAATAAAAAGCAGAAATGTTGTTGTTTCAATGCAAACACAGACCCCTGCTTTAGCATAACTGTTTTGCTTGTTTTGCTTCAAATGCAATACCACATACAGTCATTTAATCATAAAGCAAATAGACAATTAGGCTGATAAATTGCCTTTCATTAACTTCATTGCACTGACTCAGTTGACTGAAATCAAATGGTGATCTGTTCACGAGTATCTTTACTAAGTAAAGACAATATAACAAGTTTGCTTAAAACAGTGTTTATTAATCATATTGGATTTGTTTTGTTTAAATATTTTGACTGGCTGATAATTTGGTTGCTAAGCCCAATATGCAGTAAAAAGTAACAGCAATCACACACATGTGACAGTTATCAGTGACTACTTACCGTAGTATCACAGGATGTAAATAAATAAATGGAGATTAAATCATGCATTCAGTATGCCCAGAATAAATGGAGTCTGAATCAAGCATTCAGTATGCTCAGAATAAATGCTAATTAAATCAAGCATTCACTATGCTCAAAATAAATGGAGTTTAACTCAAGCATTCAGTATGCCAAGAATAAATGGAGATTAAATCAAGCATTCAGTATGCCAAGAATAAATGGAGACTGAATCAAGCATTCAGTATGCTCAGAATAAATGGCGATTAAATCAAGCATTCAGTATGCTCAAAATAAATGGAGACTGAATCAAGCATTCAGTATGCACAGAATAAATGGAGATTAAATCAAGCATTCAGTATGCCAAGAATAAATGGAGACTGAATCAAGCATTCAGTATGCTCAAAATAAATGGAGACTGAATCAAGCATTCAGTATGCTCAAAATAAATGGCAATTAAATCGAGCATTCAGTATGCTCAAAATAAATGGAGACTGAATCAAGCATTCAGTATGCACAGAATAAATGGAGATTAAATCAAGCATTCAGTATGCCAAGAATAAATGGAGATTAAATCAAGCATTCAGTATGCCAAGAATAAATGGAGACTGAATCAAGCATTCAGTATGCCCAGAATAAATGGAGATTGAATCATGCATTCAGTATGCACAGTGATCACCATTTGTTTTTGTACACAATCCTGTAGGATTATTTAATTATTTAAATGTATCATAATTTTTTGTGCATATCACTTTGTAAAATTCGTCAAATTATTGGACATATAATTTCCACCAATAAGATTTACATTTGCAAAAAGGATCGAAAATACCATATTCCCATTTTGTTTGACAAAAATGAACGATTAACAATTATTTTATCGTGTATGAAAATTTACATAAAATGCGGTATGTATCAAGTTTTAATTTACCAATTCTTATTGCAATTTTTTTCATGTTCAGCACATCTAAAATATATTTTCTTTTGAAACAAAATTGGTAACCATGCCGGACACCGCATTAAAAGCAGGGTTCGCAAATTATCCGGGCACTAGTTATTGAGGAAGTGGTGTAGTTTGGGTCAGAACTTTGCTGCTGAACAAAATTTATTGTACAGAAGCCATTTAGGAAAAGTGACCATGAGTGCAACCCTTTCACACATTTTGACCATGTTTTACAAATAATCTAGTTCGGTACCTTGTAGAAGGTACCAAACTAGATTATTTGCAAAACATTTTTCTCATTGCAGTCGCAGTAACCTTGATCTTCTGCAAAGTTACATGCCTTCATCTTAAATGGCTCTAGAGTTAAGGCACAAAAAAAAAGTGTGATGGAAAATTAATTCCATCCAGGCCTTACTGAGAGTTGAAATTTAACATAGATTTTGTATATGCTTGCTATGAAAGCTACACTGTCTCTAGTGCTGCCACTCTGGACATAATTTGGATACGGTATGTCCTAAAAAGCATTCCTACCAAGTTTCATAAACTCTCTCAGCTGTTCAAAAGAACTTCTGCACAGGTGGGCATACAATAGAAAGAACAAAAAGTAAAAGAAATTAAGAAAAAAAAATTGTTCAAGAGTCCAAAAGACTAATCAGATGTACATATAAATACAAATATTCAACAAAAAAATTAACAAGTGGATTTTATGCAATCTCGCCAAAAAGATTCTCAGGATGGAGAGGACAAAATCAAGACAAGAGATCAAAGTGAGCAAGAGATCACTCACTGGATTGACATCCACCAGCCAAATGTAGAGCAGTTGACCAAATATTCTGGGCCAGTAGGATGTTTCTGCTGAGATTTCCCTGGTGCTACTGATTCCATATGTTATGAAAATAAATATTTGAAGGTTCTTTTTATCCAGTTTCTGTATCCTCAGCCATATCAAATCACAGTTCAGCACTTCTAATACTGAAAGGACAATATGCCAGGAAACTTTGTGTCAAAGTTGGTTGAACTCTGATCAGTATTTTGTTTTTTTACATAATGTTATTTTCTGTATACAGTAACAGCAGCCATATTTGATGGCAGAATGGCATCTTTTGTATAAATCCAAAAGGTCTTCAAGACAGAACACACTGTTAAAGCTTGTTAAATTCTGTTACATGGAAATTTGAGTGAGGATTGGCATTTTTTGTGTAAATGTGAAAGGTTTTCATGCCAGGATGCTTTCTGCTAAGTTGGTAAAATTCTATGACAGTGGTTTTAGAGAATATGTTTAAGTGTTTTCTGTTTGTAGTAATCTTGCCCATATACAACTTAGGATCAGCATCATTTGTGCAAAGGTATTTTCTGGCAAGTTTGGTCAAATTCTATTGAGTACAAAGTTGAAGGCAGTTAAAGGTTTTCTATTTTTAGCAACATCAACCATACTGGATAACAGATTTGAATCATTTATCCCAGAAAATGTTTTATGCAGGGATGCTTTAAGTTAATTCAGTCAAATTCTGTTTTTTGAGGGGGGTTAAGAAGTCATTTAAATTTATTTTTTTTTAGCATTGGTGGCCATATTTGAGAGTGGTCTTCTTCTATCATTTGTAGAAAACTGAAAGGTCTTCATGCCAGAATGCTTTCTTTCAAATGTGATCAAATTCTATTCTATAGCTTTTGAGATGAAATTATTTAAAAGCTTTTCTATTTTTAATAATGGTGGCCATATTTAATAGTGAAGCTGCATCATTTAAAAATTTGAAAGGGCGTCATGCCTGAGTGCCTTCTGCTGAGTTTGGTCAAATTAAATTCATGTCTTTGGGAGAAGTCCTTCAAATATTTTCTATTTTTCCTAATTAAAAAAATGAAAGGTCTTTATGCAAGGATGAATCTTTTCAAGTTCAGCAGTTCTAGAGAGGAAGTCTAAATGTTTTTATACTTTTACATATTATTCCCATATTATATTGCATCCAAAATGCCTTTATGCCCAGGTACTCTAGCGGCCAGCAGACTGGCATCATTCATAAATACTTCTAAGACATTTACACCAGGATGTTGTGTGTCACATTTGGTTGAAACCAGGCTGTCAGTGTTTGAGAAGTTATAAATGGCTTCTGCTGACAGATGCTGGACAGATGACTGACAGCGAATGAGTGGCCCGACTATAGGCTAACTTGGTTGTGGTCAAAAGTCTTCCTCTAACCATAATGTCAAAAACAGATGATATATGCACAGCAATATTTTCTGCAGGTAGAAAGCTGGCAGAAGAGAAAGAGCTGAAATCAACCCTACTTTTCATATGCATTGTGGTTACTTACTTTGGTAAACTAGACACTTGCCAGAGAGTGATATGTTTTACAGAGTTTCTCTGCTGGGAATGCCTTATTGGAATCCTTCCTGTTTCTCTAGTAACTCATGGGAAATGAAGATGCAGCGCCTATGTAAGGCTTAGCTCCATGGTGACCTATTTCCTGATTCTATGTGGCCATGGAATAGGAAATTAGATACAAAGACTGAGATCTAAAGACTGCCTTCTGGTGGTCTTTGTGCTTGCAGGAATGTGGATAAGATTGCATCTCTTTCTGCAAGCTAGAAGTTAATGGAAGCAGCTATGGAATTGAAAAGCTGTGCTGAGACTGCCTCCCTTGCATAACTGCTTATGATCTCATTGATGGAACCTAGGCTTTGCCTTACCTGTTGAAATTTAGCCATGAAGGTCAGATTGAGCATGGAATCAACAGTTATGATGATGCATACTAGTTGTTGCTTGTCTTGTTCTAATCCAAGTATATGATACAGTCTGGAGATGTCAAGCAATATCTCCACTGATAGCATGAGCTTTGATATGGGAAACCTACTTGGGATATGCAAAAGATTGGAGTGAAGTTTGTTTTGAGTCATTATTGTAAGAAGAAAGGCCTTATGAATCTAGATTCCTATAGTTGCCTCCCAAAACTGAACAAGATATGAATGACTCAGCCCGACTGTAATAATTATTTTAAGAAAGTTAGTCTTTCTTGGTAAAAATGTATATAGATGCAGGAATTCTAAAGGTGGACATAACTTTAAGGAAAGACTTTTTCTATGGCAATGGAGGTGGATGAATCAAGGCTGACTAACATCAGGTCATAAGGTCTGATACCAGCTACCTAGAGACAGACAGTGTTGACATTATCAGGCAGTTTCATATGGACCACCCTAATGTCTTGGCATTCACCCAGAATCTGTTCAATGCTGGTTATAATTAAAACAAAAAGGGCATATTATTCCATTAGTGACTCCATGGTCTCCAGTGACTGATCATTTACTTGGAAAAAGATGCAACAAAGCTGAGTCCATAGTTGTAGTGTAAGTACTTCTAACCACAAGAACTGAAAATCTCATTAAGCTCTACTGCTAACTGTATGATGAAATAGTCTACTGAGATCTTAAATATTCATCTATGATTATGAAGTATACAGTGAAATCAGTAAGAAATAGATAAAGTAAACTTCCCTTTGATACAAAAAGCCAATGGATCATTAAAATTTGAAAAACAGCACAAAAATAGAAGATATCTGCAAAGCATCTAAACAAGAACAATGATCAAGCAACTTCAGAATTATCAAGTGATGAACAATTGGAATTATTGTCAGTCTCTGCATAAATGGAAATACCAGTATTATTTTGACTTCAATCTCAGAATACAGATGACATTTTTGCAACTTTAATGCTAAATAAAGCCTAAATAAGTAAATTTTTTACACTGAAACAGCTCGATTTGCAAGGTAGTGCAAAGACTTCTAACATTATAATTGGTAATGCATTTAATGAAATGTTTCCATGGCACATAGATACTCCATGACAAAGCTTGAAGAAAGATCCAAATGCAAAATCAAACCAAAGTGTGATGGATAGATAGGTAACACTAATTACCCCTAGCACAGCTGTGGTGGGTCATAAAAACCCCAAGCATATGCAAACCTCAGAGAGATCAAGGGTAGATAAAACTGTTCACATTAATAGATTTAACAATGAGCTACCTCTGAAACAAAGGTAGGTTAGGAAGTCTTCAGTCCGTGGTCTTTGTGGGAAAACTTTCACTGGTGATGTCTTGAACTTGGGCTTCAGTGGAGTTGTTGAGGGTGTGGGTGGAAGAGATCCTTGGGCAAACTTCCTTTGAGCATGGATTTTCTTCCTGACAAAAGAGAAGGTAAATTTATTTTTTAAAAGTGAAAATTGTTATTCAATTTTATAGAAACAGGGATGTGGTAAAGGGTTCAAGTGGTCTGTTACTAAGTGCTTTTCTTCCTTGTAGCAAGATATTGGACATTAACTACTAATGTCAACCATGCCACAAATGTACACTAGTATTATATGATGAACATAAGAATGAATGAATGTATAGTGGGGTTGACATAGACAAGGAAATCCCAGTTCATAAATGGTTATTGATTTTTAATTTCATTTTCAGCATATTATTGATAAAATAATGCAGAGGAAATGAAAGAAAATGCCTTCCCATGAACACAACAAGGCTGATAAATCTGGTCATTATGTCACTTGTTCTGTATTTAATGTGGCACCTCTGATGATGTCCACAGGCTTTGACAAAATTTACATGGAACAAATGTAGCTGTCTATGGAATGTGCAGTTTATAGTACCAACTACCTTATTATCCTTTAATTTCTTTCTTAAGTGAGGGATCAACTTTGAATGTGATTCAATCTCTAATATGTGAGTATCTAAACAAAATATTACATGAAATACTAACTCATGCATGAAACATATATGAAAAGACAAGATCACATAATAGACATTTTGTCCTCAAACATCACAAACATGGATTATAATCGAGTTCTAACATACTGTAGAGGTGCCTTAATTTGTTTCTTCTCTTCAGCTGTGCTAGCCATGCTTCTGAAAGAATCCTGACTGACGCTGCCACCATCATCAAACTGACACGGCATTGATGACCTACTGCTCACACTCTGTCGGCTATCCTGGTCCTGTATCCCACTAGGAGTCATCCCTCCTTCATCTTCTCTCGATATCCTGCGAGACTCTAACAGGGAGGCATACAAAGCCCTATGCAGATCTCTCTCTTCTCTCCATGACAGACCAGTGTCATTATCCTGAAGAAACAGGTAGTTGTATTTATTATTTAGCTACAGTACATGTAATTATCCACATATAAAATTTTGTGAAACATGAAATATGCCATTAGTGCTTGCAGGAAGTGGGATAATGTACTTCAAAACCAAAGACATTTCATATCTAATATTAAATTTTGTATTTTACACATAATAGACAACATATACAAATTTAATGTTGATGAGTGATGTTTCCAAAGTGTGGTAAACATAATATTTCTGTAGCAGCCATATTGGATGTAAGATCAGCACTTTTTCATTTCTCTGGACACTCCCAGAAGGCTTTTGGTGAAAACCCCACACTGATATGACCATCAATTCAGGAGAATTTTCAATCTAGCTTAATGGAAATTAATCAGTGCTCCCCTGGGGTCTATAATTAGGCCCACTATTTCTTATTTTCATAAATGACCATCCTCTAAAGACAGAGCACACAAACATAGATATAAAAAATATTGAGATTTGGTCAAAACAAAATTAAATAGTTAAATGAAACAAAAATAAAATGTATGGTAATAGCCTCATCAAAAAAAGCATTTTGCATCCAAGAAATTTGGCAATAAATGGTCAACTCAATGACAATGCAAAAAAAAAAAAAAGAAAAACATTTAGGAGTGATAACTGAAAGTGATTTAAAGTGGAACAAACATAGTGACTATGTCCATAGATCTTATTTAAAATTACTTTATTAAGTAAAATTAAATACTTAACCAGGCTGGATTCTGGTCTCCAGGGTGTTAAGTTTAGCTACAAGATTAACTCAATAATATGCAAAGATCTTGATAATAATTATACACCATCCAACATCTTGACAATAAAAAGTTATTTAACACATCTAATCAAATTTTCCTTCAAAATATTGTGGACAAGCAAAGCAAAATGATGCAAAGTCACATCATTAATATGCATGAATTCCACTCAAAATCATGCTCAATTAACATCTTTTTGATATAGGCCAATGTACCGAGTTTGATCAATATCCTATCCAAATTGCTGCTCTAGAGTGGTAAACCAGATTGCAGCCAACCAGATGTAAACTTACCTCATGCATATACTGTAACTAGGCCTTGCTCATCATAAAAATCACTAAGTTTGATTAAAATCAGGTAAGACAGTCACTGTAAGAAGCTCAGCAAATCATATTCAAAATAACCTTCTCAATAATTTAACTTGCTTGTAATAAAACATAGTATATATCCTGACCAATGAAAGCTATTTACCAAGTCTGATTAAAATCGAATCAGAAAAAATGTCACTAAAGTGTTGAAAACTCAGCAATCATATGCAAACCATCTCATGAATATGTACTGACCTTGCTTATAGGTTCACTCATCCAAAATCGATGTGACTCAAGCCCATTTATAAGCCTGATTAAATCTGGATCAGAAATAGTCTTGAGTGTATAACAAGCACAGCTATTCAGATTCAAGATAACCTCATTTAATATGAGTGGATCTTGCTCGTTATTAAAATTGTCCAAAATCTTGATGATATATGCACACATTCCAAGTTAAATCAAAAGTGGATCAAAAATATGGCTTTCTGAGTGGTAACAAGTTCAGACAAACCAGATTACATCATTACAATTATCTTGCAATTATGGAAGCTATCTAAAGACTTAATTAAACCCAATTTTCAGATCTGATAAAAAGTACTGCTTCCAATTTGGCAATGAGCTCAGCCAATCAGATGCAAGATCACCTGATATACATTCAGTGCATTGGTACACCACACAGCAAGAATAGTGTTAATAGGTATAACAAAGTATCTGTATTTACAATACACCCCATCTAAGATATGTACATAATTTGTATCCATGAACTTTCAAATAAGTATGAAAATATTGGTTATAAAATCCATCCATCTGTGTGTATGTGCATATGTGCAAAATGCCCCATAAATTCCATTAACACCATTCAAGCTCCATTAAGACCATGAGATCTGGATCAATGATAGTAAAATCAATATGAATTGTGCTAACATTTCTGGTAGGGCTAAAATGCATGTCTGAATATTTGGAAATTAACTTTTTGTTGCAAACTTGACTCAAAAACCTGTTGCCTCATGTGTGGTGTCCACTTTTTATGTACTTTATGACTTTCAACCTTTGGCCTCTGCACTATACTTTACTGAATCACCTAATCACTATCAGTGTTAATTTATATAACCATAGTGATGGTTATAAAATAAATACATGTTATAAAAAAGCGGTAAATATGTAAGTCCAGCTCGCAGTGTGTAGTTTGTCAGATACATATACACAAAATTCAGCTGTAATTAACTTTGAAACAGTTCTGTATCCAAGCTATTATTTTATCCACATTGTGTTAACTTTCATTTTACCCTATGACATTTAAGTTACCCTATAACAACCTATATGCTACATATCTAAAAAAAATATAGCAATTATTTATCAAACTTTAGAGTCTTGTTAGTTTGTTTTATTAAGTTTACTTTTTAAATTTGCATGTGTTGCAAACTCAAATGTCGCAGTTTTGAGATCATCAAAAAGCACAAAGTGAAACATCCATTCTTTGTATTTGATTGATAGTCAATAATTATATGCAATAACAATGACTACCTCATAAACACAAGCCAGAACAAACTGACACCTCACTATAAAGTACCTCAATATTATACTGCCCCTCTTATAATATATGAGTAGGAAGATGGATCCCATAAACTTGACTAATTTGTGTATTATAGTTGAATTTTGAATTTTTGAATTTTTTCACCTTATTTAGTTCTTAACTCGTAAGAACCACTTATAATGTCATATCATGTTCTTGTGTTTTAATGCACTCTTAGTACTTGTCTTTACTGGAATATCCCTAAGTATTAGACTTTGACCTCACTTTATAACATGGGTCAGTCATATGGAGCAATTAGTATTATAAAGAGGGTGAAATGTAAATCCTTTTGTTTTCATGAAGATAGGTACATTCCAACATATCAATTACACCAGAATTAAGTTTATTTCTATCGCATACCAGTACATCTCAATATTGATGGAAATGTTAAATCTGCCCATGCAACTGACTGTCAGTGGTAAATATTTCATTCCAATGTCATAACAAATATTCAAATATTAATTAAAATACATAACATAAATGTCTAAATACCACAATGAGGTATTTTGTTTATAACAACTTTTGATGATGCCCCCTCTATTAAGAGCTTGAAGGGATGTCTTTGTAATTACTGAGATCCGGATCCTATTAACAAATGTACAATTGCATTGGATGCAGAATTTAATTTATCTGTGTCAATACTCTAGACAGAATTTAATTATCTGTGTCAATACTCTATACAGAATTTAATTTATCTGTGTCAATACTCTAGACAGAATTTAATTATCTGTGTCAATACTCTATACAGAATTTAATTTATCTGTGTCAATACTCTAGACAGAATTTAATTTATCTGTGTCAATACTCTAGACAGAATTTAATTTATCTGTGTCAATACTCTAGCCAAGAAAACTGCCTGAATAGTCAGCATAAATGCATGAACTGTTTCCCTACTCTCTTGGATGCAGAATTTAATTTATCTGTGTCAATATTCTAAACAGAATTTAATTTATCTGTGTCAATACTCTATACAGAATTTAATTTATCTGTGTCAATACTTTAGACAGAATTTAATTTATCTGTGTCAATTATCTAGCCAAGGTAACTGCATGAATAGTCAGCATAAATGCATGAACTGTTTCCCTACTCTCTTGGAATTGGCCGACAGATTTTTATAACTAACCAGATACCTAACAATAAACACACTTGCAGAGAATGAAAAAGTTAATTTACTACATATCCAACCCAAGAGTTTAGTTCTGCAGCGAAACAACACTTTGATGGTTATATTGTGTCAATGTAAGTAGAGTAAAACACTCTGCAACCAATTTTGTATGAGTGTCACTGGTATTCTGTGCCTCGAGAATGGCAATCAGTAGTTGGTACACTATGACAACCTTATGATTGTCACATGACACATCAACCTGTGATTGGTGACCGAAGCCTGGTCCCTAGGAACTGATCCTCAGTTACTGACACCTAACACACTATTCAGTTACTAGTGACTCATACCAAGGCAATGATCGGTCAGATAAAGTAGACCTTATTGGGGAGTCTCAGTTTGGGGACTTGAACCTAGGTTAACTAGAGCAAGAAGAAAAAAATACTTCTCTTGCATCTGGAAGGCAGTACTTACTACTGTGTGGCTGTAACTTCCTATCAAGTCTTAGTGATCCCACCCTAGTCAAAATAGTGACCAGGTACCTCTCTCACAGAAGCAAGCAACATCCTTAAACTAAAAAAAAGTGTCAAAAACTCCTATAAATGGAAGAGACTTCTAAAGATGAGAAAGAAGAGGAATCCTTCTTCCAAGTTGTATAGGCACTGTAAATTTTTAGTAAGTCTGACACCTCATCAGGCCAAAGACAAGAATAAATAGGGCAACTGTCCGTGCATGCACACACTAAGCAGGTGGAGTGGGGATTTCCCTAGTGGTCTATGTATGACTGCATCAACCAACACCATGAATGTAAAGACAAGAAACAATGCAATGAATCAGAACAAACAAATGGGTAAGAAATACTTACCCAAATACTACATACAAAAAGTGGGAAGAAAACAAAAAAAAATCACCACTTTGCCAGCAAAGAACTCTAAACTCAAATTCAACTAAACAAGAAAAAAAAGAGAAAGACTGGGAAGAAAATAATATAACACAAAGAAGGATACAAATGACAATGGAAATACCAGAAGATGAATTAAGTGATGAGCACCCATGAGACCGATGTAGAAGTATATAAATTCAAGGAAAAACAGTAAATACTGAGACTGTATGAAGTGTACTAACGTATCAAAATGGGGTCATGTTAATTTTGTTTAAGAACTCCAATTACTAACTGGAGGAAGGCCCAATTTCCTTGGACTGGAGACTAGCACATAGAAAAGATGCATCAATTTAATTGTAGTAGGTAATTTACTATTGCTGTTAAAACATCTCACAAATTCTATTATTAATGACAGCAAAAATTAACTCTCAGTTGGAATTTAATCCAAATATTTCATTTTATATGATTTGCACAAATCAGACAAATAACTATTAGTGTATGCAACATAAGAATCAATTCATGATAGGATTAGAGGTTTTCCAAATAACAAGGATCAACAGTTCCTGTGGCAACATCTAAGAAACAAATGAGCTCCAACGGTCATTATGTTTATACAGTTTAATCAGATTTGATAAATTACTTCACAGATCAAAGGTGTTATAAACAATAAAAGATAAAAAGATAAAAAGATAAAAATACTTACATCCGAAAAGGGTATATAAAATAAAAGATAAAGGTATAAAGCATAAAAACCTTTTAAGTAAAGGATCAAGCCACTTTTACATTAAGCAACACACAACAAACAGGTTCACCAGAAACTATATTGTACATATAAAGAAATCTTTGGAATAACGCAGACAAATCTTGTCACAGCACAATGCGACAGACAAGATCTGAATTTTTTCTATAGGAATACTTCAGGAAGAGAGACTTGTGGAAGTTTGTAGGGTTGTGAAGAGTGTCTGACACCAGTATATGGAGCCACAAGGGGCTGACACAAGGAATAAAGGGACAATGATAACGGAAACTGCACAAGTCATATCCTGAGGACACTATGATAACAAACATCTGCCAATACTCCATACATGTACTGTAGGAAGTGGGCATGAAGTACATATAGGCATAATAGCTGAGTAGATTTAAGTGCTGACACAAATTGGGGTTCAATAGCAAAGTTGTGAATGCATGAAACTTAGCAATGCATCCTCCCTGAACAGAACCCAACTGCTGTATGAATTCCCAACCAAATGGCACAATGTTTGATCACATGCTTAGTCATCTGATTGGTTCAACATGACAACATATCTAAAACTCCTTTGTGGGGTTTTTTTTGTCCCATATATGAAGAATATGATGATTTATATAATATTTGATGTCAATATATAGAATCTTCCATTTGGAAATGGCTGACTGCAGGGCAGCTTTGGCTGGTTTGTCTTTCCTATCAATGACTTTTTATACCAATGTTACTAGGGAGCCAACAGCACAAAATAATTCTTCCTGGTTTTATGTGCAATTCATGCTTCTATGTGACTTTCATATTAACTGGTTGTCAAATTTAAGGTTTTCCAATGCTTCTGGTGTATAGAAGGAATCTGAAAACCTGAATTTGTTTTTTTTTTATAAAGTAACTGATGCAGCTTGAAGATTCTCATGTTGCTGTAATTTCAGTTGTAATCTGAGTATGGCTGTAATTTCATAATGATGTAATCTGATGGAAAAAAAGATCTACATATAATAAGTAGATCTGACAAGCGCTAAGAAGAAAAACATCGTGTTTGGCAAACTTTGGTGACATCTGACTAAAGAACTGCTTCTGATGACATGCACAAGGATGCCTTTTCTACATCCTGACCCTGCAGGGGTATGGTGACCTTCTCAAATTCCTGATCTTCTTATCTTAGGTAAAAAATCGTATCAGGATTCCAGAAATCCATTATCCATATTGTCTGAGAGATAAATTTATTCTTATAGATGAGCAAATTTGCATGGTTAATCATGGACAAGTAAATTGCAGCCTGTAACTTGAAAGGCAGTGGTTGCTGTTTTGTCTGAGCAATGTTTACACAAGCACCAATCATACTAAGTGCCACATTATGTATGTTATATTTAAGTAATGTATGCTGAAATTTATCGTTTAGCACTGAAATAAGTTAGAGATTCTATTGATACAACCAACAGAAGAAGAGACTAATGGTTTCGGCAATATCTTTTGATGGTTACATCTGAATGAATTTCAATGGCTGGATAAATGGGTTTCCCGGAGGACTCTGTTGCTCTGAACCAATTGCTGGACTCCTTAAAACCCCTTTTTCTTAGTAAAATGTTTCTTCGAGAATAACTACCCAATCATAATAATACCTTAGGAAAACTACTACCACCTCAAAAATCCAGCCCTCTCCGATACTACTTATTTTGGCATAAGAATTGGTAGCAAAGTTAAAGAACCTGTTAGAGTGAAAGGTATGGTCTCTATGAATGTAATTGAGAGGGTGTATGTGTATTATCACTGTGTAAGTAAGGGATTAAGTACTCTTTAAATCTGACAAAATACTTATGCAGAAAAACATCACTAAGTGTCACCTATAGAAACATGCATAAGCATGACACAACTGAGTAAATTGTGTACATAGAAAACTGATACTTGTTAAGCGATAAAGAAATGTATACAAGTGTCTACATTACACACAAAAAACCTTCACATTATTAGGAACTGAACATACAAAGTAGGTGCAACAATATCCATTATGAGGCAGTTACCTATAGGAAAAAAGCTCAGAAACCGCCTGTACAAGGAAAATCACAGATTTTGGCAATCAGATGCTAAAATGTCTTGGAACAGAAACCCATGTTAGTATTGGAATTACACATATATTTGGTTTTTCATAGGTGCTTCGGACTTGCATGTACAAAAATTTTTTTTATGTGAAGCTGCTTAGGTTCCCTGTGCAATACCTAAATGTGTGATGATGACAAACTGTAAAAGCAGAATTTTGCTGGGATAGGAAGAGATAAAAATCCAACTTGTAATGGTATATCTTCCATTTAGATTCTGTCTTTTGTGAGGCCTCTCATGACAAAAGCATGCTTCTTGGTACAAGTAGAAGAATGGGGCCCCAAGTGGCCGAGTGGTCTAAAGCAATGACCATTAAGGATCACTGCCATCTCACCTCTGTGAGTTCCAGTCCAGACTCGGCTAAACGTGGGTAAGTGAGAAAGCCTGCCAGTAGCTTCTCGTGGGTTGGTGGTTCTTCCCTGGGTTTTCCAGGGTTCTTCCTCCACCATTAATACTGGCCGCCATGTATATCATATCTTGTGCTGAAAAATGGCGTTAAACCCTACGACAACAAGTAGAAAAAGTAGAAAAGGTTTCTAGATGTTGCCGCTAATTCTTACACCTAAGGGGAGATCACTCCAACTTACCACCACAACAGTCAGCAGAAAACTTTTAGCTCCCTTTAACTACAATGTACCATCTGAGAGGGCTGGATTTGTGAGGTAGCAGTAGTTCACCAAAGGTAATATCATTGGGTAACATTGAAAGAAGACACCATTATGCATGACTACGATGAATATTCCCAGGAATTCATATTAACAGATCAATTTCTTGTAAAGACTTGGCTGCATGGCGAAAAGTTTAATGAAAAGCAAAAATATGGGCAAAAATTAAACTCGACTATAACAGGGAATACAGTAACAAAAAAAAAACACGTCAATTAAATAATAAAACAAAAAGCCCAAATTTGAGAAAAAAGAAGCTGAAGGTGATTTAAACAGATTGATCTAAAAAAATTAAACTCGACTATAACTGGGAATACAGTAACAAAACACAACACATGTCAATTAAATTATAAAACAAAAAAGCCCAATTTTGAGGAAAAAAAAGCTGAAGGTGATTTAAACAGATTGATCAATAAATACAAAATGAGCCAAACCAATCATTACATGTAGCTGTTTAACATAACAAATGTCTCAGCAAAGCAGAGAAAATCAATTTCAGATCATGACTTGAACATGGAGTTGAACTTAGAAATGATCACATCAACAGATCTGAATCACAGATTTCATCAACTGTTTATTTTCCTACTGGAAAATGTCAATGATAAAATATCCAGAGCTAAATTCACATGTTCTTTCGGATGCTAGTACTGTTCTAGACCACAAATGCATTCTTGTTAGATCTGTAGACCCCAACAATAAAAGTCAATATAAAAAAAACATTATGAAATATCCACTATATTTTACAAGTATGTCATAGATCCATACTGCATTCATTTGAATACTGCAGTTTGATAAAAAAAAAACATTCTAACATCACTGTCTTCCACTATTCTTTTAACCTCTGAAAATATGGATAACTTGGTGTCGTAACAAAAAAATAAACAGGTTAATCTACCTGTCCCTGAACAACTTGATTTTGACAAAATTTATGTACCTTGCATAAAAAGCTTTGCATCTAGCATTATGGAGAGTAACTATTAGAAATTTTATGTCCTGCTTGATGTTTTTTGCACAAAAGTAAAAATCTGCAAATTGACTGATCAATGAAATGGTCAACAAAACATGACCTCATAAAGGCATCCATTAGATCTACTTTATGCCAGAGATCTGAGCTCTTCTTCTGCTGGTTACAATTAGGGGTGGTTGTGGAAATGTATTTTTATTTTTTATTTAAACATTTTCTAGCAGGTGTTGCAAATGCATGACAAGAACCTATTAAAGAAACACACAGAGCTTGGAAATCATGAAAAATTTGTCAGTAATTAATGATTAGACATGATTTATTAATTTTCACACCAAAATGGTGCCCATCTTGATGTCAATGGATGCAGTGGCAAGCCAACACATCCAATCAAAATTAAATTGTTCAAATTTGAACACTTTCTACATGATCAAGACAAGGAGAGCACTCAACTTAAATGGACTGATAAAAAAACAATTTTCCACTGCCAGATCTGTAATGGTTACCTTCTGGCATGATGTTACACTTTCAATGTAATACTTACAAAGTATTCTTTTTAGGTCAATTACCTCCACAATATTTTTTGGAACAAACTGTGTTATGGCCTGTCCTGAGCGTTCCTCACCAAGTGCCTTCAGCAAAGAAGTATCTTTCACCACTTTTGGACAATGTTAATGATAGATTATAACTAAAGTTTCAGTTTTCTGAAAACATAATTTTCATGATGCATGGCATTTATTTACTGTCTCCCTTGTCACAGTGTCAGAAGCATTTGGACAAATTATATTTAAATATCACAAAACAAAATTTCAACCAACAACATAGTTTCCGTAACAAGATTTCATTTTGGTCAACAAATGTTCTTTAGCTACCTTACTTTACTGGATATGCTTCACTACACATGTGCAAAGCTGTTAACAAAATGCTTTGTCACATTCTTGTTAAGTGTCATGAAGAGGTCCTGCATTATCTGTTGCATGACTGAACATAACATCCAGTGAGTTTATGTCACAGTGTTTCTGTATCGAAGAAACATTTTTCTTTTTTGGAATCATCAAGTCCACTTGAGCAAAACTTAAACATTTCACATGTTCCAAGTGTTACCATATTTTTTACAATTAACTTTTTTCCTAATCTGCTGAAGGTAGGTCAGATAATTTTATTTCATGAAAGGCATCTCTTTACATCATATGACTATTTTGTCGTCTTTAAAATCACTATATATCTATCCCATAAATGCATTTTGTGGTACAGTAACAGTTGGGATTGCAACACAAATTTATATTTTAACCATTACATAATATTAATTAGTTTTCTTAAAAGTGTATGTTCATTTCTTTAAAGCATACAATCCTTCAGACCAGAGAAATGGCATATATTAGTTGAAAAGAACTAAAGAATCGAAAAATGGGTCACATCATCCCAAATGTTACTAGGTGTAGGTACTTTATTTAAAAGTAATGCTGCAATAAAGTACTGGTGTTTTAATACATTTTTTGTTTTAGTGATATGTAATATCTGGAGCAAATTTTAAACAAAAAAAGTATTTATATTCTGTAGTCAAATTCCCCTTTTTGAAACCAGCACATAAGAACCCATCTTAATTTTAACTGAATTGTTTTATATGGTAAATGGCTCAAGATCATGCTGTTGAGTTTTGTAAGATAAACTTTCTCTCCATCATTTGGACATATGGCCATGACAGAAGGCTCTGAAAAATGAGATGATACAACATTTTCTTCAAACATTAGGCTTTTACAATGGATACAATAGGTGAAAGTTTTAACACAAAGACATTTGTTCAAGAGTGGATAAGGTGCAATTCAATACATGTTCATTAGTAAACACACCAAGTTCTTCGGCGAGATGTTGCGTTTGGGTCTGTTGGCCAAAGCTAGTTCAGGAATAACTCTCTTAGGTATATCACTGCATGACGTCATGGATTTTTTCCCAACCATCTTTCACTCCTGAAAGGAAAAAAAATTTCTTATTCTTCCTCTTGAGGTTTCAATAGATGTAAATAAATGGCCCAGTCTGCTCTTGCAACGAGCAGAGAATTTAATTTTTTTTCCAAACAACTTATTCCTGAACTGACACTTTGGCAGCAGGTGACATATCAATTAACCATATGAACTGATATTTCAATGATCACCTGCCCATTTCAATCACACCTACATTTATGACATCAAGTGGCCAAATAAGATGTTACCTAAAAAAGTAGGATAGGATATACACGTACTACAATAACATATACAGTATACAGCACAGCTCACATGTATTTTCAGAACCCAACCCAATGCAGTGGTTGTGGAGAGAGAGGAGGATAAGGAAAAAAAAAATTTCACCATCTGTACACACATTTTGATGGAGTTGCTGCAGTGTCTCATGGAAAATTGCTCTGCACACAACTCTTTCTCACCAAGTTATTCAAGATGATCACCAGAGAGTGGGCATGGTCTCTATCAAATGAGCATGGCTTCCTGTGTATGACACCTGCCAGAGGTTGAAAGAGAGAAAGAGAGAGAGATACCAATTTATATACATTGTTATCAGATGATTATACATATTTCCTAGTTCTACATGACAGATATAATGCCAAATCAAATTTTAGATAATATTAATGTAGTCACAATTCCTTGAAAACTGTACTAATACTACTATACTTTTTTCAAATATATAAGGCTGATTAACACCTTTAGAAAGCAGTTGATACTTTTACTTTATTCAAAGAAATCTTAACAAACTTACACACAGACATGATCATACCTTGTTGATCTTTTCTTGAAGAGTGAAAAGTTATGTTACTGTTTAAATAAGCATAGTATTCCTCTGAGGTAAGTACATTTAAATTTCCAAAAACAGCCACTTCTGTTTTTACCAATACCCCATTGAATTGACACTTCAGTGGGAACTATTTCTTTAGTCCTTGAAAGTAATGACCCAGTCCTGAGGCTAGGTATACATGTACACAGTTAGGAACTTAAGATCAATTCTGACTGCATTTATACTGTATGGGTCTAATCAGCTAATTTAAGGATCTTTCTGACAGGAGCATGTTTTTTTACTTCTTTCATACTTTACAAGATAAAACTGTTTCATATGAAATAACCCTTTGGAAACCTGAATAGTGTCTCCTTAATAAAGCAGAAATAAAGATAGTGACCATTGTAAACACTACAGTTATAAAAATAGCATCATGAGATATGTCAATTTCATCGTAAAGCCATCTGACCTGGTGCACTGTAGTTTAAAGCACAAATTATGGTTCTGTTATTAACAGTGGCAATTTGATAGTTGCTTCAAATTAATCTGACCTCAGTATATTGTTGAAATGAATAGCAAAGTGGAACATTGTCAAATCATAATTGTACCAGAGATTTAAGGCATTCTATATAGTTGTATCCACATGTCCTATTATTTGATCGGTCTTAAAAGGAAAATATAAAAACAAAATTTGTATCATCATAGAAAAAAACAAAAAACTAATCAGTCAAATGTAAATGACCAATCAATAGCCTAATCATAATATAGATCTAAGATGTTTAATTATTTCTGTGCAGTTTTTTGTTTCTGGCTACTGGAACATTTGGCTATTAAGACAAAAATATTTTCTAAAAATAAAAATAAAACATGCAAACCAATTTCTTTCAATAGCATATAGTTGATTTCTGTATCTGGTATACTAAAATGGATTCAGTGGAGGACATGGGATTGATTTCTGTATCTGGTATACTAAAATGGATTCAGTGGACGGACATGGGATTGATTTCTGTATCTGGTATACTAAAATGGATTCAGTGGAGGACATGGGATTGATTTCTGTATCTGGTATACTAAAATGGATTCAGTGGACGGACATGGGATTGATTCCTCATCTACCTCCATCATTTGATAAAGTGAAAGGTGTCAAATTTATGTGTCAGACTTGCACAAGTTCTGATAGATACATGAGCACAGCCAAATCAGGTCAAGTGGGTAGAGGGGGCACAAGTTCTGATAGATACATGAACACAGCCAAATCAGGTCAAGTGGGTAGAGGGGGCACAAGTTCAAAAGAGCCCCAAAGAAAATACACATCCAGAGGGAAAAAAATGATAGTTGAATTAAAGTTTATGTACATTTTGGTTAGGGGGGAAGAGTGGGGTGGGTCTGAGAAGTTCTCAGTTAATATTTTGTAGTTTCTTCTGACATCAATCACAGGATTATAGAGGTGTGATTTAAACTTGAGATTTGAATTATAAAAAGGAATTATGCTATTCCTTTTCTTATTTATTTTGTGATGAATGTAATAAAAAAGTATCCCAGTCGGAAAGAACAATCTAGCCCCATAAATTAAATGGCCAGTTCTTTCCAGTACAATTATAGTTAAAACTGAACAAGTATGCATACTCATGATCAAGCCATTACATGATTTGTAAATTCAGAATTTGCTCATTGTTTTGTTATTTTCTTTTAACAAAAGTGGCTGCCAACTCGACTTTAATTGACTAAACCTTAGAGTGCATCAATTGGTTCAGATTTCTATGAATACAAATAGAAGTGTAAACATATTGCAAAATAAGTCTATCAACCTTCTCTAAATGTATATAATAAGCAAGACATTTTTCTTTCATTTCTTTATTATATGAAAAGAAAGATCACTTGATTCTTGAAATGGTATCTGATTGTAAATCATGCACGTTTCAGTCTTTCCGTAGATGGTCATCATCCGCTAACTGGTCAAATTTCAATCTATAAAACTTCCATTGTTACTGACTGAACCATAACTTGAGATACATGTATTAAGTGCAACTTGCCAAGTCATTTGTGTTAAAAAAAACACCTTTCCCAAGCTAAATTTGACATCTTGTGAAAACATTTTATAGCTGTTTACAATGGAAACTGCATTGATTTCTTTTGTACATTCACTGAAACCAGGTCTTTATTTGGGAGATACATGTACCGTGTCTCTAAAAGGAGGGTGGGGGCATGCTTGAAAACTATTCTTATTTTGACTTGTGGTATAAAAAAAATGAACATTATGCCATTCCTTGCTTTATTACAAACTTATCTTGTAATGAATGAAATTATAAAAATAACACAGCCAGAAATAATAATTTAGCTCCATAAAATTAAATGGCCAGTCCCATATGGTATAGGTGCATTCAGAATTGAACTAATTGGTAGCTGTGTGTGTGTGTGTGTGTGTATTTATATATACACACACATATATATATATGTGTGAATAAGTGTAAATTTAGTGTTTTCTTTTTTGTTGGTGTTTTTAAACAGAAGCTATCTGAAATTTAACTGTCCACAGCTCAAAGGATTTCTTTTCATATTTGAACAGTAGGATAAATTTACACTGTTCAAGAGAAGCTCAACAAGGTAGACCTCTGTTGAGAAAACATGCAAGATTTAAAAATGTAATAAAAATATACAAGACTTTTCAAATTAATTTCTATTGTCTATATTTATGATTGCAAAAATATCACTGACTGATGAAATGGTATCTAAATGTGCATTACTCATGACACATTGATCTTTCCATAGGTGGCCTTCATTAATTGGCTGTTCAAATATCAATCAATAATGCTGATCAACTGCTCCACAACAGAGATGCCACTGTTGCACCAGCCAAGGTGCTGTAGTGATTTGATTCCTGTCAAGAAGCATTAGCATGGAGTGAATAGTGAAGGAATTGCATTGTGTGGAGTTCCAAAAATATACATACCTGTACTATAAAACTTTATTTTTGGCCATTTTGCTTCCAATTTTCACAACACATGTATAATTATGAATCTTACTTTGATCATTGGAGAATTTATCAAAATGAAATCTACAGACTTTAAAGAAATATGGCTATTCCCATTAAAACAAACAAATATATGTTTTTAATTGCTGATTGCCTTATCTACCTTGCCACTGTATAACACAAAAACTCATTATCTACATGCCTCATGTAGTAAGGAGGATAAGAAGAGTGCTACAGTACATACCAGTCCACGAGAACAGTACATTAGGACTGTTTACCTACATGCATTATATACATTCTTCACTTCATTATAACAAGTTTTCAAACTTATCATATTATTACATTGATGTAAAAAAAAAATATTCTTCAATGAATTAAAAGTGAATATTGTTTTCTTTTAATCCATGTCTACATTTCAAAAATCCAATTCATTATCAATCATTAAGAATGGAAAATCTGGTTTTCATATTTTATGCCTGTCTATGTTTCAATGCTAATCATATTTAGACATTGGATGTCAAATGTTCAACAGTAAGACTGGTAACCCAGGGATGAGCAACTTTTAAAAAAATCTACTTGTCCAGGACAAGTGCTTTAATAAATTCACTTGTCTCACCTACATTTCACTTGTTTCAAAATTCACACCAATTGTCAAGATCATTTCAATCCATAGAATGAACAAACCAAATAATGTGCTACATATTTATTTCTTAACCCAATTAATTTTTCAAAAACACAGGTTGATACTATTAGCATGAATTGAAAGTTAGTGGAATTCAGGCTTTCAATAACTTCTTTAAATTTATCGACTGATAGAACAAATTCTCTTGCCCTGAATCTGTTCAACACAGTTCTTGACCAGAAGTACACTATACATTTCCATCTCAAAAAATGGTTTTCCACAATATACTATGCTGTGCCAGTTTAGAATATTGCTTGCAATAACTACAAAACATGTCCTTCAGAGTCAATGAAAACAAGCCAGTTATAACTATCAACCCAAAGTGACAGATAATTTCTCAGTCTCTTAGTAGTGTCATATATTTTGTTGCCAATGAGTCAGGCTTATGTGTCTTTGGATAAATTGCTACCTCATACTCAGTAGCAGTCTTGTTTTAAATAAAATTTTCTTCTCTGAATCTTGCTCAACCTCTTGCTAAACTAATTTAGTAAACTCATTTTATCTCATACATGGGTGTGAAAGAAGAGAAAAAACACAATACTTAAAAGTTGGCTGGGAATCAACTGTAAAACTAAAACTGAGTAAATCTAACACTATTTTTTTTCATGAAAATTATAACAGAACAATCCAAAATTCTGATTCTTTAATATGATTCATATGTCCAATTCATAAATTTCTCATTATAAATTTTGAAAACAAAATGTGCAAATTCAGGAGCTAAAGATAATATTGAAAGAGAAATGATTGATACATCATAAGCCAGGATTTGCTTCAAAATATATATCAATGGCCACTGATATGTGAGATGCAGAATATAAATATATACATGTATAATCAAGCATTCAGTATGACCAGAAGGCACAAATGGTCATATAAAGGCAGATAAATTGATTATGTCATTAAAATAAGCACTTTCTCAACCTTTTTTCAAAACAAGAAATAAAACTAACCCACTTGTCTCAGATGCGCATCCTGGAAAAACTTGACATACTTGACTTTGAAAATGAATAGTCTCGGATGTTAGGTTATAGGATTGGCTCAACCTGTTATCACTCTTAAAAATTCCTATTAAAATTAAAATCCTTCTATCATAAATCAAATTTAAACTATTGATTACACCAAAGAGAACTATCTCTATTCTCACTTTGTAAGAGATTTTCCTTGGATTTCAATAATGGAAGATATCACTCATGTATATAGGTGCCTATGTATTGCCAAGATTCTCAAATAAGTGAATCCCCACTTGCTGTATTGTGTATGTCATAAGTGGTCCACACCAATTGTTACTATAACTAGCATTCTTTAAGACACATACTACTAAATCTGAACTTTATTTGGAATCTACATATGATTTCAGAATGTCACAATGTTTAAATGATATTCAATGTAGATTTCACATGTATTGGTGGGCTGTATTATTTTCAAGTTGCAGTTGCTTGTTTTAGAAATGAAAACTGCTTACTTAAATATGCACTGTAACATAACAAAGTGAACATTAACTACTAAATGCTTTAAAACACTGATGTGATAGGCATGGTAGATCAACTTATTCAATAATGAGATAATAGTTAATGGGATATAGTCATAAATTGGATATAACCAAACCTGGATTTTCTTTTTTTTTAATTTCATGATTGCAAAACCTGGGAAGGAAATTCAAAAAGTGCATAAACATATTCTAAAATCATTTTAAATAAACCCCTGAATGCTAATTTGTTTGCATTTTGTTACCTCACTAATGTCATATCTTAATGGGTCTAAACTTCAACTTACTTCGCACGTAATTCTTTAAGCTAAAGGTCCCTTATCAGATCACGACTAATTGTGACTTCTAAATATTGTATCTGATAGAGAATTTCCAAAGTACATTATAATGATTATGACATCAAATTTATGGGATTTCTATCTTGTCATTTGCATTACATTGCATTTTTAGTATGGAACCACATGACATGCTTTCGTGCCCACTGTCTTAGTTTATTAATGTTGTTTGGAATCATCCTGGTTATCAGTCCTATGATTGGATTAATCTATTTTATATATAGTCATCTGCAAAAAGGAAAATTTCTGAATCAGTTCTAATCATGATGTGCTTTATGTGCAATGAGAAAACCACTGATTGTGCTGTGAGGTACTCTGGAAGATACAAGGACCTAAC
The DNA here is from genome assembly GCA_016746295.1 of Potamilus streckersoni. NCBI lineage: Eukaryota > Metazoa > Mollusca > Bivalvia > Unionida > Unionidae > Potamilus > Potamilus streckersoni. Next base: position 4,380,108 of record JAEAOA010002358.1, on the reverse strand, counting down.
CAGATTTGATAATATTTACCACCTAGCATTGTTCTCAAAAAGAGCAAAACAGTCTATCCTGTATAGTTTTATTTGCAATTCATGAACAAATTAATTTGCTTTTTGAAAATTTCAAGGGGATAATGTCAAATCATACCTAACTGGTAACATTTTTCAATATGTTCACACAAGGGAATTGAAGATAAGTGCCTTGCCCAAACACACATCACACAAGTGAATGTGGCTATAACATGATTACTTCAGTGATATCCCAGTTTTCTATTCAAATGACATAAGTGTAATGACCACAATGTAAATGTGTACAAAACAATTAATCTGTGTGTGTGAGTATGTGTGTGGGATTTGGATTTTTAATGTAGTTTAAACAATTTTTCAGTCATATCGATATGATGTCTGCAGTGTGGCAGTTTATAGTGTCTAGCACTGGGACATCATGACGCAGACATGTAGCATCATGTCCCAAACCAGTTACATTAACCTGACACAAGGTTGACCAATCCAAACACTAACCACTTAATGGTGAGCACAAAAGCAGGGCAGCTGCTAGGCTGCTAGTATTATTTTTTTTAAGTCTTAGGTATGATAGCCAGGGTTCAAACCCTCAACTTCCCATATCCAAGGTGGATGCTCAAACCAATTAGACCACCAGAGGGTTGACAACAAAATAAATGAAAAAATTTGAAAAAATTGTGCATTTTGTTTTACAAATGTTACTGCATTAAATTAATTTTAATTGTGAATTGCTTTATTGTGGGTATTGATTTTAAATGTCCCTATATCTGCATTCACTATGAAACAGACTAAAAGTTTTCTCTACCAAACAGGTGCTAAAGTAGAGAACACATAAAACAAGGGCGAAATTTCAAATAAAAACTGCCATTAAAAATCCTTAAGGCACTTGAATCTTACACAACGACAATTCTGAAATGTCTGCTTCTAAACTGACTAAATGCACTGATAGTACAAGCCAATTTTCACAGACAGGTGGGAATTTAAACCACAAGAATTTTATTTATCTTGTCTCAACTGAGAGTAGATGAGAATGTTATCACGATTTTCCCGCTTTATACTGATAGAATCGAGAGGCTATGCACAGTGATGTAAAATCACTGCAGATTTGATTTTTCAGTGTTATGCAAATTGGTATAGTGCTAAAATGATCTGGCACAGGAGTCTGCAGTTTTATCAATAAAGCACAACGAAATTTCTGACATGTAGTCACCTTAACATTATTATATAATAACACTTTGTATAATACAGTTAAGGTGATTTCATGTTGTCAGAAATTTCGTCGTACTTTAGATCTGGGAATTCATTTTCCTGGCTGCCGGTTAGTTCTGCAGAGTAATGTAAGACAGCCACCCCAATATTTAGGACGTAATAGGTGCGACGCATCACATGAACACCTTACATCTGTGCTCGTATTTGCAATCCTTTTGTTGACGTAGTTATATACATTTAATTTGTTAAAAAATGATTTCCACTCTAAGCTATTTCCATTTATTCTTCATTATTCATTGCCATACGTTTCGTTTTATAACGAGGATAGTTGTTTCGTTTAGTCTTGAAATTTGTAATCCAGGGCAACAACACAACTGATCCAAACTATGAATACTAAAAAATGAATACATATTTTTTTTTAAATAAGCAATATAAAAGGTCTACCATGGGAGTACAATGCAAATTAAAGACTGTTATATTATTAGTTCTCTAGTCGTTTATCGTATTGCAGCGGTCCTTTGTTTTCTTCCCAGGCATGTTTGTATGTTACGGAACGAATAATAGAAATAGAATTCTATAACTAATAGTATTAATAGTGTGTCTAACTGATTATAATATTATACTTGTACTAAATATAAATGTTATTAACGAATAAAATGTTATTTATAGACACTATTTAAATAAGAACCAAGAAAAGCTCCAACATTCTTTACCGCGGTCCTACAGAAATCAATATGGAAGCTTTTATTGGGAATCGGTACCGGATAAGATTATCGTTATGTTTTGTAATCATTTGGTCGTTTTTAAATGTTTTTGCTTTGCCAGATGATACATTCAACGAAGAGCTATTTGTAAAGCCATTTGATTCAGGTCAAGCTCTTTTCCATTTTCAATTTACCACGCTCTGGAATGCTTCGACCGCCGAACCGGACTCGTGTAAGGGAAATGCTGTACAGGTTACCTAACAAAAATCTTGCTCCATTTTATGTTAGCAGTTGTAAAATCCTCTACAATCTCCTCAGCCTACAATAAAAGCAATAAATGGAGAGAGACAGAGGGAGAGAGAGAGAACCAAAGGGGGGATTCAATACACTGCAGTGGTTAATAGTCGGATTCATTACCGTTTTTATAATTTATTTAATTTTAGCTTTATATTTTAGTAGCAAAATTAGCAGTTATTCTCTCTTTTGCCAAAAACAAGAGTTGTAACCATGTTGGCTGATGTAAAGTACTTTGTTCAAGAGTATCGGAAACAGATTAACTGAACTATATATCCACCATTTACAAGTCGGATGCAGTACTAAAGCAGCAAGTTATTCTTAGCCCATTTACTTTCCTGATATGTCTGGTGATGACACCATTCATGTCAGAAGAAAAGACAGAGAACAACTTGCCGGTCTATATTTTGGAATTCAAGAGATGCTGTAAGGTTAAGGTTGTTTTCTTAGTTAAGTCTTTTTTTTTAACAACAAACAAAAGAAAACAGCAGTGCAAATACTATTTAACCCAAGCATAACATTACACCAAGTATGTAAGACAAATAATAAAACCTTATATTTTCAGTCTTATCAGGCTTTCTGGCTGTTTTGATGATGCACATTTCTTTTAGTTTCAAAAAATATATTCTATATAAATCTATTTAAAAATGATTTTAATATACTCAGACTAGTATATATATATATATATATATATATATATATATATATATATATATATATATATATATATATATATATAGATACAAACAAATTAACTGTATTGATTGTTTTTCTGTGTAAGTAACTTCCAGAACATTAAATGATACAGATTGAATTCAGAGAACAAAAATTAACATACAGAGCTTTAAACAAAGATTATTAGAATATATTAAATGTTATCTTATGAGGTCCATAAAATTAGAACAAAATAGACATAATATATTGAAATGTGATTTTGTATCAAGCTAAATCATAAATTGTACAGGATCCTACTTCCAAATTTGAGTATGTAAGATTTATTTAGTATTATTAGTGTATTTGTACAATGCACTGTATGACGGTAATTTCTGTTTAATTCTAACAAAGGTATTACCACATCCAGGTCAATATGTGTAGGCAAAAACAGTGTAACAAAAGCATTAAGATACTCTGAACTATATATATATATATATATATATATATATATATATATATATATATATATATATATATATATATATATATAGACATAAAAATGTTACTGATGAGCCATGGTTTTTGTTAGTGTTAGTAGTTTCATTAATTCTCAGTAAAATACACTATTTAAATTTTGCACAAAGGTGAATGAGCAACTTGAAAATATTTCACTATTAAATTGCTGATGCAAGATAAACAAAGTATTGCTTCCTTTAATGGAGATTTGAGCTACTCAGTACATCTGGGAAAATTGAGAAATATATTTTAACCTGTAAATGTCACACTTGAATCCCGGACAAAACATAATAACATTTTACATGCTCTTAATCGGGGCCCATAGTGGCTGAGTAGTCTAAAGTGCTGTCTGTTACGGATCATTGCCATCTCACCTCTATGTGTTCGTGTTCGTGTCTAGGATTCGGCGAATGTGGATATATGAAAAGGCTTGTCAGTAGCTTCTCGTGGGTCAGTGGTTCTTTCCGCGGATTTCCTGGTTTCTTCCTCCACCATTAATACTGGCCACCATGTATCATGTGCTGAAAATGGCCTGAAGCCCCAGAACAATAACAGCAGAACAACTACATGCTCTTACTTAGCCAAGGTCCAAATCAGCCGGTTACTGTCAGTAGCAGATGAGAGCTGTTGGGGAAAAGCATCAAGAAAATATTTCAAAATGTCGTTGACAGGAATAAATTTAGGTCCATCTGGGCCAGATCTACCAGAGTGTATCACATTTTTGTTACATCTGGTTTGGTTTGAGAATGTGCTAGCTAGATGAAATATATTTGATCAGAATAACCACAAGAATTATGGTGACTGCAATTGTGCCCCTGTCATTTACAGGGCAAAAACCACAAAAAAAACCAACAAAGCTATGAGCAGAAATAATAAGTTTATTTGCATAAAATTGGAAATCTCTGTTGTGCATTTGTTAAATTATGATTTCCTTGATGTGGTTTAAAGATGACTTAGTCTGCAGTAACTATTTGTTTCTTTTGATCTTGTAATCTTGTTTGCAGATGTATTTGTACTCTTCTGAAACATACAACACAAAAAGATAGCATTGTTAATTAAAATTCATCCCAATAACATTAGAGTTCTGTGTATTAACTTAAACAGTTTAAGAGTAATTTTTTAAGACTTTGTGAATGTTCTGTATATTCTCTGATTAATGCCTCCAGAGTCGTTACATTTATTAGAGTACAATAATGAAAGCTAAATTTATTTTCTTGATGTACACATGTACAAAAGGATGTCTTTCTGCCACTGAATACACTCATTGTAAACATCAGCATAGTTAAAATTAACAATAAACATGTTTCCCCTAAATATCCAATCAACGGGGAAAGTAACCTGAACACTCTGGACCCTTGTATTGAAAGGCACAGGTCTTAAACTGTTTCTTTTCAATTTTCCGTTCTCAAAAAATGTGAGGGGCATTAATTAGAGTGGGGATGTTAATTAGGGAATTCTGGCCAATAGATGTACTGATTACTCAACAGTTTAGAAAGCAAACTAGATTCTTCTTTCAGTGAAATTCTCTTTTATCTTGATGTTTACAAACTTGAATACTGAAATTGCATTGTCAGCATTGTCTTTTATTTGCTCTAACATTCCATTGCATTGGATGATAGAATTCATTCAAGTATAAATTACTTATGAATTGCACTTAAATAAGGCTAAATTACAATTTATAATATAAGTAAACATTTATTGACTGATGAAAACTTCTATGATTATCAGTGATTTTCATTACAGGTTATTACTCACTGTAACCAGAATAAAATCAATCCTGCATAAGTTTCCAAGATTTTTATGGCAATGATTTGTACAATGTTCCATATCTTTATAATGAAATCTTTGAATAAGTTGTGGTGGATGTTATATTCAAACATGCTTCAATAAAACCTACATACCAACATTACCATTTTATTAGACCTTGTACACTAGGCCACAGTCATTTAACATATTCATTAAGCTTATGGTTAAAATTCTTCTTCATTTGCTAATATTTTCCAAATTCCTTAATAAATTATTGTCATACTTGGTATTAATCATTATGAAGCTAAGGCACTGATAAAGACATCTGACCTTATGATCCTGAGGGCAAGATCACAATCTTAGAAAGTTTGCATCAATACTTTATAGGTTTTTTTTTAATTTTATTTACTTATATGTCCAATACCCATTCAATGGATTGTCTTTATATTTGGGGTGAAACTATCAAGCAAACAAAAATTCATTCCTTGACAGTACCATTTACTTTGGTACCAGTTTGCTTGTATATCCTAAACCCTTTGGATTTTTGTCATAATTGGTATATTACTTTGGTACCAGTTTGCTTGTATATCCTAAACCCTTTGGATTTTTGTCATAATTGGTATATTACATTGTGATCACTGCATTATGTGAATGTGCTCTCACAAGTTTGATCAATATCACAGTAATAGAAATTTGCATGAAGGTTTTGGTTTCAGCTTTTCATTTGATTATATCTAGGAAACCCCATGATGGATGTGGTTCATACACTGTATAAATTATTATAAAGCTAAGAGAATTAATTCTCTGAGAGATTGCTCAGATTTTTGTGTGTGGCTTCTAGGTCAAGGAACCATTGTTGAATTTTGTATTGATTATGCAGTCTCAAAATAGTCCTAGTTTTATCTTAAATTAAAATATTGAAAAGTGTTTTAAAAATTCAGTGTCATAAACATGAAGGTTATATTATGGTAGAACTAAAGAAATTTAGAAATAGCATGTATATTTGTTGAAAGTGAAATAAATTTATACCAACAGAAAGAAAGCTTTTTGATTATCTTATGAGAAAAAACTTTGAAAAGAACAGTTCACATATGCCAGTGTCACTTGTATGTTTAAAGAAATTTCTGTGTAGTAAATAATTGGCCTTTTTCTCTAAGCATCCATTTTTCTATGCATCAAATATATGATCATCACTAAATGTAGTTTCCATTACACAAGAATGATATATTTCAATATCATTACTATTCATGATGTTTTCATTTCTGGTACACTATTTCTTGGAGAATGTGACCCCATGGTGTTTTACCATGTCTGACCCATTATGTTCTCTTCTAGTTATGGGGAAAGGGTTAGCCTTAGTCGTGTAATATTTAAAACACTTAAGTCATTGTGGCAAACTACTGTTTATATCTAAAAATACACATTCTAATGTTTGGTCCACCTCTCCAAGCTCTACACTAAAGTTTATGTACATGTTTTCATGATATAGTTATCTGCTTAGACTAATATCTGTCTATTTCTTTATCATTGTATCTATCTATCATTCTCAGATAAGGAATTTTAGGAAGTGTCTCTCTCAAGTTCCCATCTCATATCTTAATTCTGTCTGTTCTTTATCTCTCACCTGTGTCTATCTGTGTATTAAAATCACTATAGTCTGTGTCTCATACTGTTTCTGACTGTTCTATTCTCTTATCTATTTAATTATACTATATCATATATATATATCCACTTCCCTTACATACAGAATATGGTTGGGTAACCATTACAAAATGAAGGCCACCTTGGATGGGGGAGGTCATGGGTTTGATCCCCAGCCAAGTCCTACCAAAGACATAAAATGGGAATGACTGCTGCCTCGCTTGGTGCTCAACATTAAGAGGTTAGTGTTAGGATTGGTTGGCCTGGTGTCAGGATAATGTGACTGGATGGGACATCATGCTACTCGTCTGTAGATTTGTCAAACATTCCTGAATCCTGCAACTTATCTTTTCAATTGTCCATGATATTGATATGTTTTTCAAAATTCTTCCATCCCACTTATTGTTAGCTAGAAACCTGATACTGGTAACAGCTAAACCTTTTATATTCTGGCTATTCAGGTTTCATTGGTAATGAGAGCTATGCTGCTGTAGGTTTTACTTTCTGTATTGTGTATTGGTGTTTATGATTTTTAATGTAGCTTTTAAAAAATTTTCAGTCATATCGCTATGATGTCTGCAGTGTGGCAGTTTATAGTGATGTCTAGCACCGGGGCATCAAGCCACAGACATGTAGCATGATGTCCCACCCAGTCACATTATCCTGACACCAGGCCAACCAGTCCTAACAGTAACCTCTTAATGCTGAGCGTTAAGCGAAGCAGCTGTTAATACCATTTTTGTAAGTCTTTGCTATGATTCGACCAGGGCTTGAACCACGACCTCCCACATCCGAGGCAGACATTCTAATCACTAGGCCACCGGAGATTGTTTTTATTTCTGTATTGTAATTCTGTGTATTTTTTTTCAGTTACACATTACAGGCTATTTCCTAAGGCACTGGGTGATGTGTTAGTGAAATACCAAGTACAAGAACTTCATCTCTCACTAACTCAGGGCTTGTGGAGGTATGAAAAGTGGGGTTATCCCCCAGTAGATGCACCCCCTGGGGTGGAACTCTGGGTGTGGTTTTTGCCAACAGCATCAAAGTAAGTTGTTCAAAATTGTATTTATTGATTATATAAATTTCATAGAGAAGTTGTCATTTCATACACATACAAAACTTAACTATCTTTGAAAACTATAATTTATGAACTAATTTACTGTCTAAAGACTTCATCATCTTTGAAATCTATAACCTACAATCTAACTGACAATCAAGATTGGATTAAAGCTTCTGGTAAATTATATCAAAAATTTTGCCTACCCTTAAATTAAGCATTAGTTCTTGTTTATCTAGACCTGATGTTTGAATGAAGTTCAAGTGCTTTGTTTGTTTTTAAAAGCCAGATTCATTGAAAATATTCACTGAAATCAGTAAAGTATGTATTTCAAAGTAAATGCATTGACAATATATATAATGATAAAAAGGGTACAATTTTTTTTCTGTTCATTTTGTGCTTCTCTTCAGTGTCTATGTATTTTGTATACAGAGACTGTCATACAGATTTTTAAAAATTACTGGTTTTAAAATAGTAGATTACAAGTCCTGCAAGTTGAAGATTTTCATGGTCATCAATTTAGAAAGAAAGGTCTCATATATGAAGAAGGAAATTGTCTTCCTGTAACCATGCTTGTTAATTCAACTTCAGTTTACAAACATTATTGTTGAAGATAAAAAGAAAATACTGTAGTATGAAAAGGTTGTACATTGAAAATATTTCCAAATCAAACATTTATGAAGTCTTCATAGATGTTCTGCATGAATGTAACATTTATCTACTAGGGATGGTCCTGGCTTTTAAAAGGTTGTTGCCAAAAAAGTTGCAAACCGCAATATTTTGTCGCCAATTTTCTAAAAGTGTCGCCAGAATAAATAGTGAATATTTTTCCAAGTCTGTTAATGTAACAGGCTATGAAAATTGAAAAACTTTATTGACAACAAGAAGTACAGCTATAATATTATAAAATAAATCATTACATGATGATGACTATTTTACATCTGAAAAAAAGCATTATCAAATGTTAAAATATCAACTTTGCTGACATCTACAGCATCTAGCTCATTTTTTTTAATGAAATCTCTCCATCCCCAATTTTATGGCTAGCTTCATCTCACTGAATGATGTAGAGTTTTTCTTGACTCGCAAACTTGGATCTCCATTCCACCAATGAAACTTAAGAGTCAAAAACCTGGCATTAATGTACCATATATACAGGCATTAGTGACCATCATAGCAATTCGGGGAAAAAAATTTGTTATTGACCGAGTCAACATTGTTATATACTAGTTAAGGTGATCTGACAAAAGCACACCAGGACAAAAGCGTGCCGACATGCACTCTGCGAAAGATGTAAATAACAGAAAACATCACTTTTAAAATAGTTTTCTGAGTACTTAGCCTATAGTTCTTCTATGTAAGACCAAAAATTACAAATAATAAGAAATAATAATTGTAATTTTAACATGTTCAAATGGTTCAACTAACATTTACTGAGTTAATTACTCTAAATGCTAATTTCATATGCAATCCCTTTGTCTTTGGAAAATAATTGGCAGTTAAAGTTATTTATAATTATATCATCTGAAAACATGAAAGTAAATTTGTTTGATCATGGGTTACAGTTAATTAGAATTGTAATGAGTATAATGGTCTTGGCTTTGGATTATTGAATACCACACACATTGTTTATTTTACCTTAATTTATACCTGCATCTTTTCGTCGAGGTTGTTTAGTATTGCACTCATATTTCGACACACTTTTGTCTGTGTGCTTTTGTTACTGAGCCACTAATTAAATATACAGAATTATGGTGGGATATAAAATCTGGAAAATAAATATATGCATGGTAGCTTGAGACAAAATTTGAACAAACAAATGCATACCCCTTTCAGGCATTATTAGTTATCAACGTAAAGAACAAGGTTTATTTGTCAATCAATTACTAGTGCTTCACTCACTGTGTAACAGGCGGTGTCTTTGAAGTATGTCGCAGAGGCTCAAGTGTAACTTTTAGCTGTTATATAAAATATAAAATGGGGGCACATTGGGAGGGTGAGGCAAATAACTCACTCCACAGGGAAGTCATGTCATTTTTGAAAATTTCACTTGTATTGACCTATAAAATCAGAGAATATTAGTGAAAACAATGCTTAAATATTAAAACTTCTCGATGGCAGGTTCCAATCTGAGTATTTTCGGATTCAATCTTTTTGAGAAATAAATTATTCAATTACGCAAAACTTGTTTGTGTTGATATTTCTTGTTGCATACTTTAAGTCTCTGCAGACATAACAGGATTGATGGCAAAAGTAAAAGATCAATGAGCAGGACTACCAGGAATAACATCAGGATCAGGGACTGTGTTGTCTGATGAATTTGCATTAAATCCAAATGCTGTTAATTTTGTTAATTTACTCTTAGGCTGAGATGAACATGCAATGTCTAACTTATGTTTACCCATGATAATGTTGCACTGCTGACAGTATATAATTCTAATAGAGATTTTATTCTGATAGAGATTTTTTTTTTCATTTGCTTGGTATTTATACACAGTAATCAATACTTCAAAGGAAATCAATTTTCTCTCCAGTGTTGGCAAAACTATTTATTGGTATATTTAAGAAAAAAACAAAGGAGAATGATTAGCTGTCGTTCAATTACTTCTAGCTGTTTCTGTTCGAGTCTTCATAGGTTGGTCTATTGTAGGTATAGCCTGGTAGAATGATTGTGTTATCATAGCATACAGTACATAAGCCAGATGTCAACATTAACAGATTACAATGTAACATTGCATTGTACAGATGGGTTGGTCAATATGAACACAGGATTTGTTATGTGGGAATATAGGTCAGTGTATAAGTCTGAATATATGTTTGTGACTTCCTTTCCTGGTCTCTTTGAAATTCCCACTCCAAATCCATGTTTGTATATACAAGTTAAACTGCCAAAAAGACTGTCACCAAAAACAATCGCCAACTGGTATTTTTTGTCGCCAATAAGGGAAAAAGATCTCAATATGCGACATTGTTAAGAGTCCTTACAATTTCAGTCTTCCTAAGCAAACACATGTTATCAGAGTCTTTTAGCTTAAAAACTAAAAGTGCTAAATTTTTGTTTGCTTACCAAAACAATATTTCAGCTGTGAGTGGTCTTCCCTTAGATGGAGGGATCCAGTCATTCATAAGTATACTCCATCTATTGTTTCATTGAATTTTTCTCTCTATCTTCACAGTAGATGAATATTTCATGTCACAGTTGCAAATTTTATCATACTGTAAGCATTATGTTGCCATCTTAATTCTGTATTCAGATCATAATAATGCTTACATTCCATCTCAGTATTAAATGTTATTGTAGTTTATTTTAATTAAATGATTAATTATTCTTAGAATTAAGATCATTCCAGTAATTCTCTATTGCACTGATTTCATTTCTTTGCATTCACTTCACTGTAAGATGATCCATGACTGGTTTTGCCAGTAATCTCACACTACAGGACTGACTACCTCCCTATCTAAGGCATAGATTTATCCTCATTTATCCCCCAGAAACACAAGGCTAGAACCATTTCTTACAAATATGATTTTATTGTGTCTTAGTATTTTATTCTTCTGGACATGGCATTCAAAACCCTTCTAAAACTAAATTTTTCTCCTTTAGTAATATGCCTTATAGATATCTTCATGGTGTCTTTCTTCCCTTTAGAGAGTCCTATTTCAGCTAAGGAATTTCTTTGGAATTCTCAGTGTGGCTGTGGGCCTACTCATTTAAGGCTACTGGTGACCTGTGCAGAAGATCCAAACTTTGTAAATCATCCTGAAGATCATTATTTCAGATTACATTAAGTTCCATATCAGCAAATATGATGATCGCTCAAGGCCTAATGGCAAGCAGTCTTCTTCAGTATCATCTGCCAAATGTTATGGTTCTTACAGAAGCCAGCATGACTGGTTGGGGTGCCATGAACATCAACCACCTCGAGATGAAAGCCATAGTGAATGCCTTCTGATCATTGCGGGAAACATCATCTGCAAAGGGCATCTGACTTTTTCAGATTTTTGTTTCTTCTGGCAGTTGTCATTTATTTCCAGAGATGAGGGGAAACCAAATGCCCCAAATCTGTGTCATGAGGTTTGGATTTTGTTAGGTAATGTCCATGTTGATAAATCCAGGTTTAGTGCTGCCACTGATAACATTTGAAATCCTGGCAGTCAACACCCTTTTCTTGATTTGGAAAAATCTCATGTATTTATTTATCAAAATCCCTCTAATTCCCAAGGACGGTTAGGAGAACTCTGATTGCTGCCCTCAAGTGGGAGAAATCTTCAATAAATTTTTTTGGGTACTGTATCAGAAGAAGATATTCCCAGGAAAATTCAAGCAATCTCCATGACTTCTGAAAGAACAACTATGTATGCAGGCTTTACATCCCAACTTAGAAACGCTGAACCTGCATGCTTGGCTCTTATCAATCAGGACCACAGAAAGAAAGGTTTCTTCAAGCAAATGGTGGGCAGAATTCTTTGGGCAAGAAGGTCCACCACTTTTAAAACCCATGAGGGGAGATAAGGAGTCTTCTTGCAGTGGTGTAAACAGAAGAAATGTCACACCTTTAAAAACTTTCTTTACTGTGTATCATAACTTACGTCATTTGCTTTTCTTTGAGGAGTATAGTTATTCCCAGTCACAATCAAGAGCTTTTATTCCATGATTTCTAGCAAGTTTTATCACCCAGTAAGGGAGGATATATTCCAAAATAAAGACTTCATTTAACCATATTTGACTTGTCTTGACCAAAGGACTTAGCCAGTTTTCAAAATGGAACCTGACATAGGTTTCAAGTTAACAACCCACTGTTTGAACTGTTGCATGAAGCCTTACTGATCCTCTTTTCAGATCAGACATGCTTCCTAGTTAAGAAGGCAGAATATGTGAAATTCATGCTTTATTACTTCAAGAAGGCAGAATATGTGAAATTTATGGCATATTGTTCAACCTGTGCTTGCAATTCTGACACAGTGGCTTCGTTTCGCTCCCTAGTTTCATTGCAAAGAACAGTCTCCATTAATGAAAAATCAAAATTGCTATCTTCAATTGACTCTTCCTCACAAAGGCAACTTCAGAACCCCATTAGTGCATTGAATTGTTATCAGTAAAATACAAAGTCAACTGGAAGAGACAGCACTTGCTTGTTCTTACCACTCAAAGAAGCAAAGGACAGTATTTCAGCTGTTTCATTCTAAATTGGTTGAGCAATTCACTGAGCTGACAAAGAACTACTCCAAAGCCATATGAATTTCTTATGTATATCAGATCATGAAGTCTGGCAATTGCTGCTTACCCAACATCAAGCATAATCACTCACTGTTATACACAATATGGATTGGATGTCTGATGTGTTATTCTCCAGTTTCAATCAGAAAGATCTTTCTTCTCATAAGGCCTCAGTTGATAGGATGCCTCTCAAATGACAGTCTTATCAGGTCCATCAGCTGCTTTGTAATGTCACATGTTACTATACTACTATACTTCCACCAGATTTGTGGGGGGGGGAAATGTTCCATTTATGACTGGGTCCCTTCATCAGTCTGTGGTATTCTTTGCTTGTATCTTGTGTGAGACATAAATCTGCTGCACATACACTAGGAGACCAGAGTGAGCGCCATCCCATGGGTAAATTACAGCCAAATGCTACTCATTCTTTAAATACATTACAAATGGGTAATGTGTTTCAAAGAAATACTGTAACATCATTTATTTACATGGGTCTCAATTTTCAAGGTTTTGTAAAAGAAGTTATTTTCATTTACACCTAAATTCATGGTTTTTATTGCCAACATTTGCATATTTGTAAGTAGTTAATTTTGTGAATTAATTTCTACAAATATCCAAATAAAGAATGCATAAGAACAAACCTCTGCTGAGAACAAATGGCAGTTGCTTCATTAGTTAAAACAATACTACCACCTGTATCAGCACAAATCAAATACCAGACAAAATCAACTGCTTACTCACAGCATGAATGGGAGCCAATGCAGCCAACAACACCAAGCTCATAGGTTATTAAAGTATATGTATACAATCTCTTCCATAAAGCACTATCCATAAAGTTAAGCCATCAATTACTTTATGATGACAGTGGCATTGGCAAAATGGCTTAAGAATGGTGAAGTTCAGCTTATATAACCACATGGTTTGAATAATGTTGTCATTCCACAGTTGAATCAAGCATGACAGGAGTTATCTTTGCTCTATACAATTAGCAAACAGTATTATTGGTACCCATGAAAATTTGTGATACTACAATAAACAATTTTTAAAGTAAAATATGCTTGCTTGATAATACTTACCTGATCATAATATAGGTATTCCTTACCAAACTCTAACATCCACAAAAGTGAGTGCGCTTCCTCTCAGTTATCAGCTAATGAATAGTGGGATTTTACACAAACCAACCCCTTTCAAAGAGGAGACTACTCTTGTCTAACTTCTGTCTATGTAAACAGATATGTTTACATTTTTGTGCTCAAAAGCTTAAACATAGTATTTATGTCTTTCTTTGCTCAGGACTACATGATTTGCAAGATAGTGGAAAAATTTGTTACATATTGTTGCCAGGTAATTGTTTTTGAAGAAATCTATTTTACGTTTAATAAGTTTGTTTATGTACTTTTTTTTAGCATTGACAAAACATGGTCAGATTTGGTGAATGCATTATCAGGACTCTTTTGTGCCTCCCTCAATTTTATGGATGGCAAATCTACAGTTTTGCCACGATGGAGTTTCCGACCCATGGGCCTCGCATCAGAGTACTATAGCTTTGACTCTCGCTTCATGCGATACTCTGCCCTGCCAAAAGAAATTGTCTGTACTGAAAACTTAACACCTTGGAAAAAACTGCTGCCCTGTGCATCAAAGGTAAGGCATCATTTTCAGGATATATTTTTATATATTTTAAGATATGCTGAAAAAAGGCATTAAGTTCAAGGAATGCTTTTAGAGTTTGTTTGTGTTTTGTATAGAGTTAGAGCACATAATTGAATTTTGTACCAGCACTTGAAATCTTTTAACTTTAATTGTAGCTTGAAAATTTGACTTTATTCATATTTTTCATATCAATTTACAAGAATGCTAATTTTATTCTGATGGTTATTGTTATATATAAAGTGAAGAATTAAGACTGATAGAAAATGAATACCATATTCAAGGTACATTATTTAAAACTTTATCAAAATTGAGCCTGATGTTCATAGACTTTGTTTTATCACATTGCTGTGTGTGTTCATTAAATAGCTGACATCTCTGATCACCGACTTATTCACTGTGATAGTGAAAACTGATAGGTAGAAAAATTCCAACCTTTTGGTTAGAAGTTTGTATCAAATGCTCACCAAAGCCTCTGATGCAAACATTCACATTCAGTTGAATATTGTGTTTTATTCTTCACCAATCCACTGGAAAGATTTTATTAATGTATGTCAAATCTGAATATAACAGCTGTTATTACCTTGTCATTGGTATCACATTTCCAGCAGCAATGGTGACAGCAGTATCAGTGTTAAAATTTTAATTTAAGGTTTTCAAGTTAGAAATAGTCAGGTTTTTGTATGATTTTATGGTGCACATGTGACACCATGTTTTGCATAGCCTTTGTTTGTTCTAACTTGTTGTTCTCATCCCTCTTAAAAAGATAAGAATAATTCAGTTGATTACATCTAAATAAGCACAATACAGATTTTAATTGTCCTTGCAGGTTGGCCTGGCTACCTTGTTGAATGCAATGAAGCTGTATGACTCTTACTACAGTTCTCTAGGGATTCATGTCAGACCAGTATGCAGGGTGAGTAAATGAAATTTCCAGTTCGGGTTCCAAACAATTTTTTAGATACAGGCCCAAGTATCTTTAAAAAATTCCACTTACCCCAAAAAAAATTTATCAGCTCACCTAACCATTAGAACAGGTGAGCTTATGGCATACCCCTGCATCCAGTGTGCATCTGTTTTAAACATCTTCAGAAGAGAGTGCATTGGCATGAAAGCTTTCACATTTGTACAGATAATGCTCTGATCCACCATAAAATATAGCCAACATTATTAAACATTAAACACCTTTTGACATCTAAAAAATCACATAACAAATTTTTATCAAAGTTGACAGAAAACTTATGGGAGGAATTCCTTACAGTTTTTTTTAATATAAATGATGCTGATTGATCCTTACGTATGGCTGCTATTGCTAAAACAGAAGAGCTATTGTTGCTAAAATTAGAAAAACATTGAATTAATTTTAAAATAAATACTGAATCAGATTTTACCAGACATGTCAGAAAGTCTCATGGCATAAACACCTGTTACATTTGTTTGGATGATGCTGATCCATTATCATATATGGCTGACCATTACTATAAAAAGTTTTTAAAAAATATAAAAGACTTTTCCAAATTTGTTGAACATGATTTGAACTTATTTTATTGAAAGCATTTTGGCATGAAGCTCTGTAAAATTTATACAGTTGATGCTGATAAACATTCAAATATAGACACTATTACTAAAGAGTAAAAGTGACTTTTAAAAGATTTCTTTCCAAACCACTAAATAATAAATTACAAACTTGACAGGAAGTGTCCTGACATGAAGGCATTTCACATGTATTCATAAAAATGTTAATGATGTAGCATCAACTATGGCAACCAATAGTAAGACTAGAAAAACCTTTAAAGGACTTATTTAAACCACTGAAAATAATTTGGTAAAACTTGACATAATGTATCTGACGTGAAGACCTTTCAATGTATATAAATGATTTTTACAGATATTGTCACAATTATTGAAAATTATACAAATGATTTATACAGATATTGTCACAATTATTGAAAATTATACAAATGATTTATACAGATATTGTTATTGTTATTAAATATAATTCAAATGATTTAAACATATATTGTTACAGTTATTGAATATAATACAAATGATTTATACAGCTATTGTCACTGTCATTAAAAATAATACAAATGATTTATACAGCTATTGTCACTGTCATTAAAAATAATACAAATGATTTATACAGCTATTGTCACTGTCATTAAAAATAATACAAATGATTTATACAGATATTGTCACTGTCATTAAAAATAATACAAATGATTTATACAGCTATTGTCACTGTCATTAAAAATAATACAAATGATTTATACAGATATTGTCACTGTCATTAAAAATAATACAAATGATTTATACAGCTATTGTCACTGTCATTAAAAATACTACAAATGATTTATACAGCTATTGTCACTGTCATTAAAAATAAAACAAACAACTTCTTGCAAAACCACTTGAAAGAAATTGACTAAATTTGACAAAAAGCATCCTGACACAGGGGACTTTCATGTTTTAAAAGTATGCTTATCTGTAATCATCAAACTTGGCCACCATTGCTAGAGATATGAAAAGACTTTAAAGATTTCTCCAAACCTGCTAGGCAGAATATAATCATATATGACTGAAGCATCCTGACATGAAGGTCTCATGGAAATGCTGCCACTATTCCTTGAAATAAAACCACTATTATTTACATTAATAGCCATAAAATGATTTTTTTTTCTTCAAAACAATTTAAATAGAATTTGACCAAACATGATAGGCAGCATCCTGTTCTTGCTAGTTTGCTTATTAAAACAAGGGATATAGTGTCTGATGAATTTGAGAAAGTGTTCTCCAGAACAATTTATAACATTTCCAAGATATTTATTGAATACAGTATGCATAGATTACAACAAAAGAAGACAATAATTAACAAAATGCAACAGATTGGGACTAAAATGAATTACTGACAAAATAAAAATTGGTAATATAACAAGAAATACTGTAATTAAAAAAAATAAATTAAGAATAAGATTTGTATGAAAATCAAAGAATTGCCTGCATGCTTGTGACAGAATTTTCTCTATTATGTTGCACTGTTATTGGTGTGTACCATAGATCTACATCTGGTTTGATTGGACCAGTTTTAGTTCTGAGGTATTATTTTTTTTAAATCAAATTCCCCAGTAGATGATCCCACTTTACATAATGAGTTGGACCAAGACATTAAAGATAATAGTACTTGTTGCAAGATAGCTCAGTGTTTTTATACACAGGAGTACTGGTTTTGATTCCCAACCATGCCAAGTTGTCTGATGTGTCATGTCATTAGAGAAGACAGTTGTCTTTCATAACTGAATAAAAACTGAAGCCACTTTACAAAACACCTAAGTTTAACTCAACTAAACTCAAAGGTTGCTGTGATATGTTTTATTGACTTTTATTTTCTTTGTTTATATGTCTCTCAAAATTATTCATACTTGGTATTATACTTCTGCTAAAATTATTTATGTTTATTTTTTTAAGACTTGATTCCATTTAACTTAAGGCAAGGTTTTCTTCCAGGCCATGACATCAGTGAGTACTCTGTTTCAAAATAGTTACTGCTTTAAGTAACAATTGTGTATATTTTGCTAGTTAACTAAAGTTTAGATGAAGTTTTATGTAAAGCAAAGTTTTCTGTTTTTGTTGTCAACCATAAATCTGTACCAAACTTGATCTTGTTTATACTTTACATCATACTTCAGCAACAATTATGTGATTTTTTTTTTTTAAATTTTTTTCAGTTTCATTTAAAGCAGTGTTTTTATATTTAGTTTGATTTTTATTTAATTCAGTACTATTTTCATAATGAGAAAAGAATTGCTTTCAGCTTTGTAATTATTGGTTGTGACATATATTAATCAGCCCTTTTGAAATAATGGAATTGATTATATAAATATATACATATAGGTTAATTATCTATTTTATATGTTAAATAGTTGTCATAAATAACTTTTTCATGGCATTGTAATTTAAGTGTAATGATAGAATTTTAATTGTTAAGAAGTACCAGACATATATTATTATCCTGATTCAGTTATTATCTGTGTTGAACTTTAACATCATAAAGTTTGAAAAAGTACTTTAGACAGTAATGTATATATAAGATATAAATTTTCTTTAAGAAATACTAATTTAAATTAAATTTAGTCTCAGTGGGGTGAGTTAGTGGTCAGTTTATCAATCCAGATGCATCATACTTTCTGAGGCCTATGTAAATATGTGTATTTTTAATACCGGTAGGTGTGATTCAAATAGATTGATGAAATTTGAATGCAAAGATATGATTAACAGATGTACACTAAGAAAAGCTATTAGTTTGTCTTATTGATTATTAGTTATCTTGTACAGAATAAACTTGAGTCTACAGTTATCCAGAATTCATACTTTAACATGATATAAATCAGAGTGATTAATTGATCATAATGATCATAATTATCTTGTACAGAATAAGCTTGAATCTGCACTTAGACATTTCTTGCCTTAACAGATACAATTCAAAGTTATTCATTTGTCATGAGAATAATTATTTTGTTCAAAATAAATTAGAATCTCAGATATAGGCACGTTCGTGTATTGAACAGTTTATTAGATATTGTACATATATCTTTTGTAGATGGAGACCTGTACAGAACAGTCCATTGAGCTGAAACAAACTCTGTCTGTGGTCTTTGATCCAACTATTTCATCCAATGGACAACAAAGTAAGCGAGTCTAATAAATTTATCTTTTTTGTTTCCTACCTTTGAAAGACAATTTGAGTTCAAAATGTTGTGAAGTTTATTAAAAAGTTATCTCCTCTTTTTGCTTGAGACAAGTTTGTATTGTTTTCTAGTGTAATTAGTCTCATTGTCTGCTTCAGACAAGTTTGTATAGTTTTCTAGTGTAATTAGTCATCATTTTGAAACTGGACATGTTGATGTAAAAATTAGCAAAAACAAAAATTAACTGATGCAAAAATGAAATCACAGAGTATGAAAATAATGAATTCATTTGAACAAATAAACCCAATTAAATTCAGCTGAAGATTTTGGATTTATTTCTTCCAAATTGTTAATTATTTTCCAGTTTATTCACTGTGGCCAAAAAATATTTAGCATATTTGACCCGATCTCCTGGGCTTCTTTAGCTATCTTTATGTATGAACATATCTATTTATCTCAGGAATTGTTTCTTGCTGTCATAGGTTTTCCCTAGATGAGTATAATATTTTTAATTATTTATGGAATTATTCATATGAAATTATTAAGTTTTATTTAAATATGTAATTTGTAATAAAATGAAATTGCAGATTGGCAGCTGAGAAGTCTGTTTGGTCAGCCCCTTTCAAGTCAGTGCCCTCTCGCCAGCATAAGCAAGGTGTATCTAGACAAAACACAACTTCAGGTATTAAAATGAAATCTTAATTTATCTAGTCATTATGACACTTTAGGTATTGCACTATGGTGTCCAGCATGTGTCTAAACATCCTTGAATACCTGTAACTCAGCTTTTCAACACTCACACATCAAATCATGGCATATTCAAAGGTAATGTTTCTAGTTCATGCAACAATCACTGAAGCCATTTGATAAGTTAGATGGAATCCAGTATAAATTCATCTCGTAACTGCTTGGAGTACTATAATGAAATCAGGGAACATGTCTGACAATCTAACTTCTACTTTAAAACATACTTCAGGCAGATGAGCCTCAGTGACTGCTGTCCTAATTGTTAAAAGAAATTTTTTTATATCCCCAGCCCAGGTTAATTGACTTGAAAAAAAATCATTTGCCTGGACTTAAAATCCACAGACAGACAGAACCACACTTATTTTTACTACCGTCTTAGAACCCCTAACTCCTAGAAAATTAAAGGGTTGGTTCCTTATGCATGTGTTAATATTCAAGCGGCTAAACAATTGTTTACAGTCTACTGTAGAGGGACTAACAACTGACATGATTTCCAAAAATTTCACATTTTCTGTATGTTGAGTTGTAGAAGACTATAAATGTGGCTTACACATAAAATTTTGTGATCATCATCTTGTCCATTTTGGTCAGTGTGCAGACTTTGCAATATGTATAGAAGAATAGTACAGTTCTCAATTTATTAATTTATAGGTTGTTTGATTAATTTTGTATACAGAGTTATTGCTTTCAGTATAGTTAAACAGATGATCTTCAGAAGATGGATGGACCATCAGGCAGGGGCTGAATATTAATATTTTAACATCATTTTTAAGGATCTTTATAGTGAAAATGCCACTCAGGACTTCTTTCAGGCAAATTAGATGATACTTTATTGAGACAGGCCAAATGGGCAACTTAAATAAAATACAGGAAGGGCCTATTCTAGATTTATAGGGGCCCTAGGTGTTGGACTATGGGACTACTTCTGACCTGTCCCATCATCGAAAAATGGAGATACAGGCTGAAAAAAAATTCCTTTGAATGTCTAGTTAAATTTGATTTGTCTTGAATGAAGGCTTTTGGCCCATTTTCATAAAACGAACCATTATGTGGTTTTGACATGGCTAAACAAGTTGCCTTTTTAACCACTGACTACAGCTTCACATCCAACCTGCTTCCTTTTCATTTTCAGTGTTAGCAAGCAGTTAAATTCATGCCATATTGGTTGACCCAAATTTAAAGTGTTTCTGCCATAGCAGTTTGGTTTCTCTCATGACAGCCACTGGTTTCATTGCTAAAAATAGGTTCCCATTCATGAGACATCCGTTTTTCATTTGAAATCTCTATCTCCTGTGGGCATTTATTTTCAAGGGCATCTTTAAGACACCATAAAAGCATTGAATTGGTACCTGAAACATACTCAGCAGTTCAGAAGGGGGAGATATTTGTTCTACAACTCAATGAAGAATAGGAAATATTATTCTCAGGACCTTTTGTGCTGCATTCACAGTGTATGCAGAGTTAACATAAGACTGTAGAAGGTTATGGCAGTTGCTACCACCCTAGCATTCAAGAAAAACTGAATTCTGACTGATGGTATTCAAGGCAAGGAATGTACACCTGATACAACATTCTCCAGCTTCAATCAGAGAGATTCCGGATTACCTTCATAACTAATGAGGGTAATGTTGCTTAACTGGATTTGGAGGAATAAACATTTTTCCATTTAACTCTGGGTCTATTCATTGATTATTTCACCTTATTGCATACAAGACTCAAATCTGCTGCTAATACATTAAGCGACCAGAGCCAAGGCCAGTTCTGAGGTAATGGGATGTAACTCTCTATACCTCACACATATTGCTCTATTTATATTATCCGTTAATATCACTGAAGAAGATACCTAATATTTTAAATAAAATATATTTCTTTTATCTTTTTTTTGTCCAATCAAAACACGGGCACTCCCTCCCAAACTATTTACACAGTTATGGTTAAGTATGCACATCTGCTTCAGAAGTAACTGAAGCAATAATGTGGTATGTAAATAGAAAATTATTTGATCATCTCCAAAACACTTAACAACCCAGATGGATATAGTCACCATTAATTAGAATTCCAGTGATTAATTAACTCCTCATCAGCTACACACAACCAGCTTCACCAAATGTTTTAGAGAGATATCTTCCCAACATGAAGGCTTTCAAATTTATACAAATCATACTAATCTGCTAGCATTAGTGGCCAACATTACTGAAAAAAAATCACATTTTAGCAGTATAGTCATATTAAAAACAATATTAATACAGTGAAACCTGTTTTGAAAGACCTCTGCAATGTGAGACCACTTGTCTTGAGAGACCGTATTCTCAGTGCACAAACTTAATGATTATATAGCACTGTAACCTGTTATGAAAGACCACCTGTCTTGAGAGACCATAATTTTCTGGCGGAAAGGGTGGTCTTTCAAGACAGGTTCTACTGTATTGCATTTGGATTGTATTTTATTTATATCTAACACTTTGCTTTTGTATTGACCCAGCTGTCCCATAAAGTAATGCCATCCATTTTGTACTTATCTAATTCCAGTCTACTGATGCCACAGTAACACTGTATCCAGAACCAGATGAAGTGATGAATTTCACCAGAGGAGGAGAAAAGCTAACATATGCAGTATGGGACATTGGACGACAAATTAGTCAGCATCAGCAATTGAACCTGGCACTTCATTATAATAGAAAGATACATTTTGGAGAAATAAATCCTCCTCCAGTATATGCACAAAGATTTATAACAGGTCAGTATTATCTCTTCCAATATATCAGACCCAAAAATGCAAATGACCGTTAAAATACTAACTCATGGAATAAAACCAAAAAACTACAAAGTATTGTTTCTGAAAAATCAAGATGATTGATTTGGATCCAGGTTTCATAATAGAATTAGTGTAATAAGTTAGGAAACCAGACTAACTTGACAACAGTACATGAGATGCTTTAAACTGTGCATATATTTTTCATGTCTAAATGAAACTGTTTCTTACAGAATTTGGTTTCATAATAGAATTAGTGTAATAAGTTAGGAAACCAGACTAACTTGACAACAGTACATGAGATGCTTTAAACTGTGCATATATTTTTCATGTCTAAATGAAACTGTTTCTTACAGAATTTTAAAATGCCTACCAGCAAGCAATGCATGCTTGAAGACGAAATGAAAAGCCTCTTAAAAGGTGTTAATAATCAACACAGGGAATATTCATATTCTTGTGAATAAAAAAAGAAAGGTACACAATTAGGTGTTTTGGACATCATGTTTTATTATGTCTCTCCTCATTTTCTTCAGACATTGACCCCTGAGTCATAATCCAAACTCCTCAGTATGCATGTCTCTCACACCTTCTCTTGGACAGTGACCCACAAGTCATAATATAGACTCATATAAATACATGTCTCTTCCTTTCCCCAGAATCGTAACTGCAGGGTCATAATCCAAACTCTGTTGCATATATGTCTCAACCCTGTTTCCCAGACCATGACCAAGGAGTCATCCAAAAGTGATTTAATTCAAAATAATAAGATATCCATCATTGAAAAATGCCATGTAAGACATGATGTCATTTCTTCTCTAAATAAATTACCCAATCTTAATACCTTAGTAGAACTACTGTAACTTCACAAGTGGGGCCCTCCCAGATAACACCTTTAGCTAAAAAAAACAAAAAGGCTGAAAGTTTTCTGAACATCTAGTTGGTGGTCAGGCAGGTTGATCTCTCCTTGGTGAAAGGATTGGATGAAAATCCCATGACTACCTTGATTACTACTTTTTCTCATGCTAAGAACCACACTATCAATAAGCCAGAATCAACTTTTGGAAGATGTTTGTGGATATATTGTTTCCTTTAATGTTCATGATAAAAAAACCAAGTGAATAAATGATAATAATAGAAGGTTAGTTTCTTTAATTTTTATTATCAAATAAGCATATTGTTTATTTATTGCAGTGTGCAGGAGAGAGATGTGTAAATTAACACGAATTTGTTTTGTTTCATAAGTCTTGGGATACATGACCTAGGAGAAAAAAGTTTCACTATAAGTTTTGGGACAAGAAAAAAAATCATTTTATCATGTCCCAATATATATATGGTAATTATGGTATCTTCCCCCTGACCCAGATTCCACAGGACATGCATGGGAGTCAGTTTCCAAAATGGCCTGAGTGTTAAAAAGAGATGCTTGTCCAGTGTCATAACAGAAGTTACAGTTGTCAGAATGAGATGCAGTAGTGCATGCGGTCTCAACTTTCCTTAAGGATCACCAAAAGGCCAAGCTACAATCATAGCCTTTATGCTCTAACCTCCTTTTTAAACTGCCAGATCAAAGAAGTTCACAAAGATGCCACCAAGGAGATCAATTTCACCCCTTTCCCCACAACTGCGGCATTAGTACAAGGATATTTAGGAAACCAACAAAAGTAAACAAGTGATTTATCTAGGACATGAACCTCTGAGAAATTACTCTATCAAAGTTCCATCCATCAAAGCTTGGTAATCACAAACCAAAGTGGATAAAAGACAGATGGAGCAATCGCTTGCTCCAACATTTTTCAACATGACCACCATCATTATGCAAAAAATTACATCATCTCCACTCCGTCTATACCACAGATCCCAGTAAAGACAAGGCTTCACTTCTTTGCTACTGAATGGTACAAGATTTGGGCCCAAAAAGTAGTTTCTGAGGGACTTTGCTTCACTTTCAACACACCTCCTCCTCTGTCCAGAGTCCCATCAGGTACAAACATCCCAACAGACCCATTCACAGCTCCCACCATGCAGCAAGAAATAAATGAACTTCTCCATAAAAGACAGTAGAAATCATTCAAAATATTAATTTTCCAGGGTTTTATTCCAGACTTTTCTAGATCACAAAGGCAAATGGAACTTGGTGTCCTGTGTTCAACCTAAGTGCCCTCATTCAATTGGTTCTTGATGGAAACACAGCAGCATATTTTGAATGCCATCCAGGTGGGAAAATTTGCAATCATTGTGGACTTCAAAGACACATATCTTCATATCCCTATTCACAAGGCTTCCAGGAAGTTCATGTGATTCGCCAACGATGACATCATATACCAGTTCATAGGCTCTCTCATTAGGTCTCAACATGAGTCCCTGGGTACTCACTCATCTGATGGACCATCTCCAAGGCAGTGACATAATGTTTCCAGGAAGACATCCTGCGAAAACATCAGGTGAGTTATATATTAGAACACGACATAATAACCCTTTTTACACTGCTTGCCATAATGGGCTTTTTTGTCAGCTAGGACAAATCTGACTAGTACCATCGCAACAATTTGTTCATCTTGTTCAGTAAATCTCCCTCAGGAATGGACCATAGTGGCTTCTTTACTGTCAAGGAAAACTTGATCTACATGGGAATTCCTTTACACCTACTAGACATTCTTAATGCAGCAGGGGACCTCATAGTCATTAGCTGACTGTATATGCACCCAGTACAAATGATTCTTTTATGCCAATGGAGGCCATAAGTTTGCCAACTTAACCATCCTCTCACCATTTGCATAAATATGAGATATCTGGAATTGGAGAAACATAACTTGGCTCAAAGCAGGCACACCTCAGCAAGTATAGCCATCAGAAATTAGTCTCTATGGATGAAAATAGAGAAGGCTCAGGGGCACACCTGCTACCATCTTTTTAGGAAGTCAGTGGAGTGTGGTCTTCACAGGAATGGCAGATATATGTCAATGTACAAGAGATGAATGTCGTTTTGAAAGCCTTTATCTGTTGGCAGGAATACTTAAATGGAAAGGGAGTCCTCATTTTATCTCAAACAGCAAGGTGGAACCAATGTCCCAGACTGCAGCATCCAGCTGTGGGATTTTCTAAAGTGGTATCACCAACAACAAATCCACATCCAAATATGCCACATTCTGGGATGACTAAATGTACTTACAGATTATTTGTTCTGGAACAGTTAACTAAATACAGATGGAATGGTGTTTCACCCTGCAGTTATTACTCAGATATTTGCTCAATGGGACCAACCATTGGTTGACCTGTTTGTGACAAGGTGGAGTACCAGACTTGCAGCCTTTGTTTCACCAGTCCCAAATCCAAAATTCTGGTCAGTCATTGTGCTATCCATAGATTGAAAAAGCCTGGACGCATATGCCTACCACAACATCTCTGATTCCAAAGGTGATGCAGAAAACAAGAGAATCAGAGTGTCGCCTCATCCTCATCCTCATTGCTCCACTCAGATGAGAGTTGTGGATCAATGACCACATCAATCTCACAATAGAAATTCCCTGGAAAATTGAGATTTTCCCATTTCTGCTGAAACAACCAAGATGACAGTTGTTTCATCCCAAACCAGAGCAATTTAACCTGCATGTCTTGATTATATTAAACAGACCCTCAAAAGTATAGTTTTCACCACTAGTCATGGAGAGAATTGCTCCTGCAAGCAGGCCCTCCATTCTGAAAGCATATGAAGGCAAGATAGCAAATTTTCACATAGTTGTGTCCAAAAGTACATATCATACCTCTACAGGCATCTATACCTCAAATAGCTAACTTCTCTGTCTCTTTTGAGAGAGCAAGTTACACATAGTATGATATAAAATTAGTGCTTCGTGATTGCTAACACATTTCATAATCTTGGAAGAGAGGATATCATACTAATAACAAAACTATACAACCTTCTCTCTAACTTTGATTTATACATCACCAAAAACATTGACTCTATGCCCAAAGTGGAACTAATCATGGGTACTAACAAAACACTAATTTGAACCACTAACAAGAGCATCATTAACTCGGCTTTCATACAAGACCTCCTTACTCACTGCATTAGGAACAGCAGGCAGAATCAGCGAAATATGTGCCCTAACAGTAAACCCAAATGCAGTTCAAACAAGACAGGTTAGTTTCACTCATGATTGCACCCTCTTTTACTGCCAAAAACAGCTCCCATCCATGGGTAACCAGACTTTTGTAATGAAATCACTGTCTACTCTGGACAGTTCAGCTCAGGGCTAACAACAAGAATCCAATATGAAGTGGTATCTTAAAATGACAGAGCGGATGCTTTGAGGGAAACCACAGTTATTCTTACCTCTCAAACAGAAAGATATATCAGCACATACCCTTTCATCAACAGAGACTTTATTGCTTCTGATACAGCCACCTCTAACTTCACTACACAAGCATTTGCATTAGCCCATTTTGATGAACAAGCTGATCATTTTGCTGTGGCACCATATATCATTCAATGGATGAGATTTAAATTAACTGACCTCATTTTTCTAAGGTAAAAATAATAGCTTTAAAATATAAAACAAATTATTATTATCATAATAAAGGAAACAAAAGTTCTGAAATTGTTTTTGATTTCTTTTAATTATTGATGTCATGTCTGTGAAATATAGGCAAGACATAGATGGCTATTATTTAATGCTTATATCACAAAACAAAGAATCACAATTACTGACTTTTCACACTGCATTGACTTTTGATGAGTATTTGGAACATGTCTTGGTAGATCAGGTGAAACAGGAAGTATTGCATGTTGTAATCTATTTGTAATTTTTGAGTCATATTTGAAAGGTTGAAATTAATTTATTTTATTATGTCTCAGAAACATGTATATAATTAGACATAAATATGGCCAGTGCATCAGTATTGCAGTGAAATATCACATCATTGATTGTGTAAAACTTCACTTGCAGGATTTGGACTTGAGAAAGGTGGCATTACAAGCATCATCTACAATAATCTGGACACCAATCTGACAGCTATCTACATGGAGACCATACCATGGTTTCTACGTTTGTACTTCAGCTCCATCACAATCACAAACCATGGTATCCGAGTTAAACCTTGTAAGTTCTGACAGAAACTATCCCTATATTAGTGTGCAAATTTTTTATATGCATTAGTAGATAGCAACACAAGTGTCACTTACTGGCAGCAGCAGGTACTGTATTTACTCACATAGAACTGAGGACCAGCTGCAGACAAGATAGACCCCGATTTGTTGACAGATAATGCACCAGAAGATCATTGTCACACTGAATAGACTTGGATCTGCCAACTGATTATGCAGTTGAATCTGACTTGTACATGCGTAGATATGATATTGATATTACAAAGCCAGTTTAAGTTTTTTTGTGTGAGACATTGCAGTGCTACTGGCCAGTTACTTAATTAATAATGCAACCAGTTGGAACTCTTGTATTAGTTTGCATGACTCCAGTTACAGTAACAATTTGAATGATACAACTCTGACTTAGGTCTTCAGTGCTACCAATTTTACAGTCCTTACTACTTAACGAGCTCTAGTCATGCTATTCATTTGCTTATCATTTGACTAAATTGCAGTTATTCACAGGTTTTTCTGACAGCTTACATTTATTTCACATATAAAAAGCTGCAGTTCGTTCCGTTAGATCTTAGTACTTTATCAAAGTAATGTTTGCTTGACACAGAATTGATTATATTTTGATTCTTGAATTGTTTTAAAAAAATGAATTGGTATAACAGGACTACAGTATATTATGAAACAGCTTATGGCCATATTAGTTTGAAGAATGTATTATCATTGACAGGGTTTCCAATTCTTTTAAGGTCTCTTGCACAGTCATGTTAGTGCACACAAACTTTCGTACTCTAATCGTTGTACTACTTGTCCAGACTACCTCTTTTGGATTATAAAGAAAGTGAAAGAAATATTTATAAAAACTTACTGATATATTAATTATAAGTTACATTTAATTGTTTAAAAATTAGAATGTAGCAATCTGATGTTACACTTGGTAAAATAATGTTATCAAAAATTAGATAATATTCAAAATACAAACCAGAGTATAAATGATTAGAAACTGCTGTAAAATTAACAAAAAAAAAGATTATTTCAGACAAAAAAATGCAAAGAATAATTTTAAAGTATAAATTAAAAGAATTAAATCATAAAATGACATTATTATTAATCATTGAACAGAAACAGTAATCATCATCGTAATAAAGGTACCTGTTCTCTTTATTCCATTTTGGCAGAAATTCAGTTTTAAGTTTGTCTTTATATTCACATGGCAAATTCTTTTCCACCTCCTATCCTCTTTCTGCTTCTTTGATGATGACAAAAGCCACAAACAAGCAAGTCCACTGTTTTTCAGTTTGGTTTGCATCGTCAAACTTTGGTGGTGAGTTTTCTTTTACACTGACCAATCAGACAAAAACGTGGCTTTTAGGGATAATTAATGGCAAATGTTTTATTTGTGCTGCTGGAGATGGTAGTACAGCATAGATTACATTTGGAAAACAACTGTGTTTCAAGCAAACAATCAATTATTTCTGCAAAGGTCAAAAAATTGACAAGGAGAGTACAATCAAAAAATGGTGTGGAATAAAAAATTTATTTCATGTCTTTGTTGGAGTTACAATTTCTGTGATTATTTCCTCTCATGTTTATTGTGAACACTATAAAATCATTTCCTCATTCAGAGAGGATTTTTACCTTTGTTTCAATACCTTGATAAGCAGTAATGTCATCCCAAAGTTGAGATTCTTGCTTCTAATTCATTCTTTATTCAGACTCACATCAGCATATTAGGAAGATCATGTGTGATTTTGATTGGTTCTTTTTTAAGAAGCTCAGTGATTTATTTATCATATGGAGTAATAAATAAACAATATAGATACTGTACTTTGACACAAAAGGTACTTATATATACATTTCTGGTGGTAACAACATTATGTTTAGTACATTTTTAGTGTAACTTATGAATAACAGATAGAGGCTATACAGTCCACAGCAAAATATGATCAGACCCAACAAGGTAAACACAAACTATATTGCATGCTTCACTAACATGGACAAAATTTTACATTTAAGTTAATTGACATTAATTAATTTAAGTTAATTTAAGTTAATTGATATTAATTAATTTAAGTTAATTGATGTTAAGATCATGACAGTGGATGAAGAGATGCATGCAATAGATTATAACAACACTGTATAGAAACTGGTCACTGTGGCCTACATTTATTCTTAACTGACTTGGCATCATTGTTTCTCAGTCACTGGGTATTAAAACCTAACAAGGAGATGACTTTTCACCTGAGTTCCTCATTGAATCAAAACAAGGTAATTATGACTGAAATTTCATAGATGGACTAGCTTCATTTAACTCTTGTATTTATATTAATATGCTAGATTCTATATATGGCAGTATTACAAACTGGTGTGAAGGGATGTGATTAACTGGTGTCCATTGTCTATCACCAGCTCTTTGAACAACTCTCGTGAAGGCTCTTGTTCTCCTACCAATGTGAAATCTAAATTGTTATTTTGTAAGATTGTTTGGTAAGAAGCATCAGAAAATTACCTTTTATTACATGTATCATCAGATAAAACAGTTTTTTGTGTTTGTCTGTGTCTTGTAACAATGCACTTTAAATTTCATCTATCTAAATTAATTGTTTGTATCATGTTATATATTATACATTTTGTGTTGTCATAGGACACTTTTTTTCATCCATGCATCTACAGGTACAGTTAATGATTTACAGATAAAATCCACTATATTCCTGGAAAAGACAGAACAAGGCAATACCAGCTGGAATTGGTGTTTAGACTGAGACCTCACTCTATCACAAAGATCAGCATGCAGTTTGAAAGAGCATTTCTAAAATGGACTGAGTATCCACCAGATGCTAACCATGGATTCTATGTGAACTCTGCCATCATTTCGACTGTCTTGCCAAATGCATATAATTACACTGCATGCCCTCAGACCTCTTCAGTGTTTGGAGATAGGTATGGTTTTCCTTATCTCACTTGGACAGTCTGTAATGCTGCAATGCACCTAGATGAAAAGTACTTGCTAATAAGAGTCCAACTGCAAACTGCACATACTCAAATCTGCCATCAGCTAATGTGCTAGCAATTTTGGGTCTGTGCAGTGTGTTATGAGTAACAAATAACATAGACTCTGGTCTGCAGGTGCTTTATGCTACAGCAGATCATAATCTATGTTGCTTTTTGGTTGGACTTGACTTATTGAGCGTATAGATGACAACTTTATATCAGGTCATCATAATGTAATGATCATATCATTTTGAGCTGAAGAATATGTATAGATTTTACAATACCTAACTAGCTTAAACAAACACTTTTATTCTCACATGCTATTTTATGAAAGTAATATTTTGGAATAAAAGATTGGTTCAGAGGAATTCGGGTTGAAATCTGTTCTCACTCATTTTCACTTAGACATTCTAATAAATAGAAACTAAGCCCAGGTTTGACTTAACTTTTTAATTTTTTTTTTCAGATTTTACTTTACCATATTTCCTGCATGTTTTTAGATGGCAACAAATAATTACTTTTTTGTTGTCTGAATACATTTTAAATTCTTTAATTAGGTTTGCAAAAACAAACATAAGAAGATAAATTTGGGAAACCCCCCCCAAGTCTATAACGAAGTTACCATTAGCTTACATTATGATATACTGCAAATAAATAAAACAAGTATTTTGTCTAACATGGAAAGGATAATGAATGAAAAAAAGGCATTACTTGCCTATTTTGTCTAATTGATAATGTCCATCCACCAGAAAATGCAGCCATGCATGTATTAGAGCCACGATTGTGTGTATTTTCTAAAGAACCGCCATATTAGGAATCTTGCAATCCACAGTTTAGCCCTCTGCTAATCAGTGATAATTAAAATCTACCTTACAAACACACGCAAGATTTATTCCTGTGTAATTAAGATATTAATACAAACTAAATTTTAAAAAATTTGGAATTATATATTGAACAAATTTATGACAGAAATATTTTATGGGTAGTATCAAGAGTAGAAATACCGGTACAAGTGTAATGACTGGTCTTAAAGGCTCCATATGGGGTGAGTGTTGTATGCATGCCTAGGAAGAAAGGGTGAAAATAACAAGCAAGTTGCAATATACAAGTGGGCATGATTTAATATGTTGATGTTTTTTTAAGTAAAGGTGATTTATTTGTTGTGGTTCTCTTTTTATTCCTTTTTTTTTCCCACCCAGCTGAGGAGAGCTTCAAAATAAATAAAGCTTGCCGACTCGAAACAATTGAATGCTCAAAGATTGTTTTGATGCATGTTGTTGATTTCAAGGTGTCTAGGTGATGATAATTGTTAATAATATAAATTGTGGGATTTCTTTAACAGGTGTATTTGGAAATAAAAGGCAGCCATCTGGATTTCATTAAAAGATCACACCATGTACTGAACATGTAGCACCCACAATCAATATTTATCATCTACAAAAAGGTCTGTTACCTGTAGAACAATAACCATCTTTAAACCATGGTGCACAGTGCCTCAGGGATAAGGGTTTTGTTTTGTTGCAAGATGCCAATGAATTTACTAAGGGTCATGATTTCTAATCAAAGCCATAACTGTCACACCTGCTTAAAGTAGTTTCATGTGTAACAATGTCTACACTGACAACCAATCACATTGGTGACCAAATGAAGTGAAATTAACTGTCAAATTAACAACAAACACACTGGAATTTTACTTTAAAATGACACAGCAGATCTTCTTAGACTGTGACAGAAAATGTAAGTTGTAGAAAAAATTATAGAGGAGCAATGTCCAAAGAATTACAAGGTATTTAAATATGTTTTCAAAAGAAATATAGTGTCGGAAAACAAACTGTTCGAAAACATGCAGTAAATATCGTATATTACGTACATTGTTTCTGCAAATGTTGAAGTTTCAACAGTAGTAGAAAATATTACTAATGATGAAAACAAATAGTCTTAAGTTTCTAAACTCTGTCCCAGGGAATGTTTTTATTCTTGGAAAAACAAGAGTATAGTATTTCCTCAAATTTGAAGAAAAAAGTCCTAAAATTCATTTAAAAACTGATAGGTACCAGTTGCCAATCATATAATATGAAAAGTACTACAGATCTACACACAGGAAAGAAAATTTGAGACATTTAATGAAACTGGGATCTGGTTTAATAACAAGAATTAACTGTATTCACGTTTCTTATCTTTCAGCATTAGGGACAACTCCACTGAATTCTTTTTGCGACTTCACACAGAGACATTACTGGTGTCATTACCAACACCAGACTTCAGCATGCCCTACAATGTGATTTGTCTGGCTTGCACTGTTGTGGCTATAGCATTTGGCTCCATACATAACCTTACAACACGAAGATTCATAGCTGTTGACCCAGATAAAAAAACGGGATTAATCCAGAAAATTAAGGACAAATTTAGAAGAAAAAAGACAGAGGAAAAAGTTCCTGAGTTGAAAGCATCAGAGAGTATTGATCAAACTAAATCTGATATAAAAACAAAAAAGGAGGAAGAAAATGGGAAAAAGAAGGGGATAGTGGTTCAGAAACTTGATGGATAGGCTTAGGACTCTAAAGTCAATTAAATTTACTTATGCAAATTATTTTTTGTACTTACTAATGATGTTATGTGAGGTAAAGAATACCAAATTTGTGTGCTGAGTAAATTTATCAGTGTTAATCATGGATATGTGCTAATTATGTGGAGTTTTTCTGAGTGTTGTATACTGTTATTCAAGTGTAATTATACATGTTCTCATTCGATTTATGTTTCACATTATTTTTCTTTATGGTAATTCTTAATAGATGAATACTCAACTTCGAGGTAGAGAAGAAAGATTGAATAACAAAAAACTCTTCAGTTATGAAATTGTGCAAATGTGAATGTTTTAGTCTTGTAAACACAGTTAAGGAATTCCTTTGATTTGATGAAATCCTTGAGTTTACATGAGCTATAAAATAATACTTCTAAAAGAATTCAAGATATTGTGATTGTTTTTTTATCCATAAGCCTGCAGCATATCTAGTGAAATATGTAATTGTTACCAACCAAACATAAAACAGTATAACAAAAACTGATTTGAGGAAAAAAATAGATGTTTAGATGAACTGGAGCCCTTAGAACTGGGGCCTGGTAATCATATAGCTAAACTGCCATTAGAACTTGGGCCTGGTCATCACATAGCTAAACTGCTATTAGAACTGGGGCCTGGTGATCACATAGCTAAACTGCCCTTAGAACTGGGGCCTGGTGATCACATAGCTAAACTGCCCTTAGAACTGGGACCTGGTGATCACATAGCTAAACTGCCATTAGAACTGCAGGCCTGGTGATCACATAGCTAAATTGCCCTTAGAACTGGGGCCTGGTGATCACATAGCTAAACTTGCATTAGAACTGGGACCTGGTGATCACATAGCTAAACTGCCATTAGAATTGGGACCTGGTGATCACATAGCTAAACTGCCATTAGAACTGGGACCTGGTGATCACATAAACTGCCATTAGAACTGGAGCCTGGTGATCACATAGCTAAACTGCCCTTAGAACTGGGGCCTGGTGATCACATAGCTAAACTGCCCTTAGAACTGGGGCCTGGTCATCACATAGCTAAACTGCCCTTAGAACTGGGGCCTGGTCATCACATAGCTAAACTGCCCTTAGAACTGGGGCCTGGTGATCACATAGCTAAACTGCCCTTAGAACTGGGGCCTGGTGATCACATAGCTAAACTTTCCTTAAAACTGCAGGCAAATAATTTTGGTGGTATTCTTGCTGAGCAAATGTAAATGAAGATGTCTTTTTTTTTATTTTTTATTAATTTTTGTTAAATTCCATTACATTTTGATACATTTTTTTATGACCTCATAATCCAGCCGGACAAAATCATATTTTTTCATGTCTGTACATCATTTTAACACAGGACGTCTCATATTAATGTGCACATCTCACTACAGATAAATCATAATCAATGCACTCTTTAGGGAATCATTGATGTTATTGCATTATTTCATTTCATGCCAGGTTTTTGTGCTTTTCATTTTTTTAATATTATTTAATTTTCCATGAAATGTTTATCAATTTCCTGGCAGATTTGGTCTGGTGATTTACAGCAGTTTTAGTCTGACATGCTAACTATTTAGCCACTGTGGCTTCTTCCATTAGCAGATTTGAAAACGCTAATATACACTATGCATTACAGTGACATAAAAGCAACACAACATTTATTGACTAAAGATTTTGAAATGTCAAAAGTGTTTGTAATGTTTAAAAGATCAACACACAATGACTTAAAAATTTAGGCACTTGCCTTTATTGTTACTTTTTTATATGTTATTTGCTAGTATATACATGAATGCAGAAAAATCTCTGGAATAAAGTTCTTTGAATCTGATGCTGTATTGTACTTCTTTTAACTTGACATTATTTTGCATGACTTTGGCTGATTTTAAGACTAAAATTACATGTATTTTATGAAGGCACTGTATATAAAGCAATAGCAACAAATAAGATTGACAGTGTCTGTGATAAAGAGTAGTTATTATTATTTTTATTAACTTAAGTATGTTACATAAATATTCTGATTTTTTGGTGGTGTATTTTTGGAACAATTTAGGGGGGAATTCCTACTCACTTATAAAAGTGGGAATTTTAAATATGTTGAGAAAATTTAAAGAAGTAAATAATGTAGACCTGGATAATTTCATTTGGCAAGTATTAACAATAAGTATGAATCTTGCAATTGTACCTCCTAGATTAGATGCTGGCATTTTATTCCCCTTCATTGCTGTAAAATATTACTCTGTTCTGTCCTTCCATTTGTTGGGTTTTGTATTATGTACAGCATTGTGTCTGAGAATTGGTCTTTATTGAACACATTTGTAGTTTATCTTTCACTTATACTTTTTCATAACAACTTAGAGAAATAAATTTGGCCAAATCTTATGCCTGAAGCCCACTGGCTGCAGATATTGAATTTAGGTTGCCCAATATGTTATTACAGTCATACCGAGTTATCTCAATTACATCGGGGGTGTTTTTAAAAAATCATCAACATAACCGGATCCCGAGATATCCAGGTTTATAAAGACAGTTAATTTTTAATATGTCCTTGTCGATTTCTCCAGTCTCTTGCTCTTGTGTTTAACTGGAATCCCATTGCTTGTTACAATAAAATACAAAAAAATGTTTAATTGATAATAAAATGAAAGAAACTAACTTGGTGTTGTTATTATTTATTCCTTTTTTATTATCATGAGCAATTTATTAAAGAAAAAAAATATATGAACTCCCTGTATCACATGTAATGTATGCATTCATACTATAGCGTGCATCACTTATACCATATAACACACGATGCATTGGAAAAAAAATCATGTTTGGTTGTACTCGGAGGTTGAATATGTCATCATGACTGAAAAATGGATCCAAAAAAATCACAAACGAGAGAGTGAGAAAGAAACATCAACGGAATGCTTTCAGGCACCCACCATTCACGCATAACATGGTGTTAGGTGCAAAATAACCAAGATTGTAATATATCCAGGTTAATATATGACAGGATCTGGCAAATAAAAATCAAGATTGTAATATATCCAGATTAATATATGACAGGATCTGGCAAATAAAGATCAAGATTGTAATATATCCAGGTTAATATATGACAGGATCTGGCAAATAAAGGTCAATACACTTTTTTAAAAAATACATGTACATTCACTGTGAGTGCAAATGACAATCCTTTCGCTAGCATGGGTTACAAAGAGTATTATTAAAGCAAGTGGATGTTGAGTATACTACTTATCCTGCAGGCAGCAATGCAAGTTTGTAATAATTATGATTCCAGATGACAAATTAATAGATGCCCAAGTGGTAAATAAACATCCGGTAACTAGCATTAAACACATTCTTTGAACTTACCGGTTGGATATCAAATACAAAGGTTATTTTATTGCAAAGCAAACTAGTCCTGGAAACTGACTTTGGATTCTTTTAAGTGCACCAATTCTTTCATTCTTTTGGGGCTTTTTTCAAGCCAAATGTTCTAATTTACAGGTATTCACTGGAATTTTGAAAATAAATTAAGACAATGGAAGCCAATTTTTCTGCCAGACTGAAAGAATAGATATTACAAATAAGAAAACAAAACAAAAATTAAGAAGAGCTCCGGCCTGAAAACTAAATTATGGTGCCTTGACTGCCATTGTATAGAAGCCACATGCCTGAGATTATTCATTCTGGTGATTATATATGAGTGTATATATAAGGTGATATTTTGCATAGTTATAAATTTCTTTTGTTTTATTTTCTGTTGACCAGTACATGTATATGCTGTTTTATGAAATGGCTGAATGTATTAAAAAATGAAATTGTTTGTGGCAAGTGTCACCGGAGCCAAGCATATGTAAGAAAACAATTGCTTTTGAATCGCTCGTTACGAATCAGCATTGGATTAAACAAAAGCAGACTAATATTTCTTCATATTTGCTAAACAATATAATGCAGTGCAGATTATTATGTTTATAATTCCTAGATATTTTGAAAACATTGTTTACATGTTTGGCTATTTTGTCATAAAATGCTATAAAATAAATTGTTATGATATTACGTGCATATGGAACAATTTCATGACTTTTAAATATTCAGGTGATCAGCAATTTTCCACTTGCACATTGATTATTAATTTAATTACTTGTATCTCCTCGATTGTTGTTTCTTTTTATACATGTATTTCCAAACATAATTCAAATCTGAAATGTACCTTAAGAAACAAGAGAAATATATAGATGTCATGTAGATGACGTCTATGAATCTTCGTTTTCGTAAAATAAAGTTACATTATAATTTGTGCATACTCTTGTCTTATAAACCCTTGAATATTTTATGTAGTAAATACGATATATTCTTAATAAACTAATCAATTAAGCTACTCTTATGAACCAAAAATAGAAAGAATGCTAAATAAACATGTAACTTACCAAAATTGTGTGAAAATCAATTGCTTTTGCTGACCATTTCTTGTATAATTTCTGTGAAATTGATGTTAAAAGGTTGCATTTTGTCGAATTAAGCAGGTCTACATGTCACTTCCTTCCGCAACTTATGCCTGACATAACCAAGTCATCAACTGACTTAACAGAGGTCGAGATAACCAGGTATAAATTAGCATAATAAAGAAGCATTTTTCGGCACTGGACCAAAACGATAGACATATGCTGGTTGTGAAAAAAAAAACGAGATTGAGATAAGTGGGTGTGACTGTAAATGAAATAACATGCTCTACATTTTATCAAAGGCAAATAAGTATACATGATTTATAAGAAGAAAAACATGAAGTTCTGAAGTAAGCAGATTCATAATAACACAGAATGCTTTCTGAGAAACACTCTGATTCTTGTCTTAGTAGGTAAGACCATCTGATTTTGCTGGACCTCTAGAAACTGTCTTAATGCTACAGTGACACAATGAAGTATTCTCTTTCTTCTTCATCTTCAGTCATCAGGTTTTTAAATTTTGTCTGCTGATTACTACCTGTTGATTCTGTGAAATTTGTATTCTTTCTTTGAATCCCTGAAATAAAAAAGAAAAGAATAAAAGCAGAGAATTTACATTTTAATTGATCTGGCAAGTTTTTTTCAGGATTTTGAAACTTCACAATTTTTTACAGATCAATAACGAAAACTCAATAGATAGAACTGATACTTGTCCAGTTCCCAATTATATTTAGCTTCAAGGTCAGACAAGTACATTTTAGATACAACTTATACTTTTCCCAGGCCCAGTTATACTTAGCTTCAAGGTCATACAAGTATGTTTTAGATACAACCTGTACTTGTCTTATGCTAAGTTACACTTTAAGGTCAGACAAGCACATTTTGCTTACATGTTTTATGATTTATTAATGCACATGTTATAAATGCCTGTTTTAACATTATAAAGAGCCAAGGTATATAAAGACACAAGAATTTTAATGTTGTGGTGTAATGGGTAGATTTGGAATTGTCACAGAATAAGGCAAAAAATAACTTGGTTTTGCCTTTAATCTATTTTTCACCTTATTCGTTGTACAGGCATACAATGTTACCTGGGGTGAATCACTGGCCACCAGGTAAAGTGATTTTGAAATTACATGCAGACGGAGAGAAACGGAAAAGCATGGATTACGTGGACATTTGACGAATCCTATTAATCACTCCTATGGACTTAAGCTTGATACATTGTAAACTGAGACACAAGTCATTTGGATTTCGTCAGTGGTAGGTGAACATTCTACCATCGTCTCAGGCCATAGGAGTAAGTGTCGAAGTTACGTTTTATTTGATTTGTGAAACTATTTCTAAGTTTTGTGTTATGTCAGAATATAGTTTTTTTACAGCGCTTGTTCTTATTATCATTTAAGTAACAATTAATTTTGTTTCATTGTAGTCTGTTGGATGTTATAGTAGCCATTGGATGCTATAGTAGTCGTTGGATCCTATAATATTGTATTATACTATAGTATACTATTATACTGTTCGATAATATTGTAGACTGTTTGATATTATTGAAGCCTGTTGGATACCATTGTAGACAGTTGGATATTATTATAGTCTACATGAGTCTATTTTGATTGTGGGAGTCTATTGTGATTATGGAAGCCTGTTGTGAATTATGGAAGCCATTTGAGTCTGTTGGATCCAATTGCTGTAGCCCATTGGATGGTGGACATTAAGATAACTTAGTGAACAAAATCAGATTATCAAACATAATAGGGTTAATGAAGTCTCAGTGGAACTGTCGAAGCCTTACAGGAGATTTGGTGTCCAATGAGAGCTGACTGCAGATTCGAATTCATATATAATAAAAACTGTAGAGTCAGTTTAGCAAGTGGATTCCAGTTTAGTGATGAATGTTTATGTGTTCATTCATTTGTGTTGAATGCAGGAATTAGTCAAAGTGCCAGAAATAACACTATGAGTATTGCTCATTTTCCTTTTATTTCAAGAGATTTCGTGAATCTGTTCAATATATAAACGAGATTAAGTGGATCCCATTTTTTTTATTTATTATCTCACTTTTCATTTTTCATAACAGGTGATACATTTGTTAGGTTAGATCATATTTTCGTTTTTTTCCCCACTTTTTATGAATGTAAGTAGAACAAACTGTATTAGTCATATGATAGTAGTGTGAGTCTGTGT
Source organism: Potamilus streckersoni (assembly GCA_016746295.1). Taxonomy (NCBI): domain Eukaryota; kingdom Metazoa; phylum Mollusca; class Bivalvia; order Unionida; family Unionidae; genus Potamilus; species Potamilus streckersoni. Next base: position 4,339,967 of record JAEAOA010002358.1, on the reverse strand, counting down.
ATTTGTTTTATTTCCACATATATATATATATATATATATATATATATATATATATATATATATATATATATATATATATATATATATATATATATATATATATCTAGTATCACATTTTATAAATCCAATCATTCCTCGCTTTGTGTTGTTGTTATTCATTTAGACCTGAGAAATCCCACTCGGTTTCAATTCTGTTAAAGGAATTGTGTTATTGGACAGAGTTCATAAAAATTGAAATGGAGTAATGTCTGATTTGTTAGTTTCTTACATTATGTAGGAATCAACAGGATCCTCTGGAATCTGCCATAGAGAGACTCCAAGATTTTAAAGTTAAAGACAAACAGGAACCCTTGGAGCATATTATTTGGACTGAACAGTGTTGATACAGACAAAAAGGTAAATGTGGGATCTATTATTTGTTCTTGAAAATTTGAAACTTTATTTATAGAAACAAACAGGACCCTTTGGAACTACAACAAGGACTCCAGGATCTGAAGGTTCATTGATGCATTCAAACAGGAACCAGTGGAAACTAGCACAGAGACTCAATCATTTGAAAGTTTGAAACAAATTTGGTGACTTCTGTCATGTACATGAAACACTGCTTTGTTTCTCATTTAATCTTCATAATTTTTAAAGATATATAATAGGAAATAAAAAGAAAACTTAAGGAAACCATATTGCCACAATAATATGACTCCTTTCTGTCTTTTTCTTTAGATATAATTTTGTATGTGTGGTGTTATGGGAAGGGAGGATGGCATCAACTGCATCCACTAAATTTTACATGAATGTTAATATCCTGAAAAACAATAATGTGACTCCTTTCTGTCTTTCCCTTTAGATATAATTTTGTATGTGTGGTGTTATGGAAAGGGAGGATGGCATCAACTGAATTTTACATGAATGTTAATATCCTGAAAAACAAAAATAGAATTTATGAAAATTGTTTCTAAACCCTCTGTGATAAAAGATCATGTTTGCAGATTAATTGCAGTTGGATTGTACTGCACAGAAATATTTTGTAACCTATTTTGACAGTACAGCATCACTATAACTTTTCCTCAACTTTCACACCTGTTTTACCCCTCCACCAACTTATGTTTCCATTGATGTTTATCCATTATAAGACTTGGATTAGATTTTTTGAAATGCTAGAAATTAGGGCATAAAGGTCATTGCCGCTCATGTCTGAAATTACATAATAAATCCGGCAAGTTTATTTCCATGGCTATCAGATCCTTAAATGAGAAAGACTGTTCTCATGGTTATGTGTACTTCATCTGGAAAGACTGTTTTCATAGTCATCATGTGTATGATCTGTGGAATGCTGTTCATATGGCTGCTGTGTACATAAATCTATTGATATGGATGGCATGCAGTAATCTCCAAGAGACTGTTAGCATTCAAGATTGTTTGGAATATTTATGACTCAACCCTAATGCATTCAGTGCTTATGCAGATAGACTTTGTTACAGCAGGTAAATGACAGTTATGCCATGGTCTTTGTAAAACAAAAGACACTTCCAATAAATTCTCAGATATTGCATTATTATGAGAATATAAATAAAATTCAGTATGACAAAGAAAATTATATGTAGATTTTGTATGAGACTTTTTAACTTTGCTGATATTGTTTAGATTACATTTGGTACTTCACTATACTATGTAAAATAAATTAAATAGTCAAAATAAGAGATTTACCTTCACGTCTCAGGAATACAATGAAGCCTAAGATGACAAGCATTGCTGAACATACCACAATGATTACCGAGGTTTGGTACTCAAAGATAGAATCTGAAAAAAATTTCAGCCAATACTTAGTTTTAATGAATTTGATGGAGCATATTATGCTATGACACTTCTGTCCATCTGTCTGTCTGTGTCATTAACTTGTCCTTTTCCTGCACAATAATTTCATTTGTATGGCATATACTTTTACGAAACTTTGTGGATAGTTTGAAATTGGTAAATGGAAAAATCTTATTGATTGCAAGTCATAATGTCAAGGGAGCTGTGACTGAAGGAAGTAAAATGCTTTTGGCACAATAACATTTTCCAGTATCACACACATCTGCCAAACTTTGTAGGTAGCTTGCATTAGGAGCAAGACAAAAGGCTTTTGAGTTCAGAGACAAAAAGTTGAAATCACTTCGACTCAGGGAGGAAATATGATTTCCACATAAACTTTTCTCAACCAGGTATATTCACAAACAAAAACACATACAATTATAAGATTAATGCTTTCACAGTGACATCAGTTTTACAGCACAGACCTGAACTGAAATTTATGAGTACTCTGGGTAAGGTGGATGCCTGTTGACCTTAGGGGTTAAAAGGTACAAGGTCAAAGTCACTGTGACTGAAAGAAGAACGTTTTCTGAATACATTATTTTATTTCTCAACCATGTACCCTCACCAAAATTATTGGACAACTGTCACATTGAGTAGGAAATAAGTTTATTGAGTGCAGTGGGGAGGTCCAAGTTCAAGGTCATTTTGAAAGAATGAAAGTGGTTTCTGCATAATATATATTTTCTTATATCACAGACCTGAATTAAACTTTGTGGATAACTTGTGTTTGAAGAAAAATACAACATTTTGATTTTGAGACTCAAAAAATCGAAGGTCTATGCTGCTCTGATGAAAAAGAAAATGTTTTTACATAACAACTTTAGTTCCTGATATGTATTTTGAGCGAAGTTTGTGGATGGCATGCACTTAAGTTATGGAAGAGGTTTCAAGGTCAAAACCTCAAAAGTTAGGGTCATTGCTGCTCAGAGAAATACTTTTGAAGAATAGCTCCTATTGACGAGTAAATTCCTGGACTAATTTTTGTAGATGGATTGCACTAATGGCAATAAAGCAATCCATGTATTCTAAGTTCTGTATATAAGATTTCATTGTCATGGTAGTTCCAAAATATTGGTCTCTGCACAGTAACATTTAAATTAAGACTACATGCCTTGACCAAATCTCTAGGTCATTGACACTCGAGGGTCAGAAAGCTCACCTATATACTGAAACATTTAACACAAGTAGTCATGTGGACCATATATGGTATCCTTACAGAGGGCATGATATTTATAATATCTCTTTTATCTTTTCATTTTATTTCTTCTGTTCTTATACATATAATATTTTAAAAGCAAATAAAAAAAATGAACTACTAGTTATATTAAGTATTTTGCCGAGAAAGAAAAACCTAAGGATCTGGATGAATATTGGTATCAAAATGGCTAGAACACTTCCTTTTTACTTCCCATCAAGTGGAACATTGGATGGACACTTAATTCCAGCACTAAAGCTATGTGTGTGTGTTTGTGTTGTGCATGTATGTGTGTAATCAAATCAAACTACATATACTAGTTCCCATCACATAATGCACCTGCAGATCTTGGCCATGTCATTTGTTACAGTTAATCAAAAGAACAAGTAATGTGTGTTATGTCTGGTAGTGATCAACATATCAGCACATGACAGGTTATATTGTGCTGAAGCAACTGGAGTAAACTGCTTTAATAGAGACACACCACAGCAGCTGACCTGGCACAGCAGGAGCCATACTAGCTCCCATTTGATCACGAGTCTGGCAGGTCCTCATACCATGACTTCTCTGTAATGTAAGTGAGCTTCACAATTAAATTGAGTCACTATGACCTTGTTTTCCAATCTATTTCATCACTGCTTAAAACACTCATTAGACTATTTATTTCATACTTTTTCACCTATAGCCATAAAGCTTGTACTGAGAATGCATCTTAGAATGAAGGTATGTTGAGCACCAAAACTAAGTTATTGTGACCTACTTTCTTAGATTTATTGATCACTGTTTCAAAATGCTGACTTGTACTTTAAAAATTGATACTTTTAGCCAATTCTCACTAACAAGTTATTATTATTGTCAGTAGTAGTAGTCTTTGTTCAAGATTTGGTCAATGTTTCTAATTTAAGCAACGACATACCAGCCATGGCAGTTTTGTTTGTGTCACCAAGCAGACCACATTCTATCCAAGTCACCAACAAGTCAACATCTCTGCCCTGTGAAATTAACTTTGGTATGTCAATCGAAAGTCATGTTGAGCACTGTGTTACCTGAGATTTCTTTACTGCAGTCCATTTCATCCTTCCAGACAAGGAATTTTGATGCAGGGTGAAGGTCACTGCCACATTCACTCAGTAGATCTCTCACGCCACTCTTTCTGACACTACATATATCTGCAGTTTTTAATAAGAGAAACAAATGTGAAAAACTTAAATAACTTGAACTTAGATATAACGTGTATTTTAAAAATAAAGTAGCCTGGATGAAGATTCTGGAAAATAATGTGAAAGAGGAATTGCTGTTGAAGGGAATTTACACAGGCATAACAAACTCAATATACATTCTCGGTATTCTATCTTGGTTGCAGTAATATTATTGCATAACAAGTAGACAATTTCTATAAATATTGAATTAAAATATAGCATGCATTATTAAAGCTTTAGATTCATGCATTTTGTCTGCCATTTAAGTAGTAAAAAATAGGCATCATAGAAAAGTACATATTTAATGTTCAAGGATCTATTGTTTATCTTTCATCACAGCTTATAAAGTGGAGAAGAACTCTAATATGAAAGATATTTTTATTTATATTCCTCAATATATAAATTGCATTTCAATTTCCAAATTAAATATCCTTATTAAAACAGAACTCCCAAGAATTTTGAAATCTACATCAGATGGCAAATTAAATCAATTCAGATATGTCATGGTGATTTAAAACTCATTAAATAAAACAAAGGTAGTTAGGTCTTAGGAAAAAGATTAACTGATGCAAAATCATTGTTAGCATCATTACATGAAAAACAACAGTCACGGTCTTCTCTGCCATTTCCATCTCTTTCAAACACATACATACACACACACACACAGAACCAGAATAGTTCATAAAATCAATTTTAATGTGCCTCCAAGATCATTGGTTAAGTTTTTTGCATCTTCATCTGGCAAGAGGGGTCCTCCATTAAAAATGCTTTTTTTTCCAGGTACTCTGGTTTCATGAGGATTTAACTCCAATCTCTGACAATATATGACAACCTTAAGAGATTCTTTATAGTAACACATGTATAATGAATAACTCGAATATCAAGGAGTGTCATCTACCTTTTCGTTCATCACTGCCATCTCTACAGTGATTCTGGCCATCACACAGATACCACAGTGGTTGGCCCCAGTTTTCACTAGCTCTAGGAAGTCTTGGTTCAATAAAAACACCATCAGAACACCGAAAACTGCTTTCTGCATTAACACTAGGAGATGAACCTTAAAAAAGTATGATAAATGCACATGATTGGAAAACATTTACTGGATATACTTGTCAATAAGACAAGTTCAACTGCAAATTGCACAGACTCAGCTCTATTAGTGCATAATATGCTGGCAGATCTGGATCTATGTAAGGAGAAATCATTAGAAGAAACAGCATAGACCCTGGTCTGATGTTGTAATACAAACTGATTTATCATTGTGTCCATTCTGTTAATTACTAAACTTGAGGTTGTTTTTTGATTGAATGTAAACAAATTGCACTCAGAATAGATGTATCCACTTCTTGTCTGTCCTATTTATGAAGGTATATTTTACTCATTCTTTATGTTTATTCATTTTTTTATGTACACATTTGCATTTTGGTTAAGATAGTCTTCCGTAAGGTGTTAGGCCATTTTTAAGACCTCAACAAACTAAATAATATTAATAAGAGTGTGTGTGTATGTATGTATGTATGTATGTATGTATGTATGTATGTATGTATGTATGTATGTATGTATGTATGTATGTATGTATGTATGTATGTATGTATGTATGTATGTATGGATGCATGCATGCATGCATGCATGCATGCATGCATGCATGCATGGATGGATGGATGGATGGATGGATGGATGGATGGATAAATTGATGGATGGATGGCTGTATGTAATGTACTGATATTAGAAGAATTATTTAAGAAATGGACATATAAACACATCACTGTTTCATAAACATTACATAAAAATATCAACTTACTGCAGTATTCATCTAATTCATTACTACAGTCTATGATCCCATCACAAATATGGTTCATTGGAATGCACTGGATTAAGGAACAAGAAAATTGACCTTCTTTGCAAATTTCTGGAACAAAACAAATTAATACAGTAAGATGTAGATAATCAAGAAGATAATAGTTTCTTTCTGCATAATTGGTTGTATAAGTAAATCAACAACTTTATGCACAATGATTGGTACAACAAGCAAATACAAAAATACCAATTAATAGAGTCGGAATTCCAGAACCTGTCATTGTTATTTACTATATTTACTATATATCATCATCTTACAAGGTTAAAAATAATGTTCTTGCACAGTTGCTAATATATATATATATATATATATATATATATATATATATATATATATATATATATATATATATATATATATATATATATATTTATAAAAGCAATTTATTAATTTTTATATATATAGATATGCTTTGATTTCTCAATCAAAATCCAGTTGGTTTGTGCATATAGCCAAGTTAAATTCCATGATTTACCTTGGAAATTAAGTGCTCATTCACCATTGTGGCCTCACCTTCAGCTTTGTTCCATCCATTTTAGAAAATGTATGCATGGGCATATTGGTTGGGGATGCTGGCACATGAGAACTATGTGATAGTTACCATTAACAACTTCATAGGCTTGAATCCTGCATTTAATGAATATAATTCCTGAACCTACTTGATTATATTTTGATATCATTACATATAGATTTAACCTATTGGATTAATTTGCAATGATTACATATAAATTAGACCAGTTGGATTATATTTTGCAATGATTACATATAAATTTAACCTGTTGGATTATATTATTATAATTATTATTATAATTACAAATAATTTTATTTTAAATAATCAAGTATCCTAATATATAATGTGGGATCTAAGTATATACACTTTCCTTTCTGTTTGATAGATATGAGAGTCAGTTTAAAATTTAATGTATATACTTGAGTGTTAAATCCGCTTTACTAGTGTGGGGGATCTTGTTCATCTGTAGTTCATAGCCTTGACCTTTCTCCAACCGTTTTGGGGCACCATGGCTTTTTTGTTAAGGGTCCTAATGTATGAAGGTTAGACAATAGTTTCCACTACTTGTAGTATAGATTTGATTGCATATGTGGAATAAATTATAACATATCTCCCTCAGTACACAGATCACAGTACAAAACAAATCAAATTGTTTTACACAGCATAAACATCAGTAAAATATGTCAAAATATTGATAGTTAAATAAATCAACAATTTAGGGTTCAGTCATCAGCTCAGAGCAAGTGAGAAACCAAGTGAAAGCTCCTGTAGTGCATTTTCAAAGTGAAGACATATGATTAAGCAACTTTAAACAAAATTACCACAAAGAAACTTAAAGGCTCATTTGAGATGTTCAAAGGAGTGCAGATTTTATAGTGGTACAATGTCACCATTGGATATATTCAGCAGTTGTTTCTGTAAATGTACAGCTAGACTAAATGATCCATACTCAAGAAGTAAAACAAAAATGATAGAAAGAATTTGACCATAATGTACAGATGAAGAGGATGATGTCACTTAAAATTTATTTTACCTTGTGCATACAAAATTTAGTCAGGCAATAAACGAAAGTAACAAAATGGATGTTCAACAGGATTGAATATTCTAAATTACACATAAAAATCAAATGCTCTAAAGGTCATATACAGATTTGGCTTAATGAGTTAAGAATAAAAATTTTGTGTCATTGTAAACCATAAAGACAATGGGTTTTTTTCTGTTCTGAGGAATCAATATTTAATACTCCCAAATAGATCCCTAAAGATCATTAGACAACAAATTGGATAGATATGTATATTGATATTTTTTAACGATGGAGTTTCCCAGTGATCCATTTTGGGACCCCAATTATTTGTAACTTTCATCAAAAATATTGTAAAAGGCACAGAATCATCAGTAAGATTATTTGCTGACAATACAGCATTATATATAATAACTGACAATTAGATAGCATCTGGTGAAATCTTAAACAGCGATATACGAAAGACATGTCAATGATCCAGACATTTAGCTAAATAAATTTAATCCAGATAGGGCTGAATCAGTGCTAATAACACAAAAACATATCCAGAACCACCATCCTTATTATTCATGACCAAAACAAACCTACCCCGAAGATTATTCATCACAAACATGTGGGTCTTATATTGAACAGCGGTACCACTTGGTACGCACATATTAAATACAATTCTGACAAAGTCGGGCTGAATTGAATTGCTTACAAGTCTCAAAATCAAACTAGACTGATTTTCATTGGAAAAATGTTAAAATCTTTTATTGCTCCAATTTATGACTACGCTGATCTCATTTGGGACAACATACATTGCATCCTAAAGAATTATCAGAAGAAAAAAATGTTGAGGCGATGAGAATGCTTGTGCAACCTAAAGTGCATCTTCTCCGCAATTGTACCATGAAACAAGCTGGGAAAGTCAAAACTCTCGCCATTACAAGCACAAACTGCTTCAGTTATTTAAGGCAATAAACATAAAAAAACGTTGTGTTTGTAAAACTCTACATGACTGTCTCTACATGAATTAAACCTATAGATACATTATGTTTCAACCGGCCTGTATAGACTTGTTGCAAATACTGAACTTGTTGCAAAAACATTTTTCTAAAAATATATAAATAGGCTTGTTGCAAAGGCATTTTTATGTTTATTTGTTTGTTTTGTATATGCCTTTGAAAAAGACTAATTAAGATTCGAAAACGCTCAGGCTAGTTAGTTACTAGTTTTGCACTGTTCGTCGTCAGTTTATTGCATCTATCTCAAGCAATCCCTGACACACGTGATGCCTTGCTGGATCCAGTGGGCTTGAAAGGTCTGTTATTTGCCATACGATTTGTACTCTTTATATGTGATGCGATGTGATTATGATTTTTAACGTAGCTTTAACAAATTTTCAGTCATATCGCTACGATGTCTGCAGCGTGGCAGTTTATAGTGATGTCTAGCACAAGAGCATCATGCTGCAGACATGTAGCATGATGTCCCACCCAGTCACATTATCCTGACAACAGGCCGACCAGACCTAACACTAACCTCTTAATGCTGAGCGCCAAGCCAGGAAGCTGTTAGTACCATTTTTGTAAGTCTTTGGTATGACTTGACCGGGGATTGAACCCACGACCTCCCGCATCAAAGGTGGACGCTCTAACCATTAGGCCACCGGAGCTGTTATGTGTGTGTGTGTGTGTGTGTGTGTGAGAGAGAGAGAGAGAGAGTGTGTGTGTGTGTGTCTTGAGAACAGACGACACCTTAGGAGAACACACACAGATATATATATATATATATATATATATATATATATATATATATATATATATATATATATAGATATATATATATATATATATATATATATATATATATTGTGTGTGTGTGTGTGTGTGTGTGTGTTCTCCTTAGGCATGGTCTGTTATCAAGACAACCTGATGTAGGTAAAAGTAGAGCCATCGACCATCATTTCCAGTATGCTGTTTCATTGTCACATGAAGGCAGCATAGCATGGTCCGTCACAGAGATTACGGAAATGACTATCTGGAAGAGATGAGTGTATCTGAAAAGGCAAGGTGTCTGAAGACAGTATTGGTGTATGGACCAGTAGTCCAAAGAAGTTTCATGAGAAAACAGTGAAGCGGTGGGGTATGTGCTAAACCTCCTATTTGGTTAACAACCCCAACGATCCTTTCCAGGGCCCCTCAGATCGTATTTTGAATACAGAGAAATTAATCATTTGCCAAACATTTGTATTTGTGTACGTGTTTTGTGTATGTTTTGTATATGTCCATATCTTCCACAAAAAGAAATTAACGCTTAAAACCCCTTACCCATTATCTATGATGTGCGATTGTATGTACGAGTGTATAGTAGTGTGCCTATAAATACTTACTTCACTTCTATGATGATAGATTTGTGAGCATGTATGTATAGCGTGTATGCAAATGCTTCTACTCTTTTTTTGCGTAGTAGGTTTGTATGTTTGGATAGTAATCAGAAGTCAGTTGCTGGATAATATGTCTGGTGTCTTGAAATGTAGATAAAACAATGTAACAGTACCAACAGTACCAACCTCGTTCGTCCATAAAGCACTTTTGGCCTTAAAAACTTTTGACGCTCAAATACAATCCCTGTGTTAAACCAATGATAAAGTTTAACACGGGATTTTTCCTTGACCACCAAGTGTTGCGAAATGTAAACCCATGAGCTAATGTTAATTCCCGTATGACCCTCTATCACCACGTACAATAACTGTTATACAAATAAATAAATAAATAAATAAATAAATAAATAAATAAATAAACGAAAACAAGATAAACTAAAATAAAGAACATACCTTTGGGAGCTATAGCTAGGTGCATCTGATAGTAAAATTCCTGGGTAATCTTCGTGCTAAACATCACCCAGATGTCGGAATTTCTCGATACAACTTCTTCTCTTACATCAACGTCGCCACAAAATTTATATGACGTCAATGTTTTCATCTGTATCCTGTCTATGTCATTGCCAAGAAGAATATAGTCATATTCACAATCGTTTGTATAACTGACTGTCTTGTTAATATTTAAAGTGGCACGAAACAGGTTTCCGTCTATCGCACTTAGAATGACCGTGCAAACCTTGATCCTTCCATCGTCCTCGAATTGCACGGATACATTTCTTAATTTGGTCATAGAAAATTGGTCCATTTTAATAACTTTCCTCCAACAAGAATCTTCAACCCCTGACAAAATAGTTTTAATTATTCACACACACACACACACACACACACACACACACACACACACACATATATATATATATATATATATATATATATATATATATATATATATAGAGAGAGAGAGAGAGAGAGAGAGAGAGAGAGAGAGAGAGAGAGAGAGAGAGAGAGAGAGAGAGAGAGAGAGAGAGAGAGAGAGAGAGAGAGAGAGAGAGATCATTTCATCGGAGCTACTTCTCGAGTACTTAATTTCGATTAAAAAGAATATACTGGTTTACTAATGGAAAAGGAAAAAATATTAATTCTATATCCCAAATATAAATTAGACATTTGAAAACCAGAAGAAACATGGATAACTTTGCTTATTAGTCATTTTGCTTAACTTTAGAATACACACAAGTTAATAAAGAGTGAGTGTAATTCGACTCGAAGAGAGAGAGAGAGAGAGAGAGAGAGAGAGAGAGAGAGAGAGAGAGAGAGAGAGAGAGAGAGAGAGAGAGAGAGAGAGAGTTGTTGTTGTGGGGTTTAACGCCATTTTTCAGCACAGGAAGGGCTATACATGGCGGCCAGTATTAATGGTGGAGGAAGAAACCGGGAAATCACCGGAAAGAACCACCGACCCACGAGAAGCTACTGGCAAGCTCTCTCACATATCCACATTCGCCGAATCTTAGACTCGAACCCACGCAGATAGAGGTGATATGGCAGTGATCCGTAACGGACAGCGCTTTAGACCACTCGGCCACTCGGGGCCCCGAGAGAGAGAGAGAGAGAGAGAGAGAGAGAGAGAGAGAGAGAGAGAGAGAGAGAGAGAGAGAGAGAGAGAGGTTGGTCGCATGAATACATTCAGCAGAGGAAACCTCGATGCATGAAAGTAAGTTATAGACATATCGGATAACAAGAAATATTCCAGTAAACGACCAGCACACCAGAAAATAAATATCCATGTTCGTGATTTCCATATATGCACTTTCTGATTTTCTTTGTACGCGAGTAGTTCATGTCAACAATATTTTGAAAATAACAACTAATTCAAAGCAGCTAAAGCTCATTTACATTGAAAATTACGTTATCAGTGATAATAACTGTAATTCAGTGCTGTGGTGATCTTTGAGGATTATTGATCACATCACTGTGAGTTATGTGTTGTATTTGAAAAGCTCCGAATATTTTGTTATAAACTTGTTATTTCTTCGAACCTGTCAATAAATTTAATGAAGATAGACAAACATGATAACTTTGTATAAATCATTGAAATCAACACGTGTAGAACGCTAGACACCGGCAGATATATGCTAGTGACATAATATAGGTATATGACAGTGACATAAGAATGTCGGAGGAGGAAAATATATTTTGCAATAAGCATACGGTAAAATCTAACCGCTCTTAGGGTATGACTGATTACAAGGTCGACTTGGATGAAGTTTACTTATGTAATTCTATGTTATATCAAACAATTTTTGGTAGATTCGTTATTTTAGAGAATCAATGACAGATGACCCAAGCTCTGGACGTTTGACAAAGACACTCGATACACAGTGGACGATATTTCAATTGTCATTCGCATTATTTCGAAGACTGTTTGTAATATATTAAAGTGTTATTTGAAGCAGAAAATGGTTTGCGAAAGATGGGTCCCACTTTCATGAGGGCTGAACAGCCTTGGGTTGTGAAACATTTTACACACGGCAAAGAGGAAGAGAGTGACCAGAGACATTTGAATGAGATTGTCACTGGTGAAGAAATATGGATTTAGTCTTTACAACCAGACTAATATTCAGAACATCTTTAAATCCCGTCGAACATATAGATGATGGCATACTTGTTAGAAAAAGAACAAAAGAGTGAAGGAAGGAAAAATACCGACTCCTTTCTTAATTGGTGGGAAAATGATCGATGGTACAACAAAAACATAGTAATTATGATTTCATATTCTAATTGTATTTCAAAAATAGCTGTATAATTTCATGTATACGATATATAGTCAAAAAGTAATAAATGTGCCTTTTATACCAACCAACCAAAACACAATAAAAAGAATCAGCCAAAATACTTACTGTCAAGATCGCACGGGGACAACGCAATTAGATCAAGTAGTAGGAAAGCAAAATACAGCACTGAAAAAAAATCCAAGTCTGATTGAAATAACACAATATTTGTGTCTGTCTTTATATTATTTTTTTCATATAATAATCCGTAAAATTTCTATTTTGTCAGGTTGTGTTGGCAAGTTACGTGCGGCATGAAGAAAGAATCTCTCTCTCTCTCTCTCTCTCTCTCTCTCTCTCTCTCTCTCTCTCTCTCTCTCTCATTTTTATAAGTACTCCAAAAATGTAATTAAAAATAAGTGTGCAGACTAGAATTCTCAACTAAGAATTATAGCTGATGGTTTGATCAAGAGCATGAACACGTATTTACATGTAAATGATTTAGCCATATAATTATATAGTAACATTCTTGACCATATACGTACACTTGATGTTATTGTTTAAGTTTTATTTTATGGATTGAATTAAAACTAGAGTAAACAAAACTTAGGTATTAATTGTACTTATCGATTGCACTATCTTCAAAAGGGGCGTGTCACAACGAATCATTTAAAACTCTACGATCAAATCAGATAATACAAGCTCCGAAAAAAATGTCTTAACAATGTATTGATAAAGCGTGCTTACTTATGATTTTTCTTCTGTGAAGCACAGTTAAAATGACGTCATAGATGTACATGCAAATATCGATTCAAACCGGACATATCACACCCGTCTTGTGCTCTGTAAATTTGCTTAGACCTCCTCCATTAGTCTTCATCTGATAAAGGTCTCCTTACGGATACTTACTATATTGATATCATTCGTGTCCTTCTTTTGACATGGGACTTTGTACATATGGTATATTTGTCCCACCTATCATAAAATTGTACATTATCCTAATGTCCATATAGAGGTGAATTCATTGTTGATCGTAACACGTATAATTTCGTGTTGATATCACTTTTGCGTGAATAGGATGAGAATTCATGGTGATATGAAGTTTTGAAAAGAAAAGCAATTATGTGGTTTTACATAGTCTTTTGCATTCGATGGGATAATATGCTCTTTTTTATTTTATTTTTGTTCTTCACCCCCTTCGTCTTGTATATTATCGGAGCACAGGCCTATGGATTATATCACTATAGTAAGAAAAAGTCGGAATATTGAATATTTGAAATAAAAACGGGAATTAAAAAAAACAAACAAGCAAGCAAGCGCGTGTATGTATGTGTGTGTGTGTGTGTGCGCGCGCGCGCGCGTGTGTAAAATTACTATACAACTTGCCTCGATAACCCGAAAATAATGTCTAAAACTAAGAAAATTCAAAGAATCGTATGTGAAAAACACAGATCCACCTAAGCATATTTTGAGGTAAGCCAGTTTAATAATCTTTGATTGCTCAAATTTTAGTGGCACGCTAATAAATTTATACAAATCAGTACGTTGTTTTTTATGCTTATTTTTTATGTATCAGTGCATGATAAAAGAAAGTGATATAAGATAAACACAAGCCGCTACGTGCATTCATTATTTCAACCTTTACTGAAAAAAAAATGCACAGATAGGAAATAAAATAAATTAATACGATATGACATTGTAAAATAAAAATTCAATTATCCGGAAAACTCCTTAATCAAGGTGTGTGTGTGTGTGTGTGTGTGTGTGTGTGTGTGTGTGTTATTCTCTTTATTTTAACCATGGTAGAAATTTTATTCATTCGTTTAACAGAAATGAGATTTCATAAGCCAGTTTTGAAATACGTCAGTGATATAACAACTGTTATAAAATATAACGTTCCTAATGACATTTATATAACCATTTTCACACTGCACGTCTGCTTGGTAGGTTGATTTTTAGTGCATACGAACTAATTGGGCCAACTGTCTTATTCAAGCGCTTGCACACACACATAGAAGTATAGGATTTAATGCATTTTTCATGATGCAGACGCGCTGTTGTATTTGTTACAAGCGGCCACTATGTTTACACATACGACGCCATGCACGTGTGATGGCACGTTACATTGCGTAATTCAGACGAGTTTTTAAAGAAAACATTTTGCTATAAAGACAAACAAGGCGAGGTTCCAATTGTGCATGGTCTCTCTCTCTCTCTCTCTCTCTCTCTCTCTCTCTCTCTCTCTCTCTCTCTCTCTCTCTCTCTCTCTCTCTCTCTCTCTCTCTCTCTCTCTCTCAACACAGTAGAGTATACCACAGGGATAAGTGCATGATAATAGAAAGAGATATATTTACCTATAAATATGTATATGCCATTTGCATCGAAAAATTGTTTGCAACTATACTAGCCCCATTGATTAGGCATAAAATAAGTTGTATTTTTGAGATGGTTTATTAAGAAATATTAGTTCTTTTGAGCTATTGTACCAAGTATTGCAGATTGTCCCCCCCATGTATGATTACCACTGTTACTGTTGCGAATTTAGTCTTTTTTGAGTATATATTGACAGACTAAAACTGAACTCCACGTCAATACTTTTAGACCAACAAAGTATGTCTCCATTTTTTTTTTTACTTTACAGGTAGCGTCAGAATAAAAAAAGCGAAGATTTGCTGGTAGGTCTAAAAGTATAGAGGTTGAGTTAAGTTTATTATAGTATTTTCACACTATTCTGTTTGTTTATACTCAACTTCCTACCCATTTTAAATAAGAAGTCATCAAGGATAAAACAAATGCTTGCAATTTAGTCATTCCATTTATTGATTTATAGGTTCTATCATGATGTTGCCAGGGGGTCCCAAACACTGACAACTTGTCGATGTCTTGTGATTTCATCAATCTATCCATTTTACTCAATATTTCCACAAATACTTACTATTTATTATCAATCTCTATCTGAATGAACCCCCTTCAATATTTTTTGCAAATCTATGACCTTAAATTGTGTAACAGGAAATAATGTAAACCAACAAGTATAGTAAAACTCAGTAAATAATTTATTTCCCAGGAATACAAAGTGAAAATCTAGAAATAATTTTCAATATTGTTAATTTAATCCCAAATAGTTCTTAAAGTTCCATCACAAGTATAGAGTAATTCAAATATATTCCAATGTTGTTTTGAGTGAATTTGAAGTTTTAAAGTGCTGATGTATCAGTTGCTGTATCAGAATCAAAATGTCTCTAAAAGAATTCACATTATTCTCAATATGGTTATTAAGTCCAAAATTATTAATGAGCACATCATAATTTTGCAAATAATAATTTAAATAAATAAATCCTGTCAAATTAAAACTGAGAACTAAAACTGATTTCTTTAAAGAATAAAGACTGATGTTAAGATAGGAATAAAGAATTTCTGCATATGTTTCCCTTATAAAAACTAAAATGCAACAGAACCAGGATGATGGTCATTTTCCCATCAAATTTATAAATAAGATCCCATCTAGAGACTTCCAAGGTTAGAAGGACACATAAACATGTTTACCTCCAAGTGATAATAACCTTAATATATAATAGACAAGAATTGCCTATGTAATATGTTGTTGATAAAAAAATACTTTAGCACATAGGCCCAAACTCCTACCCTTAATAATAAATAAAGGTCAATCACACAATACAGATTAAATAATCATAACATATAATTATGGATAAAAGCCAACACACAATACAAATGAAATGTATGTAAGGTGACAGTGTCTTAAATGCCTCAGAGCAGACATATTTGTTTTCATGGGTTCAGATTGTTGAAGTTTCATTGATTTTCTGTATGCTTATAGGAATTTGCTCAGTTATTAATTTTTTATGTCACTTTTTTGGTTCACTTGCATTGCCCCCTTCTTGACCACAAAACATTTTAATTCTTAAAAACCTTAAATGCCACCTAGAAGGTAGGTAGATATATGTGCAGAATATCCACAATTGAATATGCTGCTTGACAGATATTCTGTGCCACTGTCAGTAATTGCAGAATCATAAAACATGGTAAGAAAAGTGTGCCATGAATTTAGTTAAATCCATTGTGGAATGGACAATTTTTACACATAGATTACTTTCTTTTGTCCAACATGTTCGAGGCATTTAGAAAATTTAGATACATAAACTCTGTATAATTTCAGAGTTCTATACAGAATGGCTGTTTTGTCAGATTACTTGAATATTTGTCAGATTACTTGAATATTTGCTTAGCCTTCATTTAAAACAGTTCTCATGTTTGTGAAAAGGGTAAGTCCCAATCATTCATGTCATAATGTTTTTGTTTTTATTTTTCAGGACTTTCTTGACGTTAATTGCTGTTAGGCCAGAAAATGACTTGGATTATTGATGACAATAACTTAGCACTTTGTGCTATTGTCACAGTGGGAATGCAGTTCAGTTTCTTCTTGGTAGCTTATACATGTAAATTTGATAAGGTGACAGACTTTGCTGGAGGGACAAATTTTGTGGTCTTGGCACTTCTTACATTCTTTATGGCTCAGGTGAGTTTATATATGATCATCATTGTATGGCAATATACTTGTCAAAATACATATTGTCTCATGATGACCAACTTTGGGCACATGGAGTATAGTGATGAGAGAAATAGGTGTCATCTCTTGAATTGGACATACCATAATCATGGGAGCAATCGCTACATTAACACTTGCAATTGCTAACATTGCTTATAGCAATTAATCATGTGGATGTAATTGTTTTTGTCAAAAAAGCCTTTATGTGGCAATTTGAAAATTCTAAAGTAAATTTCTTTTCTGTAAATAACTGTAATTTGAAAGAAAAATTGATTGATTTAGTCATAGATTGCATTCATTCTCCCATAATCATCAATAAAGGTTGGAATATTTTGCTGTCAGCACTTCATTACTGTTTGAACTATGTGCTTTGGACTTACCTTTCATATATAGGCCACCTTCCTCCAAAGCAATTTGGAATGATAACTTTTTGAAACAAATGGAAAATGTTCTTGCACAGGAGAAAGAAACATATATACTCAGTGATATAAATAAGGACCTTCTCAATACTCAAATAAGGAAGAACTGGACAGAATTTATTGAATCATTAGGCCTAGTACAGATGGTAAATGACCCCACTAGGGTAGCAGAAACATCAAGCACTCCTATTGATCACATTTATACCAGACAATGTAACTTGTGTTAACATATGTTGGTCTTAGTGACCACTATTCTACTTTTTTGACAAGAAGGGTTAAATGCAAGAGAAATAAGAAAAATACACACAAAACTATCACTTACAGATCATTCAAAAATTTGAATGAAGAACAATATCTCAATGACCTATATAAAGTTCCATGGAATATGATCCAAAATTTGGATAACATAGATGAAGCTCTGAGGGTGTGGACTGGCTTATTTATGGATGTAGTCTCTAAACATGCACCACTGAAAGTACAAAGAGTAAAGAATGAAATCCAACCTAATCTATCCCTCTCTATGGTTTATTTGTTAATTATTTACATCCTGTATCACACCTATGGCTGGTAACTGATAACTGTTCCATTACCACTTGATTACATATTGAACTGAACAATCAAATTATTGGCCAATCAAAATATGTGAAATAAAACAAAACTGGTATGATTAATTAACAGTGTTTACAATAGCTTTGTTGCATTGTTTATTAAACCCAGATCCTGATAATGTACTCTTAGATTTTAATCCAATGAGACAATCCAATTAAATGAATGAAAGATACTTTACCAACCTTAGTGTCAGATTCCTGTATGAATTGATGAAATGGCTGTAATGATTCTTTAATTTCTAACTGATTATATAAAGAATTAACTTCCAATGTGATTTTGCATTTTGAAGCAAAATAATTTCTGAAATTATGCTGATATAAGGAGCTGTCTCTATTCATATCTAAAGGACACAATTTATGTTTTGATCACTTCAGAATTTGTTTTTAAGATAATATTTCCTATGTGGATAAAATGAGTTTGCTAAATTACTTTAGCAAGGAAGTTAATGAGATAGATTCTAAAAATAACATTCATGTACATTGGAGAGGTAATGCATAAGACTGACACTGAGATAGCTATTTTTCCAAAAAGACATAAGTGAGACTCTATGACCCAAAAATATGTCAAATATGATGCTACTAAAACAACAAAGAAATGTTTTAGCTGCATTGTGGTAATAGTTATCCCTGGTCTGAATGTATTGACTTGGAAGGAAAATATTTAGCAGTTATTGAAAACAATATCACAAACAGGTAAGGCAAGATGGAAATTCAACCATTGTATTTGTACATGGAACTCACTAAACTAAACTAAATAGACCATTGAGAGGGATAGAATCATGCATTTGATATGCATGGAAGGCATGAATCTCCAGAGGTAGATAAAGGGATTATAGCATGAAATTAAGGAGAATATTTGTCTGTTCAGTTAATTTCAAAATGATTATTTTCACCAAAGCAAAATATTGAATATGTTGCCTTAAGATTCTTAAAAAAGTTAATCAGTGTTAGAATAATTAAGATTTATTGTTACAACTGTCATATGCTAAACTTACTTTTTTTACCCTGAGGTTTCAAAGCTTCAAACAACAATTTGTAAAAAAAAATTATTATCATGATTCAAACTACAACATCATGAAATAAAATCAGGTAATCACCAAAAGATCACTGGTTAATAGTGAATTTGAAAAATAAAGTGCATTGTCTAACCACACTTTATAGTACTAGCTCAATATTATTCTAATGAATGTTTCCAAACAAATATTGTTCGAAAGATTTAAAAACATGCAGAGGTATTAAATATATATTATATGACAAATGTATCACAAAAATTAATACTAAACTTGTATGAATACGGATTTTGAAGAAAAATATATTTGCTCATTTTTTGTGTGAATAGGTTTCATTCTATGAGTTTTTTTGGATACAGAGATTATAGTATAAGGTGCACTTGTTTACTAGCACAGAGATGTATAATCTAAGAGAATAGCATGATTTCACATTCTGAACTCTAGGTCCTATATGGGGAGGGCATTAAAGGTACTTGGGGAGGATGTAGGTCCTATATGGGGATTACATAAAATGTACTTGGTGAGGATGTAGGTCCTATATGGGGATTACATAGAATGTACTTGGGGAGGATGTAGGTCCTATATGGGGAGGATGTTTACTTGGATTTAGATTGCATATTAATGGTTATTCAGAGTTGTTGTTCTTAAAAAAAGAAATCATTGAAAAATATTTTTAAAATCTCTCATGAAACATTGACTTGTCTTTGTCTGGTCAAATATTTGACTATTTTATTTTATCTATCTGGCTCTTTGAATCCCAAATTGAATTCTAATACTTTTTTATTTATTTAATTTTTTCAGACTTATTCTGCACGGCAGATAATGGTGACAGCATGTGTAGTGGTATGGGGTATCCGACTCTCAGGATACCTCCTGTACAGAATTCTCAAGATTGGGGAAGACAAGCGCTTTGATGACAAGCGGAATAATTTTCTTAAATTTGCAGCATTCTGGATTTTTCAGGTTTGACATCATGATATTATGTTGGAATTTTACTTTCACCATACCACCTGGACAAATTTTATGGTGCTATTTAATTCGGGTCATGTTTAAAGGTAGAAGAAACAAGTCTTTAAGTATTTAAATTTATGTTGCCCACTGTGCATGCTGTAATTGTTTTGCCTAGATTTTTATCTCATAGAGAATTATCCATCTCAGGTCTGTGGTGTGCTGTCTAGGGCTGTCATCGGGTACCCAGGTACCCGACCGTATAGAAAAACCCGGGTATTGAAATGTAAACGTGGGTACCCGCAAAAAAAATATAAAAAAAAATAGACACACACACCAACCACTTCCAACAGGTGTGACAGCTATGGCTATAATTATAAACCAGATCTCTGCTTAATGTAAATAAACAATATGTCAGACAGTCTGTTTGGATTAATAAAATTCATTGGCGTTGTACAACGGGACAAACCGTTATCTCCGAGGCATTATATACCAAGGTTAAAACATTTGTTCTACAGGTAATAAACCTCTTAGTAGATGATAACTTTTGAATGTGGGTGCTAAATGATCGGTACATTGCGTGATTTTTTTAATGAAATCCAGATGGATACCTTTGATTTCCAAACAAACATCGACTAGCTCTGCGAATTTCGAAAGTTAGCATACATATACATATACATGTATTTCTATTTTTGAGACTACATTTTTACCATAACTATTTTAAGAATTGGTGGCGCTCTACAGTTTCATATTTAGCATAGGGGTACAATTTTAAAGAAAAAGAGTTTCCCCGGATTTCCTCACTAGTTATACTGGCTATTTAAAAGATACTTTGTATATCTTAGGTATTGTTCAAAGAACCTTTAATTCCCTTTATTTTGACGTATTATTGATGGATGTAATAATGGGTTAGAGAGTATACAGCTTGACCTTACTCAAGATGTGCACCTTTCAAAAAAGTGCTAGCTCTACTTGCTCATTTTCACTTCTCGAACTTCAGAAGTAAATTGTAAAAAATAGAGCTGATAACTTTTTTTTACATTTTATATATTTGATAATTCATTCATTGCACTTTTAGAAGCTGGTATTGTATAGTTTGGCAAAATTCATTTTCCATATTTTAATAGCTACGAAGAATAGTGTACTTTAGACAAATTCAGGTTGATTTTTGGAGCACAAGGGAGCAGTCATTTTAGTTAGCAGTGACCTAAGATCATTTAAAATTTCCAAAAATACAATATCCAAGGAAATTTCAGCCACATTACATGAAAGTAGTATATAGGTATGCCAACATTCTCTCCACTATGCATGTTTAAAATGCAAACAACTTCACCTTACATACATCACTCTCTCAAAAGTACATAATAACTGGTGAGCGCCACCATTATAATTCCAAAATAGTAACACTTATGCGACTGCGTGGTCACGTGGTATAACTGGGGCACGCATGTGTGGTTAATTCAAATATGCGGTCAAAAGCAGATCAATAAACGTGGTCTGTTCTAACAAAGACTCATACTTTAAAAAATGCGAGTGTTTTAAAGCTTTTAACGCGGCTGATCACAGTGATCATTAAAAGTTGGATTATACCTACCATCTGTGTACAAAGGTCATTCTAAAAAAATTTATTAATTAACAGCGTGCGGTCAGACAATTTGTAGCTACGTCGGTGTGGACAAATCAGACCAAGTAGTACACGGTTAGCCACTATCGCCATAAAAAAATATTAAAGAAATGGAGATAACAATTAGTTGGTCTGCGGTTATACATGTCAGTCATGTGCTAATGGGTACCCGGGTACCCGTTAAAATTTGCAACGGGTACCGGGTTGGTTTTTTCGTGATTTTTGACATTTAAAGTTCAGATGAGATGCTTTTGAGGAGTGTTGATATTTGATTATAATCATAAAAAGGAATGTGATTATGAGTATTTCACAATTTAAGCTCTTCCCTTTAGTACTGTTTATTGTGTGTGGTGTATTTGTCTAACCCTTCAAGCAGTCAGCATTCTAAATGCTAGGGTTATTTCATTATTATAGCTTTTGCATTATAGTTCACTATATGGTCTATAAATTTAATTTATGGATACTTTATAGTGTACAGGTTGTTTATGCTTGGTGCTATTTATACAAACAAGTTAGTATTTTGACAGCAGTATTTAGGTACTTGATTTTGCTTATTATTTTTAAGGAGATTTTGTCATTAAACTATACACAGCTAACATGGACAATTAAGTCCAGATTAGCAGAGTTAAACTTATAGGTTATTGAAAGGGTAAGCTGCCCTCTGAAAATTGGCTTGAGCTGACTGGTTGCTTATAGCAATACAAATTTGGTATGCATTCACCAATTAAGGCTCCAAAACAAGCATGGTAATCAGATGCATGTAATGGTCACCTTGACTGATCTTATTGTTAACTAATTTTGATATATTTTAGAAGCAACAACATAGTGCAGCATGGGTTCTTGAATTACTAAAAGACATACACTTATACACACAGCAGTGATGTTGTTATTGTTATTGTTTTGGAATTAATGCCATTTCTCAGTGTAAGATAGATATACATGGCAGCATATATAACTGATGGAGGAAGAACCTGGAAAACCCCATTAAGAACCACCAACCCACAGTAAGCTACTGGCAAGCTTTCTCATATGCCTTAATTGGCCTAGCCAAGACTCTGATCCATATAGTCAGATGGCATTAGTTGGTAAAGGCATGTGATTTGGACCTCACAACCACCCAAGGGCCCTAGTAGCAGTAAACACTTACATATAAAGGAGAACATGTTTCTTGAATTTCCCATCTTCACAAATATTATATTTAGGACACCTTGTAAAGGATAATATTTATGAACTACATTTTTGTGTTGCACATTTTTTTAAAAATCTTTATATTAAGGACATCTGTTCATAAAGGACAAACTGTTATGATCAATTGATTTCATATATAAACAGGTTGTACATGAAAGTGATATTTTTTTAATTGCATACAGGCTATATGGGTGTTCACTGTTAGCCTTCCTGTAATATTTGTTAATGCTGAGGAGAGCATATTCAGAGCCCCTTGGTGGACAGCAATGGACATTGTAGGATTGATCATTTTTGTCATAGGACTTGTGATTGAGACTGTTGCAGATTTTGAGAAATTTTTCTTCAGGAACAACCCAGCAAATAAAGGGAAATGGTGTGCAGTTGGTAAGTTGTGGAGAACTAATTAAACATTGTCTTCTTTTTAGCCTTGACCTTTGACCTTTTGATTCAAAAATCAATATAATTCTTCCTCAGCTCAAGTGCAAACCATCAATAAAATGTGTTAACTGCACAGTAACATTTTTAGCTATGGCAGATATTCATAGTGATTTAAATTTGGACACATTACTGGAAATATCAGCTAGTGCAAAAATTAAAAACTGCAGAAGAAACCCCTGTGAGACAGTAAGACCTCTCACTATGGCTACCCATAAAATAAATACAAGGTTATTTACCACTAAAATAAGATACAATTAAATTAAAACAAGTCATTCACCATAAAATAAGATATGCCCTGCTATCCAGCTGTGAAATGAGGCACACCCTGTCATTTGTAAGAAATGTTGTCATTCTCTTATCAAATAAGACAAACTCTGCTATTCTTTCATGAAATAATTCACACTCTATTGTTCATCCCTGAAATAAGATGTACTTTGTCATTCACCCCTGAGATACAACACACTCTGTTGGTCCCATTCACTATACTGAACAGCAGTTACAAATTTTTTAGATCAAACTACATTTTACCAGTCCAGGAAGTGGACATAAAGTGTTCTATGTAGTTTGTAGTCAGTATGCACTAGATTTTGTTTCCAGCATTAATTCCATTAAAACAAATCTGCCAAATTTTGTTAATGCAGATGTAGAGAATTGTGCATTTATTGCTCTTTGTTGTAGTAAAAGAATCTAGTATAACATTAACTCTTCTTCTCAAGTAAAAATTTAATAGTTTTAGTTCATTTTTTAAAAAAACTTCTTGTGTTCAGGCTTTTGGAAAATCTCTCGTCACCCTAATTATTTTGGAGAGATCATCATCTGGTGGAGCATATTCATTATTGCCACAAGCATATTGCAGTATGGACAATGGACAGCTGTATTATCTCCCCTGTTCCTGATGACCATCCTCCTTTTCCTAAGTGGAATTCCTATTCTGGAGCAAAAAGATGATGAGAGATTCCGCAAGTAAGTGTTCATCACAATTAGCTCATAAATGAGTTCATCCTGCAGATGGCTTATTTGTTAATGTTTGTAGGTCTACTTCAGTCCTAAGTGTTCATTCTGAAATAGAAAACCAGTCTAGAAATCCCATAGTATAGCATCATTCAACAGGTAAAATATAAGTGGACAGTAAAAGGTGATGAGTATGGTATAGACTGGATGCAGTTACTTGGCACATCAGCAATATTGTAGCTATATAGTGCTGATGAATTGTTGGGTTCTTAAAATCAAAAACATTTAGAATATAATCCCTTTCATGTGATGCTACAGAATAGTAGGTAAAGATCAGATATGCAGGAATCTCTTAATTAGAGACAACCATTATGGTATGTTTGACATATATATATATATATATATATATATATATATATATATATATATATATATATATATATATATATATATATATATATATATATATATATACATACATACATGCCAGCCATTACGCTTTTGGCGTAATCATTACGCTTTTTTTCTCTAAATTACGCCTTACACGTAAATATATTTTGATTACGCTTTATCAATATATCCCCCTCCCAAAAAAATTAATTTGTTTTCTCTTTTTTTTTAACATCCCACTAATTGCACAGAACATATTCTAGAGAAGACTGCTTCTTTGTAACTATGACATAAAAGTACACTTATCTGTAGACTTGCAGTGACTTTCCTAAGTGTTATGTTCTTTTTATAGCAGCTGCCCTATTTCCAAGAAACATGCTGATTTGACCTCGGTTTCTATTTATAGCAGCTGTCTGACTTACTATTGAACAGACTAGTTTTCTAATTTTTAATCTTGCTCACATATTATTTGTTAAAAATAATGTGAGGTTACCATTCTGTAGAAATTTAGCAGTAAAAGTTGTCCTATTTATTCTATGTGATGTGTATGTTAGAGTAAAAATGTTTCTCAAATGATTTCACAGATGGATTAGAAATTAAAAAAAATGGGAAAAACGACTAGGAGATGAATACATGAATAATATAGTACAATGTCAGTCTAGGATAGCTTCACGCCCTTTGCAGGATGTGTGGAAAGGATTTTAATATTGGTCATAGTGTAAAACAAAGATGCCTTGAATTAGCTCATTTTGCTAACTCCAATACTAAGGTAACTTCTTTTTTACAGCAGATCTAAATTGTGGAAATGAATTTTATAAATGCAGGGGCATTATTTACGAAGTTCTTATAGAACACTGATTACAACTAGTGGTAGAATACAACTTTGGTTCTTTGTTCAAACAGATGCTTCCTGACGCCGAAATTGCAGAAAATATGCATGTGTTTCATACATATGTGCACTGAATTTTATTATGTTATATGTTGATTATGCTTTTTCTGCTCATATTACTCCTTTTGTCTACTTGGATTAAGCTTTTTCCTTGCATGGGGTCAGCATGTGTGTGTGTGTTGATTAAATCATTTGATTGATGAGAAAGTTATTCCCTTTGAAACAGGTTATGAAGGAACCCCATTTTAGATTTCATTCTCAGTATTTATATATTCTTCTACATATATTATTTTTTTTAATTTCTTTTCTTTTTAATTAGGGATGGAGAGTACATCAGGTACAAGACCAGGACTAGCCCTCTGATCCCCCTTCCCCCACCCTGCTATGGCAACTTACCACGCACTGTCAAGTGCCTCTTCTGCTGTGAGTTTCCTTTGTATGATCACACCAGTGAAGAGACAGAACGGATCACAATCAAGAAAACAGATGAAGAAAAGCAGCCTGAATTCTAGATGAGGGGATAAAAGATCACATTTGGATGAAACTGAGATCAGTTTGTTATTATTAAATTTGGTGAGATTGTTTTCAAGTGTTTCCATCAAATTTAGAGTAGGTTTTGTATCAGTCTATAGGATGGACATTAGTGCTCTAATCATCAGTTAATACATCATATTTTTAAAGTGTTGATTGTTACAGTGTATATACAGCTATTTTGTTTAAATGATGAGAGAATCAGAATGTAGTTTACAAGCTGCTTATTTATATCATATTGGGGATTTGTCACTAGATCAAGCATGGGGAACTTCATTCAGGGCACAGGCCTGATAAGTGATTTTTACAGCTACACCCAATGATGTACATAATGGATAAAACCAAGACACAGGCCAGATCTGGCCCTTGGACTGTACTTTGCCATCCCTGCAATATATAGAACAAAGGACACATAATTTTAAATTAAAGTGCACTCACTTTATATGTATTGACAATTGTTTCTGTTTAATGAGGATATATTACTGTCTCTTCATTGGTGTGATCATATATATTATATTATATTACATTACATTATATTATATTGTTATGTCATGTTATGTTTTATTATATTGTATTGTATTATATTATATTATGTTTTATTATCTTATGTTATGTTATATTATATTATATTTTATTATATTATATTTTATTATATATTTATATTATATTATATAATTGTACTGACTCATATTCATGATTCCTACCAGTCTTAAGCTTTTCTACCTCTGTCATGGCCATATCTTGTCAGTGTCACACTACTTGTTTATCACGGGTATGGAGTAGATAATATTCATAGAAATTCTATACAATGAATATTTCTGCAAAGCATTTAAATGGTTTAATTACATTAAGTCTTCAAATTCATTAGATAATATGCAATGCCTCCACAAAGTCTAGTTGGCATCTGGATTTTCTCTTTTCCATCCATCTGTACATCTTACTGTCCATAATTCTCTATGTTACTGCATATATCTTTTCCAGACTAGCTTGGTAGCATGATTGTATTGAAACCTCTTAGCATTGACTAATTAAATTTGGTAGTTGACATGATTGTGTTGAATCTCTTGACATAGGCAAATTAAATTTGGTAGGATTATGTAGATAACATGATTAAGTTTGCACCCAATTTAAGCAGACTAGGCAATTTTGGAACTCAAAATGTTTTAGCTGTTGTGAGTTGTTGTTGTTATAGAGCTTAATGCCATTTTTCAGCATAAGATAGGCTATACATGGCAACCAGTATTAATGGTGGAGGAAGAACCCTGGAAAACCCCAGGCAGCCAGTATTAATGGTGGAGGAAGAACCCTGGAAAACCCTGGGAAGAACCACTGACCCACAAGAAGCTACTGGCAGGCTTTTTCACTTACCCAAGTTACCCGAGTCTGGACGCAAATTATTGCAGACAGAGGTGAGATGGCAGTGATCCATAATGGTCAGCACTTTAGACCACTCAGCCATTCGGGGCCCAAGCTGTTGTGAGGCCTAAGTATTTAAGCACACAACTCTAGTTCTATAAGAAGTGCATTTCATTGAAACCACAGTGACTTTGATGATTACTAGTGGTTTTGCCTTGAAATGCGATATTTTGGAAATTAGCTTATTACAACCACTCGTCCCACATTGGCTGGAGGATTTTATTAAAATCTTGTAGGATTCCTAGACAATTGGCGTTTTTAAGGTTCACATTTTTCATCTGCCTAATTTAGGAGACATTTCATGAAAAATTGTCAAAAGTTGGGTATTTAGGGAACTGTGTTAATTATTTCCTTTCCTACTTTGGCTTGAAGGTTGTTTTCAAACATTGCTTGCATGCTAGATGTATGGTTCATGTAGAAGTGAAATAAAGTTGCTGTTGTTGTGGGGCTTAATGCCATTTTTCAGCACACTATAGGCTATACATGGCAGCCAGTATTATTGGTTGAGGAAGAAACCGGGAAATCCATGGAAAGAACCACTGATCCATGATAAGCTACTGGCAAGCTTTCTCACATATCCACTTTCGCTGAATCCTGGACTTGAACCCATGCAGAGGTGAGATGGCAGTGATCCGTAATGGACAGTGCTTTAGATCACTTGCCTCCCCCTAAAATAAAGTTGTAATGCTTTCAATATTGGTGGAAATGTAGTGAAAATATAAAACTTTGCTATTGTCTTCTGGTCCATTTTGGGAGAAGTATAATGAAAAAATAAAATTGTAATGTTTTTCTCTGATCCATTTTGGGAAAAAAAGTAATGAAAAATCAAATTTTAATGTTTTTCTGTTGTTCATTTTGGGGGGTAATGTAATAAAAATTTTTTAGAATTGCTCCAATGTTCTTGAAGTGAGTAGGTATTGTTTTTATTTCTTTCTTTTACTATTGTATGAAATGCATATTCAGAAGAACATTCTGAAGGTCGGGTTGTCTTTTGTTGCATGTACCTCTTGTTAATATTCCTATTACATGTATAATTGAGCAGAAACATATTATAAAATTTGCTTCAGTTAGCGTATCAGGCAGTAAGTTGAATTTCTTAAGGTATTTAAAGAATAAAAATAAACGAATTACAAAATTAAGAGATGCCTTTTTAAATTCTTGCAGCAGACATCTTCAGAAATTTGCTGTAAATGCATTTAGATACAGATTTAGTGAAACATTACTATTCATACATACAAAAAACCACAGACACAAGAGTAACTTAAAACTACATTATAACAGGTTCTTCTTTGGCAAAAAGTAAAACAAGTCGGCCAGATTAATTGTTGGTAATTTGTATGGTATAATAAGGCGGGGGGGGTATATATCTCACTTTGCATACACAAGTATGTCATGAATAACGAATTCAGTTTTTGAGTCTTTATCCAGTAACGTCAGACACCTTAGGAATGCTCCCTGTCTTTAATAGTATGATTTCAACTAAAGTGGTCGTCTGAGTTATATTTCAGAGATTTTAATGATGTGAATACAATCTGTTTCTCACTGAGAATTACAGATATCTCCATTTTCTCCTAAGTGTATAGTGTTTCCATCTCAGTATTATGGATAACAGTTCAATGAACCTTGCCACAAAGCTAAGTTTTATGATTCATATTGAAATTTGAGTTAATCCTTCTTTTAATCAATTGTACTATTTCACAAATTGTATAAACCTACAAGCACTTGTGAGTTCATTTGTAAGTGACAGATATCAGATATGAACAAGTTTTGCATTGATAAATTTCTTTTCAGCAGCATAACTAGTTCATAATGTGATCATAGATTCCTTTTTACTAACTTATAAGTCCTGCCTTTCCAATTCAAAAACACTTGTTTTGGTGCTAAAATGGATATCAGGATGACAAAAAGGTTTCTGGCTATCCAGCTGATGTACTGACAGCAGTCCTCAACAAGAACCTGCACAGCTGCTAATGCTTTTTCTGCTAGTTGTTTCAGCATCCAAGGGAGCCATTTGAGATGCTTTTATTCTCACACATGCAACAGAGAAATCTAGCTGTTTTGCTAACCTTAGTTTTCTTGTCTTGATTGTTATAGTGCTACGGTGGTTTAATACTTGCGTTTGGAACGGTTATGGCCCACTGTGGGAAAAAAGGATCAGTCTTGTACAGTCCTCTACGTGAATTTAAAATAACAGAAGACGCTATGGTCACATATTAAAATTTAACATTTCGTTTAAGCCTCTATGGCCGGTAGAGGAATTAACATTTACAGCAACTCTGGGCCTGTAACATTAGTTGTGTATGGTCACAAAAGGAATTTAACATTAAGTTTGAGCTATTATAAAACTGTATAAGAATTTAACATTACGGTTGCCTATATCCCTTTGCCGGAATTTTATCAGGATGGATAGACAGACGAATATATGACAATAATAACACAAGAACCACACTGAAATTCAGTAATAATTAGTTGCCAGATATGTGTATTGTTTTGCAAACATGCACAGTTACATAAATGGATATATCATGTTAAAACATTATTGTAAGATACACATTTGATAATGTTTACATGCGGGATGACTCAGCGTTGCTATTACACAGAGAGAGAGAGAGAGAGAGAGAGAGAGAGAGAGAGAGAGAGAGAGAGAGAGAGAGAGAGAGAGAGAGAGAGAGAGAGAGAGAGAGACAGAGAGAGAGAGATAGCTTACACGCGGGATGACTCAGCGTTGCTATTACTGAGAGAGAGAGAGAGAGAGAGAGAGAGAGAGAGAGAGAGAGAGAGAGAGAGAGAGAGAGAGAGAGAGAGAGAGAGCAATGTTTATTTAAAAATTTTAGTACTTAAGATGCGCCTTCCTTAACACGTTAATGGCCCTTAAATAATTATGAAACAATAATAATGATGGAGGATTAAGGCCGATATTCTGTACTTATACTATGCCTTCCGCATCTAATTAGGTTAAAATTTATATGCAGATACAATGTTCAATAAAATATTATGCCAAATTTAATAGTGAAAATATTTACAGGGATGACAATGTTGGTCTGTGAGACCTCAGTTCCAGTGTTAAAAAACGGTATAATCTTGTACTTTTAAATTACTTTTTCGAGCCAAATAAAAATAGTAGTAGTATTTGTTGCTGCTACTGATATGAGTTTAATACCATTTATCAGCACATGGTAGGCTATACATGACGACCATTATAAGTGGTGGAGGAAGAACCCAGTAACATCCCGGCCCACCGACCTACGGTAAGCGCGACTGGCGAGATTTCTCACATAGCCCAAGCCTCGCTAATAAAAGTTCATAATAACCGCAAATGCACACTTCCTAGGGAAATGGATCCAAAAATTCTTAATTCTTGCACCAAAATTATTTTAAAAAAGATAATTGTACGTTTACAGCAGAACAAATGATTTCTTGCACAAGTTGGAAAAGAAACCATTTATAAGAATTGATGCGAGCCAAATATGTCTCACCTATATTAACTTTACCAAGCCCATCACGAAACAAACAAAATACACCCATTTACGTGTCTATGGAATTGGCAAGAGAAAAGTATAAGTTATTACTGTAATAAAATTAAATCATGA
This sequence comes from Potamilus streckersoni, assembly GCA_016746295.1. NCBI lineage: Eukaryota > Metazoa > Mollusca > Bivalvia > Unionida > Unionidae > Potamilus > Potamilus streckersoni. The sequence goes on along the minus strand of JAEAOA010002358.1, from coordinate 4,308,627 downwards.
TGGTAAGATGATAAATGTTTATATGCTTATACATGCAGTGGTCCCCAACCTTTTTATCGCCGCGGACTGGACAACATTTGATAATTTTACCGCGACCCACTGAGGGGAAGGGACGTTGATTATTTATATTTTAGATTGTTTTGATTTAATGATTTTAATTTAATTGCATTTAAACATACCATCAAAATAAAATAGTTACACCAAAAAATGAATATAAAGTGATTTAACATTTTAACTCACTAGAATGCTAAATCAATGAGAACTCTGAACTTGTTTCTTTGCAACGAGACTGTTTTATCTGTGGGTAATGGGAGACAATGACACCTGATGTGTGTTGTTTATGTCCAGTTTATTCCATTGTTTTGTTATGGTTGCTGTCACTGCAGAAAACCCCACTTCACACAGATAGGATGTCGGAAATGACAATAGGGATTTAAGTGCTGTGGTGGCAATCTCAGGGCATTCCGCCATGACTTTAATTCAGAAACACCGGCTTAGTTGTTATCTCGAAAATTGTTTTAAGGCCGCCGTCATTTGCAATCTTCAGCAGTTTATCTTCTCCTTGCACGAACATACTAGATTTGCCTGGTTGTTGACAAATGGGTCGCTGATCCATTCCTTACCAGTTCGTGGGTCTTTTGTGGTTGAGAAGTAGCGTTCGAACTCTTTTGAAAAGCAAAGATCATGCACCAAGTGAGGCTCAGTCTAAATTCCCCGCTAATTTCTGAAACGTGTCAAAATGCCTCTGTTCACGCACCGTCCCCACAACTCCAGTTTGGCTTTAAATGCAGCTACTTTGTCTGCCAACTGGAAACAATTGTCATTTTCCCCTGAAGGGATAGATTGAGTTCATTGAGCAGGCTGAATACGTCACACAGGTAAGCCAGTTTTGCGACCCATACCTTGTCATTGAAATGTGCTGCCAGTGGTGACTTCTTTTCTAAGAGAAATCTTTGCAATGGCTCTCGTAATTCAAATACTCTAGTTAGCGATTTTCCTCTGGATAACCATCTTATTTCTGTGTATAAGAGAAGGCATATGTTCTACTTTACATTCACCTCATTCTGCATCACCAGTGTAAAAAAAAACACTCAACCACCGTCGCGCATGAATGTAACAGTATTTGTCCTTACAACATCTTCCGCATTTTTCGGTACTTCCCTTATAATCTAGTGGCATGCATTTGTGCCATTTCGTATTTTCAGTATACGTAAAGCATAATTTTTCCAAACAGAAAATGTCGTTAAATATAGCCACTATTCCAGAGTGAGCGACTGAAAATGTGAATCGAAGCTTTTGTTTGACAAATATCTGCTGCTTTCCCAGTAAAATTGTCTCCATTTGGATCCAGAGCATTTGTTGTGGAGAGTGGAGTCCCGAAAGTAAACCCATCTTCGCTAGCCTAAATAAGTTAACATGGAACTTCCTTAGCGAACATATCTAGGCTAACAAAGCGGATGAAGTAAACATATTGCATGTTGACCTTGCTTTGCTTTGTTCATTGCCATGAATAAGTACTGCAACATGACAATAAGATACAGTGTATGAGAAATACTAGTTATATATTAAGCACGAGGAGGCAGGGCCCTAGATAGTGTAATATGTTGCAGATATTTTTGGCACATTGTTGAACTTCAATCGTATATATATATATATATATATATATATATATATATATATATATATATATATATATATATATATATATATATATATATATATATATATATATATATTAAATTTTCATATGATTTGGAGATTTTTTTTCCCACATGGTTCCAATCTAAGTAATTAGCGATAGTTAAGCACACTCACTGCGAGTTTTCTTCATTGATTTTGAAATAGATGGACGGTCGTATCGTATCATTCTTCTAAGCACGCCCCACAGCACACTACATACGATAAAAAAGCAAATCACACAACTGACTAGACGAAGAAAAAAGGAAAGGTAAAACTCCCTAAGCATAAATGAAACAAAGAATCACAATAGACTATTTCATGGAGACTTCGGCGAACTTCAAAATTTGCTCGGAATTTTGATCACGTGGCGGGTGGTCAACTGACGGCAATATCCAATCGATAGCTGGTAGGCAAAAATAGTCTGGTCCCCTGCTTAGTAGGCTCCCTAGTATAGTATAGCGGAGTGCATCGCAGGGAGCATACTAAACAGGGGACCAGACTAGTGGTCAAAACAAGGCGGACAATTCGGCATTATCATCAACTGTTCCAACTACTTCAGCTTCGTTTATAGAGTTGAAAAATGCCTATTCAACAGCGATGATGCCACAGATATTGACGAAATTTAATATTGGAACCATCCAGTCTCGTTTTCTGGATTTTATAGCCATACGAGAGAGTAGTTATGAGCTGTTTACATCTGGACATGCACATGCGAGTATGTAAGCGGTGTCGATGTTAAAAATTTAATCCCTTTTTTACCATAGCACCGCATTTCATAAATCGAGTATCGTTTACCAATAAAAGGAATTTTTCGTATTAATCCGCAGTAAAACAAATCTGAAATATTTTTCGACGGTAAAGCTGCAGAAGTCCCAGGCATTTAGCAGGCAGGTAGCGGGCATTTCTTAATTTGTTTTAATCTGATACGTCTAAACAACAATGTATGTCATTTTGTTATGTACAGATGCCTACCAGCGTTTGATTGGCTGGAGTATAAAGTGACTCGGGAGGTTTTTCGGATAATTACGAAGCAACTCGGTTAAATCCGGTATGAAATGGGCTATTAACAAGATGCCTTCATAACTTAATCCATCACACATTTTTGAAAGGCGAAGCGCAAAGTATAGCTACTATATGGATATGGGCAATTTTATCACTCCCACTAGGGGAATTTGTGCACTGAACCGGTCTGTCCCTTCCTCTTGTATGCTCAAACATCTCCTTCAAATATGGACACAGAAATATATAACGGTGCAAGTTCAAAACAAGTTTTCAGCGTTTCGAGCGAACAAGTTTTTCGTTCCAAAAAACAGACACACAGTGCCGGATTACCCATTAAGCTCACTAAGCACGTGCTAATACCTACAGCCCAGCAGTAGCACCAGAAAAAATACAAATTGTTGATAAAACTGAATAAATTATATATGATCATTTCAATCTACATGTACGAGTATTTTGATTTGGAAAAATGGTAGTCTTTGTATTTTCCGACCTTTTCAGCTTTTAATACTGTTTTCTTTTATAAGTTTCATAATTTGTAGGAGGGGTGGACCATAATTCTTCTTTAGTGCTTATGGCCCTGGAAGGCCTTAATCCGGCACTGAAGACACTAGACACTGCTCGACATTGTCTTCCACAAACAAGTAAAATACGTTCCCTCACTTCCTTATTGCGTTTTCTCACTTCCTTATTTAGCATCTGATCATCGATAATCAATATATTTGTATCGGAAATAGTTAATCCTTGTGACGAATGAATTGTTATAGCTTGTCCTGAAGTCCATGGAGATTTAACCATCGTTAACGCGCTCTAAAAAAACCCACCAACATAGACCAAAATAATATCATTAAGAACGAGGTTTTGTTTCCTCCTTGACTCTGTCGAGGGACCGGGAATTTCAATATCAGTATTTTGTTTACAACAGAATGACACAGATAGATCTGAAACATTTTATTAATTATACAACAGAAATAATTGTTGATGAAGTGAATCACGAACTATCTTCCGACTTGCAACTATCAGATCAGCAGGCCTCTATAAATTCTAAAAATCGTTGTTTGTTGTTTCTGGATTTATTTTACCTTGAATCGTATCCGGTTGCAGTATGATTAGCCTTTTAAATTTCTTTAGCGATTCATCAATAGCTCTATGATCATCAAGTATTTTCTCGTAATAATCTACGAATTCTTTACCCAGTCATGCGGAGATGAGCCGAAAAAAGGGGATGGTTGATCATGATCACCACACATAATAACAACAGTATTCAATAACCAATCAAGAAACATTTTTAATGCGTCAACGGATACCATGCATATTGCATCCCAGATAGCGATCTTAGGATATATTTCTCACCCATTCATTTAGGTATCCGCGCATCTCCCTTCCAACGAAAGAAACTATGAGAAGTATGAATTCTGACACCTTTTTTTCTTGAGTCGGAGTTAGCAGGATCACATAAAGATTCCGAAAAAATTCAATCTCACGTATTGTGTTACCGATACCGCCAGGTCCGTTGAGATAAATGGTTATCTGTCTGGCCACGGGATCATATATCAATGGTGCTGATTATGGTTGTGACATTTTACTAATTTTATTAAATATCCCCAGATATCTCCTCAGATCTATAATCAACGGATTCAGAATAACTATATTTTCTCTTTTTATTCTTCATTCTCCCCGTGATGCTTTAACGCCGATTTGTAATTCAATTAGCAATTGTACGTAATTTTTATTTATATAAAATTAATTTATGGCGACTCTAACTATGGTATCAAGAAGTCTGTTTATTATCGATAATAAGTTTATCGAAACATACGCTAACATTAAAGATCTTAAACGAGTAAACTGTGGTAAATCTCCATCAATGTAACTCACAAATGTGTCTAACTTGATTCCATCTGATAAGTTATCATTATTTTGATATACAAATGTTTTCTCTGTTATATCCGCAATTATAAATTCGAGCTCATTATCGTCGATAATTAATCTTAGCCAATGTCATTTATGATCATATGATCCTCCCTTTGTAAATTTACGATACTCTTCTGCCAAGATCTTTTGCAAGTTTAGTTTCGTATTTTACAGCATCGGAATTACGATCCAATATCTTGTCGAGAACAGATCTCTCAACGACAGCGGGTTTCGTCAGATAATCTTGTTTCTGTGGATGATACGATATTATTGCTTCACTCACTGTTAACAGTATCAATATTTTTCATCAAGCATATATCGTTATAAAACTTATGAAACCATCCACGCTCACTAAATTGACGACCAAAAAAAAAAAAACAGACATACACAATCGGTGGAAGGTTTTCCGATGCAAACTCAAATGACTCAATACAAGAGAATCCAGTTAAGTCAAAATCTGGCAAGGGTCCATTTATCACAACTTGAGTCATCTCGTGTGTTGGATGTCCAAATCTTTTGAAATACTCAGAACACTTCCCATTCCAAGAAAACTTCCATTATATCATGCAGAGATATGAGAAGAAATAGAATTTCAATCGATACGTGCAGCTGACAAATATGTATGTATTTTTTCCAGCTTCAGTACAACGTGTCGCAGATAAAATAACCAGATCAACATTTTTAAAGAAATACAGACAAATAATAATATATAATCATCTAATGAATTTTACGATGAAGTATAAAACACTCCTGAAACTCAGTGAAGGGAAATTACTCTACAGGGACTAAATGCTTCTGAAGACAACTTCGGATACTCTTGGTGTTTTATACCAGGACCACAATTAATAATCGCTCAGTTGGCCAAATGTATGGAAGTCTGAATAGATCGTTTTGATTTTCTGTATGTCTGTGTGTGTAGAGACTTTAGTATTTTTCACATATTCCCGGAAAAGGAAATCAAAACGTGAGTTGTATATTTGTAAGCACCCGATTTTCTTATGTTTATTGTGTATCATTCACATTGCTCTCGATTTTATCGAGGATGGGGAAATCAGTGTTCCGTCTTAAAACAACCGTTTTTCACTCATTTGACCGACTACAAAATTCGTCTATACATGCCGGTTTTGATTATTATATTGACAAACCTACGTGTACATGTACATAATTTCAGGGGCTCAAAAAGATCCCACACAGGCTTAAAACATTCTTCCTGTTATTAATTCAGTGGGCGGGCTGAACTTAATATGACGGTTGTATTATACCTGCAAGGAGGTAGAAGATTTCCGTTGGGGATTTTCTATTATGTATAGTTTTATATATGACTTCCGAACGTTACTAGGAAAACATGAATCATACCGCAGTCGATAACGTCTCTGGTTTAGCGATCACATAGACAAATTAATACAAGTTTGAATTTCCACAGACGATAAAAAAAACTATTTATCTACATGAGTAGAAGGGACGGCCAGGATCAACTGAGATAGTGTGAATATAATCTAAAATCAAATGTGGTGTATGTGATCGATCTATGCTAATTGCCTGACTAGACATCATCATTCCTTAAATGTCGGATCGCGCTAGATCGCCCTCTGGACATGCTAGAATGTCGTTTGGCAATATATGGGTTCACTGTGGGTTGTGTCTGAGCTTAAATTGGCACTGATTAATACAAATGTCTGTTGGATGTAAAATAATATATGAGCACCATTAACTTACGGTAGCAGATGTCTGTAAATAAATAAAGTATGTACTCCCAGGAAATGCTACCAATGCACGTCACTTGAGATCAACTATACCCTTTTGTGCTGTTCATGCATTCCAAATTTTTGTCGGATTGTAAATATGCTTGATTTTTTTAAACAAATATTTGTTATATAATGAATTACGAAATTATTAATGCGATTATCTCTGCAATTCAAAAATTGCAAACCCATATACAAGTTTCTGATAAATTTGATCCTGAAAAAATAAAATTATTTTGAAGCGCTGCAAGAACTATAATCTGAGGGAAGATATACTGTAGTAGCCTCAGACAGGTTCATTAAATTAATTCATCAGACAATGACAACGACTGGCTTGTGTCGAGAAAAAACAAGTAGAGCAATTTGTTCCACTCGTAAACGCGATTGACAAAATTAGATCAGAGTTGCCACACGACTACAAAGCAAAACAAAAATGGGTGCGTGTGTAAGACAGCTGAACAAAATTGTGTTTAATTGTAAACAATCAAATTGTGAAAGTGAAAGTTATGACACCGACTAATAATAGCGTATTGTCGGTGGTGTTTATATTATTTGGGTCTTGAAATATTTCATGTAACTTCCACTGTATAATGCAAGAATGTGTGTAATTCAGAATTTTATCCCTACCGCATGCAGCTGTAATAACATGTTTTCGTTGCAACTCATTTAACTGCTCTTGCGTTCATAAACAATTTCATCAATAAGTATACTAACACTGAATTTTTCTGTGTGGAGAAGCGTCAAGATTGTTCTTACGGCACATTCGAATACCTTTTGTGGTATATCAAAACACTTTTGTATTGGTACGTTATATGACACTACACAAATAATTTATTTTTTTATGATTGACATAACCGCCAACAGACTCAAACAGATTTATTTATCATAATTGTTACTTTGCTTGTCTCTGTCGGGATCTTACGTGCAAACTTTGGAGGCAACTCATGACATTTAATAGATGTCGCTAGAACAAAGCGCTGAAATATCTGTTCGATCCGCCAAGGTGTTGATAGGGTTATTGGTGCTGAACCTTGGTTAGTGAAGACGGTGGTACGTGGTGCACTGAACCGTTTTGTACCTCGTCCTCACATGCTCAGAAATCTGCATATATGGACACACAAATTTATAAAGTACAAAAAGAAAACAGTTTCCCAGCATTATGAGCCGAATAAACTGTTCGTCAGTAGAAGAAAGAACGTTAAAGCTAAACATAAATTCTCGACTTGTTTCACTGAACAGGAAATGTACAAAGAATACACCCCCAACCCCCCCAACCTATAAAAAAAAACAAAAAAAAACCAAACAAGGCATGAAAATGTATAAACAGTCTTCAAACAGTAAACAACATCTATTCATGCTATACAAGTTTCAAATTATATAACAATATTCAAACTTTCACAGAGTACCAAAATGCTTTTGATCTAATTCCAGGCTAGGAATAAAGGGCAGACACCACACGTGGAGAGAAATTCGACGCCATCTACGAAATATAAATTTTAGTCTGGTTAAGTTATGCCTGAAGGTACTCAAGAAAGATGGCAAGGGAGTGGGGCTAGACTAAGAGTAATAATACACTTAAGATTTACGGAATAATTACTTGACCAACTATTATCCCAAAATTTCCGTTATTTAGTGTGTGTGTGTGTGTGTGTGTGTGTGTGTGTGTGTGTGTGTGTGTGTGTGTGTGTGAGCCGGAAGAGATCTGAAACGAGTATAAAAATAAACTACAGAAAGAAGATAAAAGAAGGATAGAAAGTGACACGGAGAGAAGAAAACGCAAGCACGCTATATGCACTAAAACAACTCACTTAGACCATTTTCTTTTACGTGCAAGAATAAACAGAACGAGACTAAAAGCAAATTGACTGATGTAAGTTCTTTCCTGACACCAACACAGAATGTAGGGCATGGAACTTGAACCCTTTGCCATAAATGGAACAATATGCTCTCCAAATTGACCGTAAGGGCAAAGATCACTGATGATTCCAAACTCTGGTAAAATGTATGGGGTTGGGGATACGACTCTACAAACCTAAATTTGGAAAACTTGTGGAAGCAAAAGAGGGAAAATGTCAAAATATAAATAGAAAGACATCGGTCCAAATTCTTTTAGGGTCTCTTTAATTTTTCTGTATACGGGGAAAAGGCCTAATAGAAATCGGGACGGACGGGAAATTCATATCAGACAATACGCAGAGGCATCTGGAAAGCTCCAACCAGCTTTATATCCTATGAGGCGCTGCGGGGTGGCGACAAATGCTCATTGTTAATTGTTCATAGGAAGACTACATTCGAAGGATGTCTATACTAAAGTTTACAACATCATTAAGGTGGTACTTGAGAGAGCAGTGCATTTTTTAGACTGTTGTATGCACTTACATTTTTTTTCCGGCCAACCCATTTTAATAAATAAACAGCCACAGAAAAAAAAATCATAACTGTGCCTTGAATCTGGAAGTAATGAAACTTTTACAGACCACTTGGGGCGAGGGAATTTTCTCGATACAAACTGTTCAAAGCACGTGTCATTTTTTTCTCTTCTTAATCTGTCATACGTTCGTGGATAATTTAATTTGTTTTAAATTTTGGATCAAAACAGGTGAAAGTCACATTATCATGCACTTGCTTAAGTTGTTAGCACGGGGAATGGTAAGTGACTTATGAATAATCACGACGAATTCGCGTTGTAGGATTAACTTATTGCAGCGCTATGAACAAAGTTGTAACAATCGCAAAAAATAAGTACTGTACATTTGATGTAAGGACAAATAAAACTTGGCGAATGATGAACGATTAATTAATGGATATTACACCCAAATTTTGTGATTGAGTAATATTACTTATTCTGATAACAGGGTTGGAAGTACAACTCGGATGTATCTGCTCAAACAAGGTGTATTCTGAATCATTCCCAATGGATAATGATAAGGTAATGACAGGTGTATTCTAAATGATTCCTAATGGATAATAATAAGGTAATGACAAGATGTATTCTGAATGATTCCCAATGGATAATGATAAGGTAATGACAAGATGTATTCTGAATGATTCCCAATGGATAAATGATTAGGTAATGACAGGTGTATTCTGAATGATTCCCAATGGATAAATGATTAGGTAATGACAGGTGTATTCGGAATGATTCCCAATGGACAATGATAAGATAATGACAATATGTATTCTGAATGATTCCCAATGGATAATGTTAAGGTAATGACAAAGTGTATTCTGAATGATTCCCAATGGATAAAGTTAAGGTAAGGATAAACAATCAATTCTTTTGTACATGATTTAACTAAAGCTAATTGAAACTAGATCATATTGTTGTATTGTAGGTCACCGAGAATGTAATTGTGAGCGACAGTTCTTGAAAAAAGGATAATGTTGCAGACACAATAACAATGACTGATTGTTAGGGCGAATTTTGAACGCGCACATCAAAGAACACCCGACAGCATGTAGTTAGTCTTCTTGGCGCTTGGATGAAAATACCGAAACAGGCAAAAACGTATACACAAGTTCTATCTTTGAATTATTCTGTATAGGTGTTTAATTGCCTTTATTTAAGTTTTCCAAATTTTGTGGTATTAATTTCGCTATGCGCAATGTATTTTGACAAAGGCATTTTCAAGGTGTAATATTAACTTCATTGGATTTATTATGATTTCATTTTTACATATTTATATTTTTCCTACATAAACCCTAAGAAAGAAGCTGGACCACTCCGGTGGCCTGGTGGTTAGAGCGTCCGTCTCGGATGCAGGAGGTCGTGGGTTCGAACCCCGGCAGATTCATACCAAAGACTTATAAAAAATAGCACTAGCAGCTACCTTGCTAGTCGCTGAGGATAAAGAGGTTAGTGTTATGACTTGTCGGCCAGGTGTCAGGATAATGTGATTGGTTGGGACATCAGACTGCATGTCTGCGGCATGATGCAGAGTACTATAGTACAAGTCACACAGGTCATGCACACGGGTTCGTTACAAAGAAAATTAGGAGTATCCGTCCATGAATCAAGGGTGGGTGGTCTAACTTATCTTGTTACACGTTAGACCCCCCCCCGCATCCCTTGATTCATTACGGATACATCTAATTTTCTTTGTAACAGACCATTGTGGGCCGTGTAGGATTCAACATCGACTATTTCAGTAATGGGTGCAATTAGTTTAGAATTTGATTCTGCATATCTTTAAGTAGCAAGCATTCACTTCATTTGGATTCGTATTCATCCACATTCCTTTGGAAGGTCATTATTATCACGCTCTGAGAGGTGAATACGGCAAAATAAATGCTAAAGTAGGTTGACAATTTTGGACGAAATAAACGTGAAGGTGTACAGTCTCGAATGCCGCGCGCTATGATGTCACAAATGAAAGCTACGTATGTTGATAATCGAATTCATACTACCCTCGATTGCAATGATTCCACTCAACGCACTCTTATTTTAACCCAAGTTTAATGCATGGCCACCTTTGTAAAAGTCCATAGTGATGGATAATTTTCGTATGGAATTTTTTTTTGTGACAATTAAGGTGCAGATCATTCAATAACCAGGACTTTGGTTACAGAAAATTAGTGTTATATTAATGTGATGTGATTATGATTTTTAACGTAGCTTTAAAAAAATTTCAGTCATATCGCTACAATGTCTGCAGTGTGGCAGTTTATAGTGATGTCTAGCACTGGGGCATCATGCCGTAGACATGTAGCATAATGTCCCACACAGTCACATTATCCTGACACCATACCGACCAGAATCCTAACAATAACCTCTTAATGCTGTTTAATGCAGAGCGTCAAGCGAGGCAGCTGTTAGTACCATTTTTGTAAATCTTTGGTATGACTCAATCGGGGATCGAACCCACGATCTCCCACTAGGCCACCGGAGCGGTAAAGAGTTGTGTTTAAAAAAGAAACGATGCATATTTAATTTAAAATGAGTACATGTGCATATACATGACCCATGTGACTTGTACTAAAACCATTTTAAAGTGCCTCACTGCAGATATCGTAGCGATATGAATGAAACATTGTTAAAAATCCAAATCACGCACATACACACGCGCGCTAGGAGCAGTCCAAAAATTTAAATCTAAAAGTGCTAGGTCGTCAGAATTTCCGACATTAGGAGATCAATATTATACTTTAAACAAAATAAATGTAAATGTGTAACAAATTTTTACAAGTAGATAACAAAAGACATTTAAAACATGTATTTAGATTTTTTTCCTATGTATGGTAATTTCGAGTAAATTATCTCCGATGACACATAAAGATTCACATCGCTAGATTTACTCCAAAATGAAAGCACAATCAGGGTGAATCAAAAATGCAAAATGCGCCTCATAATACATTGCTTCAATTTCACTGATATTTGTTCCTAAACACTAGGTAGTAAGTTAAAATTGACACTATACTTAATAACACTTCAACAAGACATAGAAGGATTAGGTCGCATTATAATAATTTATGGTTGGTACTAAAATCTCAGAAGTAGCAGCCCAAACGGTTTTACCTCACAAGTTATTGATCGGTTTTATTAAAATTACATATCTTTCGTTTGATAAGTGATGAATTTGCTATATGCTGTGTCGATTTTAGTATAAAAAAGTAAAGGTGGTGCTCTACAGTTTCGTATTTAGCATAGGGTTAAAATTTTAAAGAAAAAGAGTTTCCCCAGGTTTCCTCACTAGTTATACTGGTTTTTTAAAAGAGACTTTGTATATCTTAGGTATTGTTCAAAGAACCTTTAATTCCCTTTATTTTGATGTATGATTGATGGGTGTAATATGGGTTAGAGAGTATACAGCTTGGCCTTACTGCAGATGTGCACCTTTCAAAAACGTGCTATCTCTACTTGCTCATTTTCACTTCTCGAACTTCAGAGGTAAATTGTAAAAAAAAAGAGCCGATAACTTTTTTTTACATTTTATGTATTTGGTAATTCAGTCATTGCACTTTTAGAAGCTGGTATTATCTAGTATGGCAAAATTCATTTTCCATATTTTAATAGCTGCCAAGAATAGTGTACTTTAGACAAATTCAGGTTGATTTTTGGAGCACAAGGGAGCAGTCATTTTAGTTAGCAGTGTCCTAAGCTCATTTAAAATTTCCAAAAGTACAATATCCAAAGAAATTTCATCCACATTACATGAAAGTAGTATATAGGTATGCCAACATTCTCTCCACTGTGCATGTTTAAAATGCAAACAACTTCACCTTACATACATCACTCTCTCAAAAGTACATAATAACTGGTGAGCGCCACCAAATATAAATTTACAGATATATTTTCGACCCTCCTTACGATGACGTCACAAAGTATCTGTACTACTTCCGTCATGCTGGAAATGCATCTTCCGGTTTGGATTACATGTCTGACCCACTTAATTAAAAACAACAGCAAAAATGTTCAAAAATTTCTTATAAAATAGTAAAAACATTGCTCTTTCTAAAAATGTACGTGTAATGCACGTATTTGGTATTATAAAAGAATAAAATGCAATTTGCATATTTATCGAGTCTTCCATCATCATCATCAATCCCTTAAACTAAGAGGTCGTTTGGGGCACCACAGTTGACTTTACAACCAATTCTCTCCATCTTTCTCTGTTCTCTATTGCCCTTTAATAATCTCCAAATCCCATACCTGTCCACTCCTTAATGTTGTCTTCCGACCTCATTTTCTGTCTGCCTCTGTGATGTTCGAAACCAATCTCCTCAGCTGCCTTGATGAGGACAGCGCTGGTGACTTTGCCATAGACATACTCAATAACCTGCACCAGGTTTGAGCTGATGTACCAGTTGCGTAGTTTGGGGAGGGCGGGATGGGGGACATATGTTCCCGGGTGCCATGTGCCAGGGGCGCCAAATGAGAAAAATACAACTAAAATTTTATAGTTTTGTTTTGCCATTCTGTTGTGTTGTTTTAATGAATAATGCTTGTAGTAGTACTTAAAATTTATATATGGCATCTGGTTTTGATATAGGGTTATCTCAGATGCACTCGAAGTTTATGTTTTGTCCCTGTGTTGTACTTTTTGATAGTTGCCCATAAGGTCGCATGCCATACTCTTTCCGAGGCCTTTTTGAAATCTATCGAAACGTGGTATAAATTTTTCTGATGCTAAATGTATTTCTTGGAAAGGAATTTGAGACTAAAAATTTGTTTTGTGGTGCTCATTCCTTCTCACAAGCCTGCCTGCTATCCAGTAATAATTTTCTCTGCTTGAGGCTTTAGTCTGTTGAGATATATCTTCAACATGACTCTGCTCGGGTGGCTGATCAGACTGATGGTTCTGTAGTTTTGGCAAAACTGTAGGCTTCCTATTTTTGGGGAGCACAATGACCAACTATTGAGTCCATGTGGTGGGCCAGTCTCCTGTCTGTTATATCTTGATGCGGATTGTTGTTAGGACTGTGACTATCTCTTCTCCTTCTGCTTGAATGAGTTCTGCAGTATGTTGTCAACTCCGGCTGACTTTTCTTTCTTTAGTGACCTAACTGCAATGTCTACTTCTCCACGAAGAATGGGGTTGTCATCAATTTATTCTGCCTGAGGGCACTTAAGTACTGCTGGATCTCCTTGGGTCATATGATTGTACAATTCTGAGCACTATTCTGTCCATCGCTTGGGCATCTATTGATCTTCTGCGTGGCATCTTCCTGATTTGTATTAGATGGTGGCCGTTTTCCGTTGTTTAAGGTTTCTGAGTTCTTTTACCCGTTGATTTTCCATTTTGTTGTCATTTTTGCTCAGACAGTCTTCGATTTCGCAGCATTGTCTTTCTATTAAGGATTCCTTTTCATGCATTTCCTGATCATGCTGAGTAACTCTCTGTATTTTATAGCTCCATCATGATCTCTTACTCCCCCTTTCATTTTTCTTATTTTATCAGATAGTTCAAGGACGTCTGTTATGACCCAAGAATTCTTTGTTTGCCAATATTTACCAAAGATCTCGCTAGCTGTGCTAGTCACAGCCGTGTTGAATGTGGTTGTTAAGGACTCTAGGTCGGTGTCTTGACTGTCCAGGGTTATCAAAGGTGGATATTTAACACCTGCCATAGCTTGGAAGGCTTCTGCGACATTTGGATCTTTCAATTTTTCAAGGTCAAATATGATTTTTGGTTGGTTAGGAGTTTTGATTATTTTCAGGTGAAGGCCTTTACCCTCTTCAAAATGCGCGCTAAAATTAAAAAAAAAATGCCAGATACGCAATATTTGTTGTTTTTGTTTTCTTTATATAGAAACCAATACTTCCATGCAAGACGTTATGACTTTAACACAAGGTATGGTGCGAAAAGGAACTGTTTTTTTCTCTCCCGGCCTAATGTTAATTTTCAAAAGCGTATTTGAGTCATCCCCTCCTTGCTTGAGCAACGCTATTTAAATGGAAGCAAAAGAATTTGATGTCCTTTAATCAGAGCAAATTATCGATTAGTATGCATTGAATATCTAAAAATAATGGTTCTCATTGAGAATTTGCTTATGAAGTTATCACAACGTAATCGAAAACCATTATAATAAAAAAAAATCATTAAAAGATATTTTTTCTGGTACCAATATTGGTTAGAAACACTCTTATCTTATATTTATTTAATAAGAGAAACCGATACTAATATTTGTACAAATAATATTCGTCTGAATTAACTTCAAATGACATATACAAATACGAAACTAAATAAAAATCGGTTCCAAAAGAAGAGATGATCAATATTTGGTAGTTTACATATACAATTACCATACAAGATTATCGTAAGTCATGTTTTGAAGCATGTATAAGCATAAAAACGTTTATCATCTTACCATCATGATTGCATTTTATTACAATAATAACTTATACTTTTCTTTTGCCCATTCCATAGACACGTAAATGGGTGTATTTAGCTTGTTTTGTGATGAGCTTGGTAAAGTTAATATAGGTGAGACATGTTTGGCTCGCATCAGTTCTTATAAATGGTTTCTTTTCCAACTTGTGCAAGAAATCATTTGTTCTGCTGTAAACGTACAATTATCTTTTTTTTTAATTTTGGTGAAAAAATTAAGAATTTTTGGATCCATTTCACTAGGAAGTGTGCATTTGCGGTTATTATGAGCTTTTATTAGCGAGGCTTGGGCTCGGCTGATGTGACTATGTGAGAAAGCTCGCCAGTCGCGCTTACCGTAGGTCGGTGGGCCGGGATGTTACTAGGTTCTTCCTCCACCACTTATAATGGCCGCCATTTTAGCCTAACATGTGCTGATAAATGGTATTAAACTCATATTAGTAGCAGCAACAAATACTACTACTATTTTTATTTGGCTCGAGAAAGTAATTTAAAAGTACAAGATCATACCGTTTTTTAACACTGGAAATCTCACAGACCAACATTGTTGTTGTCGTTATCGGGTTTAACGCCATTTTTCAGCACATGATAGGCTATACATGGCGGCCAGTATTAATGGTGGAGGAAGAAACCGGGAAATCCGCAGAAAGAACCACCGACCCACGAGAAGCTACTGGCAAGCTTTCTCACATATCCACATTCGCCGAATCTTAGACTCGAACCCACGCAGACAGAGTTGAGATGGCAGTGATCCGTAACGGAGAGTGCTTTAGACCACTCGGCCACTCGAGACCCCGACCAACATTGTCATCCCTGTAAATATTTTCACTATTAAATTTGGCATAATATTTAATTGAACATTGAATCTCTATTCAAATTTTAAGCAAATTAGATGCGGGAGGCATAGTATAAGAACAGAAGATCGGCCTTAATTCTCCATCTTCATTATTGTTTCATAATTATTTTAAGGCCATTAACATGTCAAGGGTGGCGCATTTTAAGTACTAAAATTTTTAAATAAACGTCTCTCTCTCTCTCTCTCTCTCTCTCTCTCTCTCTCTCTCTCTCTCTCTCTCTCTCTCTCTCTCTCTCTCTCTCTCTCTCTCTCTCTCTCTCTCTCTCTCTCTCTCTCTGTAATAGCAACGCTGAGTCATCCCGCATGTAAACATTATCAAATGTGTATCTTACAATAATGTTTTAACATGATATATCCATTTATGTAACTGTGCATGTTAGCAAAATAATACACACGTCTGGCAACGAATTATTACTGAATTTCAGTGTGGCTCTTGTCTGTTATTATTGACATATATTCGTCTGTCTATCCATCCTGGTAATTCCGGCAAAGGGATATAGACAACCGAAATGTTAAATTCTTATATAGTTTTATAATAGCTCAAACTTAATGTTAAATTCATTTTGTGGCTGTACACAGCTAATGTTACGTTACTGTTGAGGACAATACAGGCCCAAGAGTTGCTGTAAATGTTAATTCATGTACCCGCCATAGAGACCTAAACGAAATGTTAAATTTTAATATGTGACCATAGCGTCGTCTGTTATTTGAAATTTACGTAGAGGACCGTACAAGACTGACCCTTTTTTCCCACAGTGGGCCATAAACGTTCCAAACTCAAGTATTAAACCACAGTAGCACTATAACAATCAAGACGTGATTTTAAATTCCCATTACAGCCATAATGACCAAAAGGTCAGTGTTAAAACCCCATCGACCCCGCCCCCTCCCCAACGTGATTTTAAATTCCCATTACCGTCATACCTACCAAAAAGGTCAGTGTTAAATCCCCAGACTCGATATTGCCCCAAACTCGCATTTGAAACTCTCAAATTTGACTCAGTTCTTAACTCACACAAAAAGCCGTACCTACTCCCTGAAATACTAGCAATATAAATATATATATATATATATATATATATATATATATATATATATATATATATATATATATATATATATATATATATATATATACCGTTTAAT
Organism: Potamilus streckersoni; assembly: GCA_016746295.1. Taxonomy (NCBI): domain Eukaryota; kingdom Metazoa; phylum Mollusca; class Bivalvia; order Unionida; family Unionidae; genus Potamilus; species Potamilus streckersoni. Next base: position 4,291,465 of record JAEAOA010002358.1, on the reverse strand, counting down.
TGTCTGATAGAAAAAAATGACTAAAGATTATAACTATTATTAATATGCGTATCAAATGTTATTATAATCCTTAATACTAGTGTACTCTTCTCCAGTTTCAGTGTTTAAATAATGTGTAATGATATACTTGCAGTATATATTAAGTCTTCTTAGCCCCTGTTTCTGGCAGATTTCCAAATGTATATACTGCTCAGTGTATCGTATATGAACAGTTAAGAGATTTTCTTTACATTTTAGATGAATTGTAAACTAGATCCAAACGCTCATTTTCCTATTTGTTTTGAGAAATGCCTCGCTCTTTGTGGGCCAGCGATATTAAGTGGGTGGCACAATGTTACTATTCAAAGACAACGATTCAGATCAGAATGACCGTACTACTCTCGTCATTTGGTGTATATGTCAACGAGCCGCTTACATATTTCTCGTTCCTGTGTAATCAAACCGCGTACATATTTATTGGAACTGTGTAATCGATTGCTGGGTTTTTACCACTCAAAATGACAAAATGAACTCCTCATTGCCAACCGTCTTTTAGGTAAGTTGGAATTTTTTTATTTTATACATATTTTCCTTCATTTTTAAAAGGCAATGTACGTAGACATTTCCATATTAGCAGTTTCTTAAGAATTCGAGAGAGATTTGATACTAGTTCCGACTTTGATCCAAACGGCAATCATCTTGCTAATGGCATAGGAAACTGAAAGTGTTTAAAGCGCTCACCGTTACGGATCAATGCTATCTCACTTCTGTATGCGTGGGTTCGAATGTCGGGCTCAGTCAGTGTGGGTATGTGAGAAAGCATGAGAGTAAACTAAAAACAAATTGTATCTAGGTCAAATAAGCGTGAAATGTGGATTACAGCGGAGTACATTATGCGTCCCCTCGCCAAATTTCACGATGGCAGGTATAGCTTAAGCTAAATGTAATACTTACCAAATATATATAACTAAAATAAATATGTTGGTGCAAACTTAGCCTCCTAACCAAGTTGATAGATTCTATTAAGTCCAATCCAAACATTGCATAGGACCTGATATAAAAGAATGGTAATTCAGTGATGCTAATTTGGATTAGTTAACATTCCTTTTGAGAATGTTTACAGCATGTCATTTGTCAGTTGCTGCAGCATCGTAACATGCATTTTTGTCCGTAAATAGTGCTATTTCAGACAGTTATGTATGACCGCGTTTGCTCTACGCAATTTTACGCGTAAGAGTCGCAATATTCATTCACATATAAGTGTTTTGGCAGATGCGAGTTGAATGTACATTCACGTGGAAGCACCGTTTGTGTATTGCAGCTACGATTAGTACGTACAATATCTTCAATGACAAAGCCATGTACATCGTATTCCAGGCCTGATACAGGTATTGTCAGACTCACTGTCCCAAAACAATCAACCAATACAAGCAGAACAGTCGCTTCATCTATCGGTTCTCGCTCGTAAAAGAGCCCGCTGTGATCGTCTAATAGCGGATTCATTAGCTAAATAAAAAAAAAAAAAAAAAAAATTCGTTGTTCTTGATCTAAAGACATGGGCAGTCAACGCTCTTTTCATATACTGGAACCGTTTTGGATGCATAAGGTCTCACTGGTTAGTTTCGTATTTTGACACCCCCTAATTTTTAAGGTAGAAGGGATAAGCCTAATTATCACAACCCTAGCATTTATAAACTCACACATAAGCTAAATCTGTAATGTGGTTTACAATTACTTTGAGTTAGGCTTGTAAATGGGTTGCCTTGTTGGTGACTGCCTGTCACAGTTAGACTAGCACTGGAGATCAAATGCGTAACTTAGTCTGCAAATGTGCATCCGACTTGGCTTACGTATTTACATGTGTCTGCTTCAGAGGTAAATATCTAAAAATCTACATGGTTGAGGGGTGATGAAAAGTATGTTAATTTGTTATAGTACTAGTGAACTTTCAAGATCAATAAGGTACATACTGACTCTGTGAGCCTGCTTCTCACAGGAACAGGTTGAAAATAGCTCTTTTCTGTCAAAAATGAATGTAAAAAAGAGGGGTTGGTGGTAGTATAGGTTCAGTATCAAAACCACCAGTTGCATAAGGAATTAACCTTAATGCCTTAGTCAGAATCTTACAAGCATCCTTTCAACAAAAATCATTAGTTAGTTTTTATTTGTATCTTTATTGTAAAATTATGATCATTTTTCTGCAATAGGTCATTGTCGGATGAAAATTTGGCAAAACAACTGTCCGGTGAGACTTAATCTCTTCCATCCTTGATACCTGTTTCCGATGTTTCCGAACATATACAGAACTACGAGCTAGACGCCGTAGCGGACAAAAACGGGTCCATTGAGAAAGTTGCAGTTGAAATTTCATGTCGTATGTCTAGAAATCCATTACCACGTGTTGGATAAAATTGCATGTCTTAAAAGTTCCATTTTATAGATCGAGATTTTTGATTTTATATATTGAATTATATAGTAGTAGTTTAAAGTTCTATCTCCTATGTCGACGTTTTACAGTGTATATTTTGAATTACACAGCGAAGATTGAAATTTCAATATAATTTGTCGAGAATCCCTAATTCGCATGTTGTATGCAACTGTTTGTGATAAAAATTCCATTTCATATGGCAAATAATTTGATTTCATCTGGTGAATTTCACAGCAGTGAAAAGCAGCCTACATTAAAAATAACGCAGTCCATTTCGAAGAAGGACTTCTAGCGTAGAAATTCATAGCAATTCTCGACCTGAGAAGGGTAACTTTCAAACTGTAAACGTATGCAATGTCATGATGCCTCATAATTGAATACACAAATGATGTATCTTAATACTCGATATTATTTGGAATTTTTAAAGTTGACATTTAGTAATGTCACTTTTAACAACAAAACATCATAATAATTCTGACAGGCACAATTAAATGTCTCATCACCGCTATTTAATTTAACAGATACACTCTAAAAACTCAACATATGAAATGGATTAATGAATGTGATTCAACTTGAAACTCTCATCATGTAACATTAAAGTTTCAACAACCACCATATAATTAAGAAGATACAATAAAAAAAATCGACATCAGACATCGAATTTTCAACCAGCGCTGTGTATTTCAACAGATGAAAGAAATATAAATACTCAACATATGAAACAGAACTTTCAACGTAAACTCTGGACCAAGACGTAAATTAAGAATTCTTGACCTGACATTAAAATTTCAACCACCGCCGTATAATTCAAGCTGCAAAATCTACAATCTCGACATAGTAATTATAACTTTCAACCACTACTATTTAATTCAACAGATACTATCTCAAATTTCGACCTAGAAAATGGAACTTTAAAGAAAAAGCATTTTTGATGCTACACATGAAATTGAAATTCTGGATAAGTAACGTCAAAAGTATTCATTGGATTTATTTTCTCCAGCAAATCGATAACACTTTTGTTATAGATTTTTTTTTATTTCATTGTAAATGTATATGTTTTTGTTGCGTATTTATAACACATTATACAGTGTATGACACATTTCATTTTTATTTTCCAGCTTATGCATATTTTAAGGCTCTTTAGTACTGTCAACATTTATCCACAGTTCTATTTATTGCATGTCAACAATATCCACCCGCTATATGTCATCTATGTAGATAATATAAACACTTTTTAGAAAAAATCTTTTATTCACTCTTTGTTTAATGTATAGACAGACTGTTCATTTAATAATTCTTTTGGTTGATCGTATTTCATTTTGTCCCCCATTTAATCTGCATACAAATAAAAAGAATACTATACACATAATAAATTTTATATCCTTGTGATCGGCAAGCCAACAGGACTGTTTACAACACGTACTCTTATTTTTAATATTTTGCAACGTTTCTTCATTTTTTTCCCCAATGTATAATGGTTTTAGAATGACTTCAAATTATGCAGCCAATGTAGCTGATTCTAAAACAACTGCTTCATAATATTGTCTCCATTTATTTTTTTTACATCTAACTTTGTTTTCCATATAGTCGGGCTGTTGTTGAAATATTTTAGATTGACCTTATGAGATCTTTTGAGTTTTACTTTAAATTGAGAAATATACAATTTTAGAATTTAATCTTAGCAAAGAGGCACTTTTTCCTGTCACATACCGTACAGTTTTAACAAATGTTTTCATTTTTTAATAAAATATATAAATAATCATTTCCTGTTTTAAGATTTGCACTGACTTGTGTGTTAGTTTCGTAACATGACTAAATTTAAACATATTTTTATCTCATGAAAACTTGTAAACAGTTACACGTTTTCTCTTTGTCACCGACATTGTTGCTATATGTTAAACTCTTCAAATAATTATATCTTCTCTCTTAAAACTGCTGAATTCAATACATTGTAGCTTTATACCATTTTCATGATGTAAAAGTTAGTTTTTGTACTTTACATCGTCTGTTCAATTAGTGTAATTTTTTTTTCTTTAAAATAATTACAAGTATTGATCAAATAAATTTCAATTTCGATTTTTTAACATTCGCGTATAATTTACATTACTACATTAAAATACAAAAGACATAATTGGTCATGAACCGTTCCATTCACATTATATAAGTGGTTATATTTTCCTGTCATGTACACGCACGCACACAAACACACGCACGCACATACATGGGGAAGTTTAGTTATTTACTGGTATTTGTTTTCACGCCACCACATGCATTAGACTTTTCGGTAATAAAGTTGCACAAAATGACAATTCTGTGTACAATTTATGCTTTACAATATACACACAGATGACCACAAGTAAATGAAGTCTCAATGTTAGATTATGAACTCTTGGTGTAATTGGGGTGAAAAACTACAACTACCACATTCTAACTCAGTCTCGTGTGCGGGTGGCGGGCGTAGCGTTAGAGAGATTTATCCTCCATATGTGTGGATAGGATAGGTAAATCTAACTCTCAGGGATTAATATCGTGATTCCAATTCCCTTTGCTGCCTTATAAAAGAGGAATATATCATTATTCCCATAATTAAATCAAAATCCCACACTTCTTAAAATTTTGCAGATGACCTTATGGGAGTCTGAAACCAAATGCAACCAGACGATTTCGGAACAACGCAGTTAAGATGGAACAAAATAATTCACAGGTACCATGTACCATATCAGAACTTTTTGGCATCAATTTGTGGTCATTTTGTCCAGTACTATGATAATAAAAATAATTTTGAAAAATGTTATATTTAATTTGATTAAACTTGCAAAGAGTTGTATTAACCTGTCCATAAACAATTATTTCTGATCGAACCGCATTACAGGTTTCTGTTATTAATGTAATAACTTTCTTATGATAAGCGTCTTTCAGTTTATTTATTACTGTCGTCCTTGTTCTTCTTTCTTCTGTTTGTCTCTTTTATGTTGTCGTTTCTTTGCAGAACCTAACAAAAATTGCTTTTCAAAATTGTTATGACTCTCTGGTTTTAAACTAAGTTAATGGAGAAGAGTGATTACCAATAAATTTTGTAAAATTCAATAAATACTTTATTTCCCTAGAATACAAAGAATACAAAGTGATACTTTTAAAAGAACTTACAATATTGTGCATTAAATCCCAAATAATCCTAAAAGTTTTATCGTTAGTCTAAATGTATGAAGTTCCAACAGATTTCCAGTTGTATTCCAAATAAGTTCCAATATTGAATGCGTAGATGTGCCTGTAGTCTCAAGCGTGGTAATGTCAAGGACCTGACATGTGATGATGTACTATCAGTATTTTTATGATTCGCAATATTATAATCCATAAATGGTTTTGTCTGAATTCATTATAATTCCAAATTAATGTTCCAGTCCAAGAATATTATTGATGAGCACCTTTTATTTCCAGTTTATAATATTTTGAATAAATAATTCCACCCAAATGAAAAATTGAACACAGCAATACAGCAGATTCTACTTCAAGATGTTAATACAAGAATTAGTAACTTTTCAAGTAAACAACATTATATAAAAAGTTAAGACAAAATTAGAATCAGGGGGAGTGTCAAAAGTTCATTTCTAGAACATTCTGAGTTGTCAGAAAGATGTCTATTACTAAGATCCTAATACAAATCATAAGAAACATCAGGTACATCAGACTTTTCCACTGGGGAATTCCATTGTCCTCGACACAAATTAGAATAGACATGTTTACCTCCATCGATAATAATCCTAATAATTAATCTATACCCACGAGAAATATTATATAAATATTATGTTTACAAAATAAATGTCACTAGTCAGGTACACAGTGAACATGATTTAGGACCAGTTCAAATACAAAATACAAAATGTATAAAGCATATAATCGTTAAGTAAAGCCAACATATAATAAAAATTAAATATACATAATAAAAACCCAAATATTTTTCGCCCCCCTCCCCCCCAAAATATCTGACGTTTTATAATAACCTAAGCCATTTTGTTATTTTGAAACAGCCTTCAAGAAATACCGAAAAGCTTTTAAAAGTATGTTTTCTAAGTAAAAACAATGTATTCGCTATTTTGAAGATAGAGAGAGAGAGAGAGAGAGAGAGAGAGAGAGAGAGAGAGAGAGAGAGAGAGAGAGAGAGAGAGAGAGAGAGAGAGAGAGAGAGAGAGAGAGAGAGAGAGAGAGAGAGAGAGAGAGAGAGAGAGAGAGAGGTGGGGTGGGGTGGGGGTATCTTACCGATTACCTGAGTCAAATATAATTACAGCATATTCAAGACAAATGTATATTAATACATTGTTAATACATTCGGTAGAACACTATTTATTTACATGCTTTTGCTTGTTGAATAATTATATTAGGAGATAACCCGATGATCCGTTTACACTACTGGATAAATCACTTTACTAAATCAGCACCCATAGTAAACCTACGGAAATCCCATAATTTCTAAATGCTAAGGATCAAATCTGAATTTCTCATTATTGACCCATCCTTGATGTAAAACTATGTAGAAAAAATCACATTTATTTTTATGTTCAAAATACGTGTTTTAGATTCCGCACTTAGAGTCGTGTGCTAATTTCAATAACTACTGTGCAAGCACATGTCAGCTGATTGTTTTTAGTGTACATTATTGCATTTAGCTACTGAATTTGTCGCTTTAAATCCACAAACTTCAGAGTGTGTGCTGATAGTTCATAAACTTCCTAAACCATATGCTGGCAGAGATGATCGTTCTCTGGGTACATTCACGAATTTGATATAAAAATGGCATCAAGGTTCCTCCCGGCTCAAATATGTTGAATATACCAGATGTGTCCCCCTTCAAGTCGTTAGAAGATATGAGTAGAGACTGGATCCATGGTCAGGTCCAAGCCCGGACCCAGGTCCAGGCCCGACCCTAGGATGTGCGGGACAAGGCAGCATGTGGTGCCCAAGGCAGCATACGATGAGCATGGCCCCAAGAAAAAAATACATTGCGGAAAAGCGCGGGGCCAAAGACGGTTACCTCGTTCACCTTGCCCTAGGGCCTAGCCTGACCATGGTGGATCAGTGGTTAGTAAGTTGGACTTGCTTCTGAACAGGTGCGGGTTGGAATCCTCCCATCGCATTAGTCCGGGTCACTACAAGGTTCTCAGCTACATTTGCATTGATAATTGCTCACCTAAATTCTACCGCCTCTTGGAGTATGCTCACCTGTGCAACTGCTTTGTTGTCTAATGGGATATATATATATATATATATATATATATATATATATATATATATATATATATATATATATATATATATATATATATATATATATATATATATATATATATATATATATATATATATATATATATATGGGACAGGAAAGGAGCTCTGTGCAAAATGATAAAATGGGACATTCCCACATTTTCTGCAAGATCCGATCAGAGCGAAGAGGTCATTTTTTTAAAAATAGATAACATGACTCGGGTTGCGTCATTTTAATCTGGTCTTGTTCAGCAGAACCCTGTTTGGCGTAATCCTAAACTGTTTACATCGTAATAACAAATCTAAATGACCTCAATTCGCTGTTTGCCTGCCATAACCGGTTTTAGCTTACAACTTGCGAATTACGTTGGTAGAAATCAGGACCGTGTCAAATGTAAAACAATTTTGTGATCGGGAAAAAATCCTTCTTAAATAAACTTTTGGGGTGTGTCTTCTTTAAACGTTTCGATTGGTCAGTTCCCAGTCGGCTCTTAAACTTCTTATCAAGAACAAGATCAAGTCCGATAAACCACTGTAAACATCATTCAGAATACCATGTACATGTCTCTGTCCAGGTATATCATTGTTGACGCTTGTTCCAAACTTTGTACGTTACCACAACTTTGAGAATAATTCAGCATTTACTCAATAATGAGTTTTAATTCTTCAGATTTGTTGCTAGTTAATACTGCAGCCAACTATGAAGATAGCAGCTTGAAACATTTGGATTTTAGCAAACCTTCATCTTTGAAATTCGGCAATTCCGTTCTGTCCTGTGTTAAAAGTTGTACTTCTTCCAAGGTAAAACACATTCCATATTGAAATCTCTCTCTCTCTCTCTCTCTCTCTCTCTCTCTCTCTCTCTCTCTCTCTCTCTCTCTCTCTCTCTCTCTCTCTCTCTCTCTCTCTCCACACTATATATCTCTCTCTCTCTCTCTCTCTCTCTCTCTCTCTCTCTCTCTCTCTCTCTCTCTCTCTCTCTCTCTCTCTCCACATTCCATATCTCTCTCTCTCTCTCTCTCTCTCTCTCTCTCTCTCTCTCTCCACATTCCATATCTCTCTCTCTCTCTCTCTCTCTCTCTCTCTCTCTCTCTCTCTCTCTCTCTCTCTCTCTCTCTCTCTCTCTCTCTCTCTCTCTCTCTCATTACAGAATGTTTCGGATGTATTTTGTATTTGCATGAAACCTATATGCGGACTGTTTTGACAGTATTCACATTCATATCACATAGCCGGATTGGGGGGAGGGGCGGTAGTTTCAACCCCATCCCCAGCTAAAAACAGACGTATACACACACGAACATAGTCACTGCTCATTTGAAATTTAACCATCGTTGTATTCTTGTGCATGTTTATTGTATATTATGCACACACCGTAAAGAGTCATATAGACTTTTGCTTTGGTGCCCTTTCGAGGACAGTCAAGGGCCTTTTGAAATTTTGACACACACACCCCATTTAACCTGATTCTGCACTATTTCACAGGGAGTATGTACGTAGATTATAGATAAATTATAGATATAGCCAGAATCTTTTGTAATAATATAATCTGTATATTGTGCGAATGTGGTTATGTTAGAAAGCTTGCCAGTAGCCTCTTGTGGGTCGGCGATTCTTTCAGGGTTTTTCTTGGGTTCTTCCTCCACCATTTATACTGGCCGCCATGTGTAGCATATCTTGTACTGAAAAACGGCGTTAAACCATACTACAACAACAACAACAACAACAACAACAACAACAACAACAAAGTCTGTATATTCTTTTCCTATGTATAGTTATAATCCTTTCCAATTACGGCTTGCACAATTGAAAGAGACAAAACCATAGCGCTGTCGCAATGAGTGGCAAAATATGAAAGTAACAATCGATTATTTGACAAAATATTTAATCATACAGGTTAGAGAATTTTTAATTCGAACTCTACTGAGATTTGAACCCAGGTCTGCGGGTAAACGGAACCCATTTCCTAGGTTGCACACACCAGTCCATATCCCATCACGACCAAGTACACATCACCAAAATGAAGCTACTGTATGACGGTATTATTTGTATTGAATATTAATTCTGCCTACTATTATCAAATATTCTTATATCGAATCTATGGATAGCTCTTTCCGTTTTGTCTGTTTTATATTTATAAATCTTTATAATTAATCCTCTATACCTTGATTAGTTTCGTTGGAATCAGGAATCACTGTGTAGATAGACCAACAAAAGGGTCTGACAGGGAAAAAAAAAAGCGGAGACAATCTTGTTGGTCTGTGTAGATAGAGAATTAATTATTGGGTCGTCATGCGATTACGAATTAAAAATTATCTAACCAGTATGACGGTATTATTTGAATTTTAGTGGGAAGGAGAGGAAGGGAGTTCTGTGTAAAATGATCAAATTTGGACACCCACTTATTTTCTGCAATGTCCAATCGGACTGAAAATAGCACGACTCGGGTAGCGTCTTTTTAATCTGGTCTTGTTCTGGAGTGCCCTATTTTGCGTAATCTGAAACTGTTATAACGTAAATGTAGATCTAAACGACCTCGCATCTCTATTTGCCTGCCATAACCAGTTTTATCTTACAACAAAGCGTGGCTTTAGAAAATGACATGCAGGACCGTGTCAAATGTAATACAATTCCGTGATGGGGAAAATATTCACCGAAATTAACTTCTGGGGTGTGTCTTCTTTGAGCATTTTGATTGGTCAGTTCCCAGTCGACTCTTGCACACTTTATAAAGAACAAGATCTTGAAGTCTGATAAGCCACCGTAGACATCAGTATATATATATATATATATATATATATATATATATATATATATATATATATATATATATATATATATATATATAAATAATGCAGTTACTGCTCTAACGTCTCTGGGGTGTTGCAAATCCCGTCGACTTACTGTCATCCATAGCACAAACTGTTCCAAACACGAATGTATACCAATCCTCTCTCTGCCGTAAGAACGTGTGAAGATGGATCACATATTGTTAATGGACGTGTATTGTTAATGGACGTGATAGCCAGGTGCTCAAGTTCCTACGCAAATATAAGCACCGACCAGTTCAAACATCAACCTATCTTATCCGAAAACTCATAAATAAATATAAGTAGAGGTTACTGCACCCACATAAACTTTAACCTCAAAACTTATAAATAAGCTCATAAATGAGTGTTAGCATCGACTTTCTAAAACTTTATAAATCTTTGCTTGAAAGTTCATACATAAATGTAAGCACTGACCTCCTGAAATATCTAATCTTTTCCTGAAAGCTCATAAATAAGTATACGCAATTAACTCAATTAATCTTACAAATCCCTTCCTGAAAGTTCACTAAATATATACAAACCTCTCGAAACCTCTTCAATAATCACATGAAAGCTCATAAACATCGACTTTCTGAAACCTCATAATCTTTACCTGAAATATTATAAATAAGAATGAGCACCGATTTCCTGGTTCCTCGTAAATATTTACCTAACAAATTAATTAAAAATGCTGTAAGCACCGACCTCCTGAAACATAAATCTTAACCTGAATTATTACATTAGAGCTCATAAATAAGTATATTAATATGGACCTCCTAAAACAACAAAAAACTTTACCAATAAGTTTCATTACCGACCTCCTGAAACCTCATAAATTGTTATCTTAAAGCTCGTAAATAGATATAAACATCAACCTCTAGAAACCGCACAATATGTAAAAGAAATTTCATAAATGGAAGCTCTTAACTCCTGCAGTGTCCGTCGCTTGACTGTTTTTCCTTGAGGGTAATTTCTTGTGTCTTATAGTCACTGATTACCGATGATATACGATTCGGTTTTCGTGATGCGTATTTTCGGATATCAGTTAGAAAACGTTTTTATATTTTCCAGTGGATATTTTGCGTATTAAGATTTAAAAAAAAAATAACGATACTCGCATTTTTAAAAACTCGTGGAAGAAAATGGCTACCTTGTACATGTTTCACTGGATATTACATATTATGTGGAAAAGAATAAAAAAAGGATTATGAATTGTTTTTTTATATAACATATTGGAAAGGCACATTCGCTTGTTGTAAGAAACAATCACCAGAGTTAAAAAGACAAAATAATCTTCTTTCATAAGTGCAGTGGAGCTTCGGTTATCTGAACATAATTCATTCTGATTTCATGTTCATCAAACCACATCTCCACATTTATAATGTACATGATACTTGATCTTAGAACTCAGATCATCCGAACCGATCTTGTCTACTCCTTTTTCCGAAGAGTTTGGGTTAATCGTACTATAGAGTGTCTCGATACAGCCATTACAAATTTTACTTCTCTTTGATTGCTGAACTAGCTTTTCCAACTTATTTAAGCGCATTCTTGGTGTCGATTTCATGTTGGCTTTAAATGTGGAGGAAAACAGAACTCATAAATCATCGACCTTGGATGGGCAAGGACCCAACTTTGCACGTTTTGGAACATAGTATCAAACCGGTGGATCGCAAAATTTGAAAACTAGCTAATACAACGAGTTCATATCTCTTTACAGTTGGAGTTATCACCCTTGTTCGAGATGCCCGTGCAGAAACAGTACTCCAGAAAAGAGGTGTCCAACCACTGTGATTCTAGTTCCTGTTGGATTGTGTTGGACAATAAAATCTACGACGTCACAGAGTTCCTTTCCAAAGTATGTCAATCATACACCGTGGTCTAGATGTTTTCCAAATGCATGTACGTCATGAGACAACAAATAACATTATTCTTTGCTTGGCTTGTCGTTGCTTAATAATAAGAATAATCTTTAAAGCCAATTGGACCTTCGACGTAATGGATTTCTAATAGGCAGTGATTTAAAGTTCATGTTCTGATGGCAATTCAAATTTCCAGTGCATTTAGCGTTTGTAGTCCATCAGATAAATTGTTGCATTTTATAGTAGGGATAGTTTTTGTTTGCAGCAATATGTTGCGATTGACATTTTCTTTTCATTTAAGTTGGAACGAAAGCTGTACTTTATTTATAGGAGAATAAGAAAGTCAACATAACGTGACCTTATATCAGTGGTTGTATGATTTATGTACTGATAAGTTAATTATGTTGCTTTAGTACCAATTAGAATTTTATATTGATGAAAAAGTTGGGTTTTTTCTAAACGAGATATTACAAAAAAATCATTTTTAAACAAACATTATCTCGAATTATGTATATGTTATCTTGGCGGAAGGCATTGAAGATTGCGTCAAAACATATTACAACTCTGAAATTACCTTGCATGTGCAGGGCAGAATAAATGCGTGATATTGTAATTGTTACTGTCCCTGATAATGTTAACTTTGTTTTCTATTCCACGTAAGACATCTACCAGAAATCGATCAGTCTACAGAAACATATGCGTGAAATTTACATTCGGCATTCCGAACTGTAAAGCATATCCCAATAATTTACTTTTCGCGGGGGATGACAAATAGTAGGAACTTTTATTATACTTTTAAAAAAAAATTACAGAAATTCTGCAGCATTTTGCTCTAAAGATTTCCAACCAGCAGATAACATTAATGTAATTGTTATAGTTATCATCGCGATATTCGTATTAATTTACCGCTAATGAGATGCCTCATGCTTTCAGCACCCCGGTGGTCCAGACATAATTCTGGAGAATGCTGGTAGAGACGCGACGGTACCATTCAAGGACAAAGGCCACTCAGTGGAAGCCATCCGTCTGCTTGACCAGTACTATATTGGAGATCTGACTGTGGTATTATGACACTAAATTCAAAGTACTGCATATTTAAATAAGTCGATTGTTCAACATCTTGCAACATACATTCTTAACGGAGCAATCGAAGGCGTGGGATAGCCCATGCAGTATTAGTTACATGAAACAGGAAACCCGGGGTTTGAATATAATTCCATTTTTTATGAATGGACTGCGTTTTCTACGTTTTGGATGGAATTCAACGGTCACATGTTGCTGATCTGGATGTTTTTTTACACATCGATAAGATCTCCAGTCTACTGTTAGTTCCCAGTTTCCAGATCATTTGATGTGAAGTTTTATCTTTATCAACGCCACACAACCTAATAATAACAACAACAAGCTCCTTTCCACCCACTCATGTGATTTCCGATCAAAAATGACAAGCCACAGATTAAAATCGACCATTATAAGTTAAAACAATGTAATTGCACAGACCTTTCTGCACTTCAACACTCACCCCTTCCACCAACTTTGTATGAACAGCAACGTAACAATCATGGCAGAGAGTTATGTTAACGCAGTATTAAGATGCTCGCTTTTTTCCGTGCAAGTAACAGGTTCGCTTCCCGATCATTGCTCATCGTGCAATGGTTAGTGGTTGTCTCCCTGTAGCTAATAATTCATGACGTTGCTTCTGTCTTTGTTTAGTACAAGGAATACGTCATGCCACCAGCTTTGAATGTGTTATTACTGAAGGTGCGAAAGAATTTGTCAATAGGTGTATATTTAGTTTAAAATATCTTTCTATCCATTGATGCAAAGGGTCGTTCCCCTTACAAGCCTCGGTTTACGTGAGTTATCGAGGCTGACCACCAAAACGCAAAAGGGAATGTCACTTTAAATTCTGAATTTCATTTTCTGTCATTCTCATACTTATATTCATAGCTGAATTGAACTCGTTTGGGATGGAATGTGGAATAGATCTGACGCATTCACCTATATATCGCTAATAAGTAAAACCTAGAAGTAGGACTTATAACCCGAATGAGGGCGGGTTCGAACCCTACCATCGGATTAAGCTGGTGGTTATTGTTGTTTATACTTGGACAACTCACTTTATTCTTTTTACATTGGCACTAAATGTCATAATTCTTTTGCTGTGTCCTTAAACAATAAACCAAACCAGAAGGTTTTTTTTTGTTATATAAAGTTCTTTGTTAGTTGGATTTAACGGTATTTTTTGGGATGTCTCATACCGATCTCAAGAATACATCGAGGCAGCCAACCAGGGCTGGCGTAGTTAGGTATCCTTCCACCAGTAAACCTCGGATTCTGAGTCCTGCCGACGCTGTACAAACTGAGCTAACAGAGAGAGAGAGAGAGAGAGAGAGAGAGAGAGAGAGAGAGAGAGAGAGAGAGAGAGAGAGAGAGAGAGAGAGAGAGAGAGAGAGCACCTCTAGAAGGCAAAGTCAATTTGATGTCTATAACTCCGTTTTCTTCATGTCTTTTCAGAGTGATCGTCCAGGAAGACACTGATGAAGACTTTTTGAATATATGAGTAGTTCCTAGTGATCACCACACTCGTACTAAATTCCCCATCGCGTTTTTTAACTTCCGTTATTGTTTCTTGTTATACACATTTTATAAAGCCTTTATGTAAAAATGCAGTTGTAAAAATAAAAGTATGCTGTTTTTTTTAACAATGTATGATGATGGTCCACTGAGACAGTTTATATGCAGGCAGCAGAAATAGTCGCTCGCTCTAATCTCGGTTTAAGTTCTATAATCATGTATATAAAACTGCGCATTATCTTACCTGGTCTCTTAATTTACAGTGAAGCTTATTGCTTTCGCAGGCCGCAAAGAAGTGATCAAACTTAAACTGTAAATTTGGTTCTCTCTCTCTCTCTCTCTCTCTCTCTCTCTCTCTCTCTCTCTCTCTCTCTCTCTCTCTCTCTCTCTCTCTCTCTCTCTCTCTCTCTCTCTCTCTATATATATATATATATATATATATATATATGTATGTATGTATGTGTGTGTGTGTGTGTGTGTGTGTGTGTGTGTGGTTAGAATTTATATGATTCGCTACTTTTTCTATTATATATTATATGGTCTACGATGTTCAAAAGTTAACGTCACGGAGAAGGAGCCAATATTGCATTCGAAGCAGGTGAGATTGCCGGGACAGAATACCGGTCTTTGCTTTTGGAGGATCTGCAATTTCATACGACATTTGGCTTACCACTGTACATGAAAGATATGTAAAGTGTAATTTAAGGTCCGCACACAAATTACATTAAAATATTCCGCTGTAATTAAGGGAGATAAAGTATGGTTTCTCTAATTCTCTTTGTTATCTAAATTAGCAGTCCATATTGGTTGTAGTGAAATAAAGAAAAGTTAAGAAACTTTGAGAGATAGATCCACTTTTTCGTTCAAAGGGCAGCATTTTTATGTTTCAGGGCTCCATGATTACAAATGGCGGCTGACGGCAACAAGACTAACTTGTTTTTCATGACGTAGACAAGACTTCCTCGTTTTTCATGAATGTGCATTGAATAAAAACGCGGCTAAAACAACACAATGAAAAAAGCAAGCAATTATAAATGAACAAAAGTGCCCTTGCATTCATCTTTAAGTGACTGTATTTGGAAGATAAACGTTATTGTAGCATTCAATCGGCAAGAAAGGTCGTATTGGTTTTTTTTCTGGTCAAATTTTACTCTGGTTCACTACAAGTAAGTAAGCTGGTAAATGCATATTACGAGAAATGAGGAACTCATCGTCGGTAGCCAAATGTGAAAAGGGGACATTGTTTAAATTTGCCCGTGCTAATAAAGTACAACAACCTAAACATCGTGACAGTGTCGTAAACCCTTTGTAAACTAAAAATGCGAGACTCCTTTAACATTGGTTTGATGAGTTTTGCTATAGGTAGAACCGAAGATGAACGAGTGTAAGCCATCCACCTTGTATTTTTGTCGAAACATTATCTTAAATGCAGTTTCTGATTAGAAGAACGTGAACATATATTTTTAGATGTCTTTATTTCAGCAGGAAAGGTGAAGATTAACAAGAAATCATGAATTTGTACAGTGAAACAGAATATCGATTCACTTGACTTCTTGACGGTTGTTTGACGATACTTTTTTTTGTAAATACTTTCCACTTTCAATATGTTGCAGTGAAATTAAACCAGAGTACATTGTATAGTGTCACGACTATATGGTCTTGAACATTTTTACATAAATAAGCGAAACCCAACTAAAATTTTGTAAAATTCAACAAATATTTTATTTCCAGAGAATACAAAGTGAAACTTTAAATAGAACTTTCAGTATTGTAAATTCAATCCCAAATAGTTCGAAAGCTTCTGTCCAAAAGTACAGAGTATTCCGGAATGAATTCCATTGGTGTTTTGAATGGTGTACCGTCTTGAATTGAACAGTGCTAATGTGCTAACGGTCTTTTACAATGATATAATCCAAAATATATTTAAATGAATTCACAATAATTCCAAATGAGTGATTTATTCCGAAATTATTATTAAGCACAATGTAATTACAGTGAATAATAAACAGCAGATTTAGGTTCAAGGTCTTTGCCTTTTGTCCTCGCCGTTGATCCATCTATTGACCTATTTTGATAGTAAAAGCGTTCAAATATGTTCGAGATGTTTTTATGCTGGAATAACTCAGAACCATGGTTTCACACACAAGGCTTTACCACCAGGACCGGATTATACAATTGGCAAAGTAGGCACCGGGCCAAGGGTCCCCGTATATTATCGTCTGATTTTTCACAGGCTGTGTTGTTAATAGTACTGTAACAATATCTATGGACAAGGCAGGATAATTATGGGTCTCTATGTTGGCTGTGACCAGGGCCCCCAAAGGCCTTAATCCAGGCCCTGTTTACCATCTGCATGCATTAGATCTACAGAACATTTTTAACAAGTGAAACATTTCTCCATCCAAACCACCATGTTCCCGTGTCGGGATCCTCTAGACGAACACGTAGATCTCAGCTTATTTTTCTGAACTTACTGGTAGTGGAGACGAGGCAGTATTTCATAATAGATCTTTCCGCATAACACTTTCTGACTATCGGCCACATTCTTGTAATTAATAAATTTATTTCGACTAAGCTTTGCATACAGATGGTAAGTAAAATCCACCTTCTTTTGATGCAATGCATTAAATCATTCAGAACACTCACCTTTCTAGTGGCAATCTCTGTCAGAACAGAACACCCGTTTATCTGTCGTTTGTTGACCTTTTATAATCGCTGACGCATGCGTAGAAGGCAGCATCATCCCAAGGTAAAGATTAATGCGTGGAGTTGCTTGTGATATTATCCTTTCTAGAGGTATCTACGCGTTTTTATGCAGAGAGATCCATTATGAAATACTACCTCGCCCACTACCCGTAACTTAAAAAAAGTAAAAAATAAAAAAGACAGAAAAAAGCGGAACCCTACTTGTTGGTCAAAGGTAGGTCTATAAATCAGCCCACACATATAATGATATTGACTCGCGGTTTAGGGTATGACAAGCCATCTCCGAGACTGCTCATTCCATACCCATGTCGTTTCGTACCCAAGTCGTTTCGAAACTAAATGAATCGTTTCGTATACAAAGCAATGGTCGTTTCTATCCAATGCTAAAATCCACGGATATCTAGTAAGTTGAAGTTGAAGCAGAAAAAAGCTGAGAGAAACCAGAAAAAAACATTAAAAAATGCAGGGGAGAATATTGTAACGAGGAAACCCAAAAACTTAAATTTTTCGTTTCGTTATTTAATATTTCATTTCGTTCAAGTTTATGTTTTAGATGTTTGGCGGGCTTTTAGTTCCATCTAACGTCTTCATTTTGGGTCACGTGACTCTGCCTTGGTATATCTATACACGGGCCAACTGTAACTGCTATGGTGGTATGTTGGAAAGCGGCGTAGAGTGAAAACGTCCCCTGCAGTGTAGCAGTATAACCACCCAGACAGAGCAAGCACACTTTGGCGTTATCCGTTGGGTAGGAGAGAGCCCGACCAGGAATGTGAAAAGGTTTTGAACAAGGTCTTTCATCGACCAGCAACCCGGCGCTACAAGGCTTCTTCAAGCGAACGCAGAGGGATTGCGACAATACACGTTTCGACCGAAGTTACCTCATCTTTAATCGTTTTGCACTGTTCTCTCTCTCTCTCTCTCTCTCTCTCTCTCTCTCTCTCTCTCTCTCTCTCTCTCTCTCTCTCTCTCTCTCTCTCTCTCTCTCTCTCTCTCTCTCTCTCTCTCTCTCTCTCTCGATTTAAAGCGGATAACGACGCTACCCTGTGACCAGTCGGCGACTGCAACCCATATGGCGATCCGAGGAAGACCAGTCAGCGACCCTGAGACAATTCGGAGACCCAGCGATAAGTCTGAGATCCAGTCGGTGACTTCGACCGAGACAGCAAAAAGTCTGAGACCCAGTCGGCGACAGCGACCGAGACTGAGACAGTGACTAGAGGGAGAAGAGTCTGCGAAAAGTCGGAGACCTGCGACCAAGTCAGTTACAAAGACCACGATGAGTCCGCGACCAAGTCGGCGACTGAAACCAAGTCGGTGGCACACAAGAAGCCAGGATTAAGACGGTATCTCGCTGAGGCAGAAATCTGTCACACTCTGGAGTGCCAGTCATCAGACAGATTCAGTGGGGTATCACACCTAATACAAGACCTATCATAAAGAACCCGAGATAGCGAGACTCTAGGTAGTATAGCCGAGGGAGTGTTCCGCTACAATATTCTCGGTGTGGGAAGAGTACCAAAACGGCGTCATCTCCTCCTTAATATTACTAAAATTTGAAATTTTTGCATATACGGTCCGACAACTGAAAGACAAGTCAAATTAATTGCATTATTAGACAATGATTTATTATTGTTTTCTAATTGCATGTAATAAAACTCAGGAATGTACAATTCCGAATAATGTTGTTAGTCCTTTGTTCTTTAAGAAACCTGTTTGAGCTAATCTTGCGGCTTACTGAGACGTCTCCTTCAATCTTTAATTGTATTTTACATTTTACTGTTCTGTTCTGAAAACAGTATATGCCGTAATATATGGGGTGCTGTATTATAAACGTTTCAATACTGGCAGAATGGAAGCATGTGTACATATAGATTATTTATATAATTTTAAAAAAATCAGTGTGTGTATATATATATATATATATATATATATATATATATATATATATATATATATATATATATATATATATATATATATATATATATATATATATATATATATATAATGTAGTGCCAGGTTAAATCATCATCATCATCATCTCTCTCTCTCTCTCTCTCTCTCTCTCTCTCTCTCTCTCTCTCTCTCTCTCTCTCTCTCTCTCTCTCTCTCTCTCTCTGCGCGATTATTTATGTCGTTAAATTTAGGATGATAATAAAATAAAACAGATTTTGCCAAACAATGAAAACAAAATTTCACTTGCCATGAAAAATATTAATATTTATACTTAGCTGAAAATAGAGAATTTCAATTATGTCACTGACTTATTAGTTTCTTGAGATCGGTGAAGGTGTCCAATATTTTGCACAAGTATGCTAATACGGCCTACAGTCTACCCAAAAAAATGGCTTGGTGGTCCGTATTGTATACCACGTTCAACAGCTTTAAAAGCAAGCGACAAAACTTAAAATTAGCACCAGTATTGGTCCTTGGAGAAAAGAATTTTAATCAAGCAACAATGTTTTATTTGCTTTCAAGCCCATTATTGAAAGACTGCAGAATTTCTAATTGCTATGAGAGGGTAAACATTTGTATTTTTTTCAGTCACCTTAGTCATTACTAAATAATACCAAAAAAGAACAATTTTTGTTAACTTGAACGATAGAAAAAGAAGGGGCGTATTCAGTTATTTAAGCCTGGCCAACGTTTTATTTTTGTTTTTACTAGCAATGTTAATTTTTGCTAATTCTTTTTAGTACATATATGCTATTTGTGGTAAATTGGTGGCGTTCAAAACACACCAACCTTTTCCACTACGGTTCGTTGCTAGGGAATGACCTTCCGTGGTGTAATTTACCCAGTGTAGATGGATAGAAAGAAGAATTCAGATCTTTGAACAAGTATATTGAAGAAATAAAAATAACCTCCTTTTTAAATGAACAAATATAAAATTTAATCAATTCAACAACAGAATTTCAAATGGATGAAATCAATTTCTTGTTATAAAAGAAGAAAATGTACTACTAACATGTACTTAATAAAAGCAATACAAATTTTCACGTTACGATTACTTGTCAGTGACGGAATTAATCCAGTTTCATCATAGCCTACAAGTTGTGACCTTTGAGTTCAACGATGAACGACATCATCACCTATATTATCCGGACATCGAATCTTCCCTTCTTTCCTGCACTGCCAACCTTTGTCCAACCGTCCTTTACCTGGACCCTTGCCAGTCGACACTTGAACGATTTGACGATCGTCTCTAGACCTGGACTTCTTGCTCAGAAATTGCTCTGGTATTGGAATTTGTATAGGAGTTTACCCAGGAAGCTGTTTCCTTAAATAAATAAAATGTCCCGCAATAGACAATAGGTCACCTTTCCCAAGTATATCTCTATATTTGTACATAAACCAGCTCAGAAAATAAAATGCATAATTCTGTCGTACTCACGTTCACCAATTCCTATGTTTACAAACAGAGACGGCCATTACATGTATCCTGACCTTAATTCGTGTCACACTAGCGGGGATCCTTTAGATTTCGCTTCACGCTAGCACGTATGTGCCCGTATTTAACACCCCTTGACTTCTTACATTAAACTATTTAGTAATGCTAAATTTTATTTGGCTCAGCCCCTCAAATCTAACTATTCTAAAATAGCTTACGTGATCAGTTAAATGAAACGAACTAGTATATGAATATACACTCAATGCATGACATATTAGACAGAGATTTAATTCATAAATCTACGAATATTACCCATATTTTATTAAGATGAATTTTACGGAATTATTACGCATTCCTACGTATCGAACATTCAATTACATGCAATCTTGTCAATTATACCAATGAATTGATAATTAGAAAATCAAAGAATAAAATGTTGTGACTAACATTTCACTAAAACCCCTGCAAAATGAAATCATACATGCATACATCAATCATAACATTAATGCATTTGCAAATACATCAAAAAATGAAATAGCATATTAAAATCTGTAAATTCAGATTGCGTACCTTTGCCGTTTTTTATTAGTTTTCCACGAGCCTCCAACATATAGTCTGTCTCCTATCTGAGACGACTATCTGGCTTCTTACTCAATCACGGGAAAACCTACTTTCTACGTTAGCCAGGAGTACTTTCTGACTTCTTGCAAGTAAGATTGAAGACTGAAGAATTTTTTCCAAAGCTGGACTACTAATTCCTTACAAGTGTTACACCCTTAAGTTTCCATTAACCAATCAGAATCGACTGTTTCCTAAATTCTCTTACGCAGAATTTTTTTGATTGACGTAATATCTGATCATGCCGTAATTAACGTTACTTTGAACAATCCATTATTGACGTGCTTTCCCTTTTAACCGGTCGATTTTGGCAGTGTTATGCCAAGACACTTGTACCATAACAGGTGACTCGGTCAAGTTTCGTCGCGTGAAACGAATTTCCTTTGACGTTCAGAGATGAAATGAAAATGATCATATAACTGTCTCTAGCCCTTTCAATTTTAATTAAGTTGACTTTGGTACAATTCATTTATTCAATACTTCTAAGAGTTTTCAAAATTCATCACATCACACTATTATACAGCGAAAACAATACAATTACTGTAAATTATTTGTGTCAGTAAAAAATTTTGCCCGGATATATTTTGTTCATGCAATTTTGAAGGTAAAAAAAAGATTAGGCATGAGAGGGAGCGGTATCTAATGTGTACAAAACGACCACCACCTTGGGTACGAAACGACCAGGACATCTGGTACGAAAGCACTAGCAGTATAAAGATAGCATATTAATATGCATGGCGTATTTCTCAATATCATATTAATATTTATGCATGTTGTGATATATATATATATATATATATATATATATAGATATATATATATATATATATATATATATTAACTATATATATATAAATATATATATACATATATATATATATATATATATATATATATAAATATATATATATATAAATATATAAATACATATATAGAGAGAGAGAGAGAGAGAGAGAGAGAGAGAGAGAGAGAGAGAGAGAGAGAGAGAGAGAGAGAGAGAGAGAGAGAGAGAGAGAGAGAGAGACTGCTGCGGAGGAAGGCCGATCTGGTGCGCCTCGCCGTCCAGTTTAACGACCTATGACGTAAGAGACGAAGCTACATATTAGAAAATTCATTAAATACACACCCAAACCAGTACATGCATCACGTGATCAAAACCTCAATTTGTTTTTAGTTTTATCGGTGATCCGTATGGTCTCATAATGTAAGCACCATATCCCTCCTATATTTTAATATTAACGTTAGCATCCACTGTATGCAATTTTATTGAGTTATAAGTTTTGGGTTGAAAAGTGAACATCTAGGTATGCATGTTTGTATAGTTCGATGGTTATTTGTTGCTGTTTTTTATAGAATTGTTTACTATATTTTGCTGTTAAATTTACCTGGCGCCCATTATGTGCAATATTGTTTTAGCATTTGATGTTAGATGTTAATATTCACGTATTATCAATCATCATCATCATTAGCAGCTTACTCTAGGAAAACCATATGAGTAGCGCCATTTGAGTGTTGTCTATCTCTGGGGTTTGGGCATCGTCTATTGTGGCTGCGCAGGGCAATTCGCAAGTGACAATCCCTGTTGCAGCTGGAGCAGACGTACAGGGAAGTCTCAGCTGCTTGGTTTGATGCTGCACGCTCCTTCCCTCGCGTTTCTCTGTGGCCTCCTCCCATCGGCGACCGCTATGCCCTTGCTAACTGTCAGTCTCTAGGTGCCAAGATCCTCGGCGTGTTCTTCCCAGCTCTCTGGTGAAATACCGCGTGCCTTCATATCCCTCTTGCACACATCCCTGAAGTGGAGTGACTGCCGGCCGATTCTTCTGTACCAGTAGCAAATTGGCCCTATAGGATTTCCTTTGGTAGCCTCCCATCATCCATGCGTCGGACGTGTCACAGCCATCGATGGCGGCGTTTGCTCAGCAGGGAGTATATGCTTGGGATACTTGCACGTTGAAGGATCATGTTGTGTTGAATGTGGTCTTGCCAACCGATTTTCATGATGTGTTGTAGGCATCGTATGTGGAAGGAGTTTAGTTGACGCTCTTACCTCATGCAGGTGCTCCACGTCTCACTTCCATGTAGGAGGGTACTCAGAACGCAGGCTTGAAAAACTTGAATCTTGGTGTGCACTGTCAACGCGCTGTTTTACCACACCCTCTTTGTTAGTCGGGCCATAATTGTTTTTGCCTTCCCAAGCCTTTTTCTTCAGTTCTACATCAAGCGAAAGAGTGTTGCTGATGGTTGATCCCAAGTAAATAAAGTTGTTGACTACCTCCAATATGGTGCCATCGATTTTGATTGACGGGGAAGTGGTGACATCGTGAGCACTAACCTTTGTTTAGGCAGACATCAGCGAAACGATCTCCAGTCTCTGGAGCACATCCTCAGTGTGGATCACAAGAGCCGCGTCGTCAGCAAAAAGCATCTACCTGATGAGCACTTATCTCACTTGGGTCTTTGAGAGCAGTCGTGCCAGGTTGAACAGCCTCCCGTCGGACCTGGTGTGCAGATAAACGTCATCAGTGGACGTGCTGAGGGCGTTAGACAGGAGCAGGGAGACGAAGATGCAAAAAAGGGTTGGTGCCAACACGCATCCCTGCTTCTCAACGCCGTTTATATGGAAGGAGTCTGAGGTGGATCCATCATACAGGACTGTACTATTCATATCTGTATGGAAAGAGATTATCATGCTGCGAAGTATTTTTGGGGGTGGGGGCAGTTCAAATAGGCCCTTACTGCTGACCAGGTAGAAAGCCTTGTTGAGGTCGATGAACATCATTTAGAATTGTTGGCCTTGACTTCTGCCTTTCTCTTGAAGTTGTCGGAAGGGGAAGATCATGTCTGTTGTCGATCTTCCTTCCTGCTCTGAATCTGCACTGGGATTCCGGGTACATCTGTTGCTCACAGTCTGTGATCTCCTCACCCGTCAGAGATTTCAGTGGACAGTGGGACTGGAGGATTCCTTACACCATTGAAGCTGACCCGTGGTGCCCCTTTCCTTACGCCAATCGGGTGGGATTTATAACCCGTAGACTGCCAGCTTCCGTATTGTTTCCTCGCTCAAGGGCGAGGCTCGAGTAACCTTTCCATGGCAAAAGCCTGGGCATGTAGTATGGAGATCCTGGGTTGCCCAGAAGTCAGGATCCTCCTCTCGTTCTTGCTGGTGGGGTCCAAAGGAATGCTGAGCATGACATTTGGCACCAGTTTGGATGCAGGAGCTGCCGGAAAGAAGTCGTACTTGACATCCAACCGCCTTATTGGCTCCACTCCGGATTTTCTGTCTGGGTTTACTCCCGTAACCTTTCCTTCTCCCGAAGATATCAACAAGGTAGCAGAGCCATCATCTAATGGCACTTCGTTGGTTTCGAATTGGAGTTTATATATCCTAGACGAACTGCCTGACAAGGCTTTGTCTGTTCGGGTTTGGAGTCAGGGTTTTCCTTTTCTTAGACTGGCTGCCTGCCAAGGCTAACGAGCTCAGTCTGCCCACCCAGTTATACCGCCGGGCACTCGGTCGCGTCACACAGCAAGCTATGTGAAAAAGGGAGCCCCACGTGAAAGTGCTGTGGTGGACACAATAGTATAGGATATGCCATATGCAAGTACTTCCTGCCTAGCAAAGCTAGACAGTGGTCCTGCAGCGTTTCTACAACTGGGAAGGAGAGGCTATGAGGCATCAGTACACAATTAATAATATCCGGTTCAGTACCCACGAATATAGTCCCAGTCTATTTTTAGATCACTTTTTCCGGTCTAAATTTGGTGGTGATACTAGAGTTAGATTTTGGCATTGTTGGTAAGTATTTAAAGGCAATTGTTTATTCCTTAAAATGTGAGCTTATGGTGTGGTTGTCTGTGTGTATTTCGGCGACAGTGCACATTGAGTAATAAGGTCATGGTGATGATCCGGAAGTGAAATCTGTGTTCCGTTGCCTGGTGTTTTATTTACAATTCAGCCTCTCAAAAAAAAATTACAGGTCAACCCTTGACAAGAACTAAACCGTAAAGTCATCTTTGAAGGTATTTTAGATTAACATGTGGTTTGTATTGATTGTCACACAGTGGAAAGTTCAGTACTGAGAAACAAATGTAGAGACAATATAGTGAAATTAATTGTGTTCTATGGCCATGATAGACGCTTCACTTTCATTTAGCGATTGGGACGATAGGCCCAGACCTCGCACACACCCCATATTATCAATAATACATGTTTTATTAACAAATGTATCAATCTGAAATGGCATTAGCGTTTATTTTTATTTGCTGCTAATACTTGATATATTTTATTTTTGTCTTTTAATCGAATTATAAAAATGTTTTGTTGTTAATTTAAAAAAAATATAAATAACACATTTATTCTTTTCCAATTTTTGACTTGACTTTCATTGCAACAACAGTGCAATAACGGTGCCTACAAGGCACAGAATATAGCAAATGTCTATTTAAAGCACAAATTATAAAATCAACACAAATGAACCATGCATTCACATGTATTAACGATATTGAAAATATGTCAAACATGAAGAGTCAGTCGTCTTCGCTACTGAAAATATTCATTCATCATTAATGAAATCGTCATTACATAATTAAGGCAATATTATTACAAAGTTTGTATGCACACATCACACCTAGGTGACAATAACTCGTTTTCAATCTTGATATGTTATAACAATGATATTGTTTCGCTTTAGTTACAATATTTTCTTACACAATTTTTATTTACATGCTTTCTTAGTTTTACACAGAACATGTAGTAGCGTGTCGCAATTATTTTTATAATCACTGACTTACGACTGTGACATACTGCACAATGATTTAATAATACACATTATATATATATATATATATATATATATATATATATATATATATATATATATATATATATATATATATATATATATATATATATATAACAGTAAAACAAGGATTTGATATGTACGTAATAGTTACTTTTAGCAGACACGTAATTGATACATAGTTGGGCCTTTTCAGTTTGGGCCGTTTTAAGCACTAGTCCGTTTTGGTCTTGGGTCTTATTTTGGTACCGGTCCGTTTTAACCCTGATCCACTAGTTTTTGCCTATCGGAAAGGCTAAATGGTATAGCGGTACCAATTGCGCAAGTCCAGGTGGGTGGAGCTAAAGGTATAGTGATTGTATTCAGAAATAATCAACAACACTAGCAGTGATTGGTAGATTATGTAAGAGTTGTACTTTCTGTTAGGCTTTAAAAAAAAGTTGAGCCTCTTGGCAACATGTGAGATTATGTTAATTCCTATCTATATCATATTTTGTATTTTATCATTTTTTTAAAAAAGTGGTACACATGACTGAAAATGTGTCTGTTGTGACTTGATAACTCAAACCCCTGTCTAGTTCCTGCAGCGTTATCTCTCTTAAATGCAATGGAGTACCTACTTCTTTCATCGTTCAATTGACAATCTAACACTGTTCTCTAGAAAAGTGTGTGATATACACGCTAAATTAGTATAGAAAATATATTGATTTTTCGAAACATTAGCATTAAGGTCTATGGAAAAATAATTGGTACCGTGATACCAGATAATAGTCCGATTGAATAATGTGATTAGTCTGGTTCTCTGCCATGTAAAGGTTGGAAAATTTTCCTTCTCTTATTTCGTGTCCATTATTTTTTCCCTTTTCAATTTGTTTCAATTTAATTTCTAGTTCTTTCTTTGTTTCCTCGTTAATATCTCTTATTTCTTTTATCCTTTTGAAATATTGTAAAGCCGTTAATTTAAATTTCCTTTTAAAGTGTCCCACATTGATACAATATCTTTATGTTCATTATCTAAAAAGTTCTTTATCTTATCCTTAATTTCAATAACAAATGTTTCATTCTCTAAAAGATTTTTATTTAGTTTCTAGAAACCTCCCCCCATTTACTTCTATTCATAATATTAACGTTTAAATTTATTAATTTATGATCTGACAATTTGATATTTGTTATATTTGATTCTTTATACATTTTATAATTAAAGTTATTTCCATAAAACCTTTCTAAGCGATTTTCTAATTTATTCCCATATTCAAAAGTGAATTTTAATCTCGGTAGGTTTAATAATCTAAAACATATCTTTTAATTTATGTTTATTTAGAAATTTTTCCATTGCCCCATTAATTACTCTAACATTGGTTGTTAATGGCCCCGTTCTGTCAATTTGGTCCCCTGCCCAGTTTATATCCCTTCCTATAATAATAATTTCCATTGAATATTTACTTAAGTACCTATCTAATTTATCAATAAAATCAATTTTTTTAAAATATTTATTAGCTAGGAAATAAGTTTATGATATGCGTATTCCCTATTACAATATGTAGCAGTCTTCCTTTTAAAAAAATTCCCCTTCATTTTTTCTTTCCCATTTAATTTTATTATTCCTAATAACGACTGCTACCCAACTTTTACAGTCCTCTATTTTGGCCTCACTTTGAATTAAAACCCCATTTAAACCATTTTCTAATTATAAAATTAAATCTGTCAAATCCGTTATGAGTTTCTTGGATAAAAATTATATCAATCTGTTTCTTTACATAATTTACAATTTTTTTCTTTATTAATGCCATTAATATTAATCGAAGCTAATTTGAGGTTCATTTCCCCATTTTTCCCTTCGGGTTGCCGATACATTTTTAAAGGATTAAAATAAAATAATTTATCCAATGTTTATATTGGTTCTTAAGACTTTTTGTTGTAATAGTTATCCCTATCTGTTAATTAGTTATTATTATTTATATTTTCATGGGTTGAAGAGGAATTTCTCATCATCCCCTCGTCCTTTTGGAGATTCATCTGTTGTATTCTTGGCTTCATATTCATCTTGTTCCTTCATTTCAGTATCATTTTCTTTATCCATTGCCAGTTATGTTTCGGTTTCCGTTTCTTCTATACTAGATTCGTTAGATTTATATTCATTTCCATTTTCATTTCTAATATCTAAGTGGGATTTTGTTTCTGTTTCTGTTTCCGGTTTCTCGCTTGTATTTCCATTTTCCTGACTCTTTATTTTCTTTTCTTCTTCTTCTTTCTTTCCTTCCCTGTTTCCATTTTAGGGGATGTTTCTGAAGAAGTTTCAGTTAAAGTAGCCGCTTTTTTCCTTTTATGCCTCCTTTCTTTGGGTATCGGTGTGGAAGTGATTGGTAAAATCTTGAACATTTCTTTTGCTTCCTCTACCTCTAGTTCTTATTCTTCGATTAGAGTAAAGAATTTATTCTTTTTCAAGAAGGTCTTCTTCTATTATTGGTCCCGTTGTATTGTTTATCATAGGACTTAAGTATTTCTCCCATTGCTGCTTATTGCTTTCTTGTCCTTGCTCAAGTGTCCTTTTCTGTTCTTGTTCGATTTCTTCTACCTCGTTTTGTGCATGTACCTGAGTTTCGATGATTACCTTTTCTGCTTGAGTACAGTATTGCTCACCACTACATTCGCATATGTAGGCCTTTGCCCCTGTTCAGTTGAAGGATTTTGGTTCGTAGTTCTACAATCTTGTGCCAGATGTCCCACACACTTACATCGGGGGGGGGGCAAATTCTTTCTTGCTCACAACTCCGGTACCATGACTTAAGAAGAAATCCTATACCATAAAAGAAATTCGGAATACTTTTGGCATCTTCCCTTTTTACTGTGATGACCTTCACTCCCGTTTTTACTTCTGGGAAACCCCAGACTGTCGCCAATCTCTCCGCAACTACGACGATTTTCATTTTTCTCTGAATCTTCTTTATTAGCTTGTCATTATCTATTTCTAGGGGAAGTCCGGTAATAAAAATATATTTTTCATCCCTCAATTTCTCTGCATATGAGTTTTGTCTTCCCCACCCTTGCACTGATCCCTTTTACTATTAATTGGTCTTCCTTTATTACTGGAATGTCATGATCCTTCGGGTAGATTATGAATTTATTTATTTCCCAGTTTTGGAGCCCATAGATTTTCTCTATGGGGTACCCTTGTACCCTCATAGCAGACAGTACCTCCGCTTGTCTTGGCAGTTTTCGGCATCTCCGAAATCGATTTCTTGACATCCCTCCGGGTGGTGGGCATACAATGACTTTCCCTCGGTTCTAATAGTGAAGAATTCTTTTAGTTTGGTGCTTGGCTGATTATCTAGCTGCGCTTGGGCCATTTCTAACTTGTAGGTAGCACACTTCTAAGAAGATCAAAATTGTGGTCGCACACCACTGTTTCCAAAGGTACACTTTTTCTCCTTTGAATTCTTGAATAACAAGCCGGTCAATCCTTTTCAAAAACTCATCTGTCTGAATCACATATAATCAAAGTACATAAAGTAAACAACAAAAGTTAATTAAACACAGTTTTAAATAGAAAACAAACAAAGTAAAGTTTCTGATGAAGAGTATCCCTTCTCATAACTCAAAGTAAATACAAATAAACACAAAGAAAACACAAAAGAAAAACAAACAGGTCACATTCACAGACACAAAAAAACACAGTCACAAGAAGAAAGTCTGCTTTGTTTTCAGAATGAAAATACTTCCCTTAACTCGGTTATACATCGCTAGAGCGGAAGCTCAAGAAAAACACGTCCGTTCTCGATAAATCTAAGTTATAGTTCCAGCAGTGCTATCTTTCTTAAATGCAGTGGAGTGCCTACTTCTTTCATCGTTAAATTGACAATCGAACACTGTTCTCTAGAAAAGTGTGTGATATGCACGCTAAATTAGTATAGAAAATATATTTATTTTTCGAAACATTAGCATTAAGGTCTATGGAAAAATAATTGGTACCGTGATACCAGATAATAGTCCAATTGAATAATGTGATTAGTCTGGTTCTCTGACCTCTCTTAACTACGTTTCTCTTCGTTATAAGCAACGAAGAGCTGCGTAATGGAGAGAGGACGGGGAACCAGACTATAATGTGATTTGTAGTAAAGGTGGCGCTCTACAGTTTCGTATTTAGCATAGGGTTAAATTTTAAAGAAAAAGAAAAGTTTCCCCGGGTTTCCTCACTAGCTATGCTGGTTATTTAAAAGAGACTTTGTATATCTTAGTTATTGTTCAAAGAACCTTTAATTCCCTTTATTTTGATGTATGATTGATGGGTGTAATATGGGTTAGAGAGTACACAGCTTGGCCTTACTCCAGATGTGCACCTTTTAAAAAAGTGCTAGCTCTACTTGCTCATTTTTACTTCTCGAACTTCAGAGGTAAATTGTAAAAAAAGAGCCGATAACTTTTTTTACATTTTATATATTTGGTAATTCAGTCATTGCACTTTTAGAAGCTGGTATTATCTAGTTTGGCAAAATTCATTTTCGATATTTTAATAGCTGTCAAGAATAGTGTACTTTCGACAAATTTAGGTTGATTTTTGGAGCACAAGGGAGCAGTCATTTTAGTTAGCAGTGTCCTACGATCATTTAAAATTTCCAAAAGTACAATATCCAAAGAAATTTCATCCACATTACATGAAAGTAGTATATAGGTATGCCAACATTCTCTGCATTGTGCATGTTTAAAATGCAAACAACTTCACCTTACATACATCACTCTCTCAAAAGTACATAATAACTGGTGAGCGCCACCATAAAGAGTATATAGATATCATTATTGTATGATTTAATTTTCTTTGTATGACTGAAATATTTAAGTCGCAAGCATCAAAACAGTCCTTTGTAATAATTGTCCTGTATTTCCCCCAACAGAACAGCATTTATTAGAGTCAGAGTCTTAAACCGGTACAGCCCCCCTCCTTTTGATAAAAAGTGAACTATTTTAAAAATGCGCATTGCATTTTGTCAACATAGCAACCAGTGTTATGCTGATAGACAGGAACATGAAATTAAACATATTTATTCCTGAGATGTCAACAATAAATTTAACAGTTATAAAAGGGATATAACAAGTGAGGTTCATAAAGGTCAAAGGTCAAAGGGTAAAATATTAACTAATTCTTTGATATGGAAGAAAGCAAATTTGATTTGTTATCATTTATTTTTTAATTTCATTGCAAATAAATGAAATGAAACATTTTCACTATGTATTTCTTTTACTTAATGCAACATTTTTCAATTTAAGTTTACTTTATTCCTATATTTTAAGACTTCTAATTTCCCCATAATGAAGGTCACTACTCAACCAAACATGCCTCATAGTAAATTATGTATGCTAGAGCAAGAATAAGCATAATTAGCTTATTTTCATGAATAAAATCATTGTTAATGTACCATTTTACTCAGAACATCATACATAATAATATGAAAATAAGAAAAATAATTGCATAAATGTTTATATTTGTTTTTAAGGTGGCGCTCTACAGTTTCTTATTTAGCATAGGGTTAAAATTTTAAAGATAAAAAGTTTCCCAGGGTTTCCTCACTAGTTATACTGGTGTTTTAAAAGAGACTTTGTATATCTTAGGTATTGTTCAAAGAACCTTTAATTCCGTTTATTTTGATGTATGATTGATGGGTGTAATATGGGTTAGAGAGTACACTGCTTGGTCTTTTTTCCGATATTTACCTTTCAAAAAAAGTGCTAGCTCTACTTGCTCATTTTTACTTCTCGAACTTAAGAGGTAAATTGTAATAAAAAAAGAGCCGATAACTTTTTTTTATTTTTTTACATTTTATGTATTTGGAAATTCAGTCATTGCACTTTTAGAAGCTGGTATTATCTAGTTTGGCAAAATTCATTTGCCATATTTTAATAGCTGCCAAGAATAGTGTACTTTAGACAAATTAAGGTTGATTTTTGGAGCACAAGGGAGCAGTCATTTTAGGTAGCAGTGTCCTAAGATCATTTAAAATTTCCAAAAGTTAAATATCCAAAGAAATTTCATCCATATTACATGAAAGTAGTATGTATGCCAACATTCTCTCCACTATGCATGTTTAAAATGCAAACAACTTCACCTTACATACATCACTTTCTCAAAAGTACATAATAACTGGTGAGCGCCACCAAAGAGATTTCAGGGAACCAGACTATAAATGTAATGAATTTGGAATATATCGGTATTAATCCAACACCTGCCAGTGAACTGAAGTTTGGACCGTCGGTAAGAAGAGAATCATTATCATTATATTTTATTAAAAGCATAGACAACGTGGCAATTGTAATTTTGGCTAGGGAGTCTGATTTTAAAGGTCAGTTTTCATCTGCCATTGATGTCATGCATAGACTTAACATACGACGATGCGCGGTAATATGACGCATCTACTTCACGGTAACGAGTTCATCCCGGATTTCATCAATTGGAATATAATAGTGCAATAAATAAAAAACAATGTTAGTAATTTAGAAAACTATCAATAATGACGATAGTATAATATTATATCTAACAGTTTTTACTGTATTTCCCATTCATAAAATCTATGCATATAATTGGATACAGACTAGAAGCCGTGCGTAAAATAGACCAAAAGGATTTTTTTTTTTAATTGAATGATATCTCGACTATTTTGCCTGTACAGTGCATAATCCAAAAACTTGGCACAGCCGTTTAACGAGAAAAGTTGGTCATTACAGCCACAATTGACGTGACGTTGTTTAGTTGTCAACATAGGTTAACCATTATCAGTGCACACACGAAATTGTATGGCAATACCGCATGCAATCTTTTCGGGGTATCTGAGCAATAAGTGATAGTGTATGGCTTACATTGGTAAAGCAAGGATGTGTCAGGCTAAAATATGAGAGAGGGAGAGAATTTTTGCAGCACTAACTTTCAGGAACAACTGGGGGGAAAGGGTATCTCAGTCCAGTAGAGCTCAGCTGCCTTTATACGTTTATGAAAATGCACTTTTAGGTACCATTTCCTTTGGGATGCTGCATCTAGAAACGTTAAATGTCCTATTAAAACCAACAAAAACAAAAGGTAATACATTGATATGACCCATTATAATTTCAATATTTTACAACATTTTGAATAAAAGAGAAAAAAATGCAACTAAAAATATATGAGAATTTTTGGAATAGTACTTTTTGATGTGTTGCAGCTAATTTTAGCTGCAAAAAATCTCATTAATAATAAAAATTGCACATATCTTTTGAACTAACACTATAGAATCTGATGTATTATGCAGACATTATGAAATCATGTCTAATTCCAGAAGGATGCCTATAGAGCAAAAAAAGCTAAATTCATCTGAAGCAAAATGTCATTAATTTTCCTTTCAGAGCAGGCATTTTGCCTGAAAATTTGTTTTCTATGTTTCCCTGATCCCTTCACCATCCCAACTATGCATGTATAGGAGGCAGAAATGTGACATATCATTGGTGATAAAGATACATTCTTGTCATGCATGCTGCTTATTTTCACTTTGTGAGAGCCAGGTTCATGAGGTTGTAATTTCTAATTATAACATAATAATGAAACAGCCCAAAATTTCTATATGATCAAACCAGTCAAATAAAAATAACACTCTAGCTGCCTCTAATGACTTTGAACTGCTGTAATGATGCAAGTGCAAACCCATCTGTATAAATAGCAGTGCTTAGTTATAGGACCACAATAAATTATGAAGTTTTCTTGGTAGGATAATTTTAGAATTTAAAAACTTTCTGACAGTGTAAAGTGGTCAGTAAATGTAACTCTGTGGTGTCTGTTTTGAAAGAAAATAAAACTAATACAGATGTTTCCATTTATGCCATTGTGGTCCAGTTTAGTAAACAGTTGTTTATTTAGAGCTGTATCAAAAGTTGAAATCCAGTATTGCACCATCTACTGAACTTTGCCATCCTATAATTTTACTGGTCTTGTTTGGAGAGAAGTCACTTATGTGGAGTAGTATCGAAAGCATTGTTGAAAACCAGTATTGCCACATCTACCAGCACATTATCATCATAGACTTTGGCAAACTCATTCACTGTGACTTCTAGTTGTGAATCAGCAGAATGTATGTGGACTAAAATCATTTTAAAACTTATGCTTTCAGCACATGCTTGCAGATTTGTTTGAGAACCTGCTTGAATTTTGTAGGATGTCTGTTTGCCCTTTTAAAAATTGGAGAGATATTACTTAAATAAATGAGTGTGAGTCCTGGTTCCCATTGAACAATTTTTCATGATTCATTTAGAGTTTCTATCAGGCCCACCAGCTTTGGTAATCAATTGCTGGATGCTGATGTCATGGTGTTTTATGGGCCAAATCCAGAGCAAAGATTTATTGGAACTGTTAGCTTAAGGTTTAACTTTGATCATGCTATTTGGGTAAAGAATTTCTTGATTTTAATTAGTGCTACCAGTATTTCCATATTATCTTGTTTTATTATTTTTGTGTATTTCAGAAATGGTTAGTGTTATTCTTTCCTGTCTCCATTCTGCCTTCCTGGGATTCTTTCACTGTGATTTTCTTACTATCCTTGTATATATACCAGTCATCATCTAGACTTTTGTTTTCTTTGCCTTGTATAGGCATTTGTTTTATATATATATATATATATATATATATATATATATATATATATATATATATATATATATATATATATATAGACACACATGTATATATAAAATCTGGTTTTTATCTATCCAGATTATGCTAAATCTTACGGAAGTTATTCAAGATGGCACCATTCTCAGTGCTTTTAGGAACCAAAGCTTTTCCAGGTCCAATATCTTTGAAATTCTCAAAGGACCCATCTTTTCTCTATGTAAGTTTTCCCTGTGACTAGCCAAATGTACAATATACTGGCAAGAAGCCAGTGTGACAAATTAACAGTTAATCCTAGTCCATTTCAGCAGTGTTTAAATTGGTGTTGATGTATACATAAATCATGAGTTTGGATTGGATAATACTGTCATATCATTAATAAGAATGATGATGATGATGATAATAATAATAATAACTTAGTATGTGTGATTTTGATAGGGCACTATAGTATCATTACCCACTTATGAAATGAGTCATTTTTTATAAAAACATATTTTCATTTTTCATGTAATGGGCTTTTGATGAAAATGACACCAGTACTAATGAAAGGAAAAAAAAAACAGACAAAAAGTGAGAGCACAAGAGAAGACAACAAAGGGAACTTGAATTTATAATGTATACTTAATACTTTTTCCAACCAAAGTGAAGGATGCTGATAATAATGATGGCAGACCTGTTTGGATGAATTAGTTCTCATGGTTGATAAAAGTGGAATCAGATGGTAAATTAAAAGTGTAAGACTAATGAAAAAAAGAATTGAAATCCTTACACTGGAAATAGAAGTACTGATTTGCAGCTATCAGTCTTTTACCTTCTTGAATTTAACCTAGATAATTTAATTATTGTTGAGTCTTACCATGCTACACAAAAAGACAGACAATCAGGCATGCTGTTGGAAAAACTCTCCAAATTAGTTTGAAAAATGATGGCTTCAAATTAGTGTGTAAAATGATGACTCCAGATTGGTTTGAAAATGCTAACTCTAAATTAATATGAAAAATGATGACTCCAAATTAGTGTAAAATATGTCTCCAAATTAGTGTCAAAAATGATGACTACAAATTAGTGTGAGAAATGATGACTATAAATTAGTGTCAAAAATGATGATTGCAAAGCTGATGTCTAATGAAACAGTGAAAATATTAGAATAATGGAAGAATATCATGAGCGTGGAGATTTTGGTAACCAGAATATTGTATATACAATTTATTAGGTAAAAGAAACAAGAAAACAAAATAAAACTAGCTCATTTAAAAAAAATTAAGTATTCAAATGATAAGAGTGGGATTTTTTTCAATCATTTTGAAAATAATGGACTCGTGAGTTTATGCCACTCAGGGAGAAATAGGCCAGGGAGTACCGAGACCATGACTCTTTATCCTGAAACTGCTGAGAGCCCTACATTCTGTTCAGGATGTTGATTATGCTGTCAGAAACTTTCCAACATTGGTTCTACATTATCTGAATGAGAAAAAAATTCTTTACATTTTGAGTTTAATGTTGTTTTTCCTGTTTTGATTTTTTTCTCCCTTGTTTAATTTTTTCCCCAGTAAGGTTTCTTATGAATCCAAACATACCTTTATTATATTATGTTCTAAATTGGGTATATGTCTGCATCTGCAATTATCATCTTCATAATCTTAGTTTCCTAGGATGGACTGAAATTATTTAATTAGTGAAACAGTATGGCTGGTGGGGAGTGTTTGATACAATTTGTAGTAACTTTGAAGCTGACCATAATTTGGGAAATGCATATAAAATCAATGTTTGAATTGTGCTTCCTTTACATTATCCTAGCTGGGTCTGAGGTGCAGGTAGTCCCAGCAGAATTGTAGGAAACAGAATGTCAATGGGGTTGACATGTCAGTCAAATCTACCTTTAGAATAACTGTATCCACCATGGAAGATGATATTCATTCACCAAAACAGTGTAGCGTACAACTTACTGGTGCCATCAGCTGGCCATTGACATTGTTTTATTTAAGTGTGAGTTGGGTGTTGTATAGGTGGAAATGACTACAACACTCACTGGTCATGAGGTTTATTAACTAATGGGAAACATGGAATAAACTTTAAACAAAACAATATGAATA
The DNA here is from genome assembly GCA_016746295.1 of Potamilus streckersoni. Taxonomy (NCBI): domain Eukaryota; kingdom Metazoa; phylum Mollusca; class Bivalvia; order Unionida; family Unionidae; genus Potamilus; species Potamilus streckersoni. The sequence continues at coordinate 4,254,320 of JAEAOA010002358.1, read as the reverse complement.
CTTAATATACACTACAACAGATAAAACTAAGTACACTTTATACAAATGAGATACATACAATGCACAACCTACATGACAGTATTTCATTTTATCAGCTCAATAACATATAAATGATATCTTAACAGACACGAAGACTTAAAATGTGCCCACATTAAAATTCTCTCAAATATTGACGATAGTGTTGTTCATCTGAAGACCAGAGGAAAAGTCCAAATGGCTTTCATTAGCTGGCATGGGAATAATGTTGGTGCCACTTCATGTGCTTCATCTGCTGTGATCAATCAATCGTACACAATAAAAATACTTCTAGGTCACATAAGAGACAGCAGATGGCAGAAACTGCCTCCCATTCTCATTTTTATATCTGCTTTTAAAAAGGTTGATTTTGATATTGATTCTATTGACAGCTGGTCAAGTATACAGTACTTCTTAACTTTTAAATTTGTCATTTCCTTTTTCATTTCAGACTGTTTCCTCACTGGTTGATAAAATAGCAGTTGAGCTTATTGCCATGTGGTGATCCATTCGCTTCATGATGTCACGCTATGATGAAGACTTGTTTGAGAATCCTTTCTTTGTGGCTCTCCAGCGAGAAAATGCAAAATTGTTCGAGAAAGCCACCACAAATAGATGGATAGTAAGTCAAACTAACATCTTCAAAAAGTCCTTTTTCAGCAAAGTTGGTGAAGACCAGTAGTAATCATATTGTCCATCTTGTCTGTCTAGTTGTCTGTCGATCAATCTGTCTGTTCATCAGTTTGGTTTGTGCAAGATAACTTGATCACTAACTATTGGATTTTGACCAAATTTGGTGTGCATCTTTATGAGTCCTCATTGGTGTGTGACTTTATTTCTATGAGTTCTCAGCCTCAGCAGAGTTATATTTTTAACCTCTTCTGTCTTCTTTTACTCGAGTTATGCCCCCTGATTGCCTAATCTGACGTTTTTTTTTTAGGAGAACTTTACTAAGGTACCTTGGATTGACACCAAACATAGCTTTTGATTTTATAATTGATGACACTTTGAATGGTTTAGATTTCCAGTGTCACAAATCATATACAGGAGTTGTGCCTCCTGATTACCTTTCTTCCTGACTTTGCTTTCAGGAGCATTACTTTAGCAAAGTATGTTGGATTTTAACTAAATATGAAATACAGTTCAAGTTTCTTGGATTATGGATAGACCACTTGGATGTGGACAGAATGAGCAAGAAATTAAGTACTCACAATGAGTAGTGGATATTCATTTGGTTGGTTGGATATCACCTAAGTCTGTTGGAAGTCTATGACAGATTTTTGCAGTCGTAGTGTTTTTTTTTGGGTACCCTCCAATGATTCTATTGTATTCAGTCCAAAGGTAAACAGACTAAAACAAACTGATGTGAGAAACTCCAGTGCCATAAATCCAACCTTGGCAGTTGTCAGTTTCATACCTTAACCTGTACAAACTATACAGTGATAATATTTCTGGATATATTTATCAGCAAAAATGAATGAATGTAACACAGAAAAGAAAATTGTAGGTTTTAAATTTCATGGTATGTTTTTAACTCCGGTCAGTGACAGAGCATACAGTGGGAAAATTTCGTAGCTGTAACTTACATCATTGTTAATTGTGTTAATTGATTACATATATGTATGTGCATATATATATATATATATATATATATATATATATATATATATATATATATATATATATATATATATATATATATATGTTAGCATATACAAAAGTAAATTTATAAATCTGTTATGCAATAAGCTGTAATTTTTATGTCGTCGTCGTTGTTGGGCTTAACGCCATTTTTCAGCACACGATAGGCTATTCATGGCGGCCAGTATTAATGGTGGAGAAAGAAACCGGGAAATCACCGGAAAGAACCACCGACCCACGAGAAGCTACTGGCAAGCTTTCTCACATATCCACATTCGCCGAATCCTAGACTCGAACACACGCAGACAGAGGTGAGATGGCAGTGATCCGTAACGGACAGCGCTTTAGACCACTCGGCCACGCGGGGCCCCTATATTTTTATGTTATTTCTTTCTAAATGATATTATATGCAAGTAAATTGTGTAGTGATTATCATGTTTTCCTTTTATTCCATACTGTTTCCAATACTCTTTTTGAAGAAAATATTTAAGGTAGTAAATACAAATTAAATTTTTAAAGAAATACCAAATGACACCATACAATTAATATTGTACATATATGAACAAGAAGACTGAAACACCAAGACATGCATACTGTGATTCTTTCCAAAGTTTAGTTTACAAGCATGATATGATGTGGTGGCATTGTATCATTAAAAAAAAGGTTATACTTTACCCTTAAAATATGAAAATAACATTCTTTTGACAGAGTGACAGTTCACATGTGTGGAATTGGAACATTGTATTGACTTGTATTCTGTCAGTGGCCAATCATGTCATGAATAAAGGGATATAGAGGAAAAAAGTTACTTTCTTTCCTCACCTTTTTCATGAATCTGCATACAATACCAGGTTTGATCCTTGGAGTGACATTCAGCTGCAGCTTCCTGCCTCCAGTCAGCAACAGTCAATCAGGACAGTTCCCACCTGTACAAGCTACTGTTCAGTGCTGCCCTTCAATGTTTCAAGATGACATTAACTGAAAATTTCATGAAACCACACACCTTATAATTAAAAAATGTTAGTTTTTGAAAGAAAAAAAATTTGGGAAACTTATTCAATGTTTTCATGTTATTGACTGTGCTGCAATTAATCTTTCAAAGCGACACATATAAGCCTGTAACAGCATCACAAAGTTATGACATGTTTACAGAAACTGACAGGTATGTTATATTGATGAGATCTTAAATGTTTTTCAACATTTCAGGTCATCATTTAGAGGAGATGCATCCCATCTTCTCTTTGCATTGGTTTCCCATCACATTTCCGAGTTTAAGACCTGCCATGCAAACTGATTTAGGCAGGTCTTTCTCTTTGTGGTGCACCTATTACTAATGGTTCTAGTTTGATGGTGTGTTACTGGGACTCATCTCTAAGTAAATTATATAGTGGTACCAGACATTGCATGTGCAGGTCAGGTTGAATCAGAAATTGTTTTCACTCCACTGTAATTTGGCCTTTATAACACTTTTAATAAACATTTTAAACTGTTCAATAAGTAATAACACCTAACTTTTTTTTAATAACATATTTGCAGATGAAACATTATATATTATAACCAGTTTGATAACTCTGCAGACTAAAATCAAACCCCCAAGAAGTCATTATTTTTATTTCTGCATTTACATTGTACACTTGCTGGTTCATCTTACTTTTTTGACAGATCCCTTCCAAAAGAACCAGGAAACAATATAGTACAGCTAGTAGCAATTTCACTTACTGATATAAAAATGGTGACATTGTGTAGATTGGATTTTCATCTAATTGGTTAAAAAAGATTAGAAACTCTACCATTAGATACAATTATTGAAGTATGAATATTGTTTTAATCAGTTGTTAAATTCTACAGAGATCACTTTAAAAATGGATCATGATGGGGTGATCAAAATTTTATAGTTTGCTTTACTTAGGCTTTACTACAAACACCTGTTAAGTTCATGTTATATTTGGTTAAAATGGTACTTTTTCAATGTAGTAAAGATGAAATGAACTTTTTCTATTTGAATTTTCGTTGAATATATTCAGATAGAATTCTTATTCTTTTGTTCTTGATGTGAATATATATGCAGCTATGAAATTTTTGCCTTTTATTTTGGTCTTCTTTGAAAGTTATTGATTCCTTCCCTGCATTAAATTGTTGGGTATTTGATTAATTGAGTGGGGTGGTTTGGTTGTCATTCAGACTGATAAATAAATGTAGTTGTTATTTTTGCTGTTTATATTGAGATACAGTAAGACTAACATTTTAGCAACTGTAGGTAAAAGAAGGGCAGTAAATCTTAATTTCTTTTTAATCAATTGTGGCAGCTGTTATCTAAAAGGATTGTGTCTGGTCAGTGACTTGTTCATAATGAAATTAAGTCTGGATGGGGTGATATATTCACAGAGAATTTGTGACTCTGATATGACCTCCTCTTCTATACCATTTTCTTTCTCAACTTGATGTATTATAACACAATCATTTCAAGAGCTCTTGTATAAGGAAGTGACAGTTCTGATTAATGAATAAAGTTGGGAATGTGAGCAGTGTGGCTATTCAGAATTTTGATTACATTGGATTTATAAACATGTGTTTTTCTCCTTCAGATTTGTATTCCCAAATACTTTGTAGTCAGTAAAGTAGATTCTCTGACCAGTCAAGTATTTGAGGATCAAATTTTGTTGCCAAAGAAGGGAAGTGATGAAGAATTTCTTACAGTGTCTGGATATGTAAGTATTAAAATCATAAATGATCTTAAAGATCCAAAGAAATGTATTTTAAAAATCCTGCTTTAAAAACTGACTTGGCTTTAAGAAGAAAAAATATTTTTCCATCTATTTTGTTTTCAAACTAGAGACAGCAAAACCGAAATCTGCAGTCAGATAATAAATCAACAGATCAGAGTCTCTAGGATGTACAGATCCACTTAGGAAAAGCTTAAATTCAACTCAGGCAAGCTCAAGTTTGGAAGGCACATAACTACAGGAAAGTTTAAAAAATTATTATTTGATCATTCGATTGGAGAGATTTTAAAACATTGGTTGTCTGCATAAAATAAGCAAACGACTTGCTCTGTGTGGAATGAAGTAATATTCAGTTTGTAATGCTTTATGCTCTGCAGGTTTTATACCCTGCAATCTCTCTGCAGTACATATATCAACATTTTTATTTACTGTTTATATGCACCGCCTTCTTCTACATAACTGGCTACAGTTCTTTAATCTGTGATCTATTATATGACTGTTCAGGTAGCCTAGTGGTTAGAGTCATAACAAAGACTTTAAAAAATGTTACTAACAGCTACCTCACTTGGCACTCAGTCTGCGGCATGATGCCCCAGTGCTAGACATCACTATAATCTGTCACACTGCAGATATCGAATTGATATGACTGAAAAAATCGTTAAAGCTATGTTAAAAATCTAAATCACACACACACACTAATCTATAGTATGTAATTTCCATCTTGTCATGGTTTGTCTTTCATTTTCTCTAATATGAATATTGACTATTTGGAGCAATTTTTAACAGTTAGGGAATTTAATATTTATATTTTAACTTACCTGTTACATTTTAATTGAAGTATTAGTACTTATCCTGAATTCGAAGACATTCTTGTCCTACATTGGCTTTAAACAGTTTATCAGCTTGGAAACTCAAAACAGTTAGCTTGTTCAAGATTGCTTTGATGAGCATCACTTGTTTTGTTAATAATATAACTCATGAGATTTCGTTGAAAGTCGCCAATGATTAACCGCCAGGATGGTTTCAGTCAAAATGTAATTGATCTTTGCTAAAATGTGTCACATATTTATGATGTGTTTTTACCTGAAATTTAAAGGTGACTAATACATACGTACTGCCTGATGAACAATTAAATAGATAAAAATTTGTGCTCTCATATCATTCTCAAAAGCTGGCTGGACAAATATTTTGATGTTTATCATCGATTTTATCATGACTATATGATAATTATTAAATTGAAAGTGTACGCAGGCATGAGTTGAAATGACATATTCCAGAATAAAGAGTGGAGAGTGAAATCATTGATAATTATGGAATATTGTAATGATGAGCTCATTTTTACCTTGTTTTGGTTTTACTAGATTGATACTTAAATCTTCATGATCAATTGAACTTGAGTGGAAAAGTACAGATAAATGTTATATATTCAGACATCAATAAAATTAAATTAATGCAGTTTTGTTATAGGTTTATCTTTTCAGTTCAAGGTCTTTTACCATAACATCTCTCTCTCATTTAAATGTTGACCTATTTCCAAACCCTTTCTATTTATTCATGTATATGTTGATGTACATGTATCTTTTTGTTTTTGCTTTTGGGCTATATCTTTATCATCTACATATCTACCTACATGTATTATTTACACATATTTTTTCATAAAATTATTTATTGGAATATGGTTTTATGCTGCCAATAAAGATAAGATAGTGAATGGTTCTTTTTGGGTCAAATATCATAAGCATAAGCATGCATCCTCTATTTGTGAATTTTAGGTTGTTGTTAACCATGTATGTAGTTCAAAATTTGTAAATTATTAAAAATTTGAGTTTATTTCTGTTGCCCCAAGTAATGAAAGATGCACATTATCAGCAAGATATTTTACCTTTTTCATGATTGGAGTCTTATAGGAATTGGTGTGTACAATCTTGATATATAATTTTGGGTGAAAGATATATATATATATATATATATATATATATATATATATATATATATATATATATATATATATATATATATATATATATATGGTATTTTTTGAATATTTTATATATTTCTTCAAAATGCTCAGTCAATTTTATAAAGCATCTACATAAAATTTTGAAGAATAGTTGCAAGTTAAATATGTATTTTCTTTATTGTCATTCATACATAGCTAATAATATGTAATTTCACAGAGTTTATCACGTTGATAATATGTAAATACAAGGAGGTGGTAGCTTCCTTCTGAGCCCTGTAGCGTTAAGGTCATGTGTGACACAATAAAGTGGGTGGTTTTATTGAAAGGTAGGCAGATGTAGCTTTACAATGATACCAAATAATATGGATGTTCTAGTTGCACTACAAAATACAGAGGGAAAAATGTCACTTTTAGGACCAGAGTTTTTTCCAGCCGAAGTTCGCCCAAGGTCGTGATCCGGTTTTGTGTCCGGATTTTAAACTTTTTGGCCTCAAATCTAATACAGACAAGTCTGAATTGTACACAGACATGTGAACCTTTGCAAAAAGTAGGATTGATGGGCATTTAGAATGAAGAGTGGTGTCGACACAAAAATGATGGGTACGTTAAGCAAACAAAATAAAGAACTCCCAATATTTACCTTTCTGCTCAGGCAAAAGAGCCAATGAAAATTGACGTTTCTAACACAAATAGGCATTAAGTTGACCGAAAATGTCTTGTAAGTCAATGTATTAGGTTGTATTCAGAAATATCTCCCAAAATCGATTTCCTACTCGCATTTCAGGCAAAAACGACAAAAACCTCCAGGGGTTAAGGGGTTATGGTAATTACTGATACCATGTCTGTAATCATAATATTTATGCCGCAAAATAAATGTTGTCCAGTAAGTTGTAATTTACAAGAATAATGTGAATCTTATGAAATGATTTCATAACAGAAACAGTTCAGAATTGTAAAAATCCAAATAAAAAGGACTTCCTGGGCCATCACAAGTCTGAAAAATATGTGGAGCTGGTTGAAACTCTGGTGAAGAACTTCAGCACATTGGGCTCCAGTATGTCCTATCAGTTCTAAAAACTTCAACACTCTTCGGAATCTCATTAGTCTTCATCAATTTGCCATTTAAACCCAAAATACTTATACAAGTTTGCAAATGGCATTTTGTCTGAATCTCAATATGTCTTGATTTTGAGATCACATGCAGTACTGAAGATAGTGGCTATACTTGGAAACAAACACAATAATGAAACCTGAAGTTGTTCATTTGATGTACTTTCATAATGGTCATATGTACATCTCTGGGTCTTTCTGCCTCTGAATTCAGTCATTGTAAATATCACCACATTTTCTTATTTAGCAGTTGTTCAGTCTTTGAACTTGCCACCCAGCTATTGCCTCATTTTCTTTTAGCATTCTCTTATAATAATAACATGCGCATATGCAGGACTTTCATCCACTGAATTTTGTAATTGTAAATATCAGCTATGGTGTGCATATACAAGACTCATGTAAGTTATTTCTGCATTCCAAATACATGTGATTAAATGTTTCTGAGATCTACCTCTGACACTGTTATCTTCACCTTGTAGTGTGAAGATCATTCTGTTCACCTTGTAACCTGAATGTTGGTATATTTATCTTGTATATGAACATAAGTCTGTTCATCTTGTAACTTGAATACTAGTATATTCACCTTTAAACTGAACACAAGTATGTTCACCTGGTAACATAAACACCTGTATATTCACATTTTAACCTAAAGACCAGTATGTTCACCTTATAGCCTTAATACTGCATGTACTGGTGTGTTTACATTGTGACCTGAATGTAGTAATCTGAACAATTGTATATTTATCTTGTAACCTGAACATGTCTGTTCACTTTGTAACCTGAACACTGTCCACAATTATTGAGGGTTTATGATCATATTTAGCTTGATGTTTCACAAGGATGAGTAGATACAGAACTTTCATATCATCAGTGCAATCCCATCATAGGTGTTGGAATAGATCATGATCGGTAAAAAGTGTAAAGGCAATGACAATTGCAACTGCTTTCATATCTAGTTTGAGTAGTATAGTTGCACATGTGCTTAAAATGTCACTGATTTATATTTTTCTTTCACTTCAGGAAGTTGTTGTAGAAAATGGAAATGTGATTATAACCATAGAAAACACAAAAAGCAAGGTATAGTATTTTTTTATATTGTAGTTGAATATGTTCCATAAGCTGGTACTTGGACATGTTCCATAACCTGGTACTTAAACATGTGTGATACAGTTGTACTAAACATGAACATGTTCCATAATGGTCCATAAGCTGGTACTTGAACATGGGGTGTAAGCTGACACTTAAACATGTGCTATTACCTGGTATTTAAACATTGTCAGTAAGCTGGTACTTGAACATGTGCCATAAGCTGGTACTTGAACATGGTCCATAAACTGGTCTTGAACATGGGCCATAAGCTGGTATTTGAATATGGGCCATAAGCTTGTACTTGAACATGTTCCATAAGCTGGTACTTGAACATGTGCCATAAATTGGTGCTTGAACATTGTCAGTAAGCTGGTACTTGAACATGTGCCATAAGTTGGTCTTGAACATGGGCCATAAGCTGGTACTTGAACATGTTCCATAAGCTGGTACTTGAACATGTGCCATAAATTGGTGCTTGAACATGGGCCATAAGCTGGTACTTGAACATGTTCTATAAGCTGGTATTTGAACACGTGCCATAAATTGGTGCTTGAACATGGGCCATAAGCTGGTACTTGAACATGTGCCATAAGCTGGTACTTGAACATGGTCCATAAACTGGTACTTCATCATGGTCCATAAACTTGTACTTGAACATGGTCCATAAACTGGTACTTGAACATGTGCCATAAGCTGGTACTTGAACATGGTCCATAAACTGGTACTTGAACATGGTCCATAAACTGGTACTTGAACATGGTCCATATGCTGGTACTTGAACATGGTCCATAAGCTGGTACTTGAACATGGTCCATAAACTGGTACTTGAACATGGTCCATATGCTGGTACTTGAACATGGTCCATAAGCTGGTATTTGAACATCAGCCTTAAGCTGGTACTTGAGCATTGGCCATAAGCGTGTACCAGAGCATAGGCCATAAGTCTCATTACTGTATGTAAAACTTGAGGTACAGTCAATTTATGTTACAATGACCATGTTTGTTTCCCGTCATTTTTACATCGTAATAAATCTGTCTTTGGCCATGTCTTTAATTTTGAAAACTTATCATTGTCTCACTGATACATGTAAAAATGATTGCAATGAGCCAGAAATATAAATTTCTACTTACTGTTTAATATTATTTTGATTATTTTTGCTTAAATAAATCATTAATTTTTTTATATTGTAACACTCAGGGTTTAAGAAGGATCTTATTTAAATAGCATCCTCTGACTTAATCCTGATGAAATTAAAATCTCCGGGGAGAGCAGTGACATTATTTTGTTATTTTATTTAATTTGTATTTGTTACTTGTTTTTTTATGATTATAGGTTATGCATAATTGTATTTTGGATTTGAACTTATCTAAAATCAAGTTCACTGTGGACCTGATTAGGGACATTGATGTTGTTTTTATTTGCATGAAATAATACATAGTTATTATTTCTCTAGGAATGTGGGTTAAATATCATTATCAATAAAGGTAGTCATGTTTATATGGGTCTGAGTCTAGGAGATTGGAATTCCCTTATGAAGAACCTGTTTTACCTGATGTTTCCCATGTTCTTTATTATAATTGTGTTAACATATTATATTTGTTTATAACTGAGAATTTTCTAGAAGTGAACTTTGGACCTACATCCTCAAACTACTTGTGTGTCTTAGTTAATTTTGTTGTCTTGTTTACTTGAAAAATTATTCATTCATTCAAATTATTATTCTTTGGAATTACAAATTATTTTTTCTTTCAAATTATTATTCTTTGGAATTACAAAGTGCTCAATAACATTGTTAGAAACAATAACTTGTAATTATAGTGAATTCAGTCAAGGACACCATGAATTCTATTATTGTGATTAATTGGAAGACTGGTAACACGTCATCACACTTCAGGCCAATTAGTTGTTGTTATTGTTGTTGTTGTTGGGCTTAACGCCATTTTTCAGCACATGATAGGCTATTCATGGCGGCCAGTATTAATGGTGGAGGAAGAAACCTGGAAATCACCGGAAAGAACCACCGACCCACGAGAAGCTACTGGCAAGCTTTCTCACATATCTACATTGGCCGAATCCTAGACTCGAACCCACGCAGACAGAGGTGAGATGGCAGTGATCTGTAACGGACAGCGCTTTAGACCACTCGGCCACTCGGGGCCCCTGCCAATTAGTTGTTGAATATTACAAAACTTGTCAGGTTTGCTTTTTTTTGTTACTTAGTTTGAGACCATAAAGTCATAATAATGAGACAATGTGCATTTTTATACTAGAAAATAATTCTTAGAGATGGAAATCAAATGTTTTCAAGATAAAATTTTATATTAAGCATGAAAAACATAATTGTTCATTTTTCAGTTTGTCAGTCCAGTCTTTGCTGAAGCTCAACTTGAAATTTTTTGACTTACTTGTTCTGTCTCATATAGAGATAGTAATTGATTGTTTAAAATTTATGGACGTATTTGTTATATCTCCAGTCATAGAGATATTGATTTTGAATTTGTATTCACAATATGCTGGTTCCTTGAACCGCGTCCTATATTTCATGAAAAAGTTTATTTTTGTACTCTCATTATAGGTGCCAATTTTGTTTGAAGAAACTTTCTATAACAGCAAGGATGAGAATTACAAGGTGTTGTGTGTGGACAATTTCTTCAGGGCTACAGTTGCTGGTATGGCAGTATGCAAAATTAAAAATATGAATAGAAGCTTATATATTTCAGTGTTGCCTGAAACAATACCATTTCAAACTGTGTAGTATAGGAATCATTCCCAGATTGCAAGATTCAAATAGTTACCAAAATATGATGGAGCCAGAAAGTTTTTAATCAGAGTACCTTCTAGTGTTTAAAACTTGTGTATCATGTGCAATCGGTATTCTCATATGGTCCATTACTTAATAATGGACACAGGCTGATATAAAAAAAAATGCTTCAGAAAAGCTTACTGTTTGTATTCACTTTTAAGTTGATTGCAACTATAAACAACATAGACCCAGATTTAACATTGCATGATATGCTGGCAGATCAGGGGCTGTATTGTTTGTTCTACTGATTACTATTAACAGACTGCGTAGACCCAGATCTGTCAGCATGTTGTGTGACATCAGATCCAGGTCTGTCCAGTCTGCAGTTGGACTTGACTGATAAGAGAGCATCTATGCTTATTCACTTTGTGTTGAAACACCTTATACTCATAGCTTACATTTTATTTCACATTGACTTATCTTAATGCCAACCATTTTATAACATGTACTCGACTGCAAATGGCAAAAACTTATATCTGCCATATTATCCACAGTTGGGCAATATGTTAGACTTGATTATTGTGAGATGAGCGTGTATGGGAGGCACCTGTTTGACTGTTGCAGCAGTGGATAACATGTTGGATAGGAGTCATGTAGGTTGTACCTATCTGACTGCTATTGCAGCTTTGGCAATGCTCCAATGAAAACCCTTTATTGATTAGTTTTCAGATTTCAGCAATCAAACTGTTTCATTTTTAGTAGGGTCTGTGTTTTCGTTTTTATACATTCGCTATAGATGATGATGAACACTGTTACAACATCTGATTTATTGTGTTTCTTAAGTTGTGTGTAATGGTTTACAGGAGAAATCTCATCAGTAGGAGAAGCAGGGGTATATGTGGACAAACCTCCAACCACATATCAGGAGTGTATGAACTTACTGTGGGGACATCCAGGTATGAATACCATGTATATAGTATAAGCTTAACTATTTTCATGTTGATTTTTGTGTAATTTCTGTAATTGGATTTATGTTATGCTTGATTGTTTGATAGTTTTGAAACATTTTTATTAAATCTTTTCAAACTCTCATGGAATCTTCTTGAGAAAATTCCAGTAAATGATATGATTTTCATGAATATGACCTGTATTACAGGATGAAATTTGTGAGGAAGAAACATGCATTCATACAGAGTTACTGTGATGAAAAGGCTTTATTGGATTATTATTCTGCAGTAAAAACAGGATTGAAAATTTTAAATATCGGGATATTTTGGAAAGTTTCCGATAAGAACAGTTTTCGAAATATTGAGGGATAAAAATTGCCACATGTTGTAAAAGAAATCCATACCAAAAGGTATGATGTAATGTTTTGAAACATTTAGGAAATTTTTCAGTTGCTGCCAGCCTGTCCAATAGTTGATAGAATATTTTGCAAATTTCAAAGGACCCCTAATAATAGTAAGAATTTTCATGATATAAGGCGTACTAAATCTGATGGATATAACTTCATTATTTCTGAGAAGATTTTTGAAACATTTGTCAGGACAACTTGAAGGAGTGTGATTTTCAGCTGTGAATGTCATCACTTAGTATGGTATTCTTTACTTTTGTTTCCATAGTATAACTTAAGTTAGGGTTGGTTGGATTTCAATCAGTTTTAATATGAAGCTTTGCATTGATCATACATAGAATGAGTAAGACTGTTAACATTCCTTGGGATGATTAATTTTATGCCCTCTGATTGACTATTCTTCTGACTTTAGTTTGATTGACTATTCTTCTGACTTTAGTTTTCACTGCATAACTTTACAAAGGTTTCTTGCATTTCAGTCAAATGTGGCATATGATTAGCTGTGACTTTCAACAAATTTTATTTCCAACTTTATGATTCCATTTACAGGAGTTATGACTCCTCATTTTCAACATATAGGTTCTTGTTTTTGCAGCATAACTTTACCAACGATAATTGGATTCCAAACAGATTTGGCATACATATTTATATTAATTAAACATTGTACAAGTTCTCTTTCATGTGCTCTGTGTTATTATTTTGGATAGTTTCAGACCCAGATTGTCCAGTCTTCTCACTTGGGTTACATTAGTATAACTTTACAAAGTAATTTTTATTTCAACTAAACATAATTTTACCATGGTTTGATACATTTTGGCAAACACCTTCATTTTGTTGCCAGGTCATTGTTTGAATGAGTTATTGTGACTAAAAGCTTATTGTTTCCTAACTTCTATTTCCCAATACAAATACTTCAGTTTATGGCTGTACCAATTAATAGCAGCCCCAGTCAGTGCCTATTCCATACAGTGATAATTGGTGAAAATTGGCTTTTTCTTATACTGTGTGTGCTAAATTTGCATTGAAATCAATATTGATAACATTTTTATGAAAGTTTCTTAAAAGGCCTTTGAATTATCTACAAATGCATATAAAGTTCATTAATATATACATTTTGTTGTTTAACCATATGGTCATGTTAATCGTCAATCAATCAGTTATTAAAATTGTCGGCTTTCAGTTAATTGCCATTTCCTGTGTGCATGAGTTGATACCAGTGTTTGTTTTGCAAATGTGGGTCATTAGAACCTCATGAATATTAATGAGAATTTGAACATTGAATGGTGAATGAATGACATTTCCAATGGTGTTTTGAAAATTTGCATATGATGACCCTGTGCTGAGAAAATAGTCCCTAAAGTCTTGCTAATTTTTTTCTACTCAAAAACATATTTACATTTTCAATATACCATTAGAAAATACACATTCTAAACTTTCTTTTGATACCAAATTTATTTTTCGGAACGTATATTTAGGTACCCGCATTTAATTTTGAAAGTATACAATTTACAAGTTGACCACTATAAGACACGTGTGCAAAGTCACCATATTGGTTCCAAAAGGATAAACATAACTTCAATGTAAATAATTGGCAATCACAAGACAAATGCTGTAATATATGTACACTGTTCAAGTGTTCTGTATTGGTAAGTAATTATTTTGTATTTATTAAATATTTTTGATAAATATAATGTAAATTGTATCATAAATGATCGTCCTGATGTTGATGTATATGTAGATTTAACAGGTTTAATCTTGAATTATTTTACGTTATTTTTCTTCTTCAAAACTTTTATCTAAAAACAAATTAATGTCAAATTGTATGCAAATGATGTTTTAACATTTATTAACAAAATGATATCTGTAAATGAAATTTAAACAAATTATTCGCAAATATAGGTAGTACAAATGGAGTGAAAACGTGGTTTACAGATCTACAGTTTGTACCATGATAAAGTACTGCTCAGCAATTTTATATGATGAACCACAGGAGTCTGCAGTTTTATTAATAAAGCACAACAAAATTTCTGACATGAAATCACCTTTACGTTATTTAATAAATATTTTATAATACCTTAAAGGTGATTTCATGTCAGAAATTTTGTTGTGCTCTATTGATAAAACTGCAGACTCATGTGGAAGAACTATATATCTTTTTAAATATCTTTCTTTTTAACTGTTCCTAAAACATTTTTTTTGTTCATTTTCAGTGCAGAAATAGGAGATTATCCTGGAACTTACTGCCAAAATGCATAAGTGTTGATGCAATATCATCAAAATCTTGTAAAATTATTGAGACAGTCAAATAGAATTGTGATAGAAATTTTCAACTTTTATAAAATAAATTAATTAATCGTACAAACGCTTAATTTTGCTGATTCTGAATGTCAGTGGGCATTCTCAGAGCATATAAAATTTGATGAACTGTTTACAATGTATGCCAATGTTTTCTTCTGAATTAAATGATGTGTTAACAAATATCTTATCCAGTATCTGAATTGTCTGGTAGAAGAAAATTTTATTTTTTAACACCTTATATTCTTACTTATACTGAAATCTAGTGGACATTTACTATAGATATTTGAATTGTACAGGCAAAATTCTACTAGACTGCCAAGTTTCCTGGAGATATCTTGTTTAGATTAGATCTTATGATGGAAATAGTTATATTATTAAATGTGTCAGGTCCGTGACTCAGAAGAATTAAACATACATTTATATAAGGCAAAAATTCACCGAAAAACCACTTTTTGCCAGTATTAAAATAGTCATAACTTTTTAACTAATCATCATATTTAAAAAATTAAAACTGTTTGGAAAATGTCTGATTGAGCTCTATAAGAATCAACCATTAAAATTTAAATATGCTGACTTTGTAATTTTGACTGGGGTTGCTACAATTAAATTATATGGACCATTGGCCTTTATGGTATATATGTTGCCAATAGCTTTTGTTTACAGTGATTAAAGGGTATTGAGCATGGGTCTTTATGATGGACCTATTGCTAATAGCTCTTGTTTATAATGATTTATCAAGAGGTCCAGATATTTTTTCCATACCTGATGGTATGTTATTGATAGCTGGAACTATGTTTCATCAGGCAGAAGATCAGATTTGAATTATAGAATACAATGGAGTATCTAAATTTGGATGTATATTCAAGAAGGTAGAAAGATGACATGAGGAGCTTATAACATCTTATTCTTAATTTCAGGTGGTAGTAAAACTAAAGAGAATCTAGACAGAGCATTGTCTTCCTTTATTAAATCCTACCAGAGTTTGGAAGTAGAGAATATCAGTAACTTACAGGTACTGTATACAGACATGTAATATTTTACTCTTTCTATAATTTAAGGATCTGTTGTTTCCATGTTTTAGCCACCATTGTAAATCTTGTTGCGCATAAAAGTTGGAGTTATTTCTTGATATCTATTAAGATACAAATAATCTGTTTCTAATTGAAGATTGTGGACATTTTGGAAACTGCATTAGATCATTTTATAAGGTCATAGGTTCAGTATTCCTTCAGGTCAGCCTGGGTTGGCTCATTTTGTCAAGTCAACACTTCAATATTTGTTCATGTCATCCTGAGTTAGTTTATTTTGTAGGGTCATATTTCTTTAGGTCAGCCTGGATTTTAATTTGGCTTATTTTATATGGTCATTGATTCAGTATTCCTTCAGGTCTGCCTGGGTTGGTAGTTAGTTACCATTTCCTGTGCATGATGTAGCCAATAATGTATTAAAAGTGTTGTTAAAAACCAACCATCAACATTTATTTTGCAAAAGGATTATGTAAAGTGCTTTAATGAATAATGGAGTTTTAGCAGCTTTGATTTTTATATTTGATCTTTTATACATTTGATTTGAAAGAAAATGCAAGTCAAAAGATATATGTTCCATTTATTTTATTACATGCTGTAGGATTTTTTGCATCCAGGCTATTTATATTTAACTTGCTGGCTAATTACTTGTATATAATATCTGCTTCAGGTATATGAACCAGTATGATCATTTGCAGGAATCCAATTTTACCTTAATAGAAGGAGATGAATATAAACCTTGACAGTGTTCTTTTTATTTTTAAATTGTGTTATGTTGCAGATGAAGGCATGTTTCTGTCACCTAATTAGAACTATGAAAAGAAAATGTTAAGCTCTGTAGAATCCTCGATATTAGCAGAATAATACAGTGATTCAATAAAACCTTTAATTAATAGCCATTTGAATATTTGAGTTAAAGCTGATTTAGATGGTGATAATTAGAGACAGTGTGAAGGGTTTGGATTATATAAATATTCTAAATTAGGTTATATGAAGGTTGGTTGTAAGTGTATAGAAGTGCTCTTGTAAAAACCAGTCTTAAGTCCTTTTGACCACATTATTTTTTGTGTATGTTTGCTTCAGGATGCTGTATATGCACAAATGACAAGGTTGATGCAAATGGTGCTCAAGGATCCAGCTCAGGTATTTATCTAATTCACTTTTTCACCCCTTCATATAGTGTCACCCATGTCCATTCATTGGCCCATGTTTCCACGTCAGTTTGTATGACTATACATTCATCACTCCATGGTCAAATTTTGTGTTTGTCATTTTTTAGGCATTTCATGTTTCTTCAACATGTTTCCTGATCAATTTAACGTTAGGAAAATAAATTTGCTACCGCCCAAATCCAATCCTCCCTAAAAGTTTAAAATCGTCTTTTCTGTCTATCTCATTTAGTTTCAGGGATATAATTCTTGTACCTTCCCTTGCCACATCCATGTGTTCTAGCTTTAAGCTTTCACTACAGTAGAGGCAACATTGTACTGTTGATCTCATGAAAATCATGTTATTTCAATGGTTATCAACCATCCATCCTGGAATATTGAGTTTTTAGTGTATACTGTATTTTCCACCCTATAAGTCACTCCTGCATATAAGTTGTGGGAGGAGGAAATCCAGAAAATTTTGGAAAATTAAACAAATGAGTCGCTCCTGCGTATAAGTTGCTCCTGCCTATAAATCGCTCCTCCGCACTTACCGTAATCATGTCTTTGATACCGAATTGCATGCGACTTGGTAATTTCCAACTTCGTGTAAGAAATATTATACAATTGTTTAAGAGTTATATAAAAGTCAGTATTACAATAGAAATAGAAAATAAAAGCAAATAAGATTTATAAGTAATATTTATTAAGTAAATAATAGCACCACTGTTATTTCTTTAGGTTGTCGCTAATCTGCCTCAGAAAAAAACGTCAAAATCTTCATCTTCCATATCACTGTTGATTATCTGATATATGTGTTCAGAAATTTCACCGCTGGTGTCTTCATTTTCGTAGCTGTCTTCTTCGATTTGACTTTCATCTTCTTCACCAATTTTCTGAATGGTTTTGGCTTTTTTCAAAACCCGCCACAATCGTTCACACAGTGACAGCCTTCCAAGTAGTAGCTACCCATTCTGCTACTTCTCCAAATGTAGTGCACTTTTCCTGCCAATTGCTGTGAAGCTGTGCTTCCTGTCTGTCATCCACGACTCCCAAATGTTTCGTAATACTGCCTTGAAACTTCTGTTCACTGGTATATCAAGAGGTTGGAGCAGTTTCATCACTCCACCAGGGACAATTATCGGGATGGTATTTATTGATTTCATTTTTTTTTTTTTTTTACACCTTTTCTTATGTGGGCTCGCATACTGTCCTTGATAAGCATTGCTTTTTCTTTCTTAAAAAATCCATCTGTTCTTTTGCTGTAGCATTGCTGAAGCCAATCGATCATCATCTCTTCATCCATCCATCCCTCCCTTCGTGTTATACTTTATGATAACATTTGGAGGAAAGGCATCCTTTGGTTTTGTCTTGCGTTTAAAGATGGTCATTGGTGGTAGTTTAGCTCCACTAGCAGTGCATGCCAGCACGATAGTGAAATGCGACTTTTCGTGTCTCATTGTTTGGATGTTCACTGTCTTAACTTCTTTTTTTTCTATGCTTCTGCTCGTCGGTATGTCAAATGTTAGTGGCACTTCATCCATGTCGATCAGATGGTCCGCACGGACTACATGTTCATCAATCACTGTACTAACGTAACTGTGAAAGTTTTCTAATTTTTCGACGAAGTCATTAGGTAATCGTTGGCTCATGGTTGTTCGAGCCCGGATAGACAGTTGACAGTTGAAAGCACCAACTTAATCCACCGCCAAAATCGTTAATCTCGCTTTCCTTCACCATTTACTTTGCCTTGAGTCGTATTTGAATTGTTAAAAGGCCATGACCTGCAGCACGCTGTTCCACAATCCATTTTCGTAGATTCTCTTTGAGAACTGGCCAACTTGCTTTGCCATTATGATTTTTCTTCTTGTTTTTTTTTTTTGGTTGACCTTAACTCGTCTTCTTTTTTACGCCAGTTACGCACAATCTTCTCGCATATGTTGAATTTTCTTTCTGCTGCACGATTTCCATTTTTTTCGCAAATGCTACGACGTTTAACTTAACTTCTGCATCATAACTTTTTCTAGTTGTTGGTGCCATGATATTGAAGTAAATTATGAAGTGCTACCAGAGGTCTCGGAAACACTTTACAGTGACATAATTTGTTGCTTAAAATATCAAAATAATCCCAGATCTGCATGCTGTATTTATTTGAGTACATCAAAAGAACATGATGCAATAGCTGGGCGGCAAGTTAAAAGGACTTTGACTAGCAGCTTGGGTGGGAAAATGTGCTGAAATTTACAATTTACTGAATTTAGAGACAGAAAGATTCTAAGATGTACATGCCGAATAATAAAGGAAATACAATGGCAATCGTTATTTCAATATTTTTTTATTTATTATTAACAACAAATTTAAACACATATATAACTAAATATTATTTGATTATTTCATTTGATAATCTTATAGTCTAATACTTACGTGTACTGTATGTAAATTTCCAGAAATTATTTGGCTTGCTGGTATACCTGCAGATGCATTTCGCTAAAGCATAGCATCACTACGCATCAGTCACAGTCGTAAAAAATTTTTATTTATCGTATAAGTTGCTCCTGCATATAAGTCGCACACGTCATTTTTAAGAAAAAAAACCGAAAAAAAGTAGTGACTTATACTCTGGAAAATATGGTAGTAAGGAAAATACTAAGGTGTAATAACATTATTTTGTGTGTTTTGACCAATTTTAATGTTAATATGTCTCATTTGTGGTCTTTACTTATTCTGACTTGTGTCTAATACAGTATTGCTGATGCATGTTGTTCATGTTTTTACACTTACTGCATACTCTTTTGCTCACATGGTTTGTATTGACATTTCTATTTTTGACTTATTAATGCATTTGAGTTGGTAATTTGTTATTGTCTTGTTGTTCTGTTCATTTCAGTTGAACAATGACTACAAAATTTGCCAGCTGTAAAAAGTTAAAAGCCAGTGAGGTCATGCATGAAATGTTGCTTGCCTACACAAAATGCACATCATCTATAGTGTAATCTGCTTAGAGGATCTTTGATGAACTGTGTCTTGTTAAAGATTCATCAGAAAGAGAAGAGTCATATCTCACACTTAGCAGTCAGATGTTTTGAGTAAATACCTCAAAGAGAATCATTTGTGAACTTACATAATGTTGTAAGGTTCCCACTGCACCAACCCCAAAACAAAAATGAGATATACAACACAATCTGTTATCATTATATAAGCAGAATTGGAGGAGCAAGGTGCTGCAGTTTTGCCATCTTCAGTCTTCCATGCCATGTTAGAACTGCACACATGTTGCCAGGTGCAGTAGGTGTTAGTACAGTTGCTAAATTTGGGGCAGTTTCTGCCAGTATATCTGTCTCATGCTACAGTTGATGATTTTGATGGTGGGAGAGTATTCTCCCCACCTCCACCCCAGGTATGCTTGAGCATTCTATCATACTGTTATACTGTGTGATGCTATTGCAGTTGCTAAATAGTCTGTCATGCCCTCTGGTCATTCGTACCTCATGCCTGGTAACCATAGAGCAGTCACATTAGCATCCTATACCAGATATAGGTCTATGAGGTCATTGAATGTGGACACATGGGGACCTTACAGTTAAATCCATTCATATCATCCTGCTTGCAACTCATCCATCACTGGATCCATCCATACCACCATCTGCTTGATTGAATTCTACTGGCAAGCAACCGATATATTGGATTCATCCTGAGGCAAGTTATATGTTCACAGCAAAACAACTTTGGGCAGTACTGTGACACATACAGGAACACTGGAAATGCCTCTTCCATGCCTCCTGGCATGTTCTACAACAACATTAATGTAGAGTTGGACCAGGATAACCCACACAATTGAGTGTGAGGATAAGACTGAAGAGATAATGTGCTCAGATATGAAAATGGAGAAACTAGTTCATTTTTAAGGCTGTAATGGAAGAAATTTATCAGGTGTTGCGAACTTCAGAATACCCCCCCAGCTATTAAAGTTTCTAACTGCACCATCAAGTATTGCTTGAAACACACAGACTTTCATGCTTAGTGAATGTCAGAAAAGAGGATGTCACCCCACAAGTTTTTTTTTTATCATGCCTGAGTGGGTTAAATGCTCTTAAGTCTAAAAAGACCAGTGTCCCCACATGTAAATTTCAGCAGAAAAAAATGAGATCTCTGAGAGCCATGTTATCTATTGTAATGTTTCAGTCCTTGACATAATAAAAGCTATTGTCTGGCATGCATAGTCAGCCTTCTGGAGTCTTATTGCCTGATGCTTTGCAGAGACAAGATTTGAATTGGATGGATTTAGTAGCTGCTGCCCAGATACCACCAGACACGTTTGATATCAGCATTGCTTCCTAATGGGCATATTTTAGCAATTTTGCTGGATTGGCCATAAAAGTTTGTTCGTCCAAAGAGTTCAGTAATCTTAGTCTATGACTGTCAGTTTGCTGCTGTTAAGTTACGAGAATGGGTTTTCATATTGGGTTGGGAATCCATCCTTTCTTTTCAAGAAGGTTGTCTGTCATGTGTAAGATATGTAACATTCCCTCCTCCTATTAACTATGCTCCTGATGTTTGGGATAGGGGAACATATTTGAAGAAGGCAAAGAGTTTTGGTAAATTATATTCTCTGAAAATACTTAGTTGATCACATTGCTTTAAAATCTTACCAACTTCTCGCTCATGGGAGCATCCTAGTTGATACGTCCATTAGCTTAAAACTAGTGACACCTGACAATAACAAAGGGAGATAATGGGCAAGAATTACTACCCATTGTACAAGATGGAAAAGTTGACTATGAGCAAAATGCTACCTTAGAATGATGTATTTTATTCATAATTACAGTAGATTTCGTTTTGGCTATAAATATAAAGAGCAGACTCAATAAAATTTCAGTACTTTATAAAGGAATATTGCTATTTGCAGTTTCATTTAAGCAGCCTATGCAAGATCATCACTCTTCTATTTTATTTTGGTAAATGCACATAATATAAAATAGTTTCTGAATGAAAATACAATGTTTCTGATTATAATGCAGTTCATTGGAGTAATAAACTTGGACCCCATTAGAGATGAGGTCACCTTATATTGAGGTATTTTATTCATAATATGGTGGTCCCCCTCTTATACCGCTACCACTTCTGCACCAGGATTGTGGATGTATAAGACAAGTGACCATAGGGGAGGGCTATATTTTGTAGAAGTATATGTTCATAGTAAGAATGTTACATCTGACTTTCATGTACTTAACATCTTCATTTAAAAAGTTACATTATTTAAATGTTCTTCTTGTCTTAAGAGCAGACTTATTTCAAGTTAACATACATTTATATTTCTTATTGTTAAACATGAAATGTGAGTGGAGTACAGTTGGTTTGAGCATTGTAAACAATTAAAAAATGCCATTTAAATCTTGGTACAAATATTGCTTGCCATTCAGAATCATTCTCATTCCATTTACTACATCTTCCCACTGCAGCAGAATATTCTTCTTATCTTTTATGATGTTGTTAGTTTGACATAAAATTTTTCCAGCAAGACTGTTGAACTCAGTACATTGTCATTGAATTGAATGACTTTTACTTTTGTTTCCACACTGTTAATTCTCTTTTTTTGTGATCACTCGTTAAGTTTATATTTATGTTGCTAATTGTATGGTACTAAAATTTTATATCTTGTTTATAAAGGAAGTGATACATGTACTGTCACATGATTTTTGGTCTTTTCTGGTAAACTGTTTTGTTAATTTCTCTCATTTTCTAATCACAGAATCTATATTTGGTCTATGCTGATCATGTTATGATCTTGATAATTGCACTAGTTTCTAAGCATCAAAGATAAGAACTCAGCCGCTGTGTTGAGCCCAAAACTCGATCACAACATCTTTGAACCCATTTCTTGTAAACATAGGCATTGATAGATAATGATATAATTTTAACTTTAGTGGATCATGCACTTAGTCAACACTTCTTTCAGTATTGAAGACCTGACATCAGGAAACAGACCAGTAGAGATAATAAGATTACATACCTTATCCTATGAATTAAATACAGGCTCCAGACACACAGTAAATATGGTGGCTGCTGGTCATGTTAGATAAGTGGCCTTTCTTGAGGGGTACTTTTGAGCACAAACTCACTGGTTCCAAGAGATTGTCTCCATAAAAAGTGGGTGGCCATTGTATTGGTCAAGGGATGGGTTATTCATGAAAGGGAGCACTGTATTACTATTAAATAACATTACACTGATGTGTTTTATAGTTAAGGAGTATAGTATATGGTAGGCTCTGGATAGTTTAACTCCTAAGGGACATAATGTATATACACTCTTATAAGTGAAATCAAATTGCAAACAACAAAGATCCTTATCAGCAACTGCATAATGTGCCTGTAGATCAGGGTCTGTGTTGCTTGTTCTGTTGATTACTCCTAACTGCAAAGACCTGGATCTGTTGGTGCATTATGTAATGTCAGATCGGAGTCTGTGCAGTTTGCAGTTAGACTAATCTTATAAGCGAGTAAACACAGTAACAAAATTTAAGAGGTTTGTGAATTAAGTCATTGAGGTTTCAGTTGATCATGAATATTCTGTTAGGTCTTAATAATAAGTTTGAGCAATTGAGGATCTTTGACTTTACCATGTTTCAGCCATATATATTGTATTTTAAATTTTGAGCAGTACTTATTCCAGTAATTTTTTGTTTCCAGAAAAGAGAGACCAAGTTTAGTCCTAATTATATGGAAAATCTGAAAGTAGCAGTTGAGGTAGGTATTTCGGTAGTGAAACCGCTTAAAAACTGAAAACCCATGAGACCTAAAAAAATTTTGGTTTTGAGAAATTTTTGGTTCACTGAGGTTTATGCAGGCATGAAATTTTTTTTTCCAAGCACTTATGTGATGTGAGAGAGAGAGAGAGAGAGAGAGAGAGAGAGAGAGAGAGAGAGAGAGAGAGAATATGTAATTATGAGAGAATCAGTGCCTGTATGTGTGTAAGAGTGTTTTAAATATATTTAATAAATAATTTACTTAACAATATACATTCCTTCATATAAATCACACTATTACATAAACAAAAAACAGTTCTTTCATCTAGAAATACAGTCCTCATCACAAAAAACATTTGAGGAATGAGATACTTTTATAACTTTACTACAAGTACATTTGATTAAAGACTGATACTCCACAATTAACAATAATCTGTAAAGTTCATAATGTTCAATGTTAAAGAACCAGGCTTGAAAAAGATGAGCATTGTCTGTTTTTGTCTTGTATTTTTCTTATTGCTTGTCCTTAGCAATCTCAGCATAATGTCTAAAACATCAGGGTTTGTGAATGAGTGAATTTTACTTAAAATAATGCTTTTTTATCTGTATTGGCAATGCATTAAAAGTGAAGACACGTGTCTGGTCAAGAAAACCTGGATATTTAATTAAGAAAACAAGCATTGTTCTACTGATCATGGGTATAAATTAATAGCATGAACCACAATCAGACAATTCAGTTAAACATAATCTTTCTTAGACAGCTTACCTAAATGCATTTAGTTGTTAATGTTTTGCCGTAAAGTCATTTTTCTCATCTTTGTCACACAGATCACCCAATGATAGTAATGTGTTCCAGCATGTATGTGGAATTTGGCAGCTAGAATATATTTCCAAGTTTTAATTCAGTTTAAGTTTCATGAGGCATAAAATTTAAATATGGGATCAAACTTTGTTGCAGTATTTGGAGTTGAGGGGTTATGGTTTACTGTGAAAAAAACCCCCATTCTATCCTGACTATGCCTCTGGTTGTAGACTACCAGTTTATCTGGAATACACCTTCAGTCGTAGTTTCACTAGGTATTTATGTAGCGTCTAGAAACACATGTTATACATCAGAAATACTTGTGTACTTCTTCACCAACAACAGGAAATGGTTAAAGCACACATGCGCAGAAAAATTTGAAAAAAACGTGGTTAAAAACGTAACAGCTGATTTAAAAATTGATCGATAAAATGGACAAAAACTCAGATGTGAACATGGATACTGATAGCGAAGGTAGTGACATTGAAGTTGAAGATTTTGATGATTATGAAGATAATATTAACTTAATTGATGGTTTAGATGTAAATGAAGTTGATGAAATAGATGGTGCATGACTGCATCCACTTTGCAACAGGGATTCGGACAATTATGCTAACTTTGAAGGATTTAAATACGATTATGTCCGGGGTAATTTTTTCTCCTCGGTTGCATCTAGGATTTAAATTGATTGAAGGGCAAATTTTCAACATCCAGAAGAATACTGACCAAGTGATGATGTGGACTTCAAAATTTTATTGATTCAGTTTAAAGATTTCCAGGATTAATTTGTGGAAAAGTTTTTTTTTCTAAGAAACTGCAGGCTGAAGTACATGTTCTAAATTGTGAACTCAACAAATTGTTCCTAGTGTTTAGTTGTGCAGTTTTGGTAAAATTATTATAACGTTTGAACTAACAGTGCTATAAACTTCAAATTTGGACCAAAATATTAGAAATAGAATTATCTTTATTTTATTCCCATACTATTTGGAGCATTTCATTCATCTTCACGGAGAAAAGATTCACTGAAGTTCATGGTAATTTTTAATTTTTTTTATTTTTTTTAAATCCCTATTTCAAAATACAGTTGTGAGCTTGTACATCAATAAATTTTAACAAAACATATATCACTGTGTTGCCAATTTTATTACCTTTCCAGAGATACATAGTTTTATATACTTTAAAAAATAAATAACAATGTTACAACATTTTTTGAAAACATGGTGAAGGTCATCACAATTTCTTCTGCTGCTGCTGTGTGATGCTCCGTTTTACCACAGTGTATTTAGAATTGCTTCTCAGGATAGAATGGGTTAAGGAAGGAAATATTCAAAACTAAAAAAAATTTGGGTCTTGAGGATATGCTGATATAACGAGGTGTCAGTTCAAAGATTTAAACTGTATTTTAGTGAACAAACTACATACATAACAGGTGAAACTGCATTTAATTCCTTCCTAAGCCAACTCTTCTCAACATTGAGATGCTTTAATCATAAGATTAAATGTTATTCCTCATTTATGCTGCTTTTTATGTTGGTATTTTTTTTGGGGGGTCCCCGAGTGGCTGAGTGGTCTAAAGCGCTGTCCGTTACGGATTACTGCCATCTTACCTCTGTCTGCATGGGTTCGAGTCTAGGATTTGGCGAATGTGGATATATGAAAAAGCTTGCCAGTAGCTTCTTGTGGGTCGGTGGTTTTTTTCCGGTGATTTCCCGGTTTCTTCCTCCACCATTAATACTGGCAGCTATGAATAGCCTATCATGTGCTGAAAAATGGCGTTAAAAAAAAAACAACAAAAAAAACATGTTGGTATTTCTGTTTTTTTGTTTTATTTTGGGAGCAGACTGCTTGTCGTAAATTTCAAAGACCCTCCACAATATTATTTTTTCTTTTTCTGTGTACTATATACATCTTTGCTAAGCAGTCCTACACCCTGAATTTCTATTGTTATTGCAGATGTACATGATGAACTACATTCATCATCAGTTGTTCTCTGCCATTACTGCATGTGTGACTGCTCAGGATGCCAAAGTCAACAAAATGACCCGAAATCTCACTGACATCAGCCTGGAACAGTTGGGAGTCCGGCATGAGTTTGAAAGAAATTTGCCATTGGCCAGAAAACAACTGGCAAAATTAAACAAGTATGCAACTCCTATTGGTAGACTTTGCTGCCTTAAAAGGGTCATGTCAGATTTAACAAAACCATCTGTGCCATCAGCTTCTGAAAATGAGGGTAAGTTTTAAATGTTAGCCAGGGCCAATGTCAGTTTCTTTTTTGAAAAAGGGAGGGCATAGTTATTCCATTTCCACCCATTTTTCCTTTCATCTATCCATCACATATTCAGCATTTATAAGTTTAAAGCCTTGTGAGATCAAGAAATACAGTTTGGTTGACATCATCATGAGATCGTGTGGCTCATACCATTTTAGGGTTTCCTAAGGTCAAGGTTATGCATTAGTATTTTATATATTGATTATACACATTGATTTCCAGGAACTTATTGTGTTGTAGTCATTGTCTCTGAATATCCCATGCAGTAGTCCTAGGCTGGTCAAATGGAAATAGGCCATGTTAGTAGGGAGGATGTTGTCTGAGTCATACTGTTGAGATGGATTACAGAATGTTTGAATCACATGATCAATCTGTGTATTGGTGGAGTGAAAGGATAGTTTGTTTTGCTCATTTATTGTTTATTATGAAGAGCTGTAGAGTGGAGTTCTGAGGTAAGGCTTAAAGCTATCGCCAGTAATGAGGAGTCCTGTTGTTCATACAGAGCTTTGCCTTACAGGATGAGCAGTTGAGTTTAATAAAACTATGAAGTTTCCAGGTTAAAACCAAACTAATTTCCCATACTTGCTGTGAGAAACTAAAGGACATTCCATACAGGTAAATGCATTGGCAAAAAAAACTCGCCCAGATGTAGCCAGTCATTGTGAAATTATACATGAGTTTTTGATAGATCTCAGTGACTTGCACGTTAACGCAAATTAAAAGTACAGCCCAAACTTATTTTGTGAAGTCATATAGGCTATCCATGCAAATACCTAAGTAAAGGAAAATGTGACTCCTTCAACTTGTATCAACATTGATCCTGTTTTGTTTTTTTTAAGGACTCTCAAGGTGGGAAGATAGCTTTCAGATCTTTTTAGCTTAAAGTTCTATATTGAATGGCTAGATTTACGATGAATTAATAGTTCTAAGTTATTATGATTGGTTTAGTATTTGTGAGAAAAAAATGTATTTTACTAGAAAAAAATTGTTTTTTTCACGGTTGTGCAAGTTTTCACAGTTGTGCAAGTTAACTCTTTCATTTGTACTTAACGTCATGGATGGAGAGACTGTCTTACTATCTTCAGAAATGGGGGAATAGCTCTTAGTGTCTTTACAGATGGGAGAAGGGTTCCTAGTGTTTTCATGGATGTGGTGGATGGGTTTTTAGTACCTTCACAGACAGCAGATAAGTTCTTAGTGTTTTCACAAATGGGGGAAGGTTCTTAGTATCTTCATAGATAAGTGAGGGATCTTATTGTAGTCACAGAGAAAGAGGTCTCTAATGTCTTCACAGACGGAGAGGGGTCCTAATGTCTTCACAACTAAGTGGGGGTCCATGAGTCTTCACAAATGGGAGAGGGATCCTATTGTCTTCACAGATGCTAAAGAATTCTAGTGCATTCACAGATAGGGAAAGGGGTTCTAGTGTCTTCAGTGTTTGGGAGGGGTCCTAATGTCTTCACAGCTAAGGGGGGATCCAAGTCTTCACAGGAAGGATAGAGGCATTAGTCTTTTACAGTTTTGAAAGAGGTCCTATTGATGTCTCAGATGGGGAAGGGTCATAGTATCTTCACAGATAGAGGAGGGTTCAGTGTCTTCACAGATTGGTGAAGAACTAGTGTCATCACAGATTGGCAAAGGTCTAGTGTCTTCACAGATTGGTGAAGATTTAGTGTCTTCACAGTTGGTAATGGTCTAGTGTCTTCACAGATTGGTGAAGATTTAGTGTCTTCACAGTTGGTAATGGTCTAGTGTCTTCACAGATTGGTGAAGATTTAGTGTCTTCACAGATTGGCAAAGGTCTAGTGTCTTCACAGATTGGTGAAGATTTAGTGACTTCATAGTTGGTAATGGTCTAGTGTCTTCACAGATTGGTGAAGAACTAGTGTCATCACAGATTGGCAAAGGTCTAGTGTCTTCACAGATTGGTGAAGATTTAGTGTCTTCACAGTTGGTAATGGTCTAGTGTTTTCACAGATAGAGGAGGAGTCCTAAAGTCTCCAGATAAAAAAAAGAGAATCCAAGTGTCTTCACATGAAGTGGTCCAGGTGTTTTCACAGATAAGTGAGGGTTTCTAGTGTTTTCACAGATAGGGAAGGTCCCTAATCTCATCGTAGATAAAAATATTATTGTTGGCTCATGAAATATAAAGACTGAAACAGCCATGAAGATCACAAAAATGTACACCCTACAAATAAGTTGTTTTATAATTCCCTTACATATTTGTAATAGAGCTGTGGTTTATTCCTCTTGCAATTCTGCTTATTTGTTTTGATTGTTCTGTTGATGAGGTGTAGACTAATATTTAGGTAGATTATTTAAGCATTATTGGAAAAGTTTATGATAGCCATAGATTGCCAGCATTGTTGATTTAGTTTCATTTCTCTTTTTAGAACTTGTGATGACAACTGATGACTTCCTTCCTATTTTGATTTTTCTAATCATCCGATCCCAAATACCAAACTGGTAAGTCTACCTTTCTTACACAAGTGTATTTCTAGATATGATCCTGGTAAGTATAATTTCTTAGAAAAAGAATATTTCCAGATACCAAGCCAGTAGCTCTGCCTTTGGATATGCTCCCGTGTCACATTAAGATTATTCATGTAAGCCTGCGACATCCCTAATCCAGCCTTACTAACTTAAGAAAAATTGATTTCTTTTCTGTATATATCCTGTATAACAATAACTCTTGGGGGCCCCGAGTGGTCTAAAGCGCTGACTGTTATGGATCACTGCCATCTCACCTCTGTCTGCGTGAGTTCGAGTCCAGACTCGGCTAATGTGGGTAAGTGATAAAGCCAGTAGCTTCTCGTGGGTCAGTGGTTCTTCCCGGGGTTTACCAGGGTTCTTCCTCCACCATTAATACTGGCCGCCATGTATAGCCTATCTTGTGCTGAAAAATGGCTTTAAACCCTACAACAACAACAACAACAACTCTTGCCCTTTACCCCCCTTGTAGCTACCAGGTATTGCTCTTGTACAATCATTATTGTACAAAAAAACTCCTATAAATCTGTGCCAATATTGACATGAATTTCAACCATCCAGCCAGAATTTTGAATTTATGTGTATTCCTTTACAGATGGTATACATTATTTTTGAATTTTGTCCAATATTTTCATGAATTTTTCACATTCTCTCAGACTTTGTCAATTTAAGCCACTGTCATGGATGTATGTTGTGATTCACATTTTAGTGTTTACTGCCTATGGTGTTGTGATAGCGACTTATTAACATGTTACATTTATGAATTTTTTTATGTAACATGATGATGCACAATAAATGCAAGAAGTTTAAAGCAATATGCATGAGTCATGTCTAGCATTTGTAAAATGTTCTTGCCTTACAGTGTGTGCACCATTTGGATGTATTGACTTCTGTGTTGCAGAATGTGACCAAATGAAAAGAAAAGAGGGGGAAATCTTACAAGGACAACATAGATGTATTAAATATTTAATTTATCTGAAGACTGTATCCCTTGCAAGTAGGGAACATTGCTGGGCACTCTCATCTGCAACACTTACAATAGTCAGCTACAATTACATCTAGGAACTGGGGTATGAGGTTTCACATCAGAAAAATGATGAGGCTTCAGATTCATTTGCCTTCAAATTACGTATGTATCAACTGGTTCAAGAGATGATAACACAATAAATTCAGGGCAGATTTTGCTCTTGTATCACTCTCTTTCTTACATAGGTATTTCAGTATTTCAAACACATTCAATGTTGCCCCAGTTTTAGGCATCCAGTGGGTATAAGTTCCCCTGTATGTCTGAGCATGACTTTTAAGCCTGTAAGTCTGGGCGCATGGGGTTTTCGATGGAACCATTTAAGCCATACTGTACTATGGTATTGAATTCCAGGCTGTCCAGCCAGTCCAGCTCTTACAGTTCAGGATTCTTACTGATAGATCCATTCCATATAACCATGCCTATGGCTTTATCTCTGTACTATGGTATTGCCAGCCAGACTGTCCTGCCAGTCCAGCTCTTACAGTTCAGGATTCTTACTGATAGATCCATTCCATATAACCATGCCTATGGCTTTATCTCTGTACTATGGTATTGCCATCTAGGCTGTCCTGCCAGTCCAGCTCTTACAGTTCAGGATTCTTACTGATAAATCCATTCCATATAACCATGCCTATGGCTTTATCTCTGTACTATGGTACAGTAGTCCCCCTCTTATACGGCCACCCCAACTGCACTGGGAAAGTGGCCGTATAAAGCGGTTGGCCTTTCCAGAGGGGACCTCTTTTTTTTGAGAGGTACTTGTAATGAACGTAGTAAGAAAGCTTCATTTTTAAAGCATTTAATATCTTTGTTTTAAAGCAACATTAATTATTGAATGGTTCTTGTTATAATAGTTGACCTATTTCAACTGAATATGTATTAATAGTTATTATTCTTGACATAAGCGTTATGTGCGAGCGAGTGTT
Source organism: Potamilus streckersoni (assembly GCA_016746295.1). Classification (NCBI taxonomy): domain Eukaryota; kingdom Metazoa; phylum Mollusca; class Bivalvia; order Unionida; family Unionidae; genus Potamilus; species Potamilus streckersoni. The sequence continues at coordinate 4,222,953 of JAEAOA010002358.1, read as the reverse complement.
GTTGTCAAGCACATTGCAAAACCATTCAAAAACGTTATTTAAATTTTGGTACATGCGCAATTCTCTTTCCATTTGCTCCATTTTCCCCACTGCTGCTGAATAAATTCCTTATTGGTTGCAATGTTGTTTATTCGAGTCTTTTCAACATAAAATTGTTTTATTCAAGTCTTTTCCACCTAAAATTTTTCGACACCCCCCTCACCCGATGTCGTAGACTATAATAACCGACTTTTTTTAAAAATAATCATCTCCATTTACGTGATGTTATGTTAATTTTGTAATGATTTATTCGGATGTTGCTATCTGTATGCGATTTAGTTATTCAGACGAAACATTTGTTGAGCGGACGAAAAGCCTTCGTAAAGGAAGCAATAAGTGTGTCGCCACATGCTTTTCGGTCTTTGGTTCCCTGATTTGTTCAATTTTTAGCCAATGCTGACCCTGTGATCTTGACAATTACGACTGGTTGCAATCATCAATGTTGCAACTGAAAGACTGAAAAATATTTTTTTCTTTTGCATTTAAACCAGATGCCATGTGTTTTTTAAAGGCAGCGATTGTCACGTGATTCATTACTCGGTGTTTGGTACCCTATTGGTTTTACATTTATTAACACTAAGTGAGAGAAGATACGTATGCTTATTTGACGTGAATAATAGGACCTCGCGGCCGTTAGGATTTGTTAACTTGACAATTATTGCCAATAGTAATATTCACTAATCAAAGGAAGTAAACAAATTCAACATCTTACAAAGGAAAGCCATAAAGGCTATCAAACCATTTTCCCGCCGATTTTTGTATTGCCCATCACTACTGCCACTTCTCAGCTGTTACTACTATTAATAAGTGTAATCTTAAAAATTATCAGTGGCTAAACCAGACATTTTACAATAACATGCAGAAACGATAATCGGATTACGTGTACTTACATTTTTGTATAGATTAAAATTGTAGTCTTTCTCGGCTTTTGGGAATAAAGGTCATTTCTCGTGAGGTGTAAATGATAATATTAACCTTAGCGGCACATGTACTTTAGTCAACACTTCTATCGAGAACGAAAACCTGACCTCGGGAAACTGAAATTGGATTACTTAACACACGCTAGGAATAAACTTTGTTCCGGATACATATTACAAAATAAAATGCGGCCGCTTGTGAGGGGTAAATTTTCAATTTTTGCACAAATATGCTGGCCGCTGGTTGCGTTAGCCGGGTGGCCTTTCATGAGGGGTAATTTTGAACACAAATTCGTCTGTGCCTTCGGATTCTGGCCGTAAGTAGTGGGTGGCCGCTGGTAAGGGGGGCCGTTCAAGAGGGGGACTACCGTATTGCCATCCAGGCTGTCCTGCCAGTCCAGCTCTTACAGTTCAGGATTCTTACTGATAAATCCATTCCATATAACCATGCCTATGGCTTTATCTCTACTATGGTATTGCCATCCAGGCTGTCCAGCCAGTCCAGCTCTTACAGTTCAGGATTCTTACTGATAAATCCATTCCATATAACCATGCCTATGGCTTTATCTCTGTACTATGGTATTGCCATCCAGGCTGTCCTGCCAGTCCAGCTCTTACAGTTCAGGATTCTTACTGATAGATCCATTCCACATAGTTATGCCTATGGTTTTATCTCTGTACTATGGTATTGAATTCCAGGCTGTCCAGCCAGTCCAGCTCTTACAGTTCAGGATTCTTACTGATAAATCCATTCCATATAACCATGCCTATGGCCTTATCTCTGTACTATGGTATTGCCATCCAGGCTGTCCTGCCAGTCCAGCTCTTACAGTTCAGGATTCTAACTGATAGATCCATTCCACATAGTTATGCCTATGGTTTTATCTCTGTACTATGGTATTGAATTCCAGGCTGTCCAGCCAGTCCAGCTCTTACAGTTCAGGATTCTTACTGATAAATCCATTCCATAAAACCATGCCTATGGCTTTATCTCTGTACTATGGTATTGCCATCCAGGCTGTCCTGCCAGTCCAGCTCTTACAGTTCAGGATTCTTACTGATAGATCCATTCCATATAACCATGCCTATGGCTTTATCGCTGTACTATGGTATTGCCATCCAGGCTGTCCAGCCAGTCCAGCTCTTACAGTTTAGGATTCTTACTGATAGATCCATTCCATATAACCATGCCTATGGCTTTATCGCTGTACTATGGTAATGCCATCCAGGCTGTCCTGCCAGTCCAGCTCTTACAGTTCAGGATTCTTACTGATAAATCCATTCCATATAACCATGCCTATGGTTTTATCTCTGTACTATGGTATTGCCAGCCAGGCTGTCCTGCCAGTCCAGCTCTTACAGTTCAGGATTCTTACTGATAGATCCATTCCATATAACCATGCCTATGGCTTTATCTCTGTACTATGGTAATGCCATCCAGGCTGTCCAGCCAGTCCAGCTCTTACAGTTCAGGATTCTTACTGATAAATCCATTCCATATAACCATGCCTATGGTTTTATCTCTGTACTATGGTATTGCCATCCAGGCTGTCCTGCCAGTCCAGCTCTTACAGTTCAGGATTCTTACTGATAGATCCATTCCATATAACCATGCCTATGGCTTTATCTCTGTACTATGGTATTGCCAGCCAGGCTGTCCTGCCAGTCCAGTTCTTACAGTTCAGGATTCTTACTGATAGATCCATTCCACATAGTTATTCCTATGGCTTTATCTCTGTACAAGAATGGAAATCTTACTGATATATCAATCTCACCAAGGCCATGGTTACACATATATGCTATTACAGGGATTTTAGTGATAGATCCTTCCATTTACCCATGTCTGTAGCACAGCCAGTACTGGTTTTGACTGCATTACTTTGCTCATGGCTGACAGCCATGTCAACCATTCAACTGGTGAACCAGCCATTTGTACCATTTCAGCAGATTCATCCTACGGAGCCAGTTTCCATTTGCTCAGTTTACCATCTGGGAGTGTTCTATTGCTTGTACAGAGATGATGGCATTGAATTATTTATGCCACTTGTGGTGGTGTTTTCCAAATATGGAAGCAGTAGCAGAACAGGCCACCACACATAATTGTTGTAAAGATACTCTTGAACAGCAACCTTACTCAGAATAACCATAGAGCAGAACAAGTTCAGCTTTAAGGCTTCTGTCAAAGAAATATGCCAGATGTTGGTTTCCAAATGCTCACCCTCAACAATCATGCTAGACTATAAGGTCGAAGCTTAGATAGATACTGATGAGGAAGAGACCATCCTTTTGGCTGCTTTCCTAGTTAGAGATATTGTGAGTAAACCACAATCTCCTGTGTTTTATAAAAGGTTTTTCTTTATACAAAATGCTAGCAGCAAGTTGAGGCTGATCATTGACCTGAGTTACCTCAGTCAATACATTCTTCCATCAAAGTTCAGAATGGAGATGGTGACTCCATCAGAAGGGATGTAGATACCGTCAGTCTTGATCTGACCGTTGCATAATTTTTAGGTCCATATTCAACCAGGACAGTGAGAATTTCTTTGTTGTGCTTACTTGGACAAGGTTGTAAAGTTTCAGCTTCTTATATTTGGTCCAAATATCAGCCCTTGGGTCTTTACCAAAATCATGGATTGCATCATCACCCTTTTCTGGTCAACTACGTCTACAGCAATGGTGGCATACCTGGAAAACATCTGCCAGAAACTTATAGCAAGTTCTGTTCTTCTCGAAGGAAGAAATAATATATCCTTTTTTAAATTATTCAGTTTTTTGTGAATCAGGTATAGGTCAGACCTTCATCCATCCCAGTGTTTTATCCATCTGGGTATGGAGTTTATCATATTTCCTCAATCTGGTGTGACCCCCAAATGTTTGTGTGGTACGGATCACTGAAAATATTGAGTCCATATCCAACAGGACTTGGATTTCTTTGTGATAGAATTTGCAGCTCATCTGATTATTCAATGCAACAGTGGACACAATCCTGATAGGCTAGCTGACATTTTTTCTCTGGCCCTATGAGGAAAAAATATTGGCCCCAGTTACCATCAGAGGCTACTGCTGCATATCTGGCACACTCAGGCATCATAGTAGAAGAGATATTAGTTGTGATAAAGATCTATTAGACCAGCTAGCCAGTATTGAATTGACAAAATCCCCCACCTTGTTTCGAACATGGAATCTTTCCTAGGTTTATATATGTTTCAAGTCAGATAAATTCTAACATTTAACCACAACCTTGCTGAAGCTACTATCAAAAAGACATGTTTCCTAACAACTTTAGTTTTGGCATGCAGGTGAGCATGCCCATTCAGTTGAGCTGAACTATCAATAGTTCAGATTAGATGTTTTGGTGGTCTTCGTGATGCAGCCAGGCTTTGGGGCCAAAAAATACCTTTCTCCTCAAGGCCTATCTTTATTGTTAATGTTGATGTGATCAGAAATGTATTTGAAGGAAAAAGGACATTTTGTAGTAAATTGTAGTAAATTAATGGACAAGAGTTATTGCCCTTAGTCTAAATGATGCAGACAGAAAAATGAATTTTCATCTTTTTGATAGATTTGATTCAAGAGGTAGTGGGCTTATATTTCTAATGTTAATGAGAGTGGGTAAGTATTCATGAAGAAAAATAATTTGCTTAAAAATTTGCTTTCTTACAAAGGAGTATTTCCAGGTACTAGAAATGTTAGTCTACAAAAGAGTATTTGCATATAAGTAGAAGGACTTTAAAAAATTACAAGAAAAAAAAAGATTTAAGTATGTGTGATGAATAGTAAATAAATGTCTAGTTATATGATAATATGTGTTAGTAGTCTTTATGCAAATGTAAAGGTCTAAAATAGGACATATATGGTACTATCTGTATGTAGCAACATATATCAGCAACCTGAGACCACCAATTTTTAGTCCCTTTGCAATGTACTATTTCACCAGTATTTTGTGACTACCTGCATAATATGACTTACAATTGCTATATTTCTATATAGTGGACTTGTGTGTACTGAATATTGAAACCAGTGAATTAATCACCTGTATAGAATTGCTCGGAACAGATTTGAACCATTGCACCTAAATTGGACTCCGGGTATAATTTTATTTTCTACATTTCAGGGCTGCCAATCTGATGTATATGAAACATTTTCACCTTGCCAAGCATGTGGATGATGATGAGTTTAGGTCTGTGAACTAGATCCATTCATATCGTGTGTGTGTGTCTATATATATACTTGAGTATATGTACATGTATATGTACATGTTAATATATATATCAACCCATGGATTTATTATAGAATGTGTGGGTATTAGACTGAAAATGATACTTTTTTTGCAGTTACACTCCATTATCTCAAAGGTATTTCAAACAGTTCATTTGCCATTTAAGGTGCAATGTAAATTCACTGGCTGTGATCCTGAATGTGTTAATGTTTTTTTCTTGTGAGATTAGTTAGAAAATTAATATATATATATATATATATATATATATATATATATATATATATATATATATATATATATATATATAAAATGCTTCAAAAATGCTTATAATTAAGATAATTAAAAATTTAGATTTATGTTGATAAAGAGACCTTCGTTTGTTTTAACAGTTTTTATCTGGCAACAGTGGAGGCAGCCCTGGACTACATTACAAGTGGTAAAGTAAAACAGGAAGCAATAGCCACTACCAAGAAACAGGCATGTGATTCAGTTACATGAGTGACATCATCTGTTTACACTAGCATCCATTTAGTATGAGATTTTTAAAGATAAATCACAATTTGTTTGATATCAGTTGTTTTTGTCACAATGAGAAAAAAACTTGGCATAAAACCATAATTTTTTAGTCATGTCTTGGATTGTTTCCCTCGCAAAGTTTGGCAGTACATTGTCTACATGATTGACCTATTTTTATGTACCAGAAATGAAGTCACTATACCAATTATCATAATTCAGAAATAATTTTTTCCTATAAAAAGTACTTATGATATGCAAATTTGGTAATTATTTTGGTAAATAGTTGTTATATACATCAGCAAGATGAAGATGATGACAAAATAAACATAAGTTATGTATTTACTACGTACCAGACATAAGTATACATCGAAAGAAATTTCTAGTTACATGTTTATAACTCCAAATGGGCACCATATATGGTGCAAGGGGGACAAAACTGTAGACCTTAGCAGTCAATAGGTTGTTTTGTGTTTAGTACACATTTAGGTTCAAGATGACATCATCCATCATCAGATAAGCATGTTTATTTGCGGCAAACACTGACTGATAGGTAAAAATGCAATGTTTTCAAAAGCAAGGCTGGCTGCCTAAGTGTGGCATGGATGTTACTGTGAATCAATTTAAAATTGTGCTCATAGATTTTTGGGGCTAACTTGTACCTCAGATTTAAAGTCGCAGCAAAATATGAATGAAGTTGTGATTCCAAGCATCCTATTGCCTCACAGCACCATGTTAAGCTCTCTCTCTCTCTCTCTCTCTCTCATATATATATATATATATATATATATATATATATATATATATATATATATATATATATATATATATATATTAGTCTTGACAGCTGATTCATGATAGATACCTGGTAACTATCCAGTATACTGATTACATAAGTTTAAATATGGTTCATTGAAACATATTTCATTTGCTTGACTTTAACCTTTGTTTCATAACTTAATGGAAAGTAACACTTTATAGAGCATCATCCTCTTCTTTACCTTCTCTAATCGATCCATTTTATGATTGCTGTATCCAAATGATGGGCTTTTTTATGTTAAAAATAAAATTTGCCTTTTATGCAACTATTTTAGTTCGTTTTTAAGTGATTAACAATACTAGATACTTAATTACTGAACCTTCTTTATTTTCTGCTTCTTCCTTCTTTTTATCCTTACTGTCATCATTATGATGTACTTTTTATACTCACATAAAAGACAGGACCAACTGCAAACAAACTAGACCCTGATTTGCCTATGCATTATGTAATTGCAGATCATAGTCGTTGTTTGTTTCACTGATTAATCCTGACAAACTTTCTCAATCCAGATCTTCGAGTGCATTATGTACAGGCAGATATGGGTCTATGATCAGACTTGTAGTAAAGTATATACCATGCTGTAAAATCTTGATAATATGTGTAAGCATCAACATTGTATAAATGTGGTATTTCATCATCAGTTAATGTGTTATGGTACATTTCACTGTCATTGTATTGTGCTAAAATGTTTGTCATTTATTGGGATGTGATGCATTTCCCTGTCAATTAGTTTCTTGTGATGCATGTCACTGTCAGTTTGTTTTGATAGTGTACATTAAAAGTAACAATGTTCAGTTATTTCAAAAGTAAGCAAAGGAGCATATTTTTCCCATTTTACAATACATGGATAGTCAAGAAAGAAAGCAGCTTAAACAAGAGCTGGTCAGTTGAAATTTATTGTTTGCTGTATTAGAAACTTAAAACATTATCTAAGAAATCAGATCTTATCATGTATTCTTCCAGTATTTTTCACATCTCATTGGCTCGGTTGCACTTGGTAAACTAACTCGGTCCTGTTGTAAAGATTTGTTTAATTTATATTCATGGCATGTTTTTAATTTTTCAGTACCTCAGTTTTGCTCTAATTGCACTTTGATTTATTTAACTTGTATTCATTGCATGTTTTTAATTTTTCATGATTCATTATTGTTTTCAGAATTTTAAACATCAAGAACATACAGACCCTCCTGGACTTGGGAGACATCCCTCAGGTGGTTCATCAACGCGTGAAAAATTTTTCCAGGTTAAAATTTTTGCCATCCTTGTTTTCAAAAATGCATATTAGCTAAACCCATTGGAGGAGGAGGATTTCGTCTCTAATTTGGTTGTCGGGATAATTGGTTTTAAGACAGCTTGCTTTCGTAAAATAACTCTTACCATACAGCTTAAACTGATGTGATGATTCCCCTATGTCAACGAAATGATGTCACTTCTTACATGGAGCAATGAACTGTGGTAGAGATTGGATATAAAAATGTAATTCTTGCCTTTTATTAAATATTGAAAAAGAAAACATATAAATCTTTTGCAGTTTACAATCTGCTGTAATATGATATGCTTCTTTTCTGTTACAGAAAACCAGTGTAACCTCAATAAATAAATTGCCAGCATGCCTTTTTCTTGTTTTTGGTAGGAGCAGTTAGACTGTCATCTTCAGACTGATGATTTTATGAATTTTTAAATATTCTTTTATAGTCTTGGGACAGTGCCACTTTCATTTTTGTCACCTACTTTCCTATGTTATAACCCTTACATGGGGATAGATTTAGCAATTCAGAGAAACACAAGAAGTGTACACCAACCTATGCATCTTTAAGTTATTATAGGGTGCATGGACTCTTACCCATGTAGAAATATCAATTTATGCAAATACATTATCTGATTACATTACAGTAGGATAGCTTTCTTTGCAACCTCCAAACCTCCAAAAACGATTTGCTGCATTTATATTACATAGACAAAATGAAGGAACTCTTACAGGTTGTATCCCCATTCTACATGCTAGGTGACTATTACATATTGTTTAAACCAGTTTTTCTCCTTAACTCCATGTGCTAGGATGTCAAGTTATTTCTGTCAATTATATATGCTAAATTTAATCATCATCATCTCTCTTGTATGTGCTTGTTTATTTTCTTTCATCACAAAAGTGACAAAATGGTATAACAAATGCAAGAAATTCAAACTTGTAGATGACGTTCATGAAGCATTACCAGTTGCTCTTCATCACACACTTGTAAAGTGTGTGCAGGTTGGGCAGAGAATACATGGTTTAATGTCCTTAGAAAACAGCTCAAGGGCTGCAGAAAAAAAAGCAATATCTATTTCTTGGCTGCTTGAGGTACTGAGCATTGAGTATTTTTATAATTTTCTTGAAGGATGCTGAGATGTGCCTGATGCTAAAATGCACACTCTATCCCCCATGAAGTTTCAGAAGACAATGCCAAATCAAAATATAGTTGGAATGAGAGACGATTCCAGCTAAGAGTTGGAATAGCACATGTTTTCTATAATAAAGAAAACTTTATCATCAAGATTGTACATGAGAGCACAGGAATTTCAAATGATATGTAATTTCTCATATATGAGTCACATGATCAAGATTAATAATTAATGAAGGCAATGTGATATTGCCAAAAGTTTTTAATTCTAAGATATATATGCTCATATTATGGGAAATTACTAATGGTCATGATTTTTCCAGAGCAAGGAAGCATCCGTTTCAGGAATTTCAGAATCTCATTTGAATAAATCTTTAACTTCACCCACAAGGAGAGACAATCTTAAGTCAAATGTTGCCACACTTATGGGAACAGAGGTTTTAGAGTAATACCTATCTCAGCCCAGAAGGTGTGAGTATACAATACCCTGTACTTATCTGTGCTTGACAGTGTTCTTGCCAGACATGAGGATGTATTATTATTCTACTCAGACATACTGCTGGTCATCTGGCTGGACAAAATGAGCCGCATTCTGACTTGTAGAGATGGATGGATGACCAGCATGGCTTTTATCATCTGCTGTATACTGTTCTGTCAACTAACTGGTCCAGTTGTACGAACATGTAGTACATGACTACAGTCGTCATGACTTTCTTGTCTCAGGCTGGCAAACTGGCCAGCTGTCTGTCCACCTATGTATTCTGACAACCAATGTATCTTATACTGAACATACTACATAGTGAAACTGATCAGCCACACCATACATTAATATTCCACTTCTGAGTAAACTGGCTTTTTATTGAATCATCCAGTTGACCCTAACAAGCTTCTCCAAATCAACATACTGATATATGACCATTTTTAACAGCATATCCATTGGAAACAATAATTTGTGTCAGTGAGATGGCATCCTCATTGCCACATGAAATGCCCTACCCATGGACCCTAGATGTGAACAATCCCCAGGGGAAAAATAGATGTGTCTGAATCATCAGATTTGACAGTGAAAGTGACAAAATTAAACTTTTTGGAAGCTGTAGAAGAAATCTTATCATATCTTGTCTGTGTCCAAATGTCTGTCTCCACCTACTGTCATTCCTACCAACAAGGTCAAAACCTCTGTTAATGTAGACAAATGTTTATAGTCCATCATTTAGGACATTGCTTCAGTCTGCAAAAGTTGCAAAAATCACTGGATGTCCCTCAAAAGAAATGTGTGACCCTGGAAATGCAAAAGCCTTTTCTGTGATTCCTTTGTCACTTTATGTCATCGGAAAGTGGATGTGTTGAGAGATGGTGCATCAAATTGAGGGACATGAACTGCCAGATAGTTCTGATTGACCCTCAATGATTGGACAAATCATGGATCAATGGTCTTATTTCCTGGTGACAAACCCAGTAAAGTAATGGTGTCTCCCACATTGTTCAAGCAGCCCAGAATGACACTGTTTAATCCTTTTTTAAAGAAACTTCACCTAATCTCCTGGCTCATTTCAGGTTTGGCTTTACGAAATAATGTTTGTGTCTTCAGATGTGGATGGGATTGCAATAGCTAGAAGACCTTCCACTCTGAAGGTATAGGAAGATAAATGAATCCAACTTCTTTCTTTTTCTTTTTGACACAAAGAAGTTAGTCCCCTTCACTCTAGAGGGATACTGGCCCATGATCGTGAACTAGTATAATGGCCAGAAGATTTGCTTTCTAATAATACTTGTATCAACATGCAGAGTTGTTGAACTACCTGCCATCATTGTGGACCCAAACTACATGCAGTTCCATCCTGATCAATCAGTTGTCCTGAGGGACAGCCTGGTTTCATTGCCAAAAACAGGTTGCCATCACTAGGTAACCAAGAAATAATTATTTTACTCCTCTCTTCAATAGAATCATCTAAATAGGTGAAGCTCCAAAATCCTGTACAAGCTTTTTAATATTATTTGAAACAAACAGAGAATATGGCCAGACCAGACTTTTTCTGTCAATTATGTCCATAAAGCAGACATAACACCACTCTGGTGGCCTAGTGATATAGCCTTGCAGAGGAGAGAACTGAACTTCATCAGGCTAATGGTAGCTGTGCAACTTTGTAACCAGGCGCTATTAACCACTTGATTTGCCTCAGTAAGACTTAACAGGTAAGACCAATTAATTGCAGAATCCCATAGGGATCTCCTCAGATTAGGAGAATATGGACCATTAGTAAAGAATGCCTGCTGGGTGAAACATTGAGAGGTGTAATATTCAACATTACTTCTTCCTCTTTCCTATTCTTCTAATGTAATGTGATCAGGTAATGTATTTGCAGGAGAAAGCAGATTTTTAGAAAAAAATGTTTCTCCTATATTTTCCTAAAGAGGTTACAAATAATCATCCCACCCATAACTAAGTGCTAGTGTCATTTAATGTCTTGCTTAAGTAAAAGAAGTGGTTTAATCTTGATATACCAGTAACCACCTAGCAGGTAGAAAGTAGAGATAACTTATAAAAGTTGGCTTCTTTTCTCTACATTACATACAGACATTTTTTTTCCATCTTTCCGAAAGAGCTGGATTTGGAGGTGTAAAGAAAGTTATCCAAATGTAATATGATCAAGTTCATAATTATTCAAGTAAGTAGTTATTCTAAAAAAAAATATAATTTTCTTTTTTTTAAAATTTTATCTTCAGAAAGTTGAATACTCTTATCTTTTCATAAGCAATCAGCCTGAAATATGAGATTTAAATTATAGGTAAATGATGTAAGTCGATCTAGGTGAATATTCCAAATAATTGATATCTATATAATTACAATAATAAATGTAATAACCAGAACCTCCAATTTTTTATATACCATATTCTAAACTTTGTAACAATTTTAAATTGAAGTTCTTTTTAAAGCAATGATAATTAGAAAGCTAAAATGGGAACTCAAACTAATGAATGTTTTACCTGTTCTCAAAACTGGTAAATGAGTAATCACAAATCTGTCATTGAAACTGCATTGATTACTCAAATTATTACATGGATTAATGGATGTGTTGTTAATAGAGAGAAATAAAAACAGCTGACACATTCCACAAATATAGTGTCATTGTTTTAATTTTTATTGGTAGACAAAAACTGGGGGAGGGGTAGCTATCACTTAATTCTGAGCTCAAGAGTTGAAAGGTCAAGGTCACTTTATTCATCATTGTAATGTGTTTGGTTTTGTTTCCAATCAGTGAGTCAAATTTCCTGGATTTAATTTTTATAGCACTTTTTAGTCTGTATGTGGGCATGGGAACTTTTCAGTTGATTCTCCAGCCATGAGGTCATATGTCAAGGTCATAGACCTAAATATGTTCACTTGCTGCAACTAGCTTTCATCAAATTCACACTTGCTTATACTTCAGGTTGAGCATTTAATGAGAGTGGTTGATAAATCAAAGGTGATGGTCACTGGATTTAAAATTGCAAATTTACATTTGTAATAGCTGCAGTTTGTCTGGGAACAGCCATTTGTTTGATCTTTCAGCTTTAAATAATATCGAAGAAGGGATATTGTTTTCTTAGTTTTTTAGCCCAATTGATAAATTTTTTAGTTTCCATTTTTTTGTTTCTGTTTCCAAACTAATTTCTGTGTTTGAATAAAGCTTGAGTCAGTTGTTGAATATTTTTAGAATATAACAATCCTCATGTCACTTGTTTGAGTTTGCATGTGCATGTACATAGGATTTCTGGTCATACATATTAATGCTTCATTTGAAATATGGTAGCATTGCAGGATTTGATTATTCTTGCATGAAAAGATAAAAGTTTATATCCATTTACATTGCACAGTATTCAGTTTTGTGATGACAGTAACTTCATTGAAACATGGAGAAAATTTAGAAATTTTTTTTTTTACATTCTTAGTTCTTGACATGGATGATGCAATGTTTAAAGTATGAGTGATAGAGAACTGATTTAGTTTTTAGTGCTATACTTAGTCGCTTTGATTGCTGCAGTGCCTTTGATGTGATTCTCCATGATTTGCATGAGGTCAATTTGTATCAAATCAAAGTTTTTTCTGATTCTTTCATGATCTCTGGTTTCAACTAATTTCTAATATCACCGTACTTACCTTGGAGCAGTTGAATTTAATTATTTTTCAGAACTTGTTAAAGAAACTTAAGAAATAAAGTTTGCACCTTTACGACTATTTTCAATCCCAACATACAGTATTTTGGTGGCAGAACAAATGAGTATCACATATATACTTGCTTATAAGTACTGTGCAACTGCAGACTGCAGAGACCTTGATCTATCAGCACATTTTGTACCTTCAGATCTGGGTCTATGCAGTTTGGTAGGAATAATGAGTATAAGAAGCAAGAGACCATGATATGATGATATGCCAGCACTTTTTGTACCTTAAGATCTGGGTCTATGCAGTTTGGTAGGAATAATGAGTATAAGAAGCAAGAGACCATGATATGCCAGCACTTTTTGTACCTTCAGATCTGGGTCTATGCAGTTTGGTAGGAATAATGAGTATAAGAAGCACAGAGACCATGATATGCCAGCACTTTTTGTACCTTCAGATCTGGGTCTATGCAGTTTGGTAGGAATAATGAGTATAAGAAGCACAGAGACCATGATATGCCAGCACACTTTGTACCTTCAGATCTGGGTCTATGCAATTTGGTAGGAATAATGAGTATAAGAAGCACAGAGACCATGATATGCCAGCACTTTTTGTACCTTCAGATCTGGATCTATGCAGTTTGGTAGGAATAATGAGTATAAGAAGCACAGAGACCATGATCTGTCAGCACACTTTGTACCTTCAGATCTGGGTCTATGCAGTTTGGTAGGAATAATGAGTATAAGAAGCACAGAGACCATGATCTGTCAGCACACTTTGTACCTTCAGATCTGGGTCTATGCAGTTTGGTAGAAATAATGAGTATAAGAAGCACAGAGACCATGATCTGTCAGCACACTTTGTACCTTCAGATCTGGATCTATGCAGTTTGGTAGGAATAATGAGTAAAAGAAGCACAGAGACCATGATCTGCCAGCACTTTATGCAATGGCAGTTCAGGGTTTATCCTGATTGCAGTTGGTTTATAAGCAAGTACATATGATATGCAAGAAGAATGGATCTGTAGAACATTTGTCACTGTGAAGTGTTTTTAATTCCAGTATGTGCAATATGGTGATGAAGCTGCTGTCTTGTGTATGTTGAGAAAACCTAAAACAGACGGTGATGAGGTACTTTTAAAGCTTTGTCACCCACTGTGTTCCTGTGAAAAATGTACAGAACTACAACATCGCAACAAAATCAGCACAGGACTGGTATCTCCATATACTAGAGATGACATGGGGCATACAGGTAGGTAGAGAGAATTTTGATATCAGATGGTGTGATTTTGTGTTTGTTTTCTCACACCATGTCAGTCTGTTTATTGACATTACCTCATTTCCTAAACTGGACTTCACCAAGCACAATACATAGGTTGCCATTTTGATGACAATCTGCAATGGGTATGATTTTTGGGCCTAACTCTGGGATCCTTATTAGGGGCTCAAAAGTCAGAGAACAAAATTGTAGTTAGAATGACATTTTGGAATATTCATTTACTAATATAGTTTGTTATTGTGAGCATGGAAGTTGCCATAGTTTTTGTTTCATTTTGTTTCAAATTATCATTGCATAAGACGATGTGAAGTTATGTGGTACAGCATTTTCCTGGCTATCCATCAATAATTGCTTGTTGTTTCCCACCTTTTAAAAGAAAAGAGGATGACATATTATATGCGCTTCCATCCATTCATCTTGCTATCCGAATGTCAGTCCATCATGTATTCTGTTCTGTTGGATAACTTTCCAATTTTGGGATTAAAGGATGAAGCTATTTATATTATGAAAGTATGTTGTATATCACATTGGAAGGCCTATCTTCTAGATAAATATGATTTTGTTTTTAATCTCTTTGTTCTCAGTGCAACAAATATACATTATTGTTTACCACATTAGAGGCCTTATCTTCAAGGGCAATGTCTTGATGTTGTATGTGATATTTTCCTGTTAGATTGTCCTTTACACAATATAATTTTTCAAGCCATTTGAGATAAAGAGATGAAACCTGGTACAAGTATATATTATCACCAAAGATGTCTCACATTGCCATTCATATTTCCAGTTTAATTGCTGAAAGTTTAGAACTGCATATCATTACAGTAAAGATGTCTCACATTACCTTTCAAACTAAACAGATGTTTAAGACATTGGATGAAACTTGGTATACTTGTATTTTATCACTTAAAATGTGTTGCATTTACACATTTAAGATCTTATTGTCATGATAAGAGATCACAGATCCATATTTTAAGGATCTTTTTGTTTCTGTTTTATATCATACAAGCAGTTTGAAAGACACGGTTGAAGCAGTTTACAGTTATGCTTCTTTACTTGATGGCATCTAATGCATCAAAGTCAGTGTTCTATCTCCAAGGTCAAGGTCAGTAATTTTTAACCACAGTCTGCATGTTTTCTTCAACGTTCTTTAAAAAATGGGCAACAAAACTTGGTTCCTTTTGATGATTCTCCAGTAACAGTACAGCTATTTTTTTAAAAGTCACAGTCCGATTACATGGTTGTGAACTTTTATTACCCCAGGTTACATTTTTTTCAATGATAACACAGATAATGAGACAGTTTGCTTTCTCGTTTTGAGCATCTTGGTTCAGAACAGCTTACATTCTGCCTGCAGACTCTAATCAGCAGTCATGGTTACAAAAGGTTAATAAAAATCTGTAGTGTTTGTAATATGGTCATTTTTAGCAGTGAGAAAACTTGGCTACTGACTACATTTAGTTGGTGGTCATTTATAGTGGGATTGAAACTTGGCTACTGACTAGATATAGTTGGTGGTCATTTATAGTGGTATTGAAACTTGGCTACTGACTAGATTTAGTTGGTAGTCATTTATAGTGGTATTGAAACTTGGCTACTGACTAGATTTAGTTGGTGGTCATTTATAGTGGTATTGAAACTTGGCTACTGACTAGATTTAGTTGGTGGTCATTTATAGTGGTATTGAAACTTGGCTACTGACTAGATTTAGTTGGTGGTCATTTATAGTGGTATTGAAACTTGGCTACTGACTAGATTTAGTTAGTGGTCATTTATAGTGGTATTGAAACTTGGCTACTGACTAGTTTTAGTTGGTGGTCATTTATAGTGGTATTAAAACTTGGCTACTGACTAGATATAGTTGGTGGTCATTTATAGTGGTATTGAAACTTGGCTACTGACTAGATTTAGTTGGTGGTCATTTATAGTGGTATTGAAACTTGGCTACTGACTAGATATAGTTGGTGGTCATTTATAGTGGTATTGAAACTTGGCTACTGACTAGTTTTAGTTGGTGGTCATTTATAGTGGTATTGAAACTAGATTTAGTTGGTGGTCATTTATAGTGGTATTGAAACTTGGCTACTGACTACATATAGTTGGTGGTCATTTATAGTGGTATTGAAACTTGGCTACTGACTAGATTTAGTTGGTGGTCATTTATAGTGGTATTGAAACTTGGCTACTGACTACATATAGTTGGTGGTCATTTATAGTGGTATTGAAACTTGGCTACTGACTAGTTTTAGTTGGTGGTCATTTATAGTGGTATTGAAACTTGGCTACTGACTAGATATAGTTGGTGGTCATTTATAGTGGTATTGAAACTTGGCTACTGACTAGATTTAGTTGGTGGTCATTTATAGTGGTATTGAAACTTAGCTACTGACTAGATTTAGTTGGTGGTCATTTATAGTGGTATTGAAACTTGGCTACTGACTACATATAGTTGGTGGTCATTTATAGTGGTATTGAAACTTGGTTACTGACTAGATTTAGTTGGTGGTCATTTATAGTGGTATTGAAACTTGGCTACTGACTAGTTTTAGTTGGTGGTCATTTATAGTGGTATTGAAACTTGGCTACTGACTAGATTTAGTTGGTGGTCATTTATAGTGGTATTGAAACTTGGCTACTGACTACATATAGTTGGTGGTCATTTATAGTGGTATTGAAACTTGGCTACTGACTAGTTTTAGTTGGTGGTCATTTATAGTGGTATTGAAACTTGGCTACTGACTACATATAGTTGGTGCTCATTTATAGTGGTATTGAAACTTGGCTACTGACTAGATTTAGTTGGTGGTCATTTATAGTGGTATTGAAACTTGGCTACTGACTAGATTTAGTTGGTGGTCATTTATAGTGGTATTGAAACTTGGCTACTGACTAGATTTAGTTGGTGGTCATTTATAGTGGTATTGAAACTTGGCTACTGACTAGATATAGTTGGTGGTCATTTATAGTGGTATTGAAACTTGGCTACTGACTAGTTTTAGTTGGTGGTCATTTATAGTGGTATTGAAACTTGGCTACTGACTACATTTAGTTGGTGGTCATTTATAGTGGTATTGAAACTTGGCTACTGACTACATTTAGTTGGTGGTCATTTATAGTGGTATTGAAACTTGGCTACTGATCACACTGGTGGTCATCTATAGCAGTATTGAAAATGCAGCTACTGGTCTCATTTAGTGGGTGAACATTGCATTTATAAAGTTCAATTGATTTTTGCCTGATGATTTTTGTTATAAATGACAGCTGGTTATTTGTTGCATAGTCCATTAAATCACACTGTACCATAATATAGAATTTAGACAATATATTATGTCATGGAGTTTGTTACTTTAGAGTTCATTATAAACTGGTTCGTTTGCAGATTTTGTTTAAAAATATGAACTTATTTTCTTTTTGTTCTTGTTTGCATTTATTTTAAGCCCTGCACATTGCTGCCTTAAATGGCCAGGCACACCTCGTAGACATTCTTGTTAATTCCGGAGCCCTGGTGGATGCCAGTAATTTCCTGGGAATGTCTCCTCTTCATCTTGCTTGCCAGAAGGGCTACCAAAATATTGTTGTAAGTAAATTTCTTGTTGGATTAAATAATGCTGTGTATTCCTGCTAGATGTGATAGTAGTGTCTTGTTGTGACATGGCTTTTAGGATGAAATAGACTGAGTGCTGTGTATTCCCTCTAGATGTGATAGGGTTGTTTTGTTGCAGCAAAGCTTGTTGTTTATGTAAGTTATGTGATTATGTATAACTAGTGCTCTATAGTGAAATGACCATTGAATTGATTACAGTTTATGTCATTGATTTTTGGTGGATATTCAGATTTGTACTGTTTCAGATATAAGCCTATTTTTGAAAAATTGTTCTGGTCTTGTTAAGGCATAATGTGCACAGATTAATATATAATTATTTGATCATCAGATAGCAAGTGATGTTTGGTCATGAAATTCTATTAACTTGTAATAACATCATATGTATCATATACTTCATTATAAAGAGTCTCAGTATAAATCACTGTCAATGCCATAGACAACATTATAATGAGGGACTACTGTATTTCAATTCAGCTTCTGCTTGTCCATTTTGGAGCAGACATCACTATGGGCGATAATGATGGAAACACTCCCTTGCACCTTTGTGCTGCAAATGGTCATGAAGATGTAAGTAAATTTTCTTCTTGTTCCTTTCTTTATTTTCATACCCTCACAGCTTGAGTCAAATGCATCTAGATTTGGTTCTAACCATCTGTCTGTCAGCACAAGGATCAATATATCTGTCTGTACATCCATCTTGTCCTCATACTGTAGGGTCAGCAACACAATGGCTTTATAGACCTAAAGTCTGCCAAAGGCTGTACTTTTAGCATTTCGGATTTTGGTTTCATCATTAATGTAGACTGCATTGTTTGGCCATTTACTGTGATAGTAGGATCCACATAAGGCTTTCCTGGTGCAGGTTGATGTATCACCTGTTTTCTTCATACTGATTGTGAGATTGAAATTGTCACAAGCTGAGGAGAAATGGGTCATACTCTTACATTTCAGACTTGAAGTTGGCATTCAGGAAACAGTTGTCAGCAAACAGATTACCAACAGTCACTCCCATCAAATTAGTCCAATCATAATGATTGTAACTCTTGGGACACTATCAATCTTGGGACGCTCTTAATTATTTTCAATCTTTTATTGACCTATAAATGTTGGACATGAAATTATAACCATCTTTTCCTTTATGTCTTGGGATACCTTTGACATTTTTGCCTACTAATCTATTTATTTTATAAATCATAATGGCACAAAAAAGGATTTGTGATTGTTAAAGGACTATCATCAGAAATAAGTCTGCAATAAGTGACATTATGATTTCGAGATATCTGTAGATAAATCCAGATGCAGTGGATGGCCATCAGAACCTGCTACATCTGTGCTGTCCATACACGTCTTTCCATCTGCCTTCATCTGTGCTGTCCATACAAGTCTTCCCATCTGCCTTCATCTGTGCTGTCCATACACATCTTTCCCTCTGCCTTCATCTGTGATGTCCATACATGTCTTTCCATCTGCCTTCATCTGTGCTGTCCATACATGTCTTTTCATCTGCCTTCATCTGAGCTGTCCATACATGTCTTTTCATCTGCCTTCAGCTGTGATGTCCATACACGACTTTCCATCTACCTAAATCTGTGCTGTCCATACAAGTCTTCCCATCCGCCTTCATCTGAGCTGTCCATACACATCTTTCCCTCTGCCTTCATCTGTGATGTCCATACATGTCTTTCCATCTGCCTTCATCTGTGCTGTCCATACATGTCTTTTCATCTGCCTTCAGCTGTGTTGTCCATACACGACTTTCCATCTACCTAAATCTGTGCTGTCCATACAAGTCTTCCCATCTGCCTTCATCTGTGCTGTCCATACACATCTTTCCCTCTGCCTTCATCTGTGATGTCCATACATGTCTTTCCATCTGCCTTCATCTGTGCTGTCCATACACGACTTTCCATCTGCCTAAATCTGTGCTGTCCGTATTTGTCTTTCCATCAGCCTTCACACTGATCTGCCAGAAAAGACTTTCTGGAGTCAACCAGATGTAACAGACCACTTAGGGTCAAGAGTCACAGTTAGTAATGTCCACTGTAGGCGTAAATGTTGATAACCTGATTATATTTTTAGGCCCTTAAATTCATTTTCCTATACCAAAGACATAAAAATGGTGCTAACAGCTGCATCATTTGGTGCTAAGCATTAAAAGGTTAGTGTTAGGAGGTTAGGGTTAGGAGTGGTCAGCCTCATGTCTGGATACTGTGACTGGGTTGGACATCATGCTACTTGTCTGCGGCATGATGCCCCAGTGCTAGACATCTCTACAAACTGCAACACCACAGACATCATAGCAATGTGACTGAAAAATTGTTAAAGCTGTTAAAATTACAAATCACACACACTGAGCAATTTTCCTATATATATTATTTACACATTTAGTGCTTTTTTAACCCTTGTTAATTGGATTAGGCATAAACAAGACAAGTGAAATTTGGTAAGTGTATTTGAATGCATGTATAGATAACTAGATTTGATTTGTATGACTTTATCTGTTTTTCCCTTTTTTACTAATGTTTTGAACTCTTTAGACATGTATTTCTAGACAGACAGGGTATGCATGTTTTACAAATGTTGTTTAACTTAACAACAGATTGCCCCAAATTGGGATGAATCTTATGAGCCTATATACAGCATAAATCAGCTGTGAACAATTTAGATCAAGATCTGTTATTGCATCATACATGGACGGGTCAAGATGTACAAGGTTTTCTTAAAATACAATGTACAACAAACAATATACAGTTTATAATTGGGCAGGAGCTCAGGATTAAGAGGTTTGTGTTCAGACTGGTCAGCATGGTGTCAGGATAATGTGACTGGGTGGGACATCATGCTGCATGTCTGCAGCACTATGCATTAGTGCTAGACATCACTATAAACTGCCGCACATGCAGACATAGTAGTGATATGACCATAAACTTGTTCAAACTACCTTAAAAATCCAAATCACACATGCAAATACACCTGACTTACCAGCAAGGAAACATAGCCAGTGTCTTTTGATGGTATAACACAATCTTATTAAGTGTGCTGCCTTCCACCCTATGAGACAAATATTTCTACATTGAATTAAATTCCATGATTAAATTAAAAAATTAATTCTGCTACCTATTCAGTCCAAGAGAGAAGAATATATATTTGCAATGGGTCGAAAGTCCCAAATTATTTCCCGTTTCCGCTGCTAAGGAGCTACATGATTACTGGATGTTTATCCAGTTTTTAGGCTTTTACATCTTACCGCTTTACCTCTTGGCATCCATCCAGATCTTCAGTTTAGGTTGGTAAAGTATTATTTTTTAAGGTTGCATAAAATGCTGGTAATCTTTATTTTGAATTTCTTTAATAATTTTGTGCATATTTTTTGTCAGTTTGTAGACCTTGTTTTTCTTACCTGGTAAGCTGCACCCAATACCTTTTGAGTTATTCCTTCATATACTTGTGAACATAAGTGGTATTGCTTGTTTGTTTTAATAACAAGCGCAATTATTTATATGGTTGATGCTTTTAGATTGTTCTTTCTCATATTTTTTTATCAGTCTCATTACTGTTTCAGAGACCAAGAATGATTAGGTGCTTCAAATGTTTGTGTGTGTATATGTGTGATTTGGATTTTTAAAGTAGCTTAACAATTTTTCAGTCCTATAAAGTCTGCATGTCCTACCCAGTCACATTATCCTGGAACCAGGCTGACTAGTCCTAACTAACCTCTTAATGCTGAGCACCTAGCAAGGCAGCTTTTAGTACCATTTTTCTGTCAGTCTTTGGTATGGCAAGACCAGGGTTAGAACCTGTGACCTCCCATGTCTGAGGTGGACACTTTTACCAATTGGCCACTGAAGCAGTTGCTCCAAATGTAAATGTTTAAGATCATGGAAAACACTTGTGAGACTTGCCTTGTCTGTTCCAGGTGCTGCTGAACTTTCAGATGTGTTCATAACATTGTCAGGATAAAGTTTGTCCACTGTGATGTGAAAAAAATTTAAAAGATAAAGAGAGACATGCAGTTAAGTTTTTCCAGTGCAGACTTGTAGTTGATGGGAGATTTATCTTCCTGCATTTTGTGCAGTGCACTGAGTGCATGTTCCCCTGCATTTCAGGCTTTAGGATGTGCAACTCTTGGTACATAGGGTATGATACCAACCTTTGCTGGCATGTGTTGTCAACTATTTTTGTCATCCACCACATGTTCCTTTACCAACCAGCCAGTACTGCCAGCATTGACTAGCAGCCATAGAGTAGTTGCATCTGTGAACTGTGATATATACCAGCCATGTTATGTATGAAATTGTCTGGAGACATGTATAAGTGGTCCATCCATCTCATGTCCAGCCAGCAATAGTCATCCTTCCAGCCAGCCAGCCCAGTGGCACAAACCATGTCCATTGCTATACCATCAGCCCATCTGGGGGTCAAATGGCATAGCCACTTCTACCACCAGAATTACTTTACATGGATTCAAAAGCTATGCCTAACAAAAACAACTTCCAAAATGAGTGGGGAAAAACTTGATCAATTCTGAAACCATGAATAATTTGATAGAGTTCAAATTTATGGCAGCACTTGGGAATTAAATGTTACTATGCCAGCATCCCCACCATTGCAAGGTAAGGCCTATCTATAACATCAACACCTGTGTAGTTACAAAGGATGAAGATGAACACCCATCATTCTGTATACTACTTCAGTTGGCAAAGATTAAGGAAATTTCTCATCATCTGTCAAAGACACCAGTGGCACTACCACTGCATTAATTTCTAAGAGCCTATTGTGAGCATCTTCTCCTGCTGGTACAACACACTCTCAGATATGTACATTATAACTATTCTGAATTTAGATAGGAAAATTGCAGAAATTAAGCGAAAATACCACATTTTTATAATGTTCATGGCTGTTTTTCTTAAGAGGTCCAAACCTGTGTGCAATGTGGTGGCCATATAATTAATTATTGACGTAGTGCCTCTAGCAATTTGATGTAATTAAAAGATATGGCAGTGACACAATGGGCCGCATTGCCTAGGTAATTAATAGGGGACACATCACCCCTTGACCAATGCCCTGATTGCTTGCTGTCTAGATTTGGTGAAACAAGAGGGCTTCTTGTCTTCACTGAATCCTCATCATTGACTGGCCTTACACTTGTTGTCCACTGGCTCACGAATGCATTTCAGTGGCCTTACAGAGGATGTTTGGAAACAAGCAGTGCAGGAATTCCCTCTCTAGCTCTCCTTATCATCTGCTGCAGTTTTCTGCGTATTTCAGTCTCAGCATCAGTGGGTAAAAAGGAGAATCATGCTCAACAGCGGCAGTCTTTACCAGTCAGATGTTAGGTGGCAGCAGATCCCTCAGTTTCAGAAGCAATATCATAAATTAACCTGAAACTAAATTTCCACTTTCCTAAGCCTCTGAACAATCTTGAGTAATTTCCCATCTGACTGCTTGCATGTAGATGCCGATTCCTTGATGTTCAGCAGGCTGGACTGATCTTATGCTTGTATTCCTTAATGTATGGTCATATCAACATGAGATTTTACTATTAAAAAATTCCTATGTTGGTCATAAATGAAACTGCTAATCAGACATCCTTATGGCCACCACAATGTCCAGCTTGAAAACCTTGAAAACGCCTTCTAACATAAAATAATATTGCCATAGAGTTTTCACTACTTTTTACAGTGTCTAAATGAAAATGATGCTATCTAATGTCTGATGTGCCTGCCACAATGGCCATCTTAAAAATCTTGTTATTGCTGATCATCCTGAATGAAAAGTAATATTGACATGTTTTAACCAGAAAACTTCTTATACTGTATAGTTGGCTCAGAATGAAAATGGCATTGATCTGTATCCATCTTGAAAATGTGGTTATCACAACTCTTCCATAATGAATGGTCTTATCAAAATGGCAATTTGACTAAACAACATTTAATGATATTTGGTACCATTCAGACATTCAATATGCATCACACTGTAGCAATCTTAAAAATCTTATCACAATTTCTCCTGAAAGAATGGTAATAGCAGCTTTCATTGAAAGACTTGTTATGATATCTGATAGGTCACAAATGTAAATATGCCAATATGATTTTTAATGTAACTGCCATAAATATTATCTTGAAAATCTTTCTCGCTACTTCTTCTTGATGGCTGATCATATAAACAAAGTGCTTTCACCAGATGCCATCTTGTGATGTCTAGTTGGTACCCAGTAGAAATGATACCAGTCAGATGTTAAATATGGCCACCATAGCATCCATCTTGAAAATCTTATTATCATTGCTCCTCCTAAACTTAAAGTCATTTAAACACGGAGTTTCCACAGGAGACTTCTTATAATCCTTTGTTAGACGTCAGTGGCCATCTTGAAAATCTTATCACTATTTCTCATGAATTAAGGGTTATATCAGTGTGTGATTTTCACTCATTTATTTTTTTTTAGGAGGTCACATGGGTTGTAAACTAAAATGTTGCTGATCTGACTTCTAACATGACTGCCATTATCTTGAATATCTTGGTATTACTACATCTCATTGATGACTGGTTATATTGGCATTTCTTATGGTGTCTAGTTGGTACTAAATATAAATGGTATCAATCTGATGTTGCATATGGTTATCATGGCATCCATAACTGAAAATCATATTATCATTGATACTCAAAAATGGAAAGTTTATCAAGATATGTGGTAAAATATCAAGGGTGGTTTCAGCACTCTGCAGTTAAATGGAGGAAATGGTATCATCTTGAATTGCTGGTACAGTCAAACCCACTTATCTCAACCTCTGTTATCTCGAGAACCTACATATGTCGAGCATTTTGGTCCTGTCCCGAAAAAATCCTTTTTTGTTATGCTAATTTTTCCTCGCTTATCTCAACCGCTGTTAAGTCAGTAGCCTGGTTATGTCGGGCATAAGTTACTGTCCAAAGTAACATGTAAACCCATTTAATTTGACAAAATGTAAATTTTTTAGTGTCAAACTCGCAGAAATTATACAGAAAATTGTCAGCAAAACCAATTGATTTACACACAATTTTGGTCAGTTACAGCAGTGGTCACATGTTCATTTCATATTCTTTCTATTTTTGGTTCATAAGACTAGCCTAATTAATTTGTTTATTAAGAATATATCATGTTCACTAAATAAAATATTCAAAGAGTCACAAAGACAGGAGTGTGCACAAATTGCAATGTAACTTTATTTTATGAAAACGCAGAATCTTAGACGTCAGCTCCATGTATATTTTATCATTTCCCTTTTGTTTCTTAAGGTACATTTCAGATCTGAATTATGTTCAGAAATACATGTATACAAGAAGCAATGTTTTGGTTTGAAAGCTTTATCTTTTGGAACATTTTTTTCTCATGAAACAGCATATACATGTACTTGTCAACAGAAAATAAACAGAACAGATTTATTACTAGACAGATTAATATCCTATATATAGATGCTCATATATATGCATGGGAATGGATAATCTCAAGAACTTGGCTTTTATACATTGGCGGTCAGGGCCCCATAATATAGTTCTTAGCATTGAGGTCTTCTTAATTTTGTTTTGTTTTCTTATTTATTATATCTTTTCTCTAAGTCTGGCAGAAAAATTTGCTTAAAATGTTTTAATTTATTTTCAAACTTACTGTGGATACCAGTAAAAGCAAACCAAATTTGGCTAAAAAAAACCAGAAAAGAAAGTAAAGAATTGGCACACTTAAAAGAATCCAAAGTCTTTCCAGGGTCGGTGTGCTTTTCAATAAAATAACATTTGTATTTGATATTCTGCGGGTAAGTTCAAAGAATGAGTTTATTGCTCACTGCCGGATGTATTTATTCACTACACAGGCATCTATATGTTTGTCATCTGGAATCATAATTGATACAAACTTGCACCTGTTTTAATAATACTCTTTGTAACCCATGCTAATGAAAGGATTGTCATTTGCACTCACAGTGAATGTACATGTACATGTATTTTCAAAAACATATGTTGATCTTTATTTGCAAGATACTGTCATACATTTACCTGGATATAATATAACCATGGTTAATTTGCAACTAACACCATGTTATGCATGAATGGCAGGTGCCTGAAAGCAATCGGTTGATGTTTCTCTCTTGTTTGTGATTTTCTTGGATCTATTTTTCAGTCTGATAACATACTCAAACCTCTGAACATGATTTGTTTTTTAATATTCACATCGATTATAAAAATGTGTCATGTGTTATCCGACATAGGTGATGCACACTACAGTATGGATGCATGCGCTACATGTGATATAGGAAGTTCATAGATATATTTTTGTTTTTAATAAATTATTCTTGATGATAACAAAGGAAAAAATGATAACTACAACACCAAGTTAGTTTCTTTCAATTTATTATCAATTAAGCATTTTATTTTATTGTAACATACAGTGGGAGAGGATTCAAGCAAACATAAAAGCAAGAGATGGGAGTGATATCGTTTAAATTACATTACTGGTTTTTATGAATCCGGATATCTCTGGTCCGATTATGTTGACAATTGTTTTACACCCCTGTTGTAATTGAGATAACCAGGTTTGACTGTAATGCTTTCAGCAAGTATGGCATCAGTCCCTATATGGTACTGATTTTAAAATGCTTTCAGATTGTACAAAATCACATGAAAATTTTCTTACATTAATGTTACATTTATCACCTATATTGTTTTAAAATTCACTATGAATACTTTCCAAATTGAACAAAAATGTAGATAGAAATGTCCAAGGATAAATGTTCAGATTCTGCTGTGAGATGTGTCAGATAAAAAAAAATGATGATATTCGATTTTAATGTCATTTGTACCAGATTTAAAGATAATGAATCAATATTTTTTTTGTTTGTCAGTGAGATGCATCCAGTCGTAGATTGTTTTCATTTGTACAGATGATTACTAATCTATTGTGAAATATGGCCACCTTTTCTGAAAATAAAAATTATAACTGGAAATGACTTCTCAAATCGCTCATCAAAATTTGACTGTACTAAAAATAGAAAATCCATTGAATGATTTCTCAAAAAAAACCCTCACACAATATAATTTGACCAGATATGACAGAAGGCATCCTGGCAGAATGGTCATATAAGTTTTACAGATGATATACATCAGCCATTAGATATGGTCACCATTACTAAAATTAAATAAAACCTTTAAATGACTTCTTCTCAAACTGTATTTGACCATGCTAAGAATAGAAAACTACTGAACAAATGTTGGCAGCATTTTGGCATAAATTATACAAATATAGCAATCTGCTATTAAATATGATTTACTTCTTTTGATTAAAAAAATCACTTTATAAATTTATCTTAAAAGCTATTTAGCAAAATTTTAACCATTTCTTTATTTATATATAAAGCAGGCTTGTTTGAAGGATGTACACAAGCATAAAAATTCTGCTGATCCTCCATCAGATAAGGTGATTATTAATAAAATATAACATTCACACAACTTCTTCCTCACCCCCAAAAAACCCTACTTGGCAGAATTTGACCAAATTTAGAGAGCAATAGAGTATTTGGGTACGGAGGACATCAAATTATGTTGTTAAACCATCAGATATTGATGAAGATATAACTAAAAGGAAAAACATTCATCCAGTGGTTTCCATGACAAATGCATTGAACAGCCATGGAAGACATTTCTGTAGAAAATGTCCTGAACCTATCTTTATGGTCAAATTGCTTTTGCATTATGCTGTTGGGCACATGTCAAGCAGATGAGTGATTAAGGCCCACCTGAGTCTCTTGTGTGTTTATAAATATAATTTTCTCTCAAATAAAATTAATATGTTTGTTTTCTTTAATGATTGCACATTCGTTATTCTTTCTGAATTCTTTTATTCTAGTGTGTGAAAGCCATACTTTTCCTTGACATCGTCAAGAACAAATTAGATGTCAACAGACAGAATGATATGGGTGACACACCACTACATGTAGCAGCCAAGTGGGGTTATAGTGAGTTATCTATCCATAATGCAGACAGAAAAGATCTTATTTAAGTAATCATAAGAATTGCAAATATTCTATAACCTGATGTTATTTAAAAAAAAAATTTAAATTGAACACTTTTAGAGGCTTAGACTTATGATATTTTTAAGCTCTCCTGCTAAATGATAAGGATATATCCACGTGTCCATCCATCTTTCTGTCCTTTCATTCATCTGTTCTACTATCTGGAACTCGTTAGTGCTCCTGGTCCCACAGGTTTTAGTTTGTCTTGAAAATCAATACATATTATGATCATCATATAAAGATTCATGTATTAACAAATCTTTGTACTCCCATTATTTTTTAAAAAGAGTTATTGCCCTTTTTAACTTCACTGTATACAATGTACGGCAGACATTTGTGAAAGCAAATTACTCTTGCAGTTTGTGTGTGTGTGTGTGTATATATATATATATATATATATATATATATATATATATATATATATATATATATATATATAATAAATTGCTCAGCATTTCGTTTTTAATGTGATCATCAATTGTTGGATGTGTTTAGATAAATTGGTGTATTGCTTCAAAAGTTAATACTTTTTTGACCGCATATTAACATCCTTTTGTTTTTGTTGTCTGTAACAAGACTGGAGAGAAGTTGGCTGATCCATCAACCTATGTACACTTAATTATTTTTAGGTTTTTTCAGACTTCTATTTTAAAATGATTTTGATATTTTTGTGGAAATGAGTTTCTACTGGTGTATTGTGTAAGAAACATCCCTTTCTTACAAGGGATTGTCTCTCCAAAATAGGTATTTTGTTGTTTAATA
Source organism: Potamilus streckersoni (assembly GCA_016746295.1). NCBI lineage: Eukaryota > Metazoa > Mollusca > Bivalvia > Unionida > Unionidae > Potamilus > Potamilus streckersoni. The sequence goes on along the minus strand of JAEAOA010002358.1, from coordinate 4,194,239 downwards.
TTTAACTGAATGAGCCTTATTACAAGTTTAAACTGATTGTAAAGAAATAATAATATTGTGGAATTTGTATAGTATTGTGTACTTATATCTATTATAGTTGGGATGTGATTTTTTTTTAAACTATTGTCACCTAAAAATGAATAAAGAGTTCATTTGTATTTGCTGTGTATTATTATCCAAATATCTACTGTTGGAGAGTAACCATTTTATAGAAAGAGAAACCATATATTTCATGTTAAAAGAGTCAATAGACTAATTATGGAGATCTATTTTCTTTGCTATGAATAAAGTACTTATACCTCTGTTGTCTGGTTTGTTATAAAAAGAAAATGCCTTCGCCAGTTGTTTATAAAATTATTTCCCCAACGCAAACACAATATTCTGGATTGGAATTTCAGATTGAAATTTGTAAAATTTTAATCTTTATGGAATGCAGTATTAATATAGGATAATGGATAAACTTTGAATTCAAACTTGTGTTCATATTTCAAACTTTGAATTTAAATAACAATAGCATGCAATAAATTTCTGCAATATCCTTGAAATCTGATAGCAATATGCCTTGACATGTAGCTAGTTCTGTGTCATTAGTCTGAAAGCAGTTAACAGTAAATAGTAAGAAGTAGAAAGAAAGTCATAAGACAGCTGTCAGTTTTATTAAAGATTAATATCCACCATTTGTTCTATTACAAAATATGTTGGAAATATAGTTTTTAGTCTGTAAGTATAAGATATGGCCTCAGTTTCACCAACATTAGTATTAAGTCTAGACTTAAGATGTTTCATTGGTCAGTATTAAGTGAGAATTAAATTTCAGACAATCATATTGCGGAAGATGAATTAAATATGTTTCTAGATTTACGTTGTTTTGGTTAAATAAATGGCCAGTCTGCATTGCTATCACATTTTTGTATTATGTTGCAAAGCATGGAACATACAGCCAGTCTGCATTGCTATCACATTTTTGTATTACCTAGCAAAAGCATGGAACATATAGCCAGTCTGCATTGCTATCACATTTTTGTATTACATAGCAAAAGCATTGAACATATGGCCAGTCTGCATTGCTATCACATTTTTGTATTACCTAGCAAAAGCATGGAACATATAGCCAGTCAGCATTGCTATCACATTTTTGTATTACCTAGCAAAAGCATGGAACATATAGCCAGTCTGCATTGCTATCACATTTTTGTATTACGTAGCAAAAGCATGGAACATATAGCCAGTCTGCATTGCTATCACATTTTTGTATTACGTAGCAAAAGCATGGAACATATGGCCAGTCTGCATTGCTATCACATTTTTGTATTACCTAGCAAAAGCATGGAACATATAGCCAGTCTGCATTGCTATCACATTTTTGTATTACGTAGCAAAAGCATGGAACATATAGCCAGTCTGCATTGCTATCACATTTTTGTATTACCTAGCAAAAGCATGGAACATATGGCCAGTCTGCTTGTTTTTGCACCTTTTAAACCCTTAAATTGTATATAGTCTAACCTGTTTCATTTGTCACCTCCATGTAAAGATCATCCGTTTCTATTTGTCAGTTGATAAGATTCACTTGGTCCCATTACTTTTTTTTTAATCAAACCTCCAATATATAGCAGCCACTAGGTCATTGTGGTCAGTGGTCATTGTTCAGAGTCCCTAATGCATAGAGTTTATATAAAAGTCAAATTAGCTTAATGCATGAATCATTTAGGTCAGGTGATGAGAGTTTTTGAGTTTGTTTTATTGGTTTGTTATAGTATTCAATGCAGAAACATGGTCTATTTTATGAACTGGAAATAAACTTTTTTTGATAACTATTTCTCTCTTTCAGTCTATCTGTAAAGCAACCTTTTTGAAATACTATCATCATTAGCTTTTTTCTATTTTATTTAAAAACCATAATTCCATAATTTTTCTGATACAAATTAGCAAGTGGTTTTAATTGTTCAAGTACATAGTATCCTAATTATGCCATTGACATAACTCTGGACAAAATAACATTTGCTCTTATCCTTAACATGAAATGAAACAAAAAGAAAATATATAGTCCTCATTTTAGCTTTTGTCTAAAATTAATTTTAATTGCATCCGTAATTATAATAGGATGAATTACTGAAAATAGCAATTAATTTAATTTACATGGATTTACTGCCAGATACTGTGAGTGCACAATGATCACAGTATAAACCTTATAAACCCTTATACTGTGATTATTGTACACTCACAATCTGGCAGCAAGTCCATGTGATGAAAGATAGAGATACACTCACAATCTGGCAGCAAGTCCCTGTGATGAAAGATAGAGATACACTCACAATCTGGCAGTAAGTCCCTGTGATGAAAGATAGAGATACACTCACAATCTAGCAGCAAGTCCCTGTGATGATAGAGATATTTCCTGTCATTGTTTTACAAAGGAAAGCATGATATACACATGTAGAACTGTGAGAAAATGTTTATGGGTTCATCTTTTTAGTTTTTGCACAATTATTACCTCTGTATGAATGTTACTTGTTCATAAAAAAGAGATTTTTGTAGTCCCTTGAATATTTTTAACAGACAGGTTTCACTATTTAAGGTAGTTGAAAACCCCCCACATTTTTGCTAAACTTGGAGTACAGCTAGATAATGTAATTTATTTAGTTATATAAAAGAACCATATGTTTTTCAGTTGGAATTGTGTCATTCCTATTGGAATCAGAAGCTGATCCATCAATCCGAAATCGTAAAAAGCAACTGCCTCTTAACCTGGCCCAGAATGCAACAGTTCAGACGATCCTTCAGCAGGCCATGGACAATCCACTTCTCAGATTTGACAGGAAGACACTGCAGGATTTCCATTCTACTGGGACATCAGGAAAAAGTCAGCAGAAAGAATGGGTTGGTTCCCAACCATGAATAATGCTTTGGTTTTACAAATATTGATCAGAGTTGGGAAAATCTGGGAATTTTCAGGTGCCACTTGATCACAGATAGAATAGATAATTGAGCCATAACTGAACTAATCATGTCAGCTCTAAATAAGGAATTTATTCAGTACACTGCAGGATCACCATAATAAATTATTTACTGATACTGCCAAAACTTCTGTTACTGCTAAAAACAAAGAAAATAGTTAAGTTTCTAATCAACATTTATTTTTATGAGCATCAAACCAACATAATATTGGTATTTCTCCAACAAGACTCACTAAAGGTTCAGGCTTCTTAAGAATGCTCTTTTGTATATGACACAATTTTATCTGCTTTTGAGAGATCAACTTTCTCTTTTGGTTTCATGTATCCCATTACCATTATGTACAAGGAACTTACATTGTATAATTCCAGGGACAATTTATGAATGCTTTTGCACCTATCAATGAACAAAGTACCTAGAGCACTTTCATATTTCACTGAATACTCAGTACAGAAAGTGTAGATCATATCCTTTCCTGGGTTATGCATAAGACATTTGTATTCATTTACCCAGAATTTCTGATACTTTCTTTGTCTCCTCTCTTGATTATATGTGCAATTACACTCTCTTTTGTCATCATTTAATTTCAGCTGTGTTGGTGCCAGCTGCACAATTTGTTTATTTATTCATGTTTATAATTGTTAACACAGGATGCATTAAGTGTTTATTAAAATACATTGTTCTATATAATTTTTTTGAATTGGAGAACAGGAACTTTTCTGATTGGTCTGCATTATCCTGAAATCCTGTACATTTTCTGATTTGTAGGTACTAGCCTGAGATCCTGTACATTTTGTTACCATCAGTAATGAGATCAGTGTATCATGGTACTGCACCAGGCCAGTTTGACATACACAAAGACTGTTGTGACAATAAAGTCCTGCTAATTTGCTTAATGAGTGGAATGAATGATTTAAAAACCTGTCTATTTGTACCACCATGATATAGCATTAAGTTTGAGCCTTTGATCATTTCTCTAGTTCTTACTGGAGGTTTAGAGGTTAGAAAACTCTATACAGTACAGTTACTACATGGATCCTGTGGGTGTTGACCCTAATTGTCTTAGTATAGTCAATCCAAATGCCAAGGCAGTCAGAATGGTCAAGTTGACTGGTTACCCTTGGTAAGCCTCATATTGGCATATTTTCATTAGCAGAAGGGATGAAGAAAGTCTATTATTAAACTGTGCCAGCCTATTGTATATAATGTGTAAGAGAGGAAAAATGAAAACCTTCCCCAGTTCCTCTTGATATGCAAGTTAGCAAAAGTGTAAAGGGATAAATCATTGCTTATTATTTGATAGTTTGCACTGGGAACACTTTGTTTGGTATTACAGTAAAATTGTCATGAGTGACCTCTGCTATAAGCAACTACCTGTCATTTCCGACAACAATCATAATGCATGGATCAATTTTATTATATAAATGATCTGTTATGAGCAACCACCTGCTGAGCACAGCCAGTGACCATGATATCTTGGCAAAATATGCATTTCAACACTGCTATGAACAACTGCTTCACAAAAACAATAAACTCTACTGACCTTTATTGAATCCCTGTAAGAACAACCGCTCATAAATAAATAAATCCATTTTGACGCACATCAAATTTGTCTATTTATTCCTGTGACACCTTTGTACACATAATCAAAAGAAAATAATACGTTGCATGTCATAAATAGTACATAGAAAACGCAAATTTAAAGTAAAAATTACATTAAGAATTAATTTAGCATTCATAACATTTCTCTTATTTTTGTCATAATCTTCATTTTGGAACAGATTTTGTCACAAAGCTAAGATAATCAAATTGGGCAAAATTCTGTTCGTATTTTTATATAATTGTTTACTTATGATTACAAAGATCAGATTTAGCATATGACTGCTTTCTCATCCTTTAATATTCAAATGTCTTGTTTTTGGAAATTTAAAACTTGTTTGCATCCTTCATATTTTATGTCTCAAAAAGTGAAGAAAGAAAAATTGGTTATCAACTTGCAGTTATAAAATTATAAAAACATATGAGCAATCAAATGTGATTGATAAAGATAAAATAGTTTCCTTATAAAATCAGTGTAAAGCAAAATCGATTAAATTTTTTCTTTAATTTCTAGGCATCTGAATGGATGATTCCATGTACTGATTTTCAGTATTGTATAAACCAGCATGCACCTGGCAAAAATATGTTGAATGAAAACTCCACAAAGATAAGAATATCAGAACCACTGTTCAAATAACATCACTCATATAAAAAAAATTGTAGAGATGAGGCATTATTTTGTGGATTGCATATAAGACTTGTGTATACCTTCCAACGGTTGAGTGCATGCCATTTTTATTGGGTGCTTATTTCAACCCAGTGAGACAATTATTATTAACTGAACTGCATAAAGAAAGTGTACTATGATGTACCACTGACAAAGTCTTTGGCTTCTGGGAGGATTGTGGTTTATATAGCAAATTATTACCAGGTGTAAAGAATTTTCATTATATGTGCTACCTGTTTCTGTTATCCTTTTTTAATATATTCTACAGAATTTAAGCATCTTAACACCTGATATTTATCTTGTTGTTCTTCATATTTCTATTTATTTAGACTGGTTTTTTGTATCTCCAAAATGTTTAAAATTATTTATTCCCTTTTTTACTTTACATTTAGTGTGCACCATGTAACCCTTATTATGCCTGTAACTATTGAGGTGCCGTAAACATGACTACATACATACATGTTATTTCTAGTCTCCACAGGGTTATGATATAGTAGATGTGAAGCCCATAAAGAGATCAGTGCCCATAGAAGGTGTGACACCTAGAACACCTGTAGTGGCCTCTCTTGATCAGGCTGATGAACGTGTAAGGGAGAAATTATTCAAAGCTATTAAAGATGGCGACATCCCACTGGTGAGTGTTAAATCTCAACAATAAAGATTCTCTGAGTCTTTTTTTGTACATATATTCTCTTTTATATCTATACTGGCTGTAACTGCTGATCATGATCATTTAATACTCTTCGACATTTGCAACTTGCATTTGAGCTTTGGAACCATACTTATTCTTGGGAAATTGAATTTTTCATTCCAATAAATTTTTTATATGTTTAGGGATCAGTAGTAATTATCTTGTTTAATCTAACTGAAAATATTAGTGCACACTGTATACTTGTATTTATACAATACGGACATGGATATTAATTCACCTCTTTCCATCATGTTAGTAAAAATAGCCGACATTCATTTGTTCACTTCATATTTCTCTAATTTAGTCTGGCCATGTAGATAATTACACCTGTAACTAAAATGATAGTACTTACTATACAGCTGTAACACTTTTTTAATTGACTAATCTTTTTCACACACCAGAGGTTATAGGGAGCACAGACTGAGGTTAACATATGTGTATCCTACATCTCATGGTAATGAAATACGTGTCAATATGTGTATCCTACATCTCATGGTAATGAAATACGTGTCAATATGTGTATCCTACATCTCATGGTAATGAAATACGTGTCAATATGTGTATCCTACATCTCATGGTAATGAAATACGTGTCAATATGTGTATCCTACATCTCATGGTAATGAAATACGTGTCAATATGTGTATCCTACATCTCATGGTAATGAAATACGTGTCAATATGTGTATCATACATCTCATGGTAATGAAATACGTGTCAATATGTGTATCCTACATCTCATGGTAATGAAATACGTGTCAATATGTGTATCCTACATCTCATGGTAATGAAATACGTGTCAATATGTGTATCCTACATCTCATGGTAATGAAATACGTGTCAATATGTGTATCCTACATCTCATGGTAATGAAATACGTGTCAATATGTGTATCCTACATCTCATGGTAATGAAATACGTGTCAATATGTGTATCCTACATCTCATGGTAATGAAATACGTGTCAATATGTGTATCCTACATCTCATGGTAATGAAATACGTGTCAATATGTGTATCCTACATCTCATGGTAATGAAATACGTGTCAATATGTGTATCCTACATCTCATGGTAATGAAATACGTGTCAATATGTGTATCCTACATCTCATGGTAATGAAATACGTGTCAATATGTGTATCATACATCTCATGGTAATGAAATACGTGTCAATATGTGTATCCTACATCTCATGGTAATGAAATACGTGTCAATATGTGTATCCTACATCTCATGGTAATGAAATACGTGTCAATATGTGTATCCTACATCTCATGGTAATGAAATACGTGTCAATATGTGTATCCTACATCTCATGGTAATGAAATACGTGTCAATATGTGTATCCTACATCTCATGGTAATGAAATACGTGTCAATATGTGTATCCTACATCTCATGGTAATGAAATACGTGTCAATATGTGTATCCTACATCTCATGGTAATGAAATACGTGTCAAACAAAACATATTGATATAAATATGTTCATGAATTCAGCAAAACTGTAGATGAAATCAGGTAGAATAACAAACTTTAGTCTTAATAGATATTAAAAAGATATTAAATGATGACAATGAACCTATAATATAGTTTATTATACAAATATTTCATCATTCTCATCACTATACTGGAATCACTGTCATACTAAATCATTGAAGTAAAATAATGTGTCAAATGCGAACTTGCTTTCTTTTGTTGCCCTCATCTCCTAAACAAGAAGAAAGAATTAAGTTTTCATTCAACATTTTCCAATAATTTTTGTCTTTGATGACTATGCATCCATTTTTTTCTTTTATTAGCTTAAAGGAATTTCAGGCCATCCTTGTTTAGAGCATAGTATCCATTCTCTTTTATATTAATAATAACAGATAGAAAACTTTGATCTTACTGAAATTAGTAAGCAAGTTCAAAATCAATGGCCTATCAGGTCACACCATCATGATTCCCAATTCAGGGGGATTCAGTGGGATCTAAACTTATTCCCAATTCAGGGTGATTCAATGGGATCTAAACTGAGGCTAACATACAGGGGGATTGGAAACTGCATACCCAGCCTGAGACTTATATCCATTGGCATGAAAACTCCCTTATCAACCTGAGGCTAACATACAGGGGGATTGGAAACTCCTTACCCAACCTGAGACTAACATCCATTGGCATGAAAACTGTCTTATCAGCCTGAGACTAACATCAATCGGCATGAAAACTCCCTTATCAACCTGAGACTAACATACAGGGGGATTGGAAACTCCTTACCCAACCTGAGGCTGACTTCCATTGGCATAAAAACTCCCTTATCAACCTGAGGCTAACTGACAGGTGGAATTGAAACTCTCTACCCTGCTAACAAAACATGTAACAGAATTGAAACCGAGTGGGATTTCTCTGTTTGGACTAAATGAATAACAACAACACAAAGTGATGAATGATTGAATTTATAAAATGCGTTACTAGATATATATGTATATAGATATGGATATAAAACAAATTCAAAGACTCTTACACGTACACTACTATCATTTAACTAATACAATATTCTACATACACTCATGAAATGAAAACGAAAATATGATTTAACCTAACAAATGTTATCACATGCTATGAGACAAAAAGAAAAGAAATGAAATATGAGATACACTTAATCTCGTAAAGTATTTAACCGAGATTCACAAAATCTCTTGAATGAAAATGAGCAATACTCAAATGTTATTTCCGACACATCGACCACTTCCTGCATTTCACGCAAATGAACACAAACATACGCTCCTCAACTGAAATCCACTTCCTAAACTGACAACAGTTTATACGACATATGAACCCGAATCTGTGGTCGACTCTCATTCAACACCGAATTTCCTGCTAGGCTTCGACAGTTCCACTGAGACTTCATTAGTCCACTAATGTACCATGATATCTGATAATGTTCATTAAGCTTTCTTAATGTCCACTATCCTATGAGCTACAACAATTGGATCCAACAGACTCCAATGGCTCCCATAATTCATGACAGACTCCCGTAATCACAATAGACTCCCGGGGTCTATATTAATATCAAACTGTCTACAATGGTATCCAACCACCTTCAATAGTATTGAACAGGCTACTATAACATCCAACGGGATCACTCGTATCCAAAAAGAAAATAAAAAGCTACAATAAAACAAAACTATTTGTTAATAAAATGGCAATAAGAATGCTAAAAACGAAATGTCACCCAACAGGACACAAAACAGAGAAATAAGTTTCACAAATCAAATAAGATGAAATTTCGACACTCACCCCTATGGCCTGAGATGATGGTAGAAAGTTCACCTACCACTGAAGAAATCCAAATGACTTGTCTCTTAGTTTACAGTGTATCAAGCTTAAGACCATAGGAGTGATTAATAGTCATAGTCAAATATCCACGTAATCCATGCATTTCAATGGCTCTCCACCTGCATGTAATTTCGAATCACTTCACCCGGTAGTCAGTGATTCACCCCAGGTAACATTGTACGCCTATACAACAAATAAAGTATAAAATAGATTAAAGGCAAAACCAAGTTATTTTTAGCTTTATTCTGTGACACTGTTCCCTAGTAATATGCAAATGCTGTTACCTGTGTGCTCAAAAATCTTAAGGAGGATTTGTTAAGTATGTTTATGGTATATATTTTTTAACCACAGTACTGCTATATTTCATCTTTGACATAAAAAATAAAGGTATTCTTTTACTGAATAAAGATTTAAGAGTGCATTGGTATAGTTGATTTAAACATATCAGACAAATGTTTGAAGAAATGGAAAGTCAGAGATGAATTTTCATTTTCACAAAAAATTTGCACAATGGCTTTTTATAAACCCCTTAAATAAATCGATATAAAGATACCTAAACAAAATTTACATTTATATCCAATTGTCACCTTTAATGAATGGTTTTAACTGCCATTCTCATTTCCCCTTCTGCTTCCCCTGGCCAATGGACAATTGTTCCCAAACCAGACAATGGCTTTAATTGGTAGATTGAGTGTATTACTGTGACCTCTCATGTATACAATTAAGGTGTTTAATTGTCCAAGAAAGACACTTCTGTTTAGGTAAAGATATATCAAGTAAAATGATATGTAAGTTTACCTTATATTGGTTATATTCCCAACAGGCTGATCTCTCCATTGTTAAGCATTTGCTTAGAAAATTAATTCTTAGAATAAATCTTCCTCTCCTCCTTCCCCCTCCCCAAGAACACACATGCTTTGTGATGTGCTGATGAACATATTAAATATATTCATCAGAAAATTTTAATTATGCTGAATATGCATTAGATTATACATACTTAACAATTTCTGTCAGTGTTTACTGGATAATATTAGTTTGAGGATAATATTTGTTTGAGTATAATGATTATGGTAATCTTGTCATACATAATATTTATAATACAAAAAATAAAATTCATAATTTAAACAATGTTCATTTCTTTTGAATAGGTGCATTGTTAAAAATTATTGTAATTTTGCATTGTCTTCAAGAGCAATAAAACAGAATACACTGTCAAGACTCTATGGTCTTTAACTAAGAAACAGTAAGAAGAACCATCAGATTTGTTAAAATTAACAAATAATTTAATTCTCAAAGTTATTACATGAAAATTTAAAAGGATTATTGTACTCCAAGGGTGGGGTGGGTGGCAGCTATGTCAGTATAGATATACATTACAACATACATAGCAGATCTTCATTAAATATCCATCTATATTTGAGTTAAAAATGTTACCATTCATTTTATAAATAGGTTATTTATTTTAATCCAAGAATGCCAGATTATAAGTCACTGTTGGTATGATGGGTTATCAACTCAGCCAGCAACATGTTAACCCTAGAAGAGTTTTTCATCTTCTGAGCTTTGGGTGGACACCACTAGTATAGTATTCCAGTGCAACTGTTCCCTAACTGACACCATGCAAACCATTGGATGTAGGACAGAAAGAACCCATATCAGCAGCACAGTGGCGGCTACCTTCCTAGGTCATTCAGCACCATAAAATTGGCATGCATTACTCTGCTTCTGCTGATATTTTGTTCTTCAAGTAACATCCATGCATAAACTATGTATTAAGCCTATCTTATATCCCACATGATTTGAAGCTGTCTTGTGTACATCAGGAGAGCACAGCCAGCCAGCTGGAGAGCAAGGGGATGTAATACCTTCCTACATCTACCTATTTTGTTAATGTGTTTTGCATATGAAAGATTCATTTGTTTAAGAGTCAAATACATTTCTTCAATAGTACAATTATAATATGGGACACTCTCTGACATGCCCTCCCCGCTCTTAAATACCTGGAAGAACATGCCCACCCACCCGGTAATAACTAATGATTAATGAGATTTTGTGTCAGTTTTTCTATCTAAATGAAGATCATTCAAGTATGACTTCACCATGATAAGCAAGCTTTTTGTTTAGCACTTCTTTTGCTACAAGAGCTAATAGATTTGGCAAACATCTGTTTTAGCTTGGAATGGCTGATTTATGAAGTAGGCTGCTAGCATAGTATGATCAAGTATTGTTTACAAACATATTTTACAGTTAACACTTCATTTTCTTGGTTGTATCAAAAGTGACATTTGCATTGGTGGTTGCATTAATTGACCAAGGAAGGGATCCTTTATTTCCACATTGATCTCTATCGTGTCTTGAAATGTTTTTTTTTTTTTTTGTAACCAAGTAATATAAAATAAATTTGATAACTTATGAAAAATGGCAAAATCACAGTATCTTCATTATAGGTTACTATATTCAGTTGAAACTTTTGGGACAGTACTTTAGTATGGCTAAACTTTGTACACAGTGTCATTTATATCAGTTATTTTATTCAGTTGAAAGTTCTGTATGCCTGAAGTTTATATACACAGTATATTTTGCATTAGTTATTGTATTCAGTTGAAACTTCTGTATGTCTAAAGTTCGAGTATATTTTATATCAGTTATTTTATTCAGTTGAAATTTCTGTATGTCTAATGTTTGTACACAGTGTCTTTTACATCAATATATTCAGTTGAAAAATCTGTATGTCTAAACTCTTTGACATCATTATATGTCTAAAGTTTATACATAGTCTCTTTTACATTGTTGAAACTTGTAAGTCTAATACTTTATGTTTTACATCAGATGTTATATTCAGTTGAATCTGCATAGTTTGTCCTTTGCATTAGTTGTTATATTCATTTGAACTTCAGCATGTCTAAAGTGTCTTCTGAATTAGTTCCTATATTCAGTGAAAAATTTAGAATAATGCTTCAGTATGTCTAAAATTTGTACCTTGTTGTACTCAAAGTTCCTGTTTTATCTGCATACGTTGAAAGCATCATATTGTCAAAGTGATCATTTATAACATACTACATTGCAGGGCTTTGTAAGCTATCCTTCATGAAAAACCACATTGCAGGGCTTTGTAAGCTATCCTTCATGAAAAACCACATTGCAGGGCTTTGTAAGCTATCCTTCATGAAATACCACTTTGCAGGGCTTTGTAAGCTATCCTTCATGAAAAACCACATTGCAGGGCTTTGTAAGCTATCCTTCATGAAATACCACTTTGCAGGGCTTTGTAAGCTATCCTTCATGAAATACCACTTTGCAGGGCTTTGTAAGCAATCATTTATGACATATCATGTTACAGGTCTTTAAAAGCTATCATTTATGATAGATATTATTTTACCTTGTTGCTGGGTTTAAAAGCTACTATTTATGGTGGGGCCCCGAGTGGCCGAGTGGTCTAAAGCGCTGTCCGTTACGGATCACTGCCATCTCACCTCTGTGTGCTTGGGTTCGAGTCTAGGATTCGGTGATTGTAGATACGTGAGAAAGCTTGCCAGTAGCTTCTCGTGGGTCGGTGGTTCTTTCTGGTGATTTCCCGGTTTCTTCCTCCACCATTAATACTGGCCGCCATGAATAGCCTATCGTGTGCTGAAAAATGGCGTTAAGCCCAACAACAACAACAACAACAACAACTATTTATGGTATAACTTGTCATTCCATGTTGTAGGTGTGAGTAAGCTGTCATTTATAACATGACATGTTGCAGGTATGTAAAAGGTACTGTGTATGACATACTATGTTATACCATGATGAAGGTATGTAAAAGGTACTGTGTATGACATACCATGTTATACCATGATGCTGGTATTACTCTGCTTTACAGGTTAACTTTTACTTTGGGTGGAACACTGATTCTGTGGAAGAGAGTGAGGATGAGAATGATTCTGCCAGTCTGATGTCTGCTGAAATGTGTCACCCACTATGTCAGTGTCCAAAATGTCAACAGATTCAAAAGGTAATTTTTGTCAAAACCATTTAAGTGAAAAAGCAAGGCAGAGCAGACACTGTTCTACCACTACTGCAGTGTCAGTATTTGTTTGTTTTGATTAAGGGTTATGTTTTCAAATTCTTTTATAGATTCTGATTATATTTAGCATGAATTACTAAGGCATTTTTTCTTGCAACACTGTTGTTCATCACTTTTGATCTTTAGGTTAAGGTCACAATCACTGAAGATTTTCTTTAAGGTTTATGTGAAGTTTTCATTTGGAAATTTTGTACACCCCTTGATGAATTCCAAATGTACATGGCGATCAATCATAATGAGATTATATTGAAGCATACACAATAATTCATTTTGTAGCATGCACACTTTCCTCTTTGACCTTAAGGTCAGATCACAGTCTTAGAATTGCATTAAGGTTTTGCTTATATTTCCTAAACTCCTTGATGAATTATATTTATATCTGGGAACAAACACGATGAGATTATGTTGACATAAAGGCTATTCATTTTTATGGCATATAAACTTTTCTCTTTGACCTTGGGATTAAGGTCACAGTCATAGTAGATTTGCATTAAGGTTTTGCTCATATTTTCTAAATGCCTTGATAAATTCTCTTTGTACATGAAATCAATCATTAGATTATTTCAAGCAAAGGCAATTCATTTCATTTAATACAAACATTCCTCTTTAATCTTGGGGTTAAGTTCAGTTATAGAAATGTTGTTTTAAATTCTAAATAAAGTTTTTCCTTTGTTTTCATTTCCTTAAAAGCTTGATGGCTTCTATTCATACTCGTGTGAAACATTAGGATACAGTTACCTTGTAGTCAAGGTGACAACTCAACAAGCAAGCTCTGATCTTCAGATTTACTTTTCCATCTACTTTACAAAATGTTCCAGACATTTGTACAACTATCTACTGTAATTGTAAACTGTACATAATCAAACAGGTGTTGAACTATTTCCAGTGATTGGATGAGTGCTAAAAATGTTTAACTTTTTTCTATTCTTCTGATCTTCCCATTTGTATCTTTAGCATCTTCGTGTAGTTTAATCAAACTTGTTTTATTGGGTTATAAGAGCAAGCAATACTAATTCTAACTTTAGGTAGAGGAGACTATATTAAACACAGATTCCAAGTAGCCTATTTAGAATCTATTTTGATGAAAACAGTGTTGACAATTTTGGATCCATCTGTGTCAGATGTGCTTTTCATTCTTGGTGACTTTAAAGTATCAGTATGTGATAAACAAGTTAATGCACACCACCATTGTATTGTTAATTGAAAAACATCACCCCAGGGACAACCAACAAAAACATCCAAATGTTTATGGAACAGTGTACAAGAAACGAAGGAAGATATTTGGGTAACAACACATTTGATTGCTGTGGTAGATGTGGAGTCATACCAAGGTATCATCTGTTGGTGGCAATCAACATTTGGATTTTTAATATAATAGTCTTTCCTGGTTTCGGTTTTAAAAGTAAAAGATCAAGGACAAAAGTAAAACATGGTGTCAAGTTAGTTATTATCATTGTCATGCATTTATAAATATCACTTGAATTGTTTTAGATATTTCCTTACAAAGCATTGTTTAAAAATTTTAATTCCCACATTTGAATTTAGTATTTGACCAAAAAACCCTAGGATCATTGTTAATTTCCCTATTATTTTCTCTCTGAATAATTTTCCATCTTGTTCCTTTCTTTATAGTCTGGTAAGAGCACTAGCTTGGATGTTAACTGTACAAACAGCCAGGGTATGACACCGCTTCATGTGGCCACACTTTATGGGCAGGTTGAGTTAGTCAAGTTGTTCATCAGTAAGGGTGCTAACAACAATATTCAGACAGTCAAAAACATCTCTCCACTTCATAGGGCTTGCTATATCAACAATAAAGAGGTGAGTACATGTTATAATTATCCTAGTAGGAAGAAAGAACACACTCAGTAGGACACACACACAAACTCACAGTAGAATTAGTTAGCTAGCTGGAGTCTAGTAAATTTCCCATCAGACTGATGGGTGATAAAGTTTTCAGTTGTTACCAGTCAGCATTTGTTTACATAATTTTTAAAATTCTGAGTCAATGGACATTGTCCAAGCTGTTTAGAAAATAATCATGTAAATCTCATGAAAGACTGATATGATCCCCTAGATGGGTAGAACAAATGTGGAAAACAAGGCTGTATAAATTTTTATAGGTTTTGATAGATTTATAAGGTAAAATTGTGTCAAAGACTGCTGGTACAAGTTCCTCTGGCTGCTTTATGTCAACATTCTTTGGTTTCTTTGAATTAATGTTTTCTGAAGACAATTCACTCTGACTTGTCCTAACCCATTTTTGTTGGGGTGTGAGGTCAGAGCCCATTACCTATTGCATTTGCTGAAACCACACAGACTTGGCATCAGGTCGCAGCTTACCATCAGGCTAGGAAATTTAATTTACCATTCTTCAAGCCCTACCCACATGAAATCAATGGAAAGATTAGTTATCTTCTCAGAACTTGCAAGCTTAACTTTTGTTATGTCTTTAATTCATTGATGGAGGAGACAGCTAATGCATAGATGAAATCTGTTGTGGTTCTCCCCATTTGCATTGCTGGTCACATGACGACAAGCCTTAAGAGTCTCCATATCCATGACATCCACTATTCATATGATGCTAACAAAAATTCCCTTTTTTTTCTGTACCAAAAAATTTAAAAGTATGAAATGATAGTCACATAATGTCACCCCCCCAATGAAAATACAGATAAATTTTAACTATTTATGTTAAGAACAACCCCATGAAATCTGACACTGTTGCATCAACTTGAAAGGGCCAGATTCACCACATAGAACACATGTCAGCATGGTTATGATGTGATACTCACAAAAACCTTATTGATAAATCTGTCAATGAATTAATGACACACCAATGTTGTACATGCAATTTCTGAGAAGTTGAGTCATTATCCTATTAATTTCATGCAGGTATGGTTTAATGTAAGGTCGCTTGATCGGGTATTAAATGGTTACCATATACCTAAACTAGTTTTGGTGAATACAAAATTTTCAGGAGGCAAAGAACTAAGACCTTGCATCCCATCAATATGTCAGAGTATCTAAAATCAGATAGGAAAGTGAGAGGAAACTCAGACTTGTGACATTGTAGGGCCATTGAAGATCCCTGCTATGACTAACCATTCCATCTTTTGTTGTTTTTTTTTTTCAAGGATTAGCATAATGAGACAAAAAGTAAAGGTTTGTATTTGTTGTGAAAACCATTCATTGCCTCAATTGCTGTAATAAGTAATCTCAACTTGCCTTCCTTGAAGCATAATTGGTACTTTCTTAATTTGTGTGGAGTTATATAATGACCAGTGTAAATGAAGTTTTTCTCTTTCTAAAATTTTTTTTTCTAGATGATATTTTAACAAGCATTTATTGAGTCATCTCTTTTTAGAGTTAATATTTGAAGAATCATTGCTTTTATTGTGAACTTGTGAATATTTTCAGATAACCTTGGTCTAAAGCAAGAGCTTTACTTCAGAAGTATGAATGATTGTGATATTTATGAAATGAAAGTGTTGTTAATGTAGATAGATGTCTAGCATTGTTTAATGAGAAAGACTAGGGAAGATAGAAAGACTAGTCAATTTCTCCTTCAAATATGTTCCCCAAATGCATTAACATTAGGGGTATTAGCCTGCTACCTCATGAATTCAGCTCTACTAAAAGATGAAAATTATTTTCTGTCTGTCATTATATATATATATATATATATATATATATATATATATATATATATATATATGGGCACTAACTCTTGTCTATTACCTTCCCTTGCCACTGCCAGGTGTTACTCATTTTTTTTTTTTAGCTGTGCTGCTAACTATGTACATTTTATCTCCAACAATCCAAGCCATCTTAGTGTTTAAATTGGACCATCCAACTTTAAATTTGGAATTTTTGTGCTGGACAATCATTCATCTACATGTTGTATGCATTATTTTTACAATTTTGTCCAAAACTGAGTGTTTTTATCACTTTTATTAACTCACTGTTTTAAGACCACATATCAACACACTATTGTTGAACTCATATTGTCATTTACAAGTTCTTGTGAACTGACTATTTTTGCTTAATCTCTTAGTAATGGAGGGTATTAGTAAGTAACATGTGAAATTACTAATTTATACTTTGTTTCCTCCTCTTGTTTTGTTTCAGTAGAAATGTCAACCAAATGCATGAAATGCAAAAGTTGAAAGCAAATCAAGTCAACCATGACTTGTAATGTATGTTTTAAGTTTTCAACATCTCTGGACAGAGGAAGCCTGGCTACAGTATTAATGAGTTAATAAGTTGCAAGTTGCTGAATTGCTAATTTATGCTTCATTTTCTCTTGTATCATTTCAGTAGAAATGTCAACTAAATCCATGATATGCAAAGTTCAAAGCAATGGTTCAGATGGCATCAAAAGAGAAGGATAGATGGAAGAATAAGTTGAGGAAAGATAACTTTGATGACCATATTATAAATACAAAGTGTGAGCCTAATGGTGGACACTGGGGTCCTTCTAACCTAAAGTTCATCATTTGCAATTTCCAACTCATTGGAGGAGTGACCTCCTCCAATTTTAGTGCAAGCCCCTCTGCATATAGAGGCGAGGCCTTCAGACCTATAAGTGTGGACCCATGGAGTTTGTATTGGATCATTGGATCCATTTCATAATAAAGCATACTTTTGCTGGTCATCCAGCCATGATTGGCTGTCCAACAAGGGGACTTTTTGATAAAATGGTCTAAGATATGTGAGAATCTTAGTGGTAGTTATGTCTATATAGCCATGACATTGACAACATCATCTTACTGTGACGGAGACCCAGCTGGCCATGCCCTTGGAGTGGCCAGTACTGGTGATAGCCATTTAATTGTCCCAGCATGGGGACTTTTTGGTAAAATGGTCCAGCCAAGTAGGATTTATGGGATCTTGGTGACTATAGATGTCATTGACTGGGATTTCTTACTGTGACTGGGATTTCAGTGAGAAATCTATTAGTGACATTTTAAAGAGGATGCAATTGAGTCATCAATGCCACCTGGTATGGGTTATCCAGAGCTGCTAACTGAAATGGGACAGGACTCAACATACAGCATGACAAAGCTCCAACAAAATCAGCCATACTAAGATCCGACCCAACCTTGGAACAGCTGGATTTTAGCTTCAAGGCTGCAGTTGAAGAAAGTTTGCAACTTTAGCATGACGGACACCACCTACGACTGCTCAAAACTATGAAGTTAAAACTTTAGTAGATTTCGACCAGGAGGAAGAGACACCATCCTTTTGGCTCCTTCCTCTATCAGGTAAAATTAATAAGATCAATTGCTGGTTGTTAGGTAGTATTGCTGACCCTGGGAATTCTATGGTTTTCCTTTCAGAACGCCAAGAACAAGTGGTGTTCTCAATTCACTAGTACTGATGTCCCAGCCCTTGAAAAAAAAAATCAAGCAGCAGTTCATGTGTCTACTTTACTGTTTATAAAGTGGACAAAAATGTGTTCCATACCACATCAGTGCTAGTCCTGACATAGCCACTATGTCTTCAGTGTTAGGATTTAGAGTCCATTGCATTTATGACTTAAGCCAACTTCAACCTGACATGATGTGATGCACATCACTCAGGCCTCATCATACCCTGCTTTTCTGGATGACCAAGTTTGGGTCACAGTTACTCTTTGGTTTAAGGCCTGAGGCTCAAGAACTACCCGCCCAACTAGCTCCTAAACCCATCACAGGCATTTTGAAACAATCAGCCTGTGCCACTATGGAGGGGTTATAAGCATACTAGGGACAAGGGACCATTTTAGTCAGAGGAGCAGTATAGATCTCCAGTAGTCAACAGTCCAACCATGCTAAGAGGCAACCATACAAAGGCGGCAAGAAACCAAATTGCACAGCCTTAATCTCCTAACTATACATATTGACCTACCCCACCACCTGCAAAAAGCCTACCTGTAGGCATCCACTTCCTGCAATTTCAGGCTCAATAGATCACCCTATTTCTTTAGAATGATTAAGTGATCCAGGTAATTTCATTTGGAATTTGAATGTACCATAAGATCATGAGAAGGATACCTTTCTTCAACAACAATACATATAGTTATTCATCAAAATCTAGAAGTGAAGTTTGTGCAAAACCACAGTTGATTGTGCTTGTATTCTAGGCCATTTCTTATTTGGAAGGCGAATGGCAAGTTGAGGTCAATCATCACTTGAGTTGTTTCATTTACATTTTGCCACCTATATTCAAGATGGAGACAGTGAGATCAATCTGTCAGTTCCACCCATTGAGATGAGTATGCAATTAGTCTTGTTTTGATTGATGCATATTTTCATATCCCTATCCACACCATGTCATGGAATTAATTACCCATTAGTCTTGTTCTGACATTTCTTGACCAAAGGTCTCGTACATTAGCACCATTGGTCAATAATCACCAGAGCCCACCTTAACCCTAATAGTGGCCAAATAGAGGATTATTTGGAAAAGGTAAACATATAGTGTGTTATTCAGTGTACTTTGTTTTATTGGTTGCACAATGATTTCTTAATTTAATATTTACATTTACTAATTTATGAAATTTTCAAAATGATAAATATTACCATTAACGAAAGGAGTGAAATAGTTTCAAGAAAACATTTTTATAACTGATATGTGTAATAAACATTCTCTTTATGCATGTAGATTGCCTTTCTGTTGATAACCAATGGAGCCCATGTCAATGCCAAGGATTCCTATGGTGAGACTGCTCTTCACCTGTGCTGTGGTAAAGGCAGCAAAGAAATAGCAGAATACCTTCTTCAGGTAAGTACATGTAATCATTGCTGTCTGATCCTGATTATGCAAATTGATAGTTTCAGTCCTGTGGTGATCCTGATTTTAGTGGTTGCATAATTTAATACATCTGGCCATTACAGTCCAGCAGTGATCCTTGATTTTAATGGTTGCATAATTTTTTCACTTGACCATTACAGTCCAGCTGACCATCAGTGCCATCAAGAAATGACCAGTTAATTAGTTATAATTTCTTTGGTCATGTTTAATCAAAATGCATGTTTTTGCTTTTTCAAACTTAAGGCATTTTAAAAATATCTCTGGTTTTGTTAGACATCAGCCAGACAAATTAACTGATTATTCATTCTTTATCAATTGATACAGAAACTGATAATTAATGATAAAAATTTAACCAGATTCCAGAATTAATAACGTATTTAGAAGATTTAGATGTACCTTGTTTAAAATACAATTACAGTGGACAAGGAAAAAGCTAATGGATGTCTGGCGATTGTTTAGCATTAATTTGCATTTGCCTTGTAATTATATACAGTTTGAATATGCTAGAAGCACATGGTTTAGTCTCATCTACACTAGACTTTGATTTTATTTCCACTTTTAGTTTTATACTTTTCTGAAAAGTCAATCCTGCACACCACTACAGACATATTCTCAAAAAATTAATTTTATGTGATAAATACATTATTGTTTTAAAAAAACGTTATCAATAAATGTATCACTGTTAAAACTTAAACCCAGATAAAACCCATGCAGATTATTTTCCAAGGTTTATTAGATGTTTCATGTAGTTCACTGACAGTATACCTCTCCTTCAATGACACAACAGGCTCCAAAAACATAAACTGCACTATAAGATAGGGCATGAGTTACTGAGGGATCTTATGAAAATGTAGAAGGGGGTGCAATCCTGGCAAGACATCAAGAAGACCTTGGATTACTGTTTAATAGCAGTTGAATATTTGTTTTGTAATCATATTAGGATTAATTGTCGATAAATATTTTCTTAAACTTGTTCATTTCCAGTAAAAATTACCTTTATTTTATTAGAGATAAGCAAGATCTTAAAGAGTGTGAAGAAAAAACTCCAATATGGTACAACATATTACACACATGCATACCTTGTTGTATACCTGCAAGACATTGGGTATTATGTCACTGCTTTTGCACAACAAAACAAGATTCCTTTCATTCAAAAAGTAGCGACAGTTGTTTAATGAAAAAAAAACATCAGCAGTGAAACTTGATTTTAAAATTTTATTTTATTAGTGAAGGTTGATGCTGTAATTTGAATGCAAGTATTAATTAAACTTCTACTCATCCATGAGCAATCTCTGAGTGCCATTTCAGTAGTTTTAATTTCACTAGAAACTTGTGAATTAGCTTCTCTATAATAATCCATATCTTTTAAAAAAAAAGGCTTTAAATTTGCCATAAATTCCTTTCACTTGATTCCCTGCTATCTTTGATCATATTCGTCAATGGCTAGGAAAATTTAAGGTAGTTTAATTTAACTTACACAATAATATTATAACAGTGTTCAAGTGGTCAGTTGAATTAGGTTGACCTGACAAATGACCATGATTGCTATCTCTTACACAGGTTAATTACATACCTTACAGTTTTTATTTATTCCATTCCCTTTATTTAAATTGATACAAAATACATAACATAACAATAATAAGCATATCTGGATTCAATTGAGTTTACCAATATAGCAAATATGTCAGAAAATTTGTGAACAAAACACAATTGATTAGATTCTCATAGAAATGCCTGTGGACATAGCTGGATTTTAGATTGATATGTTTTATGTTCAAATACAAGAGAACATGTCAAATTTATGATGAGCACACTAAATTAAAATATGACTAAAACACTTGTCAAAACTAGTTTCACTGCTTTTTATTTTTTAGTATTGCCACTGGTAGGCATTTTCACTGATCAAAAAGTTTTCAAAGGTTGTTATTTACAGTGTACTGATTTGAAAAGAAAAAATAACAAAACATTTTACTTATATGTTGAGAAAATTTCTTGATGTTGATTGAATTTTCCAGATACTAAACACCATTTTCAATGATAAATGGAGCAATTAAATCAGGATTTGGTTTGCTAATTGCAATTTTCTTCACATTCAATGAATACAGGGTTAGATGTTTGGTATTTTATACAAAAATAAATGGGATTCATGCCTTCTCAGAAATACAAGTGGGTTTGTGAGTTATCAGGGCACAAGTTATAAAGGGTGTATTAGCAAGTTATAAAATTCTGCTGGCTAATATAATCAATTGTGAGAATGACCAATTAGTGATTTATAAAATTTATTATATTGCACACTTTCTGTATTTGTTCCAAAGCATAAGTAGCCTTTCTCAATAGGCTCATGAATAACCCTAATCAAATAGTTATATTGATAGAGACCACAGACTCTTGAATAACCGTGATCAATCCTATAACTTTTATCCAATACATTTTATTGATATATACCTTAGACACCTGAATAGCCTTTCTCCAATATTCTTTATATTGATAAAGACCACAGACTCTTGAATAATATTTATCATAATACACCCTTATAGTTATATCCCTAAATAATGCTTTTATTGACAGGAAAGCTTTTATTGATGTAGACCAAAGATTCCTGAACACTCTTTAGGTGGTGCTCTACAGTTTCATATTTAGCATAGGGTTAAAATTTTAAAGAAAAAGAGTTTCCCCGGGTTTCCTCACTAGTTATACTGGTTTTTTAAAAGAGACTTTGTATATCTTAGGTATTGTTCAAAGAACCTTTAATTCCCTTTATTTTGAGGTATGATTGATGGATGTAATATGGGTTAGAGAGTATACAGTTTGGCCTTACTCCAGATGTGCACTTTTCAAAAAAGTGCTAGCTCTACTTGCTCATTTTCACTTCTCGAACTTTAGAGGTAAATTGTAAAAAAAAGAGCCGATAACTTTTTTTACATTTTATGTATTTGGTAATTCAGTCATTGCACTTTTAGAAGCTGGTATTATCTAGTTTGGCAAAATTCATTTTCTATATTTTAATAGCTGCCAAGAATAGTGTACTTTAGACAAATTTAGGTTGATTTTTGGAGCACAAGGGAGCAGTCATTTTAGTTAGCAGTGTCCTAAGATCATTTAAAATTTCCAAAAGTACAATATCCAAAGAAATTTCATCCACATTACATGAAAGTAGTATATAGGTATGCCAACATTCTCTCCACTGTGCATGTTTAAAATGCAAACAACTTCACCTTACATACATCACTCTCTCAAAAATACATAATAACTGGTGAGCACCACCTTAATTAAATAAGCTTCTTTTGATACAGATCAAACAATCCTGAACACTCTTTCATCAGATAAGCTTTTATTAATGCAGATCAAAGATCCTGAACACTTTTTCATCAGATTAGCTTTCATTGATATAGACTAAACATTTCTTAATATCTTTCATCATATAACCTTTTATTGGTGTAGATCATATCTCACAAGTTATATTATGAACAATTCATTCCTTACTTGCCTCAAGACTGGGACATGCATTAAATTAATCTTTATACTTGGCCAGTTAGTCAACTGCCCAATGCTAGGTTAGGAACGTAAATGGTGGCTAATCCTTGATACATACAAATATTTAAGTTAAAAGGTAACTGATGACAGAATAGCAATATTTATTTCTAATTTGTCAAAATTCACTTAAGTTATTAACAGGGCACTAAAAAAACAATAAATTTTTCCTTGCCCTTTGGCTAGTTACTTGGAAACTTGAACTTGTATTTGCCAAACATAAGCTTGTCCCAGGAATTTTTGCAAGTTGATTTGTAGATTACTCTGTGTGTGTGCATGTGTCTGTGTGTGTGTGAATATATATATATATATATATATATATATATATATATATATATATATATATAAATATATATATATATATATATATATATATATATATATATATATTTATCCCATGAACTTTATATTTTTGGTCCATATGGCCTGCATTGTTGAAGATGTTGGACTGCCGTGATATAGACCATAGACCTCAGAATATCAGAATAACTTTTATTAAATATGATTTTATTGATATAGATCATAGATTCCTGAAAACTTTTATTAAATATGATTTTTTTTATATAGATCATAAATTCATGAAAACTTTTATAAAATATGGTTTAATTGATATTGATCATAGATTCCTGAAATTTTTTTATTAAATATAGTTTTATTAATATAGATCATAGATTCCTGAAAACTTTTATTAAATATGGTTTTATTTGTATAGATCATAGATTCCGCAAAAACTTTAATTAAATATGGTTTTATTGATATAGATCATAGATTCCTGAAAAACTGCAGACATGATTTTGTTGATATGTACTATTAATTCACGAATAACTTTGATCAAATATGATTTTATTGATATAGGCCTTAAACTCCTGAATAATTTTTATCATTGATACTTTTATTGATTTAAACCATAGACTCCTGAAAGACCTTTATTGACCATCAACTCTTAAATAACTTCCCTCCAGTACACTTTTAGTGATACAGACCAGTGATTACTGAATAATTTTTATCAAAATATGATTTTATTGAATAACCTTCATCAGATATATTTGTGTAAGTATATTCCTGCATAACATTTATTACATACACTTCTATTGATGCAAACTATATATTTTTGAAAATTTTATTACATTTTTACAAAATTTATATTGCAAAGATAGTAACCTCACCAAAAAGTGCTATAATGACCGATAAACACCAAACAATAGTCCTTACTACACATGATAAACTGTTGTTCAACTAGATTCTAGATTATTATTACACTTTGTATGGGAATATCATATTTTGAAAAGGTGAATGCTATAGGACATGTTTTATATATGGATAGCCTAGATGTTTGTGGATTGTAATCAACCCACATCTCATACTGTTTCTCTTGACATTAGATCTTTTCAAGAAAAATTAAGTTGTTATTTTTACATCTTTATTCATTTCTTCTAGAATATTCACTTGCTTGGGGCATATTCAACATGTAATTTGAGCATTAGTAAATAGCTCAGTCTTCATGTGCTAGGGGTATATTCTGCATGTAATTTGTACATTCGCGATAGACTAATCAATACTTGCTTGGGGCATATTCCATGTATAATTTATGCATTGCTATTAGCCCAATCTTCTCATGTTTGGGGCATATGCTGCAAGTAATTTTGTACATTAGTAATAGTCCAGTCTTATTGTGTTTGGGGAATATTCCACATGTAATTTGTGCATTAGTAATAGACCAATCTTCACTTGCTTGGGGTATATTCCACATGTAATTTATGCGTTAATAATAGCCCAGTCTTCATTTGTTTTGGGTATATTTTAATTTGTATATTAGTACTAGCCCAATCTTCACTTGCTTGGGGTATATTCCACATGTAATTTATGCGTTAATAATAGCCCAGTCTTCATTTGTTTGGGGCATATTTTAATTTGTATATTAGTACTAGCCCAATCTTCACTTGCTTAGGGTATATTCCACATGTAATTTATGCATTAATAATAGCCCAGTCTTCATTTGTTTGGGGCATATTCCACGTGTAATTTATGCATTAATAATAGCCCAGTCTTCATTTGTTTGGGGTATATTTTAATTTGTATATTAGTACTAGCCCAATCTTCACTTGCTTGGGGTATATTCCACATGTAATTTATGCGTTAATAATAGCCCAGTCTTTATTTGTTTGGGGCATATTCCACATGTAATTTGTTTAATAGTAATAGACTAATTTTTTCATTATTTGTGGCATATTCCATATGTAATTTATGTATAAGTTATAGTCCAGTCCTCATTTGCTTGGGGTATATTCCATATGCAAAGCTACAGACCAATCTTTTTTTTTGTTTTGGGTATATTTTAATTTGTATATTAGTACTAGCCCAATCTTCACTTGCATGGGGTATATTCCACATGTAATTTATGCATTAGTAATAGCCCAGTCTTCATTTGCATGGGGTATATTCCACATGTAATTTATGCGTTAATAATAGCCCAGTCTTTATTTGTTTGGGGCATATTTTAATTTGTATATTAGTACTAGCCCAATCTTCACTTGCATGGGGTATATTCCACATGTAATTTATGCATTAGTAATAGCCCAGTCTTCATTTGTTTTGAGCATATTCTACATATAACTTATGCTTATTAACTGCTTAGCCATCATATCAACAATGTTATTATTATCCCTGGTGACACTGGGAAAAATGGATATTCTTCAGATGGAACACAGTGCTTGAAACTCAGTTACAAATACTGTAGGCTAAAAGGCCTAAAGCAAAGGTAAATTCGAGATTGCTCATAGAAGCTGTAGGCCCTATATACAAACAATACAGCAAAATAAACCATAGGTTGGTTAACAGGGCAATATCAAACCCATTTATGTTATTTAAATTACCAACACAACTTAAGTAACTATGACCATAAAGACATGGTACATATTTACAACAGAGCAGACAAATACTAACAATAACACAGCTACATATAATGAATCTACAACATTTTCTCAGTACAGATAAAATATAAGTACACACAGGATACACCAAACACTAAAAACACAAACTGTAAGTACATTATACAGCTGTTAAGAATCTGATTTTCAGGTCTACTAGATACACCAAACACTAAAATCACAAACTGTAAGTACATTATACAGCTGTTAAGAATCTAATTTTCAGGTCTACTTGTAAGCGGCTGGGAATGATACAAGCTTTGACGTACAGAAATATAATAGCTTTGACCTTTTTATACAAAGGACACTATCCTTTCACTGACACTGTCTTGGTGGTTATAGACAAGTGTCAGTCAATTTGTCACAGCAAATTATTCAGTAAGGACTCTAGTTAAAATATTGTTCAAGTTAATCCCTTCTTTTCAGAGGCTGAACATCCATTTCATTGCAATATGAAAGTTATTTTTCCTAATTATGTTTCTTTCGGAAAATGATCTCACTTGTGCTTTGTTTTGTAATATGAAGTAAGTCTTTAAGTTGTTTAAGTCTGTGATCTCTTCATCTAGAAGTGCACATTCTTTTATTCATTTATTTATTCTTTTCATTTATTTATTCTTTTAAGTGTTTGTTTATTTGTCTAATCATTCACAGCATATACCTGTATAAAACTATTTTTAGTACTATCAATGTAAAATTTGCCATTAAGGTTTTATCCTTAAGTTGCACATTCAGACTGTCTGTACAGCAGTTTTCCAGTTCCTGTCATGGAAAAAGGCCTCTTATTATGCATAGAAAAATGATATTGTCTTGATTCCAAGTTGGCCGTTTGCTGTTACAAAAGAGTGACTGTTTGCTCTGTTCTTATATTATGACATGAAATTGATATATTTCCACTTTTGCTGTTTCCTGTTATTAAGGAAGGACTGTTCATCTTTACTTTGTTATTATGTGTTGAAATTGACAAATTTTCTTATTTCCACAATTTCCATTTGCTTTCAAAAAGGAAGGACTATTTGTATGTCACAAGGCATCAGTAAAGTCTTATAACTATGCAAGTTATTATCTGTCTCTTTTAAACCGCCATTACAAACTGTATTATTGACTCTGTAGCCTAGCAAATGCCAAATGAAAGAGCACCTCTCTTGGCAACTCTATTAATTGCATGTGTAAGGCAGTCACATGAGCA
Organism: Potamilus streckersoni; assembly: GCA_016746295.1. Lineage (NCBI taxonomy): Eukaryota > Metazoa > Mollusca > Bivalvia > Unionida > Unionidae > Potamilus > Potamilus streckersoni. Next base: position 4,166,504 of record JAEAOA010002358.1, on the reverse strand, counting down.
AAATCTTGTGATTTCTTTATTACTTTTGGAATGGCATTTTCTTTATTTATGTCATAGTTGCTACAGACCAGGAATTAAAAAAAACCAACATAAAACAGTGATACTGCTATTGAAACAGTTAGACCCAATTAGACTTCCCTCTGCTGTCTGTAAATTTAGGTAGCTGTGAAATGTCATTTGTTGTAGAACTATCAAAACTGTCAGAAAAGGTAATTGAATTACCTGGTGTTACTATATACATACTAGCTTATATGTTAAGTCAAATACAAACAGCATAGGCTCTGATATGCCATTGCATAATGCGCCAACAGATCAGGCTTTGTATTCTTTGTTTGCTAATTACTCCTAATAACTGTGTAGACTAATGCCTGCCAGCATATTATGCAATGGCAGGTCTGTGCAGTTGGACTTTACTTATTAGTGCTTTTATATGGTAGACTTATTACTTAAAGTTACAGAAAATTAATAATGATATGATTAAGTACAGTCAAATACACTTATCTCCACATCATTTATTTTAAGAAATTGTCCTGAAAAATCCTTCTTTGTTACACTGATTTTTTTCCTATTTAACTCGACCCCTCTTGAGTCTGTGTCAGGCATTAGTTTTGGTCCATTGTAATGTGCACCTGCATATTTCGATGAAGTGCAAAATTTTATGTTCATCTTGGAGAAATTTTGTAAAATAATTCTCAGTGAAACATCAGTTTTTAGTCAGCTACATTTTACTACTAGTCACAAGTCAATACTAACAAAAGAAATATGTTTAAAAAGTAGCCCTACATATTTTGGGAAATAGAAATTCATAAAAAGTGGGTACAGGCTATACAACAGAACAAAGTACATCGACCTTTTGCAGAGAATAAATATCACTACAGTAAAACAAAACCATCATTGACACGTCCTCTTCTCTTGATGAATCAGACTTTCTCCAAGTTTTCAGATTTCTGGTCATTGTTCTCAAAAAAAATATATTTAGAAATATGCATGTTTTCATTCTTTTACAAACAGTATCTAACTTTAATATTTTCATATTTTGTACAATAATATTGGCAAAGGGTTTATTCTTGATAAAACATAGACATTGGACCATTGATATCATTAACATGTAGGTTACTAGATTTGTGTAGTCACATTACTAGAAATTCAAATGGCATGTACCAAGTCAGACTTCATCAACGCAGTAGTTTTTGTCTTGTCTGTCTGTGGAGTAAATGCATAACAGTTATAATATTTGTAATTTATCAGAAAATAAATCGTTTTCCTAGTGATTTCATTCAGGTATAATTTGATGTAATATCATTTAAGTTTTCTAGGCCATATGGTAAGCAGCTTCCATATTATTTTCCTTTGAAACATGAAGAACAAAAAAAACCTGATTATGTCTTTTAGGCGTTATATGTTATTAGGTGAGGTTTGACATTTATTAACATTTTTAAATTCTGATTCTGTCTTCATTCCATAAAATTTGACTGGTGGCACATATATCAGTTTCCATTAACTCATACCTAGTTATATTCATGGCAACTGTAGGTATGTGTATATCCTTATTTTCCTGTCAGCAAAGACACAAGCAAATTCTTTTCACTTACATTGGGGTGGACAAGATTAGATCATTTTGTATTTATTTTTATTTCTTCAGGAAGTAAGGTTATTATATTTAATGAGGAATACTAAAGCTATGAGATGTTGACTGCAGAATATGACTGCAGAATATAAATGAACTGGAATTTAAACAGAAAATTGAGTACATGTTCTTTCATTTCAAAGAGCACATATACTGCACATATATACACATGTAATTTCTTAACAACACTATTCTTTGTGTATTGTTTGCTAAATACAGCTGGAGACTGAATTCTGTACAAAAAGATATAAAATCGCAATACTTGTTACTAAAGTAAAATTGTACAAATAAAGTAAAAATGTAATCTTAAAACAAGGACCTGTTTGTCATCAGTATTTGAGTAAATCTAAGAGTAAGCAACAGAAAAAAGGTCAAGGACAAATTTAAAATTATGTTAACAGTTTGCAGCAACCCTTATATCTTGGGTTTATGTTAACAATTTTTTGACGTTGCTGACATAATCAAGATAACCGGGTTTGACTAAATTGTTTCTTTCCCACAGAATGGTGCAGAAGTGAATGTCATAAATGTTCTTGGTAATACGCCACTACATAATGCTGTCCACTCATCTCATCTGGACATTGTGGAATTTTTGCTTCAGCATGGAGCAGACACCAACATACTTAATAACAGAGGGGAATGTCCATTACAGCTTGCTAAGGTAAGTAACTCTATTGGAATCATAATTTCATCATGTTCTGATCAGCATCAACAGCACTTAAGTATGAATGTATTTTTCATATAACTGTTTCTCATTGTAATGCAATCAGTCCCCTTCTGTGAAGGTGGAAATCATGACTAAAAACCTGCAGCAAAAGCATTCTGTGTGCATTGACATAGTTTCTTTCCATATGCAGTGTTGAAGTTTCATGTTTTGGTGACAAATATAATTATAATTTACTCTACATGAAATACTTTTTTGAAACTGTATATGTACATTTATTTTGCTTGCATAGTGCAAATATCAACAATAAGAAAAGCAAATAATAGTTTGGGTTTTTTATAAATTGAACTGAATCATGAACCTTGGCTTGTTCTTGCAGATTCCCCAGGTGGAGACCTATCTCAGAAGTTACAGTTCTGTAGTGAATTGGCCGGATAGTCAAGTTTCTACAAAAGGTAAGACAGATGAGAAGTGTTAAAATTGGCATCATTCTTTTATAGAGACAGAGAAACAGAGCACTTTTATTAGCATTATTTTGCAGCAGAAAATGTAAATAGCATTAGCTGATGGGAGTTTTTTTATATTGACAGCCATATAATAAGTACCTATGTATCATCATAAATTGAAAAAGATCAAATTAGTGTGTAATTAAATATGGCATATCATGTTCTTACTAGAAAATAGAAACATCAACTACTAAATAAATTTTAGTCATGACGAAAAAATAAATATAAAGGTGATTTGTAGTTTTAATACATAATTATGATTCTGTGGTATCCTAAGATGAAATGTAAATGCTGCATCTGTATATATTTTCTCTAAAATCAGCTTAATATGTAATCAAGGCAGAAACAACAATTACATTTGTTTTGGTTGCATATACTTAATGTGTAGCAATCATTCTCAAAATGATTTACAGTTTGCATCCCACATGTCAAGTCTTGCAGGTTTTTTTCAACATGAGGCCATATACAGTCTGGCATGGTTGCCAGATGTCAGTGTATGATGATAGTTTGGATTATCTATCTTCTTTTTATAATTCCATGCTTTATCGACAGGGATCTTGTGGTACATTCCATCTGTAGGTATTCCTTAGTGTCACTGATATTGTGGTACACTCAGTTTTTTGGTCTGTAACTCTTACCTTCTGCTGAAGAAAATGAAAATTTACAAAACTGTATGTATCAGTTGCCCAAATGGTATACATCAGCAAATTTAATGTGGTATATTTGTATCTCATTCATTTGGGTCTATGGAGGTAAGTAAGGGTAATATGTAAAGAATTGCAGCTTCAATGGTTTTTGTTAATTCCACCCCAAATGCCCAACTTTATAACTGTAGTCATAACAGGAGGACATGTAATGCATATAACTGATTCAAGGTTAACATCCATTTGTGAAATAGGATTATTGTGTAATACAAATCATGGAGCTTTATATTGTGAAAACATGTACATACATGCTAACCATTTTGCTTTTGGTGTAATCATTACGCTTTTTTACACTAAATTGCACCATACATGTAAACATATATTCATTACATGTTTTTGGTATATCCCCCTCTGAAAAAATTAATAATTTGTTTTTTCATTTCATTTTTATTATCATCCAATTAATCCCACAGACCATATTCTAGTAAAGATGGCTTCTATCAAACAACTGGTTTGACAAGAGTGCATCTGTCTGTAGTCATGCATGCACTTGCCTTACACTATTATGTTATATTCATAGGAACTGTCCTATTTCCAAAGAACATGCTGGTTTCTACTTTTAAACATTTGACCTTGGATTCGATTTATAGCAGCTTTATGGCTTATTTAGGAGAAAACAGACTGGTTTTCTAATTTATAATCTTTGCAGATTCTTTGTTTTAATTCATATTTGGTACTAAACCAGTCTATAGGTGTTTGGTGCTAAAAGTCAAGTCATATTTATTCTAGTCAATGCGTGTTTTAGAGCAAAAATGTTTTTCAAATGATTTCACAGATGGATTAGAAAAAGATAAAACTAATTCTAAGATAAAAAAATGAATTACATAATACAGCATTTCATTCTAGGGCAGCTTCACATCCATTGCAGGCTGAGTGGAAAGGATTTTAATATTGGACATTATGGTAAATTTGATGTGGAACAACACTTGAAAACAAAGAAACATTGAATTAGCTCATCTTGCTAACTTCAGTACTAAATAATGTCTGTTTTTTATAGCAGAACTCAACTATGGACATGTTATAAATGAAGGGTATTATTTACCATGTTTTTAACAGAACATGGACTAACTACTCCGGTGGCCTAGAGGCTTGAGCATCTGCCTCGGATATGTGAGGTCATGGGTTCAAGTCATAACAAAGACTTTTAAAAATGGTACTAACAGCTGCCTCGCTTGGCGCTATGCATTAAGAGGTTAGTGTTAGGACTGGTTGGCCTGGTGTCAGGATATTGTGACTGGGTGGGACATCATGCCACATATCTGCAACATGATGCCCCAGTGCTAGACATCACTATAAACTGTCACACTGCAGATATCATAGCGATATGACTGGAAAATTTTTTAAAGCTATGTTAAAAATCTAAATAATACACACATAGATTATGGACTACCCCTAGTGGTAGTCCTTTGCTGAATGGATGTTTCCTGATTCTAAGATTGCAGAAAATATGAATGTACAACAGCAGAATCATCTAATGTTGTTCAGTGTTCAGCTGAAGATACTTCAATAAAATTTTTAGAAGCCATGAAAATTGGGCTGTTGAGTATTGCCACAGATGAGAGTAGTGATTATGATGATAAAAAGTTGTACTCATTCTGTGTAAGAGACTTTGACAATGAAAAGGGCAAAGTCAGAGTTTTCTTCATTATTAGAATTAACAATATATTCCACTGATAAAAACATTTTTGATTTGCTCAATAATGCTTAGAATGAACATGATATAAGCTGGCAGAACATTATAGGATTTTTCAGCTGATAATGCATCAGTGAAATTCAAAAAAGGAGTTACATTCTATATTTTTGGAAAATGCCTCCATCAGTTCATATAACAGGTTTTTCTTGTCATTTGATGCACCTTGCATTCTACATGACAATGTACTTCATACAGTGCAATGGTAACTTATTTCCCAGCTACAAGAGTCACTATCTGGAAGATATAAATTTTCTCTTCTTAGTCAGATTACGAAAGGAATATTGGTTCTTTACCATTTTAATGCTGACTGTGAGAGATTGTTCAGTACTGTTAACAAAAATTAAACTGAATTCAGATCCAGACTTAATATCCAACTTAGTTCGCAAAACATAGTCTCATCTAATACAAAGTGTTTTAAAATGCATTATGAGAGTCTGTTGCGTTTAAAATCTAAAATGCAGCATATGAAAAATTGGAGCAGTAATTGTTGTTAAAAGATGTAAATACATCACTTTGTGCATATGCTCATTGAATTTTTATCATGTTGTATGTGGATTACTCTTTTACGGCTCAGATTCTTTTTGTCCACTTGGATTACACTTTTTCCTGGCCAGGGACTGGCATGTATGCATGCAATACATGTAACTGATTCTAGGTTACTACTGATGAGTCACCATCCAGTGGTGAAATGGGATTTTTGTGTAATACAAATCATGGAGTTTTGCCATTGACAGGACATTCGATACATATAACTGATTCTAGGTCGTTGCTGACAGATCACCATCCAGTGGTGGGGTGGGATTGATGAGTTCTTATGTTGATTTGCCACTTTAAGCTCAAAAATGAGCTTCTAATGAATGTATCACTTTCAGACCTGCCAACTCTTACAATTTTGCCATAAGTCTTACGAATATTACCCTTAAAATACGGACTTAAGGCATAAAAGCAAATACTACTGAAAAATAATCAATGCCCAAAAATCCGGAAAATTTGTTCATCCGTGTTTGATTTGGTTTTGGGTGTCATAGAATTATTAAAATTTGTCAGGTAACCCAACTAACTTTATAGTAGCAAATCAGATGCTTAAAACTGCCACTATGTGTTCATGCAAAGCGCCTGCTTTATCCAACTGTTGATTATAATATTTAAGAAATGACATCCAGTAAGCAATACATGTTTAGGTCTCACAGGAAATTTTTTTGGCAAATTTTCATCCGATGATGACCTATTGCAGAAAAATGATAATAATTTTACAATAAAGATACAATAAAAAACTAACTAATGATTTTTGTTGAAAGGATGCTTGTAAGATTCTGACTAAGGTGTTAAGGTTAATTTGTTATGCAACTGGTAGTTTAGATACTGAACCTATACTACCACCAACCCCTCTTTTTTACATTCATTTTGACAGAAAAAAGCTATTGTCAAAATGTACCTGTGAGAAGCCAGCTAACCGAGTCAGTATGTACCTTATTCATCTTAAAAGTTACAGCTCCGTTGGCCTAGTGGTTAGAGTAACCGCTTCGGATGTGGGAGGACATGGGTTCGATCCCCAGTCGAGTCATACCAAAGACTTACAAAAATGGTACTAACAGCTGCCTCACCGGACACTCAGCATTAAGAGGTTAGTGTTAGGATTGGTCAGCCTGGTGTCAGGATAATGTGACTGGGTGGGACATCATGCCACATGTCTGCGGCATGATGCCCCAGTGCTAGATGTCACTATAAACTGCCGCACTGCAGACATTGTAGCGATATGATTGAAAAATTGTTAAAGCTATGTTAAAAATCATAATCACATCACATCACATCTTGAAAGTTCACTAGTACTATAACAAATTAACATATTTTTCATCATCCCACAACCATGTAGATTATTAGATATTTACCTCTGTAGCAGACACATGTAAATACGTAAGCCAAGTCGGTTGCACATTTGCAGCCCAACTTATGCATTTGATCTCCAATGCTAGTCTAACTGTAACAAGCAGTAACCAACAAGACAACCCATTTACAAGCCTAACTCAAAGTAAATGCAAACCACATTATAGATTTAGCTTATGTGTGAATTTATAAATTATAGGGTTGTGATAATTAGGCTTATGCCTTCTACCTTATAAATTAGGGTGGGGTCAAATACGAAACTATCCAGTGAGACCTTCAGACGAAATGGAAAATAAGCCTCTTAAAAAGTGTTAATAATCAACATCAAAGAATAAAAGGGAATATTCAAATTCTTGTGAATAAAAGATGGAACAGACACAATTACATTTTTGGACATCATGTGCCAATTTAAGTATGACTCGTGGTGGGAGATGTGATTTCTTTATGTGCAATGGTAAAATATAAGAATTATGTCTCGAGAGACGGCAACAAATAAATCAGCTGCGTAAAGGTGGGAACTTGAGTTTGTGCAACTGTACTAGTGGTAAATATTTGAATATAATGTTTATTTTCGCTGCATATATAGAATACTGAACTTTTAATTACATTTGTTTGTACCCCACCCCCTACCAACTTCAGTAACGGAAACATTTAATTTGATGTTAGTCAATTCATTCATTGATTTATATTTTCTAACCTGACTGAGTAGAATTGCCATAACACTGTCATCGTCTGCATGTTTTATGCTTAAAGGAAGCTTTCAATGTAATAGACGGACATGCTCGGGACTGATTTCTAGTTTCTGGACCAGTCCACTTTCAGCAAAAGGGGTGAATGCATGACTAAAGATGTACATATGTCATCTGCTTCCGATATGTAGTGTCGAACCAAGTAATGGAAAAGAATGACAACAAAAAATTTGCCTTTCACGTGGATTTAACAATCGGTTTCATTAATATGTTTACGTGTGCAAAGGAATATAATTCCAAACTCGTCGTTATGGTAATTTAGGGAATTATTAGGCAGTTACCAAATAGGATGAACAAAGTCATTATGTTGTTGGATGGAAATAAACTACCCCTTAGTGTATGGAATATGGTGCCATGTTAGTATGGAAAGTCCGTTAAGCATAAAAGGTGCAAGGGGATGCCAGTATTAGTGCCATTCTTTACACAATCAGGTTAGAAATTATAAATCAATAATTCAGTTGGCTTAGTTCTGTGCACTTTTTATCACATTAAATTTTTTAGTTTTTGAAATCAGTAGGGGGCACAAACAAACGGGGATGTAGCAGACTATAATGTATAACATTAACTTGACTTGTTTTTAGTGACAAGCTTGTTACGATATTGACAATGTGGAATCTGCATAACTCATTTCAAGCAAAATTTGGTTGTCATATTTATTTGAACATGTCAATGAACTGATTAGATTTATGTACCATTTTAAATGATTCTTTTATTAGCCCACATTAGTATAAAAGGAGATATTGCAAAATTTTTCTGGCAGTGACAGCAACCAAGGTTTGTTAAGGTTTTAATTAAATTTTTCAGCAGTTCTTTGAATGATGGTTCAGCATTTAGGGCATGGAAGCCTTGTTTTCAAATGTTTCAAGAGTTTCTGGAGAGATTCTGTGTCTTGAATTTTCTTTTGGCTGCACTAGGCACATACATGTTTTACAAAGTCTAAAGTCTGTTGGAATATACCTTAGTTTACTCTCAGAAACATCAGCATTTCACTTGTACACAGTATATTTTGTTCTTTTTACAGGAAAGCTTGGAATAAAAGAGCTTTTTGCTGCATTTGAGGAGAAAGACTTGAAAACATTGCAAAATCTGAATTCATCTATTCAAACTTTTGACAGAAGAAGTAGCTTGAGAAAAGTAGAGACTTTAGATAAGACTGATACACAACTATTTAATATGAAGCATTCCTCTTCCATCCAAAACTTTAATACAGGAGCACTACGACATGTGGATTCCGTTGATAAAAGTGATCCATTGTACATTTATTCATTATTTTGCCAGTCCTTGAATACTGGTGTAAATTCATCCTCCACTGAAGTGTCTGGAAAGACTCAAGAAAATGATGACCAACAAACAAGCTCTGCAAATGACAGTACCTCTGAGAAAATGACATTTTCAGTAAAATGTACAGATGATGCAAATAGTGAGCATAGGGAGAGGAAGGGGGATGATGCAGTTTCATCACAAGCAAATTTAGAAACTCAAGATAGTGATTTCAGGGAATGGAAAGGTGATAATGCATTTGTTTCTACTTGTAGTTTCAATGCTATGAAAAGTGAAATTGAAGATGAGAAGACTTTCTCCACCAACAAAAACAATTCAGAGAGTGAAAATGAAAACTGTTTAGAGCAGCCATCGTCAGTCAAAGAAGATAAGTTGACAGATAATGTAGAATTGAAACATCATTTGCCAAGCTCTCAACAAAATGACTAGTCGTAGTCATGGGTCATCAAGCAAAATATTTTTGAGTATCTAACATTTATACATGCTAATGGTATTTAACATGTAGATCATGCACCTTGCTAAAAGCTATCTAAACCAAGATCTTTCTGTGCATTATCAGAATATATACTGTTTGCTCAAAATTTTAAGTAAAATAAATAGTGAATATCCAATCCTGCACCTTGCTAAAAGCTATCTGAACCAAGATCTTTCTGTGCATTATCAGAATATATACTGTTTGCTCAAAATTTTAAGTAAAATATATAGTGAATATCCAATCCTGTTGGTGTCTTATGCACTGAAAAACACTGTTGTCATTAGGAGACCAGTAATTACTGGACACCTGTGATGGACTAACAAGTAAAGTTACCATATATACACAAGTAAGGTTCTACTGCAAACTGCACAGACCCAGATATACATTTATGTGATGTGCCAGCAGATCTTGGTCATTGCAATTTGTTAGGAATAATCAGGAGAAAATCCAACATAAGACTCTAATCTGCAGCCCATTATGATGCCAGGTCAGGGTCTGTATTGTTTCCAGTTACAATCAACTTATAGGCAGGTAAAGTTTTTTTTAAAATGACGATTTTACCACATAGCTTCATTTTATAGCATAAATGACCCCTGAAAGTAGAATAAAGTACAGTTTTAGAATGCAGAAAATCTGCAAGTAAAATATCTTGCCTTTTTTCAGGCAGATTAATAAAAGAATGCAAAAGTTGTGTACCGGTATATTTTGCTGTGTAACATTGTGTTTAACTTAATTCTAGGAAAGCATGAATGCAGTCAAGCTAAGATGATGGATTTGTAGCCAGATTTCAGATTTTGTTGAAAGAATTGCTATATTCTTTTGATAAATACTCCAGCAATTTCTGGGAAGTTCAAGTCTCCAGGTAAGAGTCATTAGATAGAGCCGTTGTGTTTTCAACAGGTAAGACAAATTACTGTTATTAAGCAAAACCACATATGAAAATACTTTTTTGTGTGCAGGATGTGTCCATTAAATTAGATGTTGTCCAAATATACAAGCCAGTGGTGCTTTGCTTTTAGAGACATGAAAATGCCAAATATAAAAGTCAGTATATGTCAGTTGTAATTTACATTGATTATCTGCCAGTTGTAGATAAGAGGCAGACAGTCCTAAAATGTAAACGCAGATCATTGGAGAGTTACAGTGATGAAACATTATGCTTTCAGTTAACTTTCTTAACATCAACACTGTCAGTAAGATTTTGAAACTAAAGAGTCCTTGACCTTCAACCTTCAAAAACTGAGGGTAGCAGATGTATGCACATTATTTAGGTGGTTAATTTCGGTAGATTTATATTGCATGCTCATCTGCAAAGATTCTTGATATATAGGAGTTTTGAAAATGTGTGTCTGCAGGACACATCAAGAAATTTATGTGAAAGTAATCTGATGACTCAAAAGGTAGGGGGAAACTCTTGTTGATTAAACTCTCTTGAAAATTTGTGTGTGCATGACACATTAAAATAAAACGATGTGAGTCCAGAATGTGGGGAATATTTTATAAATTGATATGTATCAGAAAGCATTCAGATTTCTCTTTAGAATATGGAGAAAGTCGTTCATACTCGATACTAGTGGTTTTATAAGATCTTTCTATCTCGTGTGAAACCATTTGTTGCTCAGGCAAGTGTTATAACTGTATCATCTACTTTTTTTGCATGAAGTCATGTACAACATAATTATTAAGAAAGAGTTTTTCTTTTTGATTAATGCTAGGTTAAAACTTTTTATGTTTACACATTTCCATAAATGCTTCTTTTTCCAAACTGCATGATCCACAAATTTATCCTATATTTAAATAAATGGAGAACTTTGTTGTATGCATAATTCATTTTATCCTTATTATTAATTTATTTTTGGTCCACTGGATCTGCTAAATTTCACTTTGCATTAAAGTAAATTTTATAATCGTGGTTGTACTGTAATAATGTAGAAAATATAATATAATCATGGTTATATTTGTAATAATATAGAAAATATAATATAATTATGGTTATACTGTAATAATATAGAACATATTATAATATAATCATGGTTATATTGTAATAATAAAGAAAATATAATATAACCATGGTTATATTTGTAATAATATAGAAAATATAATATAATCATGGTTATATTGTAATAATAAAGAAAAAATAATATAATCATGTTTATATTGTAATAATAAAGAAAATATAATATAATCATGGTTATATTTGTAATAATATAGAAAATATAATATAATCATGGTTATACTGTAATAATATAGAAAATATTATAATATAATCATGGTTATATTGTAATAATATAGAAAATATAATATAATCATGGTTATATTGTAATAGTAAAGAAAATATAATATAATCATGGTTATATTGTAATAATAAAGAAAAAATAATATAATCATGTTTATATTGTAATAATAAAGAAAATATAATATAATCATGGTTATATTTGTAATAATATAGAAAATATAATATAATCATGGTTATATTTGTAATAATATAGAAAATATAAAATAATCATGGTTATACTGTAATAATATAGAAAATATTATAATATAATCATGGTTATATTTGTAAAAATATAGAAAATATAATATAATCATGGTTATACTGTAATAATATAGAAAATATTATAATTATAGGTTACTGCATTTGTATGGGAAAATATGAATGAGTTTTTCGGATGGATATACTGCACGACCTTGGGAGTCTGTTTGATCATGTATTAGGGATAATGACACCGTATCTGACAATGCATGAAGCCTGTACTATGGTGTAATGACACTGTATCTAACAATAAAAAATTCATTAAGCCTGTGCGATGGTGTAATGACACTGTGACTGACAAGGATTGTCATGCATGAAGCCTGTGCTATGGTGCAATGACACTGTATCTAACAAGGAATCAATTCATGAAGCCCTTGCTATGGTGTAATGACACTGTAACTGATAATGATTCCCATGCATGAAGCCTGTGCTATGGTGTAATGACACTGTACCTAACAAGGAATCAATTCATGAAGCCCTTGCTATGGTGTAATGACACTGTACCTAACAAGGAATCAATTCATGAAACCCTTGCTATGGTGTAATGACACTGTAAGTGACAATGACTCCCATGCATGAAGCATGTGCTATGGTGTAATGACACAGTATCTAACAAGGAATCAGTTCATGAAGCCCTTGCTATGGTGTAATGACACTGTTACTGACAATGATTCCCATGCATGAAGCCTGTGCTATGGTGTAATGACACTGTATCTAACAAGGAATCAATTCATGAAGCCCTTGCTATGGTGTAATGACACTGTAACTGACAATGATTCCCATGCATGAAGCATGTGCTATGGTGTAATGACACTGTACCGAACAAGGAATCAATTCTTGAAGCCCTTGCTATGGTGTAATGACACTGTATCTAACAAGGAATCAATTCATGAAGTCCATCCTATGGTGTAATGACACTAACTGACAATGATTCCCATGCATGAAGCCTGTGCTATGGTGTAATGACACTGTATCTAACAAGGAATCAATTCATGAAGCCCTTGCTATGGTGTAATGACACTGTAACTGGTAATGATTCCCATGCAGGAAGCCTGAGCTATGGTGCAATGACACTGTATCTAACCAGGAATCAATTCATGAAGCCTTTGCTATGCTGTAATGACTCTAACTGACAATTAAATCCCATGCATAAAGTCTTTGCTATGGTGTAATGACACTGTATCTAACAAGGAATCAATTAATGAAGCCCATGCTATGGTGTAATGACACAGTATCTGATCATGATATCATACATGAAGCCTGTGCTATGGTGCAATGTCTAGGTATCTAACAAGGAATCAATTCACGAAGCCCATGCTATGGTGTAATGACACTGTACCTAACAAGGAATCAATTCATGAAGCCCTTGCTATGGTGTAATGACACTGTATATAACAAGGAATCAATTCATGAAGCCCATACTATGGTGTGATGACACTAACTGACAATGATTCCCATGCATGAAGCCTGTGCTATGGTGTAATGACATGGTATCTAACAAGGAATCAATTCATGAAGCCCATACTATTGTATAATGACACTAACTGACAAGGATTCCCAGGCATGAAGCATGTGCTATTGTGTAATGACACAGTATCTAACAAGGAATCAATTCATAAAGCTCTTGCTATGGTGTAATGACACTGTACCTAACAAGGAATCAATTTATGAACCCCATACTATTGTATAATGACACTAACTGACAATGATTCCCATGCATGAAGCCTGTGCTATGGTGCAATGACACTGTATCTAACAAGGAATCAATTCATGAAGCCCATTCTATGTTGTAAGGACACTGACAATGATTCCCATGTATGAAGCCTGTGCTATGGTGTACTAATACTGTATCATACTTGCAAAAACTTTAGGATAAAATAACATTGACAATGCTGCTTTTGCCTCTAAAAAGTAATATCTACCATAAAGTCATTTACAAGTTCATCTGCAAACAACAAAGACCCTGATCTACCATCAAATAATTTGCCAGTAGATCAGAGTCTCTATTCTACTAATTAGGTGTAACAATATAAATAGAATGAGATCTGCTTGCACATTATGCCCTGGCAGACCCATGTCTATGCAGGTTACAGTTGGATTTAACTTATATGGAGTGGTGTGGAAAATAGTTGTACTATGTGCAATGGGAAAGTGTAAAATCCAGCTCTTTCAATAAAACCAATGGTGTGAGGCAGGGAGTGTTCTTTCCATTTGTTATTTAATATATACATAGATGAGTTAAATTGTAAACTGGATCAGTGTTACGTAAGGTTATGTCTGCCACCAAACATGTTTCTTAACAATTTTAGTTTTGCTGATATGTCATTTATAGTCCTTCTATCACAGGTTTAAGGAAATTATAAAAAATTGTGAACATTATGCATTAGAGAATGATATCATCTATAATACAAGAAAATTAATATGCATTACTTTCAGTCAACTTCTTTAAAATTATCATCTCAACCCCTGTACATCTTAACAGCAATACTCTTATGTCAACCGTTATACATATTTGGGTCAAATTTTAAAATTCAATTCATCAGATAATGAAGACATGAAGAGACATTGCCAGTTTTTGTGTAAAGAATTCTTATCTTTTCTTATCTTATCTTATATCAGTACATATGGTATAACTCATGATCAAAATGCAGACACAGTATATAATAATATAATAATCAACATCAAAAGCAAACACAGACAGACAGAATGACATGCAAACAAACTGAAGAGAATGGAGTCATTAAGCTGTATACACCAAAATCAGAGCATTTGAAACTTATTTTTACAAACTATATGTACTTGTACTTGCTAATAAGTCAAGTCCAAGTGCAAACCTGCACAACCTCAGATCTAACATCACATCATGTGCAAGAAGATCTGGGTCTATGCAGTCTGATAGGAGTAATCAGTAGAACAAACAACACAGAACCTGATCTGCAAGCCCATTATACAATATCAGATCAAATTCAAAGTATTCTGTAGTTGGACTTGACTTTTACATAAGCATATACAGTTATTATGTGAAGTCCCCAAGCACTCCACACAGATGTAATTAACACATAGTCGGAAGAGGTAGAGCTGACAGATGACAACATGGAAATCATGCAAAGCATTTAAGAAGTTGTAAAGCACATCTGAGCTGTCAAGACTGTGCACAGATTCTTTATCATTGTTCCATGTCAATTTGCTTCAATGATTCAATATTGTCAGATATCATCTGTGGGTAAGATAAATGCATAGAACTTAATCAAAGATAAGGCAGTGCTAATTGAAAGCCATTTCTATGAGATTACAGGGATGATATACTATTTATTGTATGCAAACATTTCCAAAAGCACATTGAAAGATGGTTTGAGCCCACAGTTTTAAAGTCTTTCTTGAGTGATCTGACAAATGTTTGCACACAGTACACCATGTATGATCAGTGTGTGTACATGATGTGTGCATGCATGCAGGCATGTGTGTGTGTGTGTGTGATGTAGTTTTAACATATTTTAGCCATATAGTGTCTGCAATGTGGCAGCTTATAGTGATGTCTAGCACTGGGGAATCATGCCACATACAAGTAGCATGATGCCCCATCCAGTCACATTATCCTGGCACTAGTCCTAACACAATCCTCATAATCCTGAGTGCCTAGTGATGCAGCCTTTAGTAGCATTTTTATAAGTCTTTTGTATGACTCAGCTGGGGTTCAAACATGCAACATTTTGCATCTGAGGCAGATGCTCTAACCACTAGGCCATCGGCACAGTCTATATACATGATTAATCAGTAAGCACAAATTAAATGCAAAATGCCAAGAAAAGGAATTTTAATTTTTAAAAACACTGTACTTAAACTGTACATGTGATTCTGATGTTGCTTATCATTGCTGTACAAATTTAACATGATGTACCATATACAACATTCAGATATGTATGAGTGCCTTAGTGCAGCCTTTCTACATGCGGTCATTGTATAAACAATGAAAGGACTATACAACATTTATAGTATTTTCTCAGGCAATAATAAAATGATCAAAAAGGATATCTGAAAATACTGAATTATATGCAGGAAAAAATATGTCAAAACATCAAAAGCCAGAAGTTGTGTCAAGTGACATAACACATATGATCAAGTGTAAATCAGTTCACATATTTTGTATTAGTTTACACAACTTCCTGTACAAGATCAGTAGATTTACCCTAGATGATTCTTCACCATAAAAATCCATAAAAAGTCTGGCAAGTAAAATATTTTTTAATACAATTTTAAAGTAGAAACTTATACAGTGAATGCCTAAAAACAGAAAACCATTGGAACCATATTAACTTTGGGTTTTGAGTGTGTTTTTGATTTAATGATAGTATTACTGATTAGACAAAATGTTATTGTTTTACATGTAAACAGATTACCATTGTAGTTTTGAATACTGATGATTACATAAAAGAGGCCCTAAGCAAACCTAATGAAGAGAATTGTTATACCAAAGTGAAGAAAGATTTTACAGAAATACACCAGTATAATGAATCATGAAGGTTTAACCTCTATAGGTAGCTTTAAATACACGGAATTATTGTCTCTCAAATCATAGGATTTTGGCTTTATTCAAATTGTTATTGCATTGTCACAACCTCACTTTCAACAATACCCATTATATGCAAATTGGTGGAACCACAATGGGAACAAAATTGGCCCCATCATACACCAATATTTTTATGGGTGAGCTTGAACGGAAAAGCTAAAATCAGCACGCTATAAACCACATATCTATCTAAGGTTTATTGATGATATATTGATGATATGGATCAACTCTGAAACGGAATTAAATAAATTCCACTCATAATGTAACTGTTGGCATTAAACTACTAAGTTTACAATGGAATATTCAAAAGACAAAAATTCTTAGATACTGTAGTTATTGATTGTAGTTATTGATGAAATTAACTCAATAATATTTTATTTATCCTGAATCTTGCTATCTACACTACAATTCCCACCATCCATACCAGTGTAAAAAAAATCAGGTCCATTTAGTCAATTATTAAGAATTAGACGAATCTGTAGTAAACAACCTGAAAAATATGTCTCCAATTTAATTAAATTTATGAAAGAAGAGGCCATCTAACTACAATTCTAAAAGAGGCTTTTTAAAAAGCAAGCCAGCTAGATCATTCAGAATTACTAATACTAATTCAATAAAGTTTAGTGCATTGCAATGTGGTACCAGCTATCTTCACATTTTTTAAAGATAAATATTTCCTCAAATGTACAATGAAAAATCTCTGGCCTATTATCAAAGTAATCCTCTTCATGATCAACTGATGTTTGCACAGAGGATTGGTAACAAACTTTCTCAAACAATGCATTAGACTGCAAGGTCATTAATTGCAGTTTCTGCAGGGGAATGGATAAATCTAAAATCTTTAAATGTTCATTTACTAACCACAAAAATAAATATAAACTTAGAGAACACTGTACCACATATAATGTCATCTATTTACTCAACTGAAGGAAATGTGGTAAACAATATATAGGTGAAAGAAAAAGAGAATTCCAAGTGAGAATAAAGAAGCACTGGGGGGATAATCATAATCATAAAAGCATTATAATTTATCTGACCAGAACAAAGAGTGTGTTAAATATCAGATAATAGACATTATCAAATCTCATCCAGAGCTTTTCTATTAGCACTGTTTCTAGGAAAGATAGAGAACTTTATTATCAAATAAATGTGGTGGATTTTCCATTATATGTTGTACATATTCCAGTATCCATGTTTTTATTACATTTTATGCATCCACATTTATATGTGGCACATATTCCAGTAAAAGGTCATATTCAATAATACATGCCTATTATGTTACATATGGTGCATATTCCAATATATATTGTGCATATTCCACTATGCATAGTGCTTGTTACATTATATGTTTTTCATACTCCAATTTGTTGTGTTTATTATAGCATACATGGTGCTTATTAAATTATGCGGTGCATATTCCAATATATTTTGTGCATAATGCATAATATTTGAAGCATTTTACAATATATATTCCAGTATGCATGGAGCTTATTACATTATGCTTGGTGCATATTCCAATTTACATGGCAAATATTTCATTATACATGGTGCATGTTATATTATACATGATGCAGTTTGTGTTATGCATAGTGCATATTATGTTATACTTGGTGCATATTACAATGCATGTGGTCCATTAAACTTTAAATGCAGTTTATTTATATATATATATATATATATATATATATATATATATATATATATATATATATATATATATATATATATATATATATATATATATATATATATATATATATAGTTTAATACAAACAATACTATCATGCAGGTTAGAGAAATTAAATTTGTACTCTACAGAGTTTCAAACCCAGGTCCACAAGTAAATGGCACCCATTGCCTTGCCTGCACACACCAACCCATATATTGTCATGACTAAGCATGCATCACCAAACAAATGATGGCACTGAGTCGGTGTTATATAACCTAGTAAATAATTTTCATATATATATATATATATATATATATATATATATATATATATATATATATATATATATATATATATATACATAGTCTTTCCTTTTTCCTATGAAAGAAATCAAGGTATATAGGATTTCTGTATTACAAAGAATTATAAATATATACCAGACAGAACAGACAGTGCTATCCCTGGATTCTATAGTAGAAGCTTGATAATTGTGGGCAGAATTAATAGTTTAATACAAACAATACTATCATACAGGTTAGAGAAATTAAATTCTATGGAGTTCCGAACCCAGGTCCATGAGTAAATGGCACCTTGCATGCAGCATCCCAAATACTGTCACAACTAAGCACACATCACCAATGAATGATGACACTGAGTCTGTGTTATATGAGCTACTGCGCCACAGACACAATTACATGATGACCTAGTAAATAATTCTCATATAAATACACAGTCATTTCAGATTCCTATGAAAAAAAATCAAGGTATATAAGATTTTTTTATTACAAATAATTATAAATATATACCAGACCGAACAGACAGTGCTATTGTATATATGTTCATTATACTCTTTCTGTAATATTATACTTTCTGCTACTCTTAATAATATTACTGAGTACCCAATAAAGTGGGCATAATTAGCTGGCAAATATCAGTGGGGTTTTTTGTTTTTGTGATGCAGCCATTTATAACAGTGTAGTTTTACATATAAACAGTGTTCATTGGATTCTGGAAAATGGTCATTCATAACAGTGTTAAAATTCACTTTTTGCCCCCAAAAAACGTAGTTACTGGTCATGTTATGCAGTGCTGATGACAGTGCTTTTATTTAATATAATAGATCTTTACATAACAATGGTGGTTGTAAAAGACAGGTGGTCACTCATAACATAGATGGCTCAAGACAGGTTCTATTGTATCATTCATATTTTACCTTCACTTATGTGTAATTGACATTCACTGTAGTTGGTAGTAAATAATGCAATACTAGCATTTTACTGCAATGCTTGGGTATACATTCTGTGAGTAATAAACAGGGAAAACCTGTATGACATCATCTTAGTAAAACCTTGCCATCATAGGGCTACAGCACTTTTCTGACAGTCTATGAGTGGTGATTGATTAAATTTGTGTTGGATATGAATGGGTATTCTGAAAATACTATAATGCATCCTGACAGGTGTTCCCACCCAAAATTCAACTACTTCAATTAGAAATCACTCTGAACTGGCTGCCATTTTTGTGTTGGAAACCTTTGAAATTTTTTGTGCACCCTAACTAGTTCACAGGAATAGTTTAGTTCAGATTGTGTATACAGTCTCTAATGAAGGTTTTTATTTTTGGAAAATAGTACAATTGAAAGATGACATGGCATTTAAGTTGAAATGAGTTGTGGAATTGTCAATATTACTGTGTATCTGGTCATAATGGAGAGTACTTAAAATGTTCTTAATAACTCTATTGGCATAATGGACATGCAATTTAAGAACATTTTACTGTAATTGTTGTGATTTTTAACTTCATTGAATGTAATTTACCAAAAGAGATTATGGGATGTCGTGTTGTTGGTTGTCAGTCAATACTGGAAGGATAGAAATATTAAAGCTTTACTCACACTTTTTTACCAAAGTCTAGTTGGTCCTAAATTGTACTGATGCCACTCAGGCATCCATTATGAACAGCATAGTGAACATCTTAAAAATCTTTAAAAGGATCAAATTATCAGACATTGGCTTTACAGCACAATACATTTTATGAAGTAAAGTTATTCCTAAATGAAAAAGGCACCAATCTGACATCCATGATAGTCACATCACCATGGTGGCCATCTAAAAATCTTTTTCATTCTGCTCCACCTCCATAGCTGGCCATATTGTCATGGAATATTCATCTAAAGATGTCTTATGGTATCCAGCTGGTTATAAAAAAATGGGGCCAATCTAATGGCTATTGCAGTGACCACACCATATCTTGAAATTCTAGGTATCAATTGTCCCTTTGAATGAATGGTTATATTAATACAGGGCTTATTGCTGAAATATCTAGTTTACCATAAATGAAAGTCAAGCCGATTACATCCTGTATGTTCAATCTTGCCAATAATATTTGAGATGGTTTCAGCTCTCCACCATTACAAAGATACTAGATGGTCTTATTGTGTGTGTGTGTGTGTGTGTGTGTGTGTGTGTGTGTGTGTGTATGTGTGTGTGTGTGATTTGGATTTTTAAACTAGCTTTGAAAAATTTTCAGTCATATCACCATGATGTCTACAGTGTGGCAGTTTATAGTGATGTCTAACACTGGGGCATCATGTCATAGACATTATTTTGACACCAGGCTGACCAGTTCCAACACTAACATCTTAATGCTGAATGCCTATCAAGGCAGCTGTTAGTACCATTTTTGTAAGTCTTTTATATGACTTGGCTGTGGTTCCAACCTGTGACCTCCTGCATCTAAGGCGATACTCTAACCACTAGGACTCCAGAACAGTACTGGATTTATTTTTGACTTCCTGGCAATTCTTTTATAAAATCTAGCCATACTAAGAAGTTTTCTTATAATATCTATTTGGACCTAATTAAAAATGGGGCCAATCTTACATCCAATATGGCTGCATCAACAGCCATTTTGAAAGACTTGTTATTGCTCCTTCTCCCAAATGGATAGTCATAAGGACACAAGGTTTGCATTGAAAGACTCCAATAATGTCTAGTTGGTCCAAAATGTAGATGGTGGTGGTTAAATCCAATAAAATTGCCAAAGTGATCCATTAAAATGTCTTGTTAGAGCTACAAAAAAGGGTTTCATCACTTTGCTACACAGGTGCTAAAGATGGTAAGTGCATATGGTTGCATGAAACAAAGACTGACTAGCATCTAGTTAATGCAGAGATTAATGAAAAATACTGATTTGTAATATATATCAGTATTCTAAATGTAAGTCATTTATCTGATTTTCTTTGCACTTTAGTAGATATTTTATATTGTGATTAGAAAAGTTCATCTGTGCAGTCATGTAACCTGAAACTCACCTTTACTTATTTATTTATTTGCTACTTTATTTATTTACTTTTTTATTTAGAGAAATCCTGTTTAATATGCTATTTCGCAGACAACAAAGGATTCAGATCTAGGATACAGCAATAAAACACAATGTAAAAGACATGTTTATAGTAAGATGCAAAAAAATCCCAGATAAACAGTACACTAGCATGTCCGTAAAAAATACTTTTGAAGACCTCTGGATTATAAGTGCTACTAAGTGATACATGGGACTGTGTAATATTTAACGTGTTTGTTGTTTTTTCTCCTTAATTGTTTGTCTGCCTATCTAAAGGTTATATATTATATACAAAGTTGAACTAAACCTTGTAGTGCTTGTTTTCATTATTTTAGAAATAAGAATCCTCTGTCTCAACCCCCCCAAGACAAAAATGGAATCAGATTTGATAGTAAACTGATAGTTGTAATGTCTTCAGTTTTTACTTACAATTTTAAAAAATGTAATGTTTTTATTTAAAATACTTCATAATTTAAAATTACGTATTTTTAGCATACTGCATAAAATTAAACACTAGTCCTATTTCATTAGTTTTATATATTCAGATTGCATATATATATTTGAAATTATTTATTAGTTAACCATTATTTTCATTTCCTTTTCACTCCAATAATAGAGAAGTTTTACATCATTATGATGTTTTCTTCAAGTGGTAAGAATACATTAGTTCATTACAGTCTTTATCTTGCTGTTAGAATGTATTAATTTAGTACTCACTTTTAATAATGTTATCAGATTGTATCAATTCAGTACTCACTTTTAATAATGTTATCAGATTGTATCAATTCAGTACTCACTTTTAATAATGTTATCAGATTGTATCAATTCAGTACTCACTTTTAATAATGTTAGCAGATTGTATCAATTCAGTACTCACTTTTAATAATGTTATCAGATTGTATCAATTCGGTACTCACTTTTAATAATGTTAGCAGATTGTATCAATTCGGTACTCACTTTTAATAATGTTAGCATATTGTATCAATTCAGTACTCACTTTTAATAATGTTATCAGATTGTATCAATTCAGTACTCACTTTTAATAATGTTAGCAGATTGTATCAATTCAGTACTCACTTTTAATAATGTTAGCAGATTGTATCAATTCGGTACAAACTTTTAATAATGTTAGCAGATTGTATCAATTCGGTACTCACTTTTAATAATGTTAGCATATTGTATCAATTCAGTACTCACTTTTAATAATGTTATCAGATTGTATCAATTCAGTACTCAATTTTTAAAGTGATGTTAAATTGTATTAGTTCAGGACTCACTTTTTATTATGCTGTCATATTGTTTAAATTCAGTACTGATTCTTTATAGTGCTGTCAGAATGTATTAGTTCAGTTTTTACTCTATAATACTGTCAAATAGCATTAGTTCAGTTTTCACTCTATAATACTGTCAGATAACATTAGTTCAGTATTCACTCTATAATACTGTCAGATAACATTAGTTCAGTATTCACTCTATAATACTGTCAGATAGCATTAGTTCAGTATTCACTCTATAATACTGTCAGATAGCATTAGTTTAGTATTCACTCTATAATATTGTCAGATAGCATTAGTTCAGTTTTTACTCTATAATACTCAGATAGCATTAGTTCAGTATTCACTCTCTAATACTGTCAAATAGCATTAGTTCAGTTTTCACTCTATAATACTGTCAAATAGCATTAGTTCAGTTTTCACTCTATAATACTGTCAAATAGCATTAGTTTAGTTTTCACTCTATAATACTGTCAGATAACATTAGTTCAGTATTCATTCTATAATACTGTCAGAATGCATTAGTTAGTATTCACTCTATAATACTGTCAGAATGCATTAGTTAGTATTCACTCTATAATATTGTCAGATAGCATTAGTTCAGTATTCACTCTTAATAATGCTGTCAGTATGTATGCATTCAGTATTCACCCTATAATACTGTCAGAATGCATTAGTTTAGTATTCACTCTATAATACTGTCAGAATGTATTAGTTTAGTATTCACTCTTAATAATGCTGTCAGAATGTATGCATTCAGTATTCACTCTATAACACTGTCAGAAAAATTATTCACTTTTTAAAAGTCTTGTCGGAATGTATTAGTTCAGTATTAACTCTGTATCATGATGTCAGAATGTATGCATTCAGTATTCACTCTTTATAATGCTGACAAGTGACCTGTACTAGAAATCATCAAGCTTTATATTGAGGGAAGTTTCAACAAGGTTTTGTCATAACAGCATGTGCAGAAAAAGTTATTTAATGATGTGAAATTACAGAGTAATTGGTTTTTATTAGCCAAGGAATGAAAGCAATTACAAATGCAACATTTAATAATATGAAAAGGCACTTTAATGGTTCTCATTAGCTAAGAACTAAAATTAAGAGAAGCAATTTGGTTAGCAATGATAAAATAAGAATTGTTAATTGAATGTCAAAATTAAATTATTCAAATCTTATTGCTGCACAATGTATAGTGCTCATCTCTGGACAAACTTTAATGGATGTATGAAATAAAGCTAGTTATTGGTTATAATAATAGTCTTTTTTTCTATTAGGTCTTCCTAGATGCAACATGTTTGTAAATTATAATGTATTCAGTGATCATGAAGTAATGAGAAAGTATGTGTTCTCAATGATGACATGAATATCTAACAATGTAGGGCACAGTCCATTGTTGTAGATGTGTATGTACTTGTTCATAAGATATATAGAACCTTGTATATTTACATTGTTTTTACTTTATTTTAATTTAGATGTATGGACTACATAGTCTGAAATAAAGAATTCTTATCTTATCTTAATAAATTTAGTTGGTCTAATGACATCCATTACCTGCATTAAAAATTGGTCAGTTATATATAGTTATATATAGAGGGACTGTATAGTGAGGAATCAATGTACAATTTAATAAGGATAAAAACATTTTTAAATAAAATTGTATTTCCTCACAGAATATAGACTTGTTGTTTTAATCTTTATTTGATGGATTGATATCAGTTATCATGGCTATAGGCCAGTTTAGATATTATATTGAGTTCAATTGAGCATTGTTTATCCATAAATAATTTCTTGTTACGGACTCTGAAGTTCATATTTCTGTGAAGGGCATTTATATACAGATATGTTTCATTATTGTTATTTCAATAACTCCTTTTGTATTCCTCTGTTTGTCTATACATTATCTGGTCTGTTTTCTGACCATGGACAGGACCTCTGACTGACACAGGTCAGCTGTTGCTTAAATCAAACATAACAACAATAACATCTGATTGGTTAATCTAACCATTTGTTTAATTGTTTTGACTTTGGAAGGATGTACATTTCACAAACAGTTCTAGTTAAGAAAGTTAAATTTGCCATTCAGATTAATGGCTTCCATTGCAGTGAGTTGAAACTATCTTTAGAGCAAATCCAGGTCAGTAATGTGTAATGCATTATTTATAGTTCTGTTTTAAGTTTAACAAATTAATAATTTCATAATTGCATTTGTTTGGCAAATTCTGATAACTCGGTACAAAAACTTTAATATGATGCAGTTTCACTGACCGAGACAACATGTATTTTAAATCCAGTAATTTGCTCTACTTGTGATTATAGCCAGAAGAGACTTTTTCTAATATATAATTGGTCCTCATTCAAAGAAGTGTTGATGAAGCATCCAATATAGCTACCACAGCTGCCAAATTTAAAGTTCAGGTAAAATATATTATAATGCAATTCATTATAATGTGATTCTGCTTATAATGTGATGGCAGCAAGGCTCCCATTTTTTAATTTAAGGTGACCTGTCTTTTATCTTCCTAAACATATGCTCTTGGAAAAGCCGATTATTCATATCCCTAGCAGATTTTTAATCCCAGCACTGCGTTTAATGTTGCCTTAACTTCTGAAATTTTCTAAAACAAATGAAATATAATCAAGAGTTTCATTAAAATTGATGACATTAAAATTTCAATGCATATTTTCTATGGGGAAGTTTTCCAAAAAATTTTTTAAGGTGATCCCACTTAAATAGCGATGTTAATCTTTGGACCCCAAGCATTTCATTATAATGAATTTTACCTGTATTTCTAGTTCTATCTGAATGGATACTTGTATTTATATAGCTTTTTTCTGAAGGACTTCTTATGATGTCTAATTAGTTCTAAATGAGAATAGGGCTACTCAGATATCAAGTGTGAACACCACTCTATTACTAACCGTGAAAGAATGGTCATACACACATCAGTATGTCATTTTCACCTGAAGGACTTCTTATGCTGTATAGTTGATTGAAATAAAAAATGATGCCAATCAGACTTCCAAGATGGCTAGTCATATAAAATATGTTCTTTCGCCAGAAGATTTTTTTAGGACATCTAGTTGGTTCTATCGTAAATGGAAATGACGTCAATCCAGTATCCATTATTATCAGTCTGGCAGCCATCTTGAAAATCTTGTTATCGTTACTTCTCAAAATGGTAAGGTATATTATCATTGGGTTTCCTTCATAAGATGTCCTATCTTGTCAGTCATAAATTATATTTTGTTGGTCCCAAAATAAAAGTGGTACTAATCTGACATTCACAGTGGCTAGTTAAAAAACCTTTCTCTTTAAGAAAATAATTGATGGCTTCCACACTCTGCAGCTGCAGTTGTAATTAAGAAATAGTCTTATATTGAATTCCAGAGATTCTGTTCAGCTAGTAGAGTGAGAATCTCTTGGAAGGACTTTGCTTTTATGGGAATTTAGTTATTTAGTTAATTAGCATTGGTGTTCAAATTAACAGGCAGTTTGAGAGACTGCATTTTCAGGCAACAAATCCTGTCTGCCTAAATTAATGCAAAGTCATGAATCAGCATGTAAAGTACATGTGTAAGTTGATAAAATGTTTTACATACTTTAAAACATGATTCTTGGTATATAGGTTATAAATAGCCAATTTAAGAGTCTGTCAATTATCCCACTTTATTGTGTCAGTCTGTCATCCGACAGCATTGTCTCAGTTTGTCATTTTCCAAAGCATTGTCTCAGTTTTTCATATTCTACAACATTGCCACAGTTTATCATATCCTGCATCACTGCACTAATATAGCCCTGTAGTGGACAGAAGTTTAATACAAGGAGATTATTCTAAATGAAAAACACTCCAGCATTTATTCCAGAAAGCAGACGACCCATACCTGGTAATTTTTTCCTTAGTCTTGAATAGCACCTATATCATATTTTTAAATTACTTGAGAATTTGAATTCCTTTTCACTCGAATGCAGTTGTTTTGTACATGTGACTAAATGTATAGACCTGCATATACCTTGAGAAGATAATAGCACTGGTAGTTTGTGAAGATGAGTATTGTGTAAAGGTTAACATGCCATATTTTATTATATAAATTTATTTTCCTTTCTTGTTCAGTCTTCTTCATGATATATCCTCAAGTCTTTCATCATTGCCCTAGCCAGCCAATTGATGGCCCAATTATGATTATTTGCTGAGACGGGTCACTGAATAATTAGATCGGTATAAAGGGTATTACATATCTCTTATTACAGAACGGTGATATTTTTGTTTCAGATCTTTCTTACTAAGGGAATAGGAAGCATCAGATGACTGTATATTATATGAGAGATCTTTCTTTCTCCTACCATCCACTATTTTGACTGCAGTCAGTAAACAAACATTGATAAAATGATTTTTATCAGTTAGTCTGACCGACCCATTATGGCTACCTTGATGTGTACTGTGTATTTGAACTGTGATCTACATACAACAATGGTGTGATGGTGTAAAGAATACTGGGATCCAACTGACTAGTTTAAGAGGAAGACATAAAACACCTCATCTCCTGCAAACTAATCTGACAAACCTCTTAATTTAGTTGTGTGTTTCAGTGGAATGTATTGCTTAAAAGTATTTATTTAAAGTATTTTGTTGCCAGGAGTCCATTTGTTTGGTATTTGTATTTCGGTGGATGAGTAACTTCCAGATTAGTATCTCAGTAGATGTATGACTTCCAAATTAGTATCTCAGTGGATGAATAACTTCTGGATTAGTATTTCAGTGGATGAGTTACTTTAGGATCAGTACCTCTGCGGATGAGTAACTTCTGGATTAGTATCTTGGTGGCTGAGTAACTTCAGGATTTTGCTTTGCATTTCATGATGAAATGCCATCCATTCTGTATCGTCTATCATGTATTTTGTGGAAATTTTATAAATTCTTTCTGATTGTAACACTGAGTTTTATGTCATAGGAATGTCAAACTTGAGTGATATTTCATCATTCCCAACACAACTGTCTATTCTTAAAATACAGTTGTGCATATAACATGATCACAAAATGATTTCTGAGGTAAAATTCATAACTGGTGAAAAGAACAGGCATGTTAAGGGTGCCAATCACAAAATAACCACATTTAGTGCATTTTGATTATTTAGAATTGCTTTTTGAAATGGTTGCTGTCATTGTGAAACTGCTGATGATGTGTTTATGGTCAAGTAATAAAACTCCACTGAAAGAGAGGTACTATTCTATTTAAAAAGTTTACAAAGTCATAGTTTGAGACAAATTGGAGATGCTCAGAATCATTCAACTCAGGACTTGGCACCCTAAAGAATTTTTTTTACTGAGGACTTAGCACTCTACATAATTATTCAACTCAGGACTTAGTACCCTACATATCTTTTTACTGAGGTCTTAGTACCCTACTGAATCATTCAACTCAGGACTTTGTACCCTACATATCTTTTTACTGAGGACTTGGTACCCTACTGAATCATTCAACTCAGGACTTAGTACCTGACAGGAGCATCTGACTCAGGATCATGTAGCATATCCTACAAACACTTAAATGACCAGTTGCCAATACAATCTGTCCAGACAATAAGCAAGCTGTGATAAGGATACAACTACACGGACTGCATTCAAACTGAGGTTATATACAATACAGATATAAAGGCAGCCATTTGAAAGACCAAGAATGGCATACCCTGATTATCCAAGAATGTCTTCATTGTTCTGGGCTGGATGGAGGTAATGTATATTTAGAGTATAATACTGTAAGAATGTCCTCTTTATTCTGGCTTGATGGAGGTAATGTGTGTATTGACCATACATATAAAAATGCCATCATTGTTCTGGCTCAATGGAGGTAATGTGTGTATTGACCATACATATAAAAATGCCATCATTGTTCTGGCTCAATGGAGGTAATGTGTGTATTGACCATACATATAAAAATGCCATCATTGTTCTGGCTTGATGGAGGTAATGTGTGTATTGACCATACATATAAAAATGCCATCATTGTTCTGGCTCAATGGAGGTAATGTGTGTATTGACCATACATATAAAAATGCCATCATTGTTCTGGCTCAATGGAGGTAATGTGTGTATTGACCATACATATAAAAATGCCATCATTGTTCTGGCTCAATGGAGGTAATGTGTGTATTGACCATACATATAAAAATGCCATCATTCTTCTGGCTCAATGGAGGTAATGTGTGTATTGACCATACATATAAAAATGCCATCATTCTTCTGGCTCAATGGAGGTAATGTGTGTATTGACCATACATATAAAAATGCCATCATTCTTCTGGCTCAATGGAGGTAATGTGTGTATTGACCATACATATAAAAATGCCATCATTGTTCTGGCTCAATGGAGGTAATGTGTGTATTGACCATACATATAAAAATGCCATCATTGTTCTGGCTTGATGGAGGTAATGTGTGTATTGACCATACATATAAAAATGCCATTATTGTTCTGGCTTGATGGAGGTAATGTGTGTATTGACCATACATATAAAAATGCCATCATTGTTCTGGCTCAATGGAGGTAATGTGTGTATTGATCATACATATAAAAATGCCATCATTGTTCTGGCTTGATGGAGGTAATGTGTGTATTGACCATACATATAAAAATGCCATCATTCTTCTGGCTCAATGGAGGTAATGTGTGTATTGACCATACATATAAAAATGCCATCATTGTTCTGGCTCAATGGAGGTAATGTGTGTATTGACCATACATATAAAAATGCCATCATTGTTCTGGCTCAATGGAGGTAATGTGTGTATTGACCATACATATAAAAATGCCATCATTCTTCTGGCTCAATGGAGGTAATGTGTGTATTGACCATACATATAAAAATGCCATCATTGTTCTGGCTCAATGGAGGTAATGTGTGTATTGACCATACATATAAAAATGCCATCATTGTTCTGGCTTGATGGAGGTAATGTGTGTATTGACCATACATATAAAAATGCCATCATTGTTCTGGCTTGATGGAGGTAATGTGTGTATTGACCATACATACAAAAATGCCATCATTGTTCTGGCTTCATGGAGGTAATGTGTGTATTTACCATACATATAAAAATGCCATCATTGTTCTTGCTTGATGGAGGTAATGTGTGTATTGACCATACATACAAAAATGCCATCATTATTCTGGCTTGATGGAGGTAATGTGTGTATTGACCATACATACAAAAATGCCATCATTGTTCTGGCTTCATGGAGGTAATGTGTGTATTGACCATACATACAAAAATGCCATCATTGTTCTGGCTTGATGGAGGTAATGTGTGTATTGACCATACATATAAAAATGCCATCATTGTTCTGGCTTGATGGAGGTAATGTGTGTATTGACCATACATACAAAAATGCCATCATTGTTCTGGCTTGATGGAGGTAATGTGTGTATTGACCATACATACAAAAATGCCATCATTGTTCTGGCTTCATGGAGGTAATGTGTGTATTGACCATACATACAAAAATGCCATCATTGTTCTGGCTTGATGGAGGTAATGTGTGTATTGACCATACATACAAAAATGCCATCATTGTTCTGGCTTGATGGAGGTAATGTGTGTATTGACCATACATATAAAAATGCCATCATTGTTCTGGCTCAATGGAGGTAATGTGTGTATTGACCATACATATAAAAATGACATTATTGTTCTGGCTTGATGGAGGTAATGTGTGTATTGACCATACATATAAAAATGCCATGAAATTGTTCTGGCTTGATGGAGGTAATGTGTGTATTGACCATACATATAAAAATGCCATCATTGTTCTGGCTTGATGGAGGTAATGTGTGTATTGACCATACATACAAAAATGCCATCATTGTTCTGGCTTCATGGAGGTAATGTGTGTATTGACCATACATACAAAAATGCCATCATTGTTCTGGCTTCATGGAGGTAATGTGTGTATTGACCATACATACAAAAATGCCATCATTGTTCTGGCTTGATGGAGGTAATGTGTGTATTGACCATACATATAAAAATGCCATCATTGTTCTGGCTTGATGGAGGTAATGTGTGTATTGACCATACATACAAAAATGCCATCATTGTTCTGGCTTGATGTAGGTAATGTGTGTATTGACCATACATACAAAAATGCCATCATTGTTCTGGCTTCATGGAGGTAATGTGTGTATTGACCATACATATAAAAATGCCATCATTGTTCTGGCTTGATGGAGGTAATGTGTGTATTGACCATACATATAAAAATGCCATTATTGTTCTGGCTTGATGGAGGTAATGTGTGTATTGACCATACATATAAAAATGCCATCATTGTTCTGGCTCAATGGAGGTAATGTGTGTATTGACCATACATATAAAAATGACATTATTGTTCTGGCTTGATGGAGGTAATGTGTGTATTGACCATACATATAAAAATGCCATCAAATTGTTCTGGCTTCATGGAGGTAATGTGTGTATTGACCATACATATAAAAATGCCATCATTGTTCTGGCTCAATGGAGGTAATGTGTGTATTGACCAAACATATAAAAATGCCATCAAATTGTTCTGGCTTGATGGAGGTAATGTGTGTATTGACCATACATATAAAAATGCCATCATTGTTCTGGGCTGGATGGAGGTAATGTGTGTATTGACCATACATATAAAAATGCCATCATTGTTCTGGCTCAATGGAGGTAATGTGTGTATTGACCATACATATAAAAATGCCATCATTGTTCTGGCTCAATGGAGGTAATGTGTGTATTGACCATACATATAAAAATGCCATTATTGTTCTGGTTTGATGAAGGTAATGTGTGTATTGACCATACATATAAAAATGCTATCATTGTTCTGGCTCAATGGAGGTAATGTGTGTATTGACCATACATACAAAAATGCCATCATTGTTCTGGCTTGATGGAGGTAATGTGTGTATTGACCATACATATAAAAATGCCATCATTGTTCTGGCTCAATGGAGGTAATGTGTGTATTGACCATACATATAAAAATGCCATCATTGTTCTGGCTCAATGGAGGTAATGTGTGTATTGACCATACATACAAAAATGCCATCATTGTTCTGGCTTGATGGAGGTAATGTGTGTATTGACCATACATACAAAAATGCCATCATTGTTCTGGCTTGATGGAGGTAATGTGTGTATTGACCATACATACAAAAATGCCATCATTGTTCTGGCTTGATGGAGGTAATAGGTGTATTGACCATACATATAAAAATGCCATCATTGTTCTGGCTTGATGGAGGTAATGTGTGTATTGACCATACATACAAAAATGCCATCATTGTTCTGGCTTGATGGAGGTAATAGGTGTATTGACCATACATACAAAAATGCCATCATTGTTCTGGCTTGATGGAGGTAATAGGTATACCAGGTAGAGAGTTTGCCTGGATGGAGATATTGCATATTTAAAGCATACCTGTAATACTTCTAGAACAGCTTTCACAGAGTTTTCATTTCAAGGACATTTTGTTCCAAATATAGACTTTGTAAAACATTATTCTGAATAAGGGAGTTCCCCTGATGACTATGGAGATATGACATATCACCATGGAGCTATCACATATCACTATAGACCATCAAATGCATGTTTTTCAAAGCCCAATAATGGCTCTTAAATCCATTTGCTAGTAATGGAGAGTGTAAACCTTAGGGTTAAATTTGTAGTGTCAAAGATAAAGACAAACTCTGCTGTTGAGCTACTTTGTATGAGTCCACCATTTAGCTAGACAGAAAAAGAGTTCCTGGCATTGAGCATACTCTAATACTCTTTGATACTGATCATAATCTAGAGTGTGTATGCACATATGGCCAGAAAGGCACACAAATTCCAAAGTGATAATTATGCCAAGCTTCTGCCAAGGTGGGATCAACAATTACCAATATGTAAAACATTGACTGTATGGATGCCATTTCTTTGCAGTTTGAAATAGTATGGATCAACATTATATATACCAAATGCACATCTTATTCAGTAAATTAGCATTTATCAGACCAGCCTTTTGACGGGGTGGAATAACAATGTTTTACTGTATGACACTTTATAAGTGTCTGAGTCCTCGAACATTTCACATAAAAGTACAGTCAGTTTGCCATCTTAATACATGGCTCTCACAATGAGTCAGTATGTCCATACTAAAGAATGGCTCTAATAATTAATGAGTCAGTCTAGCCATGCTAAAGAATGGCTCTAATAATTAATGAGTCAGTTTGCCATCTTAATGCATGGCTCTCACAATGAGCCAGTATGGCCATACTAAAGAATGGCTCTAATAATTAATGAGTCAGTCTAGCCATGCTAAAGAATGGCTCTAATAATTAATGAGTCAGTCTAGCCATGCTAAAGAATGGCTCTAATAATTAATGAGTCAGTTCGGCCATGCTAAAGAATGGCTCTAATAATTAATGAATCAGTCTGGCCATGCTAAAGAATGGCTCTAATAATTACTGAGTCAGTTTGGCCATGCTAAAGAATGGCTCTAATAATTAATGAATCAGTCTGGCCAGGCTAAAGAATGGCTCTAATAATTAATGAGTCAGTCTGGCCATGCTAAAGAATGGCTCTAATAATTAATGAGTCAGTCTGGCCAATGCTAAAGAATAGCTCTAATAATGATTGAGTTTACTAGTCTGCATAACAATCTTAGGTTTTGAATAAAAAAAAAAAATCTGCAGAAAAAAACTTTATTGTATTAATGTGGAAAAATCAGCACTTCATGGTACTGTATCTAAATATTTATTGGCTGGTTTGATTTGATTGGCTGTTTTATGGCATACCAACATGAGGAGATCACTGATTGCCATAGCAACTGGAGTAAGTGTCTTTCCCAGAAATGTACCATTGTAGCCAACTTAGACTCATGCTGACTGTAGGATTGAATCTGTACCCAGCATAATTACCATTGAGACATCAGACTGCTCCAAGATCATTATTGATAGGACTGAAGATACAGCATTGCTTGAGAAAAAAGCAAGCCTGACTTCAAGCATTGCTTGTGCATAACACATGCCTGAAATGCATACCAGATTGCAAGCAGCAGTGACCTATAACTCTTCTTGGATTATGCTCCAGCAAATAAGAGTCATAATGCCATAAGCTGAAAACCATGACTTAAATGAATAGTAGGTTACCATGATTTACTGGGGCATACTTCAACAGAAGATCTATGTCAAAATCTTCAGTTGGATGAGCAGCATGGACCCTGATGTACAGTGGTTCCAGCAAATTTGTGTTAAAGCTGTTTGATGTTGGGATGTATTATATATATTGGTAAATAGGACAATCAATGTAATGTTGAGTGACAACAATAAAGTTCTAACCATACATACTCTTACTTACATAATATACTAAAATATAAGCCATGTTCAAGTGCAAGATCTGACCTTGTTCTCCATGGTTGAATCAGCAGATAGCCTTGGTGGATTTCAATAGGTCAATGCAATAGTTGAAGATTTCTGTGGCACCCACTCAGAGTTCTATCTTTTCTCACCTTGAGTGCCAGTTTTCAGAGCAGTTTGTTAAAAGTAAGCAGTAGTAAAAAATGCAGACTCTGATCTGCAGGCACATTATGCTACAGCAGATCATGATCATTTTTTGTTGCAGTTTTATGTACAGTATGATATTTCTGTTTTGAATTTAGCCATTTATTTGTTCTTACATAGTGCACACAGTCTATAATTGTGACACAGCAGTTTTATATGATACATTATATATAGTCCACCTTTGTTAGCTTTGTTTGATACATTCTTACACAGTGCATTCGGTCCACATTTCTGACAGCAATGATTTGGGATATATTCTTACACAGTGCATGCAGTCCACATGTCTGTGATTTTATCTGACACATTCTTACCTAGTCCATGCAGTCCAAAACTGTGGCCAAGAATTTGTATCTGATGCATTCTTACACAGGTCATTTAGTCTACACTTTGAAGCACTCTTACAGTGGGTATGAAATCCATTATTATTGTATAATGCAAACAATACTCACTTGTGAAGAAGTTTTTAAGGTGGCAATAACTCTGAGAATGAACTTATTTTCATCTATGGCCATATATTTACCTTAAGCTTTTTTTCTAACCCAGCAAAAAAGGAGAACCTTTAAAATGTTTTAAATAAGGTCCTAATGCTGGAAGTTAATTTTAAATACTGTGCAAAGTGTTTGGAGTGGACATCAGGATATCCATTTTATTGCACTATTTGCTACCTTGCAAAGTTTTTGATCATCCAGGTCCTTTTGTATGCAACAGATACTGTTCTGTACTATTTATCTTTACCATGACAAGGAGAAAATGTACATAGTCATGCTAATTAAGTCCAATCAGAATGCACATTTTCACTACCTTCCTTCATCTTCTGATAATGTAGAGTGATCACACTATAAGAATTTATTACTGAATTGTCTGTTCAGTGTTCATAAATTTTCACAAGTAAACTTTTACTCAACGACATCTGAGTTACATAATAGAAACTTAAAGATCATGGTAGGCTTGACAGAAATTAGAAATGGACAGTTATAAATAAGACCTATCTTGAAAGATTACCTCTTCAGTCTAAAGGTTTAGAAAAAAGCCTTGTGTGGCCAAGTGTTTAAAGACACTTTACCTTTACAGATAACTCAATATAATCACTGTTGATCCATGTGAGTTGAGTTTGAGTCTTGGCTTGATCATTTTGAGTATGTGAGCAAACTTGCCAGTAGCTTCCCATGGGTTAATGGTTCTTCTTCTGTTGACTTGCATTTTGGACTTAACTTTGTATTTTCCACCAAGATCATGTATTTATAACTATTTAAACTAGTAATTGGTTATAATAATAGTCTTTGCTTTCTATTAGGTCTTCCTAGATGGAACAATGCCTCCAACATGTTTGTAAATTATAATGTATTTAGTTTTGAGGAAGTAATGAGAATGTATGTATATTCAATGATAACAAGACTTTCTAATAGTGAGAACTGTATATTGAAATCACTTTGTAAATATGACATTAATTTAAATTCTCACATTGTTATTAGATGGAACCAATTACTATTTTATTGTGTCACTTAAATTTCATTTTTTAACAATGCATGGTGCAAATAATGGTTGTAAATGTATTTGAATACTTGTGTATATATATATATATATATATTCTTTTATGTTTACAATGTTTTACTCTATATCAGTATTTTAATTTAGATCTATGGACTATGCAGTCTGAAATAAAGAATTCTTATCTTATATTATATTATATTATATATTGGAAAGTGACACTTTAATGATTATTATACTGAGTCATGTCTTTTTGTGAATTGTACAGCTGATAGTGTTATCATTTCTCATTCTACATTATAAAATTTGGGTTACAGTCACACCATTTATTGTTATATGCCATAAAATTTGGGTTACAGTCACACTATTTCTTGTTATATGCCATAAAATTTGGGTTACAGTCACACCATTTCTTGTTATTGCCATAAAATTGGTGTTATAATCATACCATTTCTTATTATATGCCATAAAATTGGTGGTATAGGCACACCATTTCTTGTTATATGCCATAAAATTTGGGTTATAGTCATACCATTTCTTGTTATATGCCATAAAATTTGGGTTATAGTCATACCATTTCTTGTTATATGCCATAAAATTGGTGTTATAGTCATACCATTTATTCAAGTATCTCTGTTCAGAAAATATGTATAAATTTAAACCATATTGTATTATCAGTGATTTGTTTGGATTTACATAATTTTCAGCTACATCTTTGCTACCATGCGGAGACCAGATTCACCCCAATAAGCATCCCTGGGTGGCCAAATCTATTAAGACCCTTGGCTTTACCAAGTACTGTCATCTCACCTTTGTCCGCTTGGGCTCACCAGTATGAGTATTTCATGAGGCATGCCAGTAGTTTCCTGTGAGTCCATGTTTCTGGGTTCTTCCTCCACTAGATAAGATTGCCACCATGTGCTGAAACATGGCATTAGTAAAAATCAGCCAGTTATTTTGTTAAATATGGAAGTTGTTTTATGATCAAACAATGGTTTATCTTTGAATACATTTGATAATCTAGACGGTTTACCAATAAAGTTGAATATAACATGTCATTTACAGGATTTACTACTGGAATGTTTATAAATATTAATATAAGAATTCCAATAGGAATGAATGTAATGATACAGACAACAGTTTTTGCTTAAATATTTCATTTGGTGGTTGCTAAGCTACTAACATTAGGTTTTTTTGGGTAGTTTAATTTATGTTTATGTGCCACATTACTTCAGACTTTAAGACCATAAAGTCTACAAGCATTCATTCAGGTATTATATTATAGACTAGTAAAAACATTTCATCGCATGTTTGTTGGGTTTTATCAAGATTTTTTGTACATTAACCAAATATTATCTGTCTTTTATCTGTTTTTAATCTCTTTCTAGTTGTCATCACTTAAAAAGAAGTTTTTGGGTACATTCCTATATGATAGCTATGTCTATACCTATGTCATCACTAGGATCATAACTTTCCATTAAAATATGGTGAAGTTGCCTTGTTCTATAGTGTATAGCAGTCCCTAGAACATTAGGAGAAGGCTAATTTCTCAGTTGGCAGTTCAGGCTTAAAGGTAATTTCCTTTTGGCAGTTGGAACTTAAAGGTAATTTTCTTTTTGGCAGTCACCCATGGCTGTTGTGGTAGATGGCAATCTAGTACTTGTTTAATTGTGAAAAAGAAAATTGAATATTTATTGTTCATTTGTGAATAGTGACCATAATTTTCAGAGTAGTATGAGTCATAATAAAAAAGGAAAATTGCATTAGTAATTGAGAACATAAAGTCACATTTGACAAGCAATTTTAGTGTGATTTATTGTAATATTTGAATTTTCGTTTCTTTCATGACATTTAAAAAAAGATACTTTTCAACGTTCTATGATACTCGTCACTATTTTCAAAAGTCATATTATATATGTCATTGCAAAAGCATCATAATTCACCTCCCACAGTAACTAGCCATAATCTTAATTCACCTCCCACAGTAACTAGCCATAAATTATTTATATATATATATATATAAAACAAGGCTGATTACAAGCCCATATTGTAGATTCCTCAGTCAAACATCAGATATTTAAAAGAAAATCTGATTTTGATATACCATATAAACTTGTTTATAAGTAGGGTCCAACTGCAAATTGCACAAACCTGGATCTGCCATTTTGCATATTGTGCTGCCAGATTTGGGTCTGTGCAGTTTGTTAGAAATAATCAGTAGAACAAACAATATAGACCCTGACTAGCAGGTGCATTTTGCTACAGCAGATCAGGATCTTTGTTGTTTGCAGTTTGACTTTACAGGCAAGTACATACAGTTAAAAACTTTACTCGCAAATTCAAGATGAATCAACATTAAAATGATGCCTTATCTGGCTTCAAAACCTGACAACACTAAAAGAACCTGTTTTTAAAAAACCACTTCTTTTGCCAAAAAAATGATGGTTTTTCAGGACAGGTGGTCTTCTATAACAGGTCACAATCCTATATAATCAATAAATTTGTTGTTGTTGTAATAGAGTTCAGCACCATTTTCAGCACAAGATAGGCTATACATGGCAACCAGTATTAATGATGGAGGAAGAACCCTGGAAAACCCCGGGAAGAACCACCGACCCACGAGAAGCTACAGACAGGCTTTCTCAATTACCCATGTTAGCTGAGTCTGGACTCGAACTCACCCAGACAGGGGTGAGATGGCAGTGATCCGTACTGGTCAGTGCTCTATACCAGGCGGTCACTCAGCCATTCTGGGCCCCTATCAATAAATTTGTGCAATAAGAATGTGGTCTCTTAAGACAGGTGGTTTCACATAGCAGTGGTCTTTCAAGACAGGTTTTACTGTACCTTCTCTCCTTCAAGATTGGACAAAACCTCTGACTTAAAGACCTGATAACACTAAAATGTTTTCAAGATCTGACAACACTAAATGCTTGATAAAGCAATCTTGTATTGATCCATCAATACATTCTTCAAAATCAAGACTAACATCAACATTATCGTTATTTCAGAAAAAAGCTAAGTATTAAACATTTTTACCTTCTAACCAAGCAAAAAACATGATTTTTAAAAACAATCCTCTTGTTAAAGCAGTTGTACATATCACTGTACATAACTGTGCATGTCTTTTGTCCATTGCTTTTACATCTACTTAGTGCACAGCTAGAAGAATGTGAGGTTTTCAGAAAAGTCAGGTGAAAGTGCTGAGAAAGAGAATACAGTGTAATTTACCAGAAACCATTAGTGAATAAATGTATTAAAGCTGGGATCTCATTATCATTCTTCATTTGAGATTGAGAAGTCTCCCAGTGTGCAATTATTATACTGCTAGCATTTACTGGGTGAGTAGACTTGTCTTTGTATAACTATATTTACTGGGTGAGTAGCCTTGTTGATGCATAACCACCGGTTATTCTATCTTTTACTGATATATCCTACCTGCCTTATTCTCCCACAGTGTTGGGGAGATTTGGGGAGAGTATGTTTTGAGGTTCCAAGGGGGGTGGGGTCAGTCAGCATGACCAAATTAAGCAATTCATCCAACTGAGAATAAGGCATCTTTTCACTTGCTAACAGAAAATCTTTTCAAAATTATTTGATATAAAAATGGAAAATAAGGTGTTTCTTTTGAAGCATTTTATTCAATTAACTATAAATGAAAAATATTTATTAGATTTACCAGCTTCAAGTAATAGCTATCATGACACAAGTGCATACAACACAAACATAATCACTACCAAATAAGGCTTCATCCTAGCTGTTCTCAGTCAGTTGAGTGATCAGATTACCTTTTAATGCCTAGGATAATTTATTGTACAAAATGCCTGAGGATAGATTTATGTGGGTTGTAAGTGAGACTGTATTCTGTTTATACAACTACCTGGTAGCAACATAAATTGTGGTCTTCAAAAAAGTACTGTTTCTTTTTGTTTATTTTGTATTTATTTTCTAAGATTACTGAAAATCTTGTATTGTTAAAAATGACCCTGGTTTGGGAGTAATAAAAATCATACATTATTGGCAGGTAGGATTTATTCCATAACCTGGTCCTAGTAAAACAATTAGGGTTCCAGAATGAGCTGATGTTAACAAAGAAAGAAAAGCAAATTACAATCTGACCTCATATATCCAGTGCAAATGATTGTCATTTGAAATTTCCTGAAACTAGTTTGGTTACTCAAAACATTTTTATTACGTTTGTGTTGTTGCTTAGACCTGTTGTAATTTGCATTTGCCATTCTGCTTATTTTGAGGCCCATAATTATATGCCCTGGATAATTTAATGGCACTTTGCCATTCTGCTTTCTTCAGGCTCACAATTATGTGTACTGGCTAATTGAATGGTACTTTGCCATTCTGCTTTGCAGATATACTCACTTATAAGTCAGGTCAAACTGCAGACATCAATGATCCTGATCTGCTATTATATAATGCTTTGGCATATCTGGGTCTGTGAAATTTGCAGTTGGACTAATCTTATAAGCAAGTATATAATGTAATATAGGCCCACAATTATATGCACAAGCTAATTTAATGATGCTTTGGCATTCACCTTAACTGTTGCAAGACATCATATTGAGAGTGACATTGCACAAGATTTTTATTTCTAGGTAATTTTTCTTTATTTTTGTTGTAAAAGTTTATCAATAAATGTATATGATTAAAGGCACTGTACAAAATAATGACATGTATCATCATATTGTACAATAAATAATAAAAAGTGTAGGACATGTATCATATTGTATAATGAATAATAAAAAGTCTAGGACATGTATCATATTGTATAATGAATAATAAAAAGTCTAGGACATGTATCGTATTGTACAATAAAAAATAAAAAGTGTAGGACATGTATCGTATTGTACAATAAATAATAAAAAGTGTAGGACATGTATCGTATTGTACAATAAATAATAAAAAGTGTAGGACATGTATCGTATTGTACAATAAATAATAAAAAGTGTAGGATATGTATCATATTGTACAATAAATAATAAAAAGTGTAGGACATGTATCGTATTGTACAATAAATAATAAAAAGTGTAGGATATGTATCATATTGTATAATAAATAAAAAGTATAGGACATGTATCATATTGTACAATAAATAATAAAAAGTGTAGGATATGTATCATATTGTACAATAAATAATAAAAAGTGTAGGACATGTATCGTATTGTACAATAAATAATAAAAAGTGTAGGATATGTATCATATTGTACAATAAATAATAAAAAGTGTAGGACATGTATCGTATTGTACAATAAATAATAAAAAGTGTAGGATATGTATCATATTGTATAATAAATAAAAAGTATAGGACATGTATCATATTGTACAATAAATAATAAAAAGTGTAGGACATGTATCATATTGTACAATAAATAATAAAAAGTGTAGGACATGTATCATATTGCACAATAAATAAATAAAAAGTGTAGGACATGTATCATATTGTACAATAAATAAATAAAAGTGTAGGACATGTATCATATTGTACAATAAATAAATAAAAGTGTAGGACATGTATCATATTGTACAATAAATAATAAAAAGTGTAGGACATGTATCATATTGCACAATAAATAAATAAAAAGTGTAGGACATGTATCATATTGTACAATAAATAAATAAAAGTGTAGGACATGTATCATATTGTACAATAAATAATAAAAAGTGTAGGACATGTATCATATTGCACAATAAATAAATAAAAAGTGTAGGACATGTATCATATTGTACAATAAATAATAAAAAGTGTAGGACATGTATCATATTGCACAATAAATAAATAAAAAGTGTAGGACATGTATCATATTGTACAATAAATAAACAAAAAGTGTAGGACATGTATCATATTATACAATAAATAAACAAAAATTATAGGACATTTATCATATTGTACAATAAAAAATAAACAGTGTAGGACATGTATCATATTGTACAATAAATAAATAAAAAGTGTAGGACATGTATTGTATTGTATAATAAATAAATAAAAAGTGTAGGACATGTATTGTATTATACAATAAATAAATAAATAAAAAGTGTAGGACATGTATCGTATTGTACAATAAATAAATAAAAAGTATAGGACATGTATTCTATTAAACAATAAATAAATAAAAAGTGTAGGGCATGTATCATATTATACAATAAATAATAAAAAGTGTAGGACATGTATCGTATTACACAATAAATAAAAACAAGTGTAGGACAAACACTCACACACGAATACATGTACGCAAACACATGTACCCATGCACTCACATATTATAGATGTTTATATTAATGACTCATGCCAAATTAAAAAAAATGCATTAATCTGAGCCATGAAGTATCTAGAATATTCTATAGTTTATTCCACGGGTGATTCTACAAGTCATTGTATGGGTCATTTCTCCTAAAAGTTTGTATAGTTTTACAGCCTTTTAGTTTCTCTCTTTAAATATTCAACTCAGTAAAAGGATTGATGCTTTAATATTCTGTATATATCTAGTCATATACTTTTCATTACTATGAATCCAGCAAGATTAACTGCTGTTAAATGTTGCAATTATAGTTGTGTTTATAGCTCATTATGTTCTGGAATTCAAGCCTTTCAAACATAGAT
This sequence comes from Potamilus streckersoni, assembly GCA_016746295.1. Taxonomy (NCBI): domain Eukaryota; kingdom Metazoa; phylum Mollusca; class Bivalvia; order Unionida; family Unionidae; genus Potamilus; species Potamilus streckersoni. The sequence goes on along the minus strand of JAEAOA010002358.1, from coordinate 4,123,853 downwards.
GGATGAATAGTGTTGTGTTGGTGGAAAAACGGTAGAGTCATTCTCAAAGTAATCAGTGGGTTACAAATAGCTATAAAACTAAGAGTTATGGGTGATTGAGGGTTATCTTTGATGGTTGTATTCCTAGTAGCTGGTCCTGAGTGAAATTTAGTCCTACAGGTAAGCTGTAAAGCTGTCCTATCAAGGGTGGGATATATCAACTTGTCTTTCTCAGGTTAGTTTATCATAATTCAATCAACATTGGGCCTTGTTGACCTTACATTTCAAAAGCATAACATATTTGGGATTTCATTGGTTTTGATTTCAAAATATGGATAATTACACAGATTTGTTTGGTCAATAATATGGTTATTTTGATTGGGAATTTATAAGGGATTCAGGTTTGTAGTTTTGACTTGTTTTATACAATTCCCCAGTTTAGATTTCTATTATAGTTTTGTGAATTATTCATTGTTTTGCTATTTCATCCATTTGTTATCATCATCATTATAAATTATTTATGATCTTTTTCTTTCTCACACACTCTATTTCCTTCTTTATCTCATGTCATCACATACTTTTTAAAAAAATATAATTACCATTGTTTGCCATTACAAGTTGATGAGAACCTTTGATATATATATATATATATATATATATATATATATATATATATATATATATATATATATATATATATATATATATACACACATACATATACATATATATACATATACAAATCATATGGTGAATATTAGTTCTTTCAAGTGCACTGAATCCATCAGAGATTGATTGAGATAAATGCAATAAATTGACAACATACTGTGTAAAACTAGTAACTAACTAACCTGAGTGCTTTCGACTCTTAATGAGTCTTTTTCTAAGGCAAATACAAAATATAGACAAGACAAACAAATAAAACACAAAAACCATTGTGTTTACAAAACTTTACATAGCTGTTTCTACAGGAATTAAACCTTTAAATTTATTGTTTCAACTAGTTCATTTCATCTTGTTTCATGTCTGCTTCAATTGAAAACTTGATAATGGGTGCAACTTCAGGAAGCTGGCTGTAATCACTTGCCTTGATTTTTATGATGACTGGATTTTTTTACTGAACCAGTCAGTATTGGTGTGAAGCAAGAGATACTAGTGACTTTTTCCATTGTTATTGTCCTTGTATGTTAAGGTTTTTGTTCAGGTTTTTCATTTTGCGTTATATTTCCTTAAAATTTTGAATGATTCTCATTGTTCTTAGCTAATACAATTCATTTGCTGATGTGTTCACTAATCTCTTTTGCCTTAGAGTCAGGATCAGTCAGAAGAAAGTATGCATTAAGGGTTATTATTAAATTATATTATTTGCTTCTTTATGCATTGGATAAATCATGAAAAAGCATAGATAGTTCTTTCTCTCACACTTGCCAGATCGACCTTGGGGTCAAGATCATATAGAAATTTGCAAAAAGGGTTTGGTTAAAGTCTTTGATTGGCTTGAAGCTAAAACAATTGATATTGCAATCTGTTTTATCTTGGGATCAAGGTTACAGTCATAGAAAATTGCATTAAAGTTTGTGTTCAAGGATTTTGTTGTTGTTATATTGCCTAACCACTTGATGGATTTTCTTATACTCAGGGTGAATCATTATGAACATGTTTGCCTAACCATGTGACTTAAGGTCAAGGTCACAATTTACAGCAAGGGTTTGAACATGGGCTTGACATGAAGGCCATGTCCTTGCCACATAGCACCTGCTTTGTTGGGGGTGGGTTGTGGTGGATTTTGGATACTGTTATCTAAAGGGTGATCGCCTTCGGTGTTATTACCAAGATCAAGTAAATATCAATGAAACGGGTGAAATTTATAGGTGGAATAGAAAAAGATCTGAGCAGATATATAAAACAGATTGACATGAGCTCCCATACATGATATGATAAAATTTAATCAAAATTCATAAACAATTGTTTTATATTAGGAAGATACACTTCATTTTTAAATAAATCATTCAATGAATCATACCCCCCCACAAATATACTCATACAAATAGCTGATCTGTTTTTATGTGACAGAATCAGTTCATCATAGAATCGAGTGACCGATCGAAGTCATTGCCTTACATGAATTCATAACCTGATTATTTTGGTTCAGTCCAAATTCACTGTGACAGTTCTTTAACTTCTCTGTCTGTATGTCTGGGTTCTTTCCACTTTTCTCTTCTCCGAACTCTCCAGTATCATCCCTCTTCCTGACACTCAAACTGTGTGTGTGTGAATATGTAGCTATGTTACTTAGATGCTGCAATAGGTGGATTTGTGTATACATCATGTGGATACATCAGTGGAACTATCTCCATTTTCAAAACAAACAGAGAAGCAACCTAAATATTTATGTTGGGTATCCTAGGGAATAGAGTATTACCCCCCTCTTGTTAAGTCAGGTAGAATTCTATCAGAATTCAAACAGATACCAACCACTTTCTGGTCTAACTATACATGGCAGACCATAAACAAACCTAGTTTCACAAGATTAATGTACCTTCTAATGGCTATTTCAATACTGACTCCATTAACATTACACCAAGATACATAACAGTTCTGTTCTCATCTTGATTACACAAATGAATGAATGAAATTCCTTACATGGCTTAACTATGGTATTTTTAGCATATATATGATATCTCCCTTCATGGTTTAACAATGTTAATTCTAGTCAATACACACTCAAGTCACTATCATACATGAAATCATCGGAGGTCAGAGAATTCACACAGATTCTTGTAACTCATATCAACTAAAGTAAGGCATGAAATTCTTAGACTACCTAATTTCCTATTACAATAAAGGTGACAAAATTCAAACAATTTGTCAAACTTATATAAAGTATATCATTGCTAGGGTTTATATAAGTGAACTCAACAAAGTTATATTCATGTCAAGAAAATTGTTCTCTGAATCTAAAGAAACAAATTCATGCAAATATAAGCAAATAAATCAAACAAATCATTATACATGTACCTTGTGCTTCCAAGCTTTTACTTGCTTCTACCCTAGAATTGTGTCCATCAATTTTCCAGACATCCAACCCCTTGGATAAATATTTATGACTGAATTTGTTCTTTTGTTTTCTTTTGCAGAGAAAGTGTTGACTGATTAAAAATTTTGTGATGAGACATATTAAAACCAGATTTTTGTGTGGGAATCCTGCCCCTTATCTAGTGTAACCAATCAGAATTAAATATATCTTTTGTCTTAAATTAGGTGCCAAAACATAGTCCACCTGATAAATTCAGATTACTAATTACTTTTTCTGAAATATTCCAAATCTACAACTCCAATATGAATTGAAAGTTACCCCCCCTCTTTAGTTTAAATAAACATAACTTAATTATAGAATCACTACCAGTTCCATTTATTATGGTGATTTAAATATCCACCAGTCCCCATAAATCTAATTGATCATTCACCTGCCCAAAATAATAAGCTCTTTCCAGATTGACAGGAATTTCTACCCTTACAGTCCTTGACCTTCTTGTTTTAGACTTTGTGGAAACTTAATAAGATTTTGACTATATAAGATAAATTTCAAGGTTATTTTTATCCATTCTTTGACACACCATAGTGCACCGGGAGAAGATGAATTTCATGTATCTGGACTCAAGGTCTATTTGAAGTAATCTAATTCACCAATCCATTTTATTTTCTGTAAACAATTATAGCCAAGGCACTAAGAATAAAGTATTTTGCCCTGGGACACACAATGGTACCCAAGGCACTAAGAATAAAGTACTTTGCCCTGGAACACACAATGGCAGCCAAGGCACTAAGAATAAAGTACTTTGCCCTGTGACACACAATGTAGGTAAGGCACTAAGAATAAAGTACTTTGCCCTGGGACACACATTGTAGCCAAGGCACTAAGAATAAAGTACTTTGCCCTGAAACACACAATGGTAGCCAAGGCACTAAGAATAAAGTACTTTGCCCTGAGACACACAATGGTAGCCAAGACACTAAGAATAAAGTATTGTGCCCTGGGACACACAATGGCAGCCAAGGCACTAAGAATAAAGTACTTTGCCCAGGGAGACACAATGGTAGCCAAGACACTAAGAATAAAGTACTTTGCCCTGAAGCACACAATGGTAATCAAGGCACTAAGAATAAAGTACTTTGCCCTGGAACACACAATGGCAGCCAAGGCACTAAGAATAAAGTACTTTGCCCTGTGACACACAATGTAGGTAAGGCACTAAGAATAAAGTACTTTGCCCTGTGACACACATTGTAGCCAAGGCACTAAGAATAATGTACTTTGCCCTGAAACACAATGGTAGCCAAGGCACTAAGAATAAAGTACTTTGCCCTGGGACACACAATGGTAGCCAAGGCACTAAGAATAAAGTATTGTGCCCTGGGACACACAATGGCAGCCAAGGCACTAAGAATAAAGTACTTTGCCCTGGAAGACACAATGGTAGCCAAGGCACTAAGAATAAACTACTTTGCTCTGGAACACACAATGGTAGCCAAGGCACTAAGAATAAAGTACTTTGCCCTGTGAGACACAATGGTAGCCAAGGCACTAAGAATAAAGTACTTTGCCCTGGGACACACAATGTAGGTAAGGCACTAAGAATAAAGTACTTTGCCCTGTGACACACATTGTAGCCAAGGCACTAAGAATAAAGTACTTTGCCCTGAAACACACAATGGTAGCCAAGGCACTAAGAATAAAGTACTTTGCCCTGGGACACACAATGGTAGCCAAGGCACTAAGAATAAAGTATTGTGCCCTGGGACACACAATGGCAGCCAAGGCACTAAGAATAAAGTAAATTGCCCTGGAAGACACAATGGTAGCCAATGCACTAAGAATAAACTACTTTGCTCTGGAACACACAATGGTAGCCAAGGCACTAAGAATAAAGTACTTTGCCCTGGGACACACAATGGTAGCCAAGGCACTAAGAATAAAGTACTTTGCCCTGGGACACACAATGGTAGCCAAGGTACTAAGAATAAAATATTTTGCCCTGAAACACACAATGGTAGCCAAGGCACTAAGAATAAAGTACTTTGCCCTGGGAGACACAATGGTAGCCAAGGCACTAAGAATAAAGTACTTTGCCCTGGGACACACAATGGTAGCCAAGGTACTAAGAATAAAATATTTTGCCCTGAAACACACAATGGTAGCCAAGGCACTAAGAATAAAGTACTTTGCCCTGGGAGACACAATGGTAGCCAAGGCACTAAGAATAAAGTATTGTGCCCTGGGACACACAATGGTAGCCAAGGTACTAAGAATAAAATATTTTGCCCTGAAACACACAATGGTAGCCAAGGCACTAAGAATAAAGTACTTTGCCCTGGGACACACAATGGTAGCCAAGGCACTAAGAATAAAGTATTGTGCCCTGGGACACACAATGGCAGCCAAGGCACTAAGAATAAAGTACTTTGCACTGGAAGACACAATGGTAGCCAAGGCACTAAGAATAAACTACTTTGCTCTGGAACACACAATGGTAGCCAAGGCACTAAGAATAAAGTACTTTGCCCTGGGACACACAATGGTAGCCAAGGCACTAAGAATAAAGTACTTTGCCCTGGGACACACAATGGTAGCCAAGGTACTAAGAATAAAATATTTTGCCCTGAAACACACAATGGTAGCCAAGGCACTAAGAATAAAGTACTTTGCCCTGGGAGACACAATGGTAGCCAAGGCACTAAGAATAAAGTACTTTGCTCTGGGACACACAATGGTAGCCAAGACACTAAGAATAAAGTGCTTTGGCCTAGGATATACAGTGGTAGTAAACCTGGGCTGATCCAATCAAAAGAAATAAATGTCCAACAGATTTTGGTCCTAAACTTGATGAGGTTTAAAAAAGAGTAATTGACCTTTAAAATCAGTCAAATGAATTATCTTAAAATACCCTGTCCACAATATTTCAATTACACAGTCTGATCTTCACAAGCTTGGTCATTAGTGTGTTGCCATTTATTTTCTTTAAATAATACCCATCTTTTAATATCACTATCTGTTTAATCCTTTTTTTATCCAATCATTAAGAGATTCTTTGATTGAGAAAAAAGCAACTATGAGAAACGCCTCATAAAAAACACCTGTATAAAAAAACTAGTTGATTTTTAAAAATGCTAATGGTATAAATTGGCAGAACTCAAGATTTTTCCTGAAAGATAAGGTAAAGAATTCACAAATGTCTAATTTTTTCTTGTTTTAAAAGTAGAAAAAAAATATATATTTTTTAAACTTAGTGGATTAAACAATATTGCCATTGATTAAATAGAGAATCCTCAAATGGATACACCCACTGTGCTCATAGTTAGAAAACAATTTTTTCTAGCAGTTAGCCACTTCTAAGTCAATTATTGAACTTTTTTATTTTATATCTCTCTTAATTTTAATTCACAATCAGTTCATATAAATTAAAGTTATTTTATCTCTAAATTTTGTTGCAGAGAACATTTTGTTATATTAAAATTTGTAAACTGTGGGTAACTAAGAAAATATCAATGAGTTTTGTTAACTTTAATTATTTGCACACCTAGAGAAGTAATTAGGGATATAAAAAGTGTCCCAAACAATACAAAGAGTGTAGTAATTATATTTTTATAATTCAGGCTAAACTTTTAAAAAAAGCTGTACAATTATACACAATTAATTTTTGATGCACACTTTCTTCTGTCCTTTAATGTTTCCAAACATTTGCCCATATTGTGAAACAAATATATTTGAATTCTTACAAAATTGGGGTTTGGTTGGTGTTCTGCATCATATAAACACAATTAAGTTTTTTAGTGCTGAAGCAGTTTGAGTGAGGTGCATTACACAAGGGCATACCATAGCAGTCCACCCATGTTGATCGGATGATAAAATTGAAAACTGCAACCTTTTGTCATGAGTCTTACATGCTAACAATTTATCCAGAAAGTCCTGCCTCCATTTCACTTCTTATGACATGAAAGAAAGTCTATCAAATCTATTGTACATTTCCAAGTTCACATGGAGCAAAATAAAATTGTACAAGCAAAAGATTATATATAAAAAATTATATATAAAAGATTATATGTTATTACTGAGTATCACATGACTGATATATCTCCAATTGCATAATTTTGTCACCTATGTTACAACACTGTAATTAAATCATATGTATATTAAAATCTGAATTCTTTCTAATTCTTTATTTTAATTTGTCTTTCATTTTTATTTCATTGATTGTAATTATTATTATGAAGATGACTATGTTCTCAGGGTCTGTTAGAAACATCATATTTATTTAAAGGTTAAAGTGTGACTTGCATAAGCACAATTTTTGTATGACAGTTTTTCATATTAGGTAAACAGTTGGAAAGAGCTATGTAAATGATTGGCTGTGGCCAAGGTCATTTCTAACTATACTTGTTTACATTTTTGTGATGCATGGTGTGATTTCAAAATTGTCACATGCTCTTTGTGTGTGTGTGCATGAAATAACATATTAGTTTGCTTTAAATATTCAGGTACCTGCAAAATAGTCAGTCATAGTCAAAAGTCATGTTTTAACATTTTCAAGAGTCACATCATAACATCTTGTAGAGTTTCTAATACCTTAAGGAAAAGGTATTCATGTGCCGAAAAGAATTGTTCATTCATACAAATGAAGAACAGCGTATTTTGTTATTGTTGATAGCTGTGCTTCATCTACCATTTAAAGAATAATTATTTTTCCTGGAGACCTACACAACAAGCTTTGGATAAAGACATTTGCTGAAATTATTTCTAAATTGGACAGGACAATACAAATTATGATTCACAGTGAAAATTCTGGACATTTGTGTTATTCTTTCATCTGATATCACCATCTGCCATCTTGGAATGGGATGAAATTCAGACTACATCAATTTAGAACTTTAGAACTGTTATTCACAGAACTTATGTATTTTTTTACAATTTTAGGACAATTTTTTGGATCTTCATAAATCATAACTCTTGTTTCAGATTTTTACCTTTTACCATGTATTCTAGGGAAATAAATTATTTTTGTTAAATCTACAAAACTTGTTGTAGTCACTCTTTTCCTTTTGTTAATTTTAATGAGCTGATAAGTAACACCTATTGTTGACCAGATTGCTCTAACTTCAAAAGTTTTTAGTTAAATTTGTTAAATACACCCCTTCCGACTACTACAGTTAAATATTTTCCCCCTTTTTTTTGTACTTTTTTCCTAATCTCTTTGACAACAATTTCATCATTTTATGTCATGCACAAATTCTTTGCAATGTTTCTAACAGACAGCTTTTACCTCAAAGTATTTGGGCTGCTGTACATAAATAAAAAATAGTTGTGAACAGGTGTAACTAGATGTCCAGTAGTCAACTATTGACAGGCATTTAGATGTATATCTTTTATGTCTGTTGTCTGCTCAAACCTCAGAGTTGTTTGCTTCAGCAGACTTGTTCAGCAATGTAGGAACAAATTTTGCTACTGGTTGCAAAACTGAAACAGGAACCTTTCATGTAGAGTAGATCACAATGCCCTTAAAAATACAATTAGATGACTCTTTTTGAATCACTGGTTGAAAGTCTTATTTGGGAAGGTGTTACCATGTGACAGAATTATTTTTAACTCTAAACACATAATCTGTTGAATTTAAATTGTACAGATGTGTTTTGTGTTTATATCATGTTTGGTGCAACATAAGCCAGATATTGTGTGTTGTCTGTTGAACTCATGGCTCATACATGCATCTGCTTTTGAATTCAAGGGGAAGACTTAGAATTCCACTGGAATAGGGTGTAAACATATGGGTACATGCTGATCAAGGGAGATTATAAAGAGGTAATTAAAATTAGAAAGTAATATAGACTAATTGGATAATTGGTTGTCAAGACAGTCATGCTGAAGACATCTGATTTTCAATACAATTTTTTGCATCACACTGTCAGTCATGTAATTTTTTTGTCAGCAAATATGGATATGTGTATTTTATGATTAATCATTAGAATAAATAAGGTATACTATAATATGCCAGCTCATTTTGTCAAGGCCCTGAGTAGATACTGCTGTGTACCAGGCATTACTGACAAGTTTAGTGTCAGTGTTATGTTTGTTAACACTATGCTGGCCTTTTGGGGTCCAGGCTATACACAAAATAGCACTGATCATTGGGATCTATATGGCATACAGTTTAATTCAATATAATAGTGCTTGTCTTTTGGGATCCAGTTTAATTCATGAGGATGCTTGTCTGTCAGCTTCAATATTTTATTCAGTGCTGGCCACTGCATGAATCATCAATAATTTTGAATGTAGGGTTATTTTTGAATAAGCAAAGCCATCCAATCGTTTTGATATAAATAGGCATATAATTGATAATACAAAACAATTATGGCATATACAGAGATCTACCTAGCTCAGAAAACCAGTGAGCCTTTATGATGGGCTGATGGCCAGATTTCCTTTTGAAAATAATGCAAAATGAAGAAATGTAGTGGGCTATTATAATAATTTAAGAAGCCATAAAAACAGTTGATAGGCCAAGTATATCCTAATAAATGCTATATTTTAGATAGTCAAAATCAAAAGCTGAATTCATTTTAATTGTAAAATTATACTTTTCTTCATGCATATCTATTCCAATGAGATCCTCGGTGCACTTAAAAGCATCATAATTATTGAAATCGGAGTGGACTAAAATTTTCATATAAATTCATATACTTGTACTATTTAGTATTTTCTGCTGATATATGTCAGACTTTTGTAAAACTTGTATAAAAAATTTTGATCTGCAAAATTTTCTTTATTGGTGAATTTTAATTTGATAATTAAATTGTTTTGTGATTGAAGACAAAGTGAACAAATTAACTGTATTCTTTGATATAGAGGAAATGCTGGGAACCTGTATAGAATTACTGACTATAATTATTGGACCTTCAGTCTCATTTATGCTTGTATCATTACATTCACTAACAGCTAGACCATGCCAAGCTTAATGTATAAAATATATCATGCTTTTATTACCTGTCAAGAATAAATTCTAATTTGAAATTTATCAGATTAGTTCACATCTTATAAATGTTTACAGCAGATGTGCTCAGTAAAAGCAGCATTAAAAAGTTATTTTGGTGCTTATGTATACCTTATACACTAACTTATAAATCAAGTTGAACTGTAAACAACAATGAGCCTAATCTGCCATTACATAATGTGCCTGCAGAGTTGATGTTTTTTTACTCTATTATTTATTATTTACAGACTGCATAGACTCAGATCTGATTGTGCATTATACAGTGACAGATCTTGGTCTGTGCAGTTTGCAGTTGGACTTGACTTATAAGTGAGTATATACATATATAATCAAACCTTCATTTAAAGTTACATGTATGCCACATTTATGATTTAATTTGGTTTTGTGGGGTTTAGTGCTACTTTTCAGTACATGATAGGCAATACATGGCAACCAAAATATTTAAAATATTCAATGGAGAAATAACTAGGAGGAAACTAGTGGCAAGTTTTTTCACTTACAGTTGAGCCAAAAACTTGAATCCATGCAGACAAAGGTGAGATGGATAAGCGATCTGCAAGTGCTTTAGATGGTTTTACACCCAGAGTCTGAGTGCCACATTTATAAACCAATTACTTGTATAAAGCAGCTACTCTGCAAAATATAGTTTACCAATAATTAAATGCTTCAGTCACCTTCAACTGTCCCTTTAAGGCTACATGCTCACTAAATTAATACCAAACCTCTGTTAAGCAATGTCATGACTTTTAAGACCAATATTTATATTTCTCAAGGGTGGCTGCTTAAGACAGGTTTAACTGTTTAAGTAAAAGGATTGACAGATGTGCTGAGTGATAAGCAGGCAGGTATACACATGTAGCTTGTTGACTATATTAGGTAAAGCATCATGGATGTCAGATGTAAATCTTTGCTTCCTCACATCATTTGCAGTTCTATAAATAACCATTTATCAATTAGATCTGACATGCAGGAAGTATCATACTGTGTACTGACATAAATTATCTTTTTTAGTGGGAACATTTTCTCACACCATTTAGATCAGGTATGCTAAAGTGGTAGGTAATTTCCTGCAACATGAAACTCTCTGTTTCATAAAATATAGTTATCAACCTGAAGGTAAACACACCCTTAATAACTAGTTGTTTTTTACGGTACAATAATAACAATGAACATTGTAAACCCCGATCTTTCCAGTGTATGATATGCAACAGCAGTCCTTAATGTGCACTTGTTCTTCAGTACTGTATTCATGAATTCAAGAGAACAGTGAAGACATTGATGGGCCACTGCATACATCATGATTTATGAGGTTTACAGTTGGTTATGCATTGTATGGATAAATCATGATTTACATGTTTGAAGTTGGTCATGCATTGTGCACAGGTAAATACAGCACCTTCAAACCTTGCTATGGCTTTTTTTTATTCTCATCTCCCTCAGTCAAAGTATTTGACAGGTAAAACAGTTAAGACTTCCTACAATGCATGGGTGTTCTCAGGTATTGCAAATATAGAACTCCATCACTATGGTACAGCATTGCTCACTATTGATTTATTAACTCATAATCCATGGGTTAACTACCCACATTACCCAGCTCATATTGGGTGTCTTGGTGTATCCTTGGGAAAGACAGCTTCCATTATCTCTTTGGCATGATACAGTCAAAATTGCATTAAAAGTCAGTCATTAACCAGCCAACCAAACAAGCTCCCTTTCAATAAATTCCTTTATTAACACAGTGCCCTCTGTAAGTGGTTGTAAAATTACATGGACTTCATTGCAAGCCTCTTTGTAAGGCATTATAGTGAAATTATGTGGACTTCATTATAAGCTTTATTGTAAGGTAATATAGTAATATTACATGGACTTCATCATAAGCCTTATTGCCAGGCAATATAGATAACTACATATAGCTATTTACAAAATGCACTGTAGGACAGCATAGTAAAATTGCATGTGTTTCTTTATAAACCTCATGGTAAGGCAGTTTGGTAGAATTACAGACTTATATGGACCTCATCACACACAACACTGTAAGGCAATTTGGTAGAATTACATGGACTTCATCATACACATCACTGTAAAGCAATTAGGAAGAATTACATGGACTTATATGGATTTCATCATACACATCACTGTAAGGCAATTTGGTAGAATTACATGGACTTATATGGACTTCATCATACACATCACTGTAAGTCAGTATGTTCTATGGCTCCTATGGACAGCATTATGTAACCCTCCCATTTCACAATAAGGCAGCAAATTCAACTACAGCTTTCAAATTAAGTATTTTTTAAATATATGATTCACGTGCTTTAAAAACAGAAAAAGTGGAAAAAAAGGTAGCCTGTGTGTGTGTGTGTGTGTGTATGTGTGTGTGTTGGGGGTGACAACTTCAAGATAGTGATGTCAAATTTGGAAATATGATTGTGGCAGTCAGTGTTCAGCAAGACTTAAAGTAGAAAGATGGCTTTGAATAACCAAAATAACTTAAGATTTGTGCCTTTCAGTAAATGCTCACTAGAGGCATGCTAGGTCAGGTGGCTGAATGTTGGACTTAAAATAGTTTCATACCTGCCCAGGCCAGCCCAGGTTGGCTGCTTAAGAGTTCTTGCAAAAGGCTCCCACTTCCTGGGCATGTAATAGATATTACTGTGTTTAAAGTGCTTTTAAAAACCAAACAACAAAGACTAAATTTTGTGGATGGTTGCAGTTAAGACAAGGACGAGATGCAGTATTTCTGAATTGAAAAAGACAAGTAGAGTTTTACATAAAAGTATAGTGATGGCATATACCACATGGTGAGTATATAAAATGTTTCCTGTCATTGTTTTGTTCCTGTGTCATCTCAATTCAAAACTTTTTGGGAAGTATGGGGCAGAGTGTTGATTTTGAGAAGGAATGATTCAATTTGCTTAAAGTGTAAGACTTTCTCAGTTTTTCAGTTTTAAATATCTTAGTGTCTAATTTAAATTAAAAATGGGGGTGGAATGGAGTTGGTAGTGATTGAACCCACTGAACACCCTTTGCAATTTTATTTTGGAAAGTAAAATAGGACTTTACAAACCATATTAAATTTTCTCTCTGGAATGTCAGGATATTTTGATTTGCTCTTTAGTAGAGTGACAACACCTGTAGATTTTCTATTTATATTAAAAGTTTGGGATTTTCCTACATTTTGCTAAATTTTCTAAATATTTTTACCAGTAAATATGGTTATTTCAGTGGTTTGACTTAAGAATAATTTGCATGTTGATTATGATCTGTCTAGATAATGCTTGTTGGCTTGCTAGGTTAGCTGTTTGGGGATTTGTTTTGTTAAAAAGTGAACTGGCTGGATACTTGTATACATATACTTAAAATGGAGTACATGTACTCGTACTTGTATACATGTACTTAAAAGATACTTGTATACATGTACTTAAAACTGCAAAATTTTAGAGTTTAAAATGGTGGATGTTTGTTTAGTTTTTGGTAAATTTTGTCAGTTTGTATTATTCCACTTCAGTTGGCAATAATTCCATAAGTTAGTACTGGAATCAGTAGTGCATTAAATTCAATGTATTAGAATTGTACCTTATACATTTACCTGTTACTTATTTACCTTTAAACTTTACTGGTATCTGATAGATTCATTAAGGACACATGCCAGGGGCTGAAAGTGTCAATCTACCACAGATAGCCCCAATTATAGTAAGTAAATGTTACCAGTGGTCACTTTGTCCATTCCTCTAGTAGGAAATTTTATATTGACCAGTGCATGCTTAAAGTATCCATTGTGTATACAAAACATGTGGACCAGTCTCAGTTGTGTGTCAAAATGTATAGACCAATACATGCTAAGGGTCTTTATTTTGTGACCAAGATAGTTGAAAATAAAATGTGTTGTTATTTATATTTTAATTTAATTGTTTGTTTATTAGTTTTAAATAACTTTTTAATTTCATTACATGTTGTTATAATTTAAAATTATATGCTAGACATTACCTTTGTCCAAAACTGAGTTTATTTCTGCTTGATCTGATTGACTTGCTTTTATTTTTTGTATTTCCTTTATATAAACAACTACTAATATATTCATTACATGTAATCTATGCGTATGACTTTATAATCAGGATTATTATTCAGGTAAACAAGAAGGAGTCAATATGTTGATCAAAGTCAGGGTTTTGGAGATTCCTTAGTGAAGGTTGTAGTTTATTATGTTGTAAATAAACAAGGTTCATTAGATCATTCTAGAAGGTTAATTTTCCATTAGGTAATGGTTGTTTTTAAAAATTGCTAATTGTGACCTGAGGTCAAGCAGAGAACTATGTTAGCTTGTGACTGTGAGGATTTTACCAGTTATGCTTTAACATCTAGCACTTTAAGATGTATTATGTTGTGATCAGTTTGGGCTGCATTTTATTTTTCTTCAAATTATTGAATTCAAGTAATTATTTTCTCTGGAAATACAAAAGTGCTATGATAAATTCTTTAATAAAGACATTCATTGGAATTTATAATAGATTCAAACCTGGAATAATTAATATGTCTGTGATTCAACAAGAGACTAGTGACACATCAGTACTTCATAGGCTATACCAGTTCAAATAGATGAAACTCAGTTTACCAGGTAAAAATGATCAGTAGCATCTACTTAATTAATTATAAACACAAACATAAAATTTGTTTCCAATACATATGGAAAATGTAATACTCTTATGCAATTAGGCATGAAAATATGTATGTCTGAAACAAAGCTTAATTTTCTTTTAAACAATTATGTATTTGAACTGGAGACATGATTTTTCATTTTATAAGTATGATATAACATTAAAACATTAAACTAAATGTTTCACAATTTAGAAAATGAAAAATAGTTTTGGAAATTTACATTGTAACTTTTAAAAGACTCTGAGGAATTGTTTGTCAGTATTTACAATGTCTAGTATATTGATATCACCGAGCTGCTGACACTTTTGACATAAATTTTCTTTGCAATTAATGTTTTACAATAATTGTGTTTTACAAAATATCACACTATTTCAGTTATAACTTTGATACATATGTAAAATATTCTTGCAAGGCTTTTACAGGAATGACATATTTAATGGATCATACATATAGATTTTTAATTGGCATACAAAGTACATGATATTTAACAGTAGGGATATAGCAAAACATCAATACAAATCAGATATCACCATATTTACAGTATATTGCATTGTAATATTCCTGACACAATACAAAAAATTAAATAATGTTCCATTAATACAAGTATAGTTTATGAAGAAGATATTCCAGATAGGTTCATACTCACCTTAATGAAACAAGCATATGTACACATCAGTACCCTCAATTTTACTCATAGTTTAAGAAATTTAAGTTGCATTTAAAAAATTAACACTTTAGATTATTTAAAATTTAAAGAAAAATGATACTAAAGTACATTGATGAAAATCATGTACAAGACCTGTAGTTGATTAACACTACAAAAAATGACATATATTATGATACATTATGTACTTGATAAGTCCTATTGTGTTGTGATTGCAATACATAATGTTTATGGTCAGTCCTATTGTGTTGTGATTGCAATACATAATGTTTATGGTCAGTCCTATTGTGTTGTGTATTGTGATTGCAATACATAATGTTTATGGTCAGTCCTATTGTGATGTATATTGTGATTGCAATACATAATGTTTATGGTCAGTCCTATTGTGATGTGTATTGTGATTGCAATACATAATGTTTATGGTCAGTCCTATTGTGATGTGTATTGTGATTGCAATACATAATGTTGATGGTCAGTCCTATTGTGATGCGTATTGTGATTGCAATACATAATGTTTATGGTCAGTCCTATTGTGATGTGTATTGTGATTGCAATACATAATGTTGATGGTCAGTCCTATTGTGTTGTGTATTGTGATTGCAATACATAATGTTTATGGTCAGTCCTATTGTGATGTGTATTGTGATTGCAATACATAATGTTGATGGTCAGTCCTATTGTGATGTGTATTGTGATTGCAATACATAATGTTGATGGTCAGTCCTATTGTGATGTATATTGTGATTGCAATACATAATGTTGATGGTCAGTCCAATTGTGATGTGTATTGTGATTGCAATGCATAATGTTGATGGTCAGTCCTATTGTAATGTGTATTGTGATTGCAATACATAATGTTTATGGTCAGTCCTATTGTGATGTATATTGTGATTGCAATAGATAATGTTTATGGTCAGTCCTATTGTGTTGTGTATTGTGATTGCAATACATAATGTTGATGGTCAGTCCTATTGTGATGTGTATTGTGATTGCAATGCATAATGTTGATGGTCAGTCCTATTGTGATGTGTATTGTGATTGCAATACATAATGTTGATGGTCAGTCCTATTGTGATGTGTATTGTGATTGCAATGCATAATGTTGATAGTCAGTCCTATTGTGATGTGTATTGTGATTGCAATGCATAATGTTGATGGTCAGTCCTATTGTGTTGTGTATTGTGATTGCAATACATAATGTTGATGGTCAGTCCTATTGTGATGTGTATTGCGATTGCAATACATAATGTTGATGGTCAGTCCTATTGTGATGTGTATTGTGATTGCAATGCATAATGTTGATGGTCAGTCCTACTGTGATGTGTATTGTGATTGCAATACATAATGTTTATGGTCAGCCCTATTGTTATGTGTATTGTGATTGCAATATATAATGTTTATGGTCAATCTTATTGTGACTGGAGTGGTGATATATAACTAATTATAATAGCCATCTTATGATGAAAAACTTTGAATGGAAAATTGATGTTGACAAATGTCATGATGACTTTGCTACAGTTGTGTTTTTCATTTTTCTAGAACACAGGTTATATTGAAAATGAAGATATTTTAGATATGTCTAATACAAAAGATATTCATGAATAAAAGTAGCAATAAAATCAAACCTTTGAATAACTTGAATCAAATGACAGTATCTTTCCTGTATGAGAATATCTCTGCTATAGTAACAAAGGGTTATCAAATGAATATGTTCCATATTGACCCTTGGCTTATGTGGTAAGCCCAAACAGTGTTTTGGTAATTTGCTTATGTGGTAAGCCCAAACAATGTTTTGGTAATTTGCTTGTGTAGTAAGCCCAAACAGTGTTTTGGTAATTTGCTTGTGTAGTAAGCCCAAACAGTGTTTTGGTAATTTGCTTGTGTAGTAAGCCCAAACAGTGTTTTGGTAATTTGCTTATGTAGTAAGCCCAAACAGTGTTTTGGTAATTTGCTTGTGTAGCAAGCCCAAACAGTGTTTTGGTAATTGCTTATGTAGTAAGCCCAAACAGTGTTTTGGTAATTACTTATATAGTAAGCCCAAACAGTGTTTTGGTAATTTGCTTATGTGGTAAGCCCAAACAGTGTTTTGGTAATTACTTATATAGTAAGCCCAAACAGTGTTTTGGTAATTTGCTCTGTAATAAGCCCAAACAGTGTTTTGGTAATTGCTTGTGTAGTAAGCCCAAACAGTGTTTTGGTAATTTGCTTGTGTAGTAAGCCCAAACAGTGTTTTGGTAATTTGCTCTGTAATAAGCCCAAACAGTGTTTTGGTAATTTGCTTATGTAGTAAGCCCAAACAGTGTTTTGGTAATTTGCTTGTGTAGTAAGCCCAAACAGTGTTTTGGTAATTTGCTTAGGTAGTAAGCACAAACAGTGTTTTGGTAATTGCTTGTGTAGTAAGCCCAAACAGTGTTTTGGTAATTTGCTTGTGTAGTAAGCCCAAACAGTGTTTTGGTAATTTGCTCTGTAATAAGCCCAAACAGTGTTTTGGTAATTTGCTTGTGTAGTAAGCCCAAACAGTGTTTTGGTAATTTGCTTGTGTAGTAAGCCCAAACAGTGTTTTGGTAATTTGCTTATGTAGTAAGCCCAAACAGTGTTTTGGTAATTTGCTTGTGTAGTAAGCCCAAACAGTGTTTTGGTAATTGCTTATGTAGTAAGCCCAAACAGTGTTTTGGTAATTTGCTTATGTAGTAAGCCCAAACTGTTTTGGTAATTTGCTTATGTGGTAAGCCCAAACAGTGTTTTGGTAATTTGCTCTGTAATAAGCCCAAACAGTGTTTTGGTAATTGCTTGTGTAGTAAGCCCAAACAGTGTTTTGGTAATTTGCTTGTGTAGTAAGCCCAAACAGTGTTTTGGTAATTTGCTCTGTAATAAGCCCAAACAGTGTTTGGTAATTTGCTTATGTAGTAAGCCCAAACAGTGTTTTGGTAATTTGCTTGTGTAGTAAGCCCAAACAGTGTTTTGGTAATTTGCTTGTGTAGTAAGCCCAAACAGTGTTTTGGTAATTTGCTTATGTAGTAAGCACAAACAGTGTTTGGTAATTGCTTGTGTAGTAAGCCCAAACAGTGTTTTGGTAATTTGCTTGTGTAGTAAGCCCAGTGTTTTGGTAATTTGCTCTGTAATAAGCCCAAACAGTGTTTTGGTAATTTGCTTATGTAGTAAGTGCAAACAGTGTTTTGGTAAATTGCTTGTGTAGTAAGCCCAAACAGTGTTTTGGTAATTTGCTTGTGTAGTAAGCCCAAACAGTGTTTTGGTAATTTGCTTATGTAGTAAGCCCAAACAGTGTTTTGGTAATTTGCTTGTGTAGTAAGCCCAAACAGTGTTTTGGTAATTGCTTATGTAGTAAGCCCAAACAGTGTTTTGGTAATTTGCTTATGTAGTAAGCCCAAACAGTGTTTTGGTAATTTGCTTATGTGGTAAGCCCAAACATTGTTTTGGTAATTTGCTTGTGTAGTAAGCCCAAACAGTGTTTTGGTAAATTGCTCTGTAATAAGCCCAAACAGTGTTTTGGTAATTGCTTGTGTAGTAAGCCCAAACAGTGTTTTGGTAATTGCTTATGTAGTAAGCCCAAACAGTGTTTTGGTACTTTGCTTATGTGGTAAGCCCAAACAGTGTTTTGGTAATTTGCTTATGTGGTAAGCCCAAACAGTGTTTTGGTAATTTGCTTATGTGGTAAGCCCAAACAGTGTTTTGGTAATTTGCTTATGTAGTAAGTGCAAACAGTGTTTTGGTAATTTGCTTGTGTAGTAAGCCCAAACAGTGTTTTGGTAATTGCTTGTGTAGTAAGCCCAAACAGTGTTTTGGTAATTTGCTTGTGTAGTAAGCCCAAACAGTGTTTTGGTAATTGCTTGTGTAGTAAGCCCAAACAGTGTTTTGGTAATTTGCTTGTGTAGTAAGCCCAAACAGTGTTTTGGTAATTTGCTCTGTAATAAGCCCAAACAGTGTTTTGGTAATTTGCTTATGTAGCAAGCGCAAACAGTGTTTTGGTAATTTGCTTGTGTAGTAAGCCCAAACAGTGTTTTGGTAATTTGCTTGTGTAGTAAGCCCAAACAGTGTTTTGGTAATTTGCTTATGTAGTAAGCGCAAACAGTGTTTTGGTAATTGCTTGTGTAGTAAGCCCAAACAGTGTTTTGGTAATTTGCTTGTGTAGTTAGCCCAAAAAGTGCTTTGGTAATTTGCTCTGTAATAAGCCCAAACAGTGTTTTGGTAATTTGCTTATGTAGTAAGCGCAAACAGTGTTTTGGTAATTTGCTTGTGTAGTAAGCACAAACAGTGTTTTGGTAATTTGCTTGTGTAGTAAGCCCAAACAGTGTTTTGGTAATTTGCTCTGTAATAAGCCCAAACAGTGTTTTGGTAATTTGGTTGTGTAGTAAGCCCAAGCAGTGTTTTGGTAATTTGCTTATGTAGTTAGCCCAGACAGTGTTTTGGTAATTTGCTTATGTGGTAAGCCCAAACAGTGTTTTGGTAATTGCTTGTGTAGTAAGCCCAAACTGTTTTGGTAATTTGCTTGTGTAGTTAGCCCAAACAGTGCTTTGGTAATTTGCTCTGTAATAAGCCCAAACAGTGTTTTGGTAATTTGCTTATGTAGTAAGCGCAAACAGTGTTTTGGTAATTTGCTTGTGTAGTAAGTGCAAACAGTGTTTTGGTAATTTGCTTGTGTAGTAAGCCCAAACAGTGTTTTGGTAATTTGCTTATGTAGTAAGCCCAAACAGTGTTTTGGTAATTTGCTTGTGTAGTAAGCCCAAACAGTGTTTTGGTAATTGCTTATGTAGTAAGCCCAAACAGTGTTTTGGTAATTTGCTTACATAGTAAGCCCAAACAGTGTTTTGGTAATTTGCTTATGTGGTAAGCCCAAACAGTGTTTTGGTTATTTGCTTGTGTAGTAAGCCCAAACAGTGTTTTGGTAATTTGCTCTGTAATAAGCCCAAACAGTGTTTTAGTAATTTGCTTGTGTAGTAAGCCCAAACAGTGTTTTGGTTATTTGCTTGTGTAGTAAGCCCAAACAGTGTTTTGGTAATTTGCTCTGTAATAAGCCCAAACAGTGTTTTGGTAATTTACTTATGTAGTAAGTGCAAACAGTGTTTTGGTAATTTGCTTGTGTAGTAAGCCCAAACAGTGTTTTGGTAATTTGCTTGTGTAGTAAGCCCAAACAGTGTTTTGGTAATTTGCTTATGTTGTTAGCCCAAACAATGTTTTGGTAATTTGCTTGTGTAGTAAGCACAAACAGTGTTTTGGTAATTTGCTTGTGTAGTAAGCCCAAACAGTGTTTTGGTAATTTGCTTGTGTAGTAAGCCCAAACAGTGTTTTGGTAATTTGCTCTGTAATAAGCCCAAACAGTGTTTTAGTAATTTGCTTGTGTAGTAAGCCCAAGCAGTGTTTTGGTAATTTGCTTATGTAGTTAGCCCAAACAGTGTTTTGGTAATTTGCTTATGTGGTAAGCCCAAACAGTGTTTTGGTAATTTGCTTGTGTAGTAAGCTCAAACAGTGTTTTGGTAATTTGCTCTGTAATAAGCCCAAACACTGTTTTGGTAATTGCTTGTGTAGTAAGCGCAAACAGTGTTTTGGTAATTTGCTTGTGTAGTAAGCCCAAACAGTGTTTTGGTAATTGTCTGTGTAGTAAGCCCAAACAGTGTTTTGGTAATTTGCTTGTGTAGTAAGCTCAAACAGTGTTTTGGTAATTTGCTCTGTAAAAAGCCCAAACAGTGTTTTGGTAATTGCTTGTGTAGTAAGCCCAAACAGTGTTTTGGTAATTTGCTCTGTAATAAGCCTAAACAGTGTTTTGGTAATTTGCTCTGTAATAAGCCCAAACAGTGTTTTGGTAATTTGCTTATGTAGTAAGCGCAAACAGTGTTTTTGTAATTTGCTTGTGTAGTAAGCCCAAACAGTGTTTTGGTAAGTTGCTTGTGTAGTAAGCCCAAAGTGTTTTGGTAATTTGCTCTGTAATAAGCTCAAACAGTGTTTTGGTAATTTGCTTGTGTAGTAAGCCCAAACAGTGTTTTGGTAATTTGCTTGTGTAGTAAGCCCAAACAGTGTTTTGGTAATTTGCTTATGTAGTAAGCCCAAACAGTGTTTTGGTAATTTGCTTATGTGGTAAGCCCAAACAGTGTTTTGGTAATTTGCTTGTGTAGTAAGCCCAAACAGTGTTTTGGTAATTTGCTTATGTGGTAAGCCCAAACAGTGTTTTGGTAATTTGCTTGTGTAGTAAGCCCAAACAGAATTTTGGTAATTTGCTTGTGTAGTAAGCCCAAACAGAATTTTGATAATTGCTTATGTAGTAAGCCCAAACAGAATTTTAATAATTGCTTATGTAGTAAGCCCAAACAATGTTTTGGTAATTTGCTTGTGTAGTAAGCCCAAACAGTTTTTTGATAATTGCTTATGTATTAAGCCCAAACAGTGTTTTGGTAATTTGCTTGTGTAGTAAGCCCAAACAGTGTTTTGGTAATTTGCTTGTGTAATAAGCACACACAGTGTTTTGGTAATTTGCTCTGTAATAAGCACAAACAGTGTTTTGGTAATTTGCTTATGTAGTAAGCCCAAACAGTGTTTTGGTAATTTGCTTATGTAGTAAGCACAAACAGTGTTTTGGTAATTGCTTGTGTAGTAAGCCCAAACAGTGTTTTGGTAATTTGCTTATGTAGTAAGCCCAAACAGTGTTTTGGTAATTTGCTTGTGTAGTAAGCCCAGACAGTGTTTTGGTAATTGCTTGTGTAGTAAGCCCAAACAGTGTTTTGGTAATTTGCTCTGTAATAAGCCCAAACAGTGTTTTGGTAATTTGCTCTGTAATAAGTGCAAACAGTGTTTTGGTAATTTGCTTGTGTAGTAAGCCCAAACAGTGTTTTGGTAATTTGCTTGTGTAGTAAGCCCAAACAGTGTTTTGGTAATTTGCTTATGTTGTAAGCCCAAACAATGTTTTGGTAATTTGCTTGTGTAGTAAGCCCAAACAGTGTTTTGGTAATTTGCTCTGTAATAAGCTCAAATAGTGTTTTGGTAATTTGATTGGGTAGTAAGCCCAAACAGTGTTTTGGTAATTTGCTTGTGTAGTAAGCCCAAACAGTGTTTTGGTAATTTGCTTATGTAGTAAGCCCAAACAGTGTTTTGGTAATTTGCTTATGTGGTAAGCCCAAACAGTGTTTTGGTAATTTGCTTGTGTAGTAAGCCCAAACAGTGTTTTGGTAATTTGCTTATGTGGTAAGCCCAAACAGTGTTTTGGTAATTTGCTTGTGTAGTAAGCCCAAACAGAATTTTGGTAATTTGCTTGTGTAGTAAGCCCAAACAGAATTTTGATAATTGCTTATGTAGTAAGCCCAAACAGAATTTTAATAATTGCTTATGTAGTAAGCCCAAACAATGTTTTGGTAATTTGCTTGTGTAGTAAGCCCAAACAGTTTTTTGATAATTGCTTATGTATTAAGCCCAAACAGTGTTTTGGTAATTGCTTATGTAGTAAGCCCTAATAGTGTTTTGGTAATTTTGCTGGTGAAAGAGTTAGTGCATGTAGCAAACAAAACCAAATGGCCACTGAGTAAGCCCCAGGTGCATGTAGATTTAGGTCTTGAAAAACAGCTTTCATGCATGCCCACATGCTCAGACTGCATAGAAAAACTCACGTGAACAATTAACTGTAGAAGCTGACAATTACACATAAGAGGCACTTAGTAATTTTGCAGACACCAGTAAAAACAGTCCAATGAAAGGCAATTGTAGATACAAGTACACAATCTAATGAGAGGCACTCAGTAATTCATTTTGCAGATACAAATACACACAATCCAATGAGAGGCACTCAGAAAGTAGTTTGGACCAGAAATTTGATATAGTGATCTGAGTTTGGTGTCCATGTATATGTCTATATGTTTAATACTGTACATAGTTTAACCTCAGTGTTAAAGTTTTATCATTTGACTTTTATTTCAATACCATTTTATCTGGCACTGTTCATATTTGGAATTTGGCTTTATTATGATCTGTATCTTATATCATCTTGCTTGATCATGGTTACCCTCAGGTGTGAGGAATATCATTCTGGTTGATGGGTGATTCTGTTGCATGAAGGTATTTCCTTATATTTTTCCTATTTCATCCTGGCTCATTGATCATCCAACTTGGTAAGATTTTTCCTCTTTTTATCACAGTGGTAGCACATTAAGTTTGAGATTAACCTGGATAAAGTTTTTACTTTGGTTATTAATCAGTTATGTGGTCAGTTTCTTAAGTACAGTTGGTCACTGTCTCATTTCAAATGTCAGTTCTCAAGTACTATTCCATAATTACTGTGTTATATTACATTGTATGTTGATGCATATTGATGTGTATAACACCATTTTACCATAAGTAGGCCACTTGACCTATAATTTGTACTTCCTTTCAAGCCATTATGTTGTAGTCATGCAACTTAGTTTGTGTAGAAAATTCTAAATGATAAAATATAGGTCACAGTGACTTAGAAAAGAAAAATGGTTTCCACATAATAACTAAAAAAAAAATTGTTTTTGTTACAGTTATAAAACTTTGTGGATGGCTTGTACCAGGGGTAAGGGAAAACCTTATCAATTTTGGGATAAAAAGCCAAATGTTAAGGTAACTGTGACAGACAGAGTACAAATGGCTTCCACTCAATAATGTTAGTTTTCTACCACATACCTGGACCAAAAATTGTTGATGGCTTGAACTTGGTCTTAGGAAAAAATGTAATTAGTGTGGAGTCAAAAGGTGAAAAGCAGATATCATTGTGATTAAAAGAAGAAAAATGGTTCTCACACAATGATAATGGTTCTACTTTATGAATGACAGACACTTTGGACATAGGGAGAAGCCTATACAAGTTTTTGGGTCAAAGGTCAAATTCACTTCAACTTTAGGAAGGAAAGTGTTTATTTTATTCATTTACATAGAGCAGGTAAGTTGCCATTTATGAAACATGTTCTTCATCTTTGGAATTTAGGCAGTGTGACAGATATGGCAACTGTTATTATAAATTACTATTATTATTAGATGTGTGTGTGTGCATGTGTGTGATTATTTTGGATTTTAATGTAGCTTTAAAAATTTTGCAGTCATATGTCTGAAGTGTGGCAGTTTATAATGATGTCTAGCACTAGGGCATCATGCCATAGACATGTAGCATTATGTCCTACCCATTCAAATTATCCTGACACCAAGCTAACTAGTCCTAACACTAACTTTTTAATGCTAAGCACCTTGCAAGACAGCTGTTAATACCATTTTTATAAGTCTTTGTTGTGACTCATTCAGGATTTGAACCCACGACCTCATGCCACAGAGGC
The DNA here is from genome assembly GCA_016746295.1 of Potamilus streckersoni. Classification (NCBI taxonomy): domain Eukaryota; kingdom Metazoa; phylum Mollusca; class Bivalvia; order Unionida; family Unionidae; genus Potamilus; species Potamilus streckersoni. The sequence continues at coordinate 4,099,221 of JAEAOA010002358.1, read as the reverse complement.
AGACACTCTAACCACCAAGCCAGTGGAGTGGTCTATTATTATTTTTATTATTATTATTTTTATTATTATTATTATTATTATTATTATTATTATTATTATTATTATTATTATTATTATTATTATTATTATTATTATTATTATTAGATAAAGTCTAATAAGACAAAAATATCAGCTATTGCAAACAAAGTAAGCAGGGTGTTCTACATTCAGAAAACTACTTTTTATTCTGTTTACTAAACACAGAATATATCACACTAACTGAACATGTTAAGAAAAAAAGATGAATGATTTGTTTCCTCATTTCAGATTACTTGCATGCTGTATTGAAGTTTTCATTGACTTTTGGAAATTGTATATAATTTTATGTCCTGTATCTCAATCAAACAAAAACAATATACTTCAGCTTCTGGTCAATTTTTTCTGCTTATACAGACACACATACATATGCAAATACATATGCACACACATATGCATACATATATGCAATTGCATATATGCACAATAGAAACATGCATGTACAACAATATACATGTACTTACTTATTTCCTTTCTCTCTCCTATATTTACATCATATGAAACAGCATACTTTTATATACTTGCTTTTAAGTCAAGTTAAGCTGCAAAAGAAAACAAAGATACTGATCCTCTGACCATGTTATATTTTGTTTGTTCTTTTGATCACTCCTAAAAAACTGTACAAACCCAGATCTGTCTGCACATTATGTGATGGCAGATCTTGGTCTGTGCAGTTTGTAACATGGGTGTAATTAGTCCCAGATAGATATATAAGGCATTCTTGAATACAAATATAGCTATTTTTATTCTCATTTTGACTACATCTTTGAAGCCACTAGATATATTGGATTTAAAAGCAATTCAAAGATAGTGGTCATTCCTAATCTCTCCTGGAGTGATATGATGTCATTTACTATAAAGCAGTACACTCTGTCTTTCCTGGACTGTATATTATATGTCATGTACATAACTCTACACTTTGTCTTTCCTGGACTGCATTATAATGAAGTACAGTATATGTCATGTACATAACTCTACACTGTCTTTCCTGGACAGCATTATATTGAAGTATAAGTATATATCATGTACTAAACTCTACACTCTGTCTTTCCTGGACAGCTTTATAATAAAGTACAGTATATATCATGTACTTAACTCTAAGGCAGTCTCACTATACAGCAGTATACTCTTGGATCCCATGGACAAAATTATAATGACAGATTGTATATATTATTTGGAAAATGAAAGTAAAATGAAGGAGCAGTGTTCATAATTTGGAAAATGAAAGTAAAGGGAATACAATCCTTGCTGATACTTTTTATGTAAGGGTAAAGAGTTTTGAGCCTTGACTTAAATTAAGGCTATTTTAAACATAAATTATTTATTGCTACCTTTTTCTTGATATGTATTTCTTCCTGAGGACACCATTTATGAATGTTATGTCATGTGGTCAAAGGGAAAGAATTTCAAACTTCCAAGATTTTTCTTTTTCTTAATTGTTTTTTTAATGTGAATAATTTGAAGTATGTACAGTTAAATTTTGACATTTTAAAATACTCCTTAATTATAATACTGCTAATGAAAGCCATGGAGTATACCATATTATGGTGAGACTGCATTGTAATGAAGTACATGAAGCATAATTTTGCCACCATTTAATGAAATGGGTTCTGTCACTTCACTTATAACTGGGGATGTGTTATTATGAAGGGATTTATTGTGAGGAATTTTGTGCAATAATTTTGTTCTTAAATGTAATTTTTATAGTCATTAAAATTCAATATTCAAATTTTATGCATTCATAATTTTATTACCATATTTGCTAGTTTATAAGATGAGTCCAACAGCAAAATGCACCATAAAGCAGTACACTCTGTCTTTCCTGGGCTGGCAGATCTGGGTCTGTGCAGTTTGTTAAGAGTAGTCAGCAAAACAAACATAGACCCTGGTCTGCAGGCACATTGTATGTTGGTAGGTCAAATTATATGTTCTTTGCATTTGGACTTGACTTGTAAGCAGGTACATACGGTAGCTATCAATACCTATCAGTTTTAATCCATGAGTGACAAAACTGCTTTTATTTTGTTCATAGTGTGAAACATACCTTAATGTTTCTTCTTAAATTACCTTGCTTTTGTCCCTCATTTGCTGATTGCTGTATCTTTTTCAGCCAAGATAATTATTGGATCAATATTTTTCTGATATCTTTCCATACTATTTCCTTTGATTAAATTGTGTGACCCTTATCCTGGGTCAACAAATAAGAATTCTAATGCCATCAAATCTTTACAAATTAAAAATTCAATATTGTTTGTATGACAATAATACTGTTATGCCTATTTGTTTTATATTCTTATACAAAATAAAATCTGATTGAAGTACAAGGATAAGATAGTATGTCTTGGAATCAGTACCAAGCACTGTATATTAGAGATATGTGGATCTGTGAAATCTAATTGAATTACATGGGGAAGACAATATGATTTGGAATCACCACTACTGTATACAATGGAGATAAGTGGCACTATGAAATCTAATTGAAGTACAAGAGGAAGAAGGTGGTATGTTTTAAATTGTAGACTTGGCACTGAACTTCAGTAAGGCACTGTATAGACCATTTGTCTAGTTCTTGTTCTGGTAATGCTTCAAGTATAACAAATTTTATGCAATATTTTTAAAAATAGACCCATCATATGTGACTAAAAGTTATAATATGGCTAAATGTAGTAATACCTGGATAATTACACATAATCAATTTCTCAAAAACTCAGCATTGCTCAGATACTTGTCAAATTGCTAATGAAAATGACTCTTTTTTAGATGAAAAACTACTGTCTAGAACTGCACTAGTAAATACTTTAACATCTTCAATAATTTGAAACTACAGAAAACTCGAACATAAAATTTAGTCTGTGAGCAACTTGAAGTTCTATTTTATAAACAGAATAGATTATTCTGATTTTCCAATTCAGTGTCTCAATTCCTTGAGTGTGTTTCAATAATTGAGGTCTTAGGTGAATCTGTGTATGAAAGCAGTCTAATGATATGACATATCAGAACACCTCAATAAAAAAATGTCATCTTTTTTATCTTATTTTCATCAAGCGCATAACTGCCTATAGGAAAAAATGCAGCTGTGTACAAAATCTGTTTACAAGAAAAAAGAATGATGCATTTTAACCAATTATTTTAATGATTTGGTAGTATAGCAGTCAACCTTGACATGAGAAAAATCTCTCCATGATTTATGACCATTGTTAAAAATGAATACAGACAGCAATTTTCTATGTTGTTTGCCATGCAACAAGGACAATGCCTTAATCATTGTATACTTGTATATGATGAAAAATGGTCTAGCTACACACTGGGCTGATAAATCAGCCTCTCACCTATAATGATATTGACTGGTGGTTTAGGGGCTGATATCACATATTCATTAAAACCTGCCAAAGTTTGCTGGCACTCTTGTCTGCACACATCAGTGTACATTTTATACACTTACCTGTATTTCTCATGGCTTTTGGGTAACAGTTGGCTGAAGGGTTCTTTTGGCAATATATACATAATTCTTTCTGGATAAAAAAAAAATCCAATTTTTGACAACTTGTAAATCCACCTGGAATAGCACCACCCTCCATCCTGTGGCCATTTTGACTTTTGCACTAGATATGACTGTTACCAAATACCAGTATAGTAAGTGACTAAACTATATGTAGATTAGATTAGAAAATATTGACATATCATATATCAATATCAACACAGATCCTGGGTTTTATTTCTTGTACTGCTACATGACTGTTCATGTACAATTTTATCAGTGATGTTTTCCCATGTATTAACCACTTTTCTTTGATTGCTGTTCAACAAAGATTATAACATGTCATTAACATATTTTTCTTCTGAAAGTTATCATTTCTATTACTGTATTAGTGATGTTATTTTATTACCAGCTTTCATATTGTGTTCTGCACACTTCTTGTATTTGACTACATTTGTTCTGCACACTTCCTATATTTGGCATGCAACTGGATGATACTGATGTTTTCAGAAGAACTTATCTGGAAACAATTCTGGGTGTGGTATTGAGGAAAGGAATGTGATGAAATTGAAGAGAAAGAAAATAATTTGTGAGTCAATGTATGATGGTCAAATTTAAGTTTTTTGTGATGCTTCATATGAAATTGGATAATAGAAATATTGAGTTACCATTATCTTATACACATTGGGCAACCTTGATTAATTTCTTAGATTCTCAGCATATCTTACACTATGTTTCATAATCAAACAAAAAAGTAGTGAAAATCGTTGCTTGTTCTCTTTAAGAGGTGATATTTGGCCCCCTAAACACATTAATATAGCTTTCTTTTGTTAATTGCTGTAAATATATAAAGAAAATCTATGCATGAGAAATATTGTCCACTGGACCTTGATGCTTTATTTTAAAACTATATTTCCAATCAGACAAGAGATATGAATGTGAATTATCCAATCAGACAAGGGATATGAATATGAATTGACAAGGGTAACATTAGGAGTTGTTTTATGCCCCAACTCTGTCAAGCAGCTGAATGTACAATATTAATATTATGAGGGTATTTAGTCAGGACAGATGGACAGACTAGGGTAACATTATGACTTATTTTATACCCACCACTGTTGGAGAGATGGATGGATAGGGTAACATTATTAACTATTTTATACCCACCACTGTTGGAGAGATGGATGGGCAAGGGTAACATTATGACTTATTTTATACCCACCACTGTTGGAGAGATGGATGGATAGGGTAACATTATTAATTATTTTATACCCACCACTGTTGGAGAGATGGATGGACAAGGGTAACATTATGACTTATTTTTATACCCACCACTGTTGGATAGATGGATGGAACAAGGGTAACATTATGACTTATTTTTATACCCACCACTGTTGGATAGATGGATGGACAAGGGTAACATTATGACTTATTTTATACCCACCACTGTTGGATAGATGGATGGAACAAGGGTAACATTATTAACTATTTTATACCCACCACTGTTGGAGAGATGGATGGACAAGGGTAACATTATGACTTATTTTTATACCCACCACTGTTGGATAGATGGATGGACAAGGGTAACATTATGACTTATTTTTATACCCACCACTGTTGGATAGATGGATGGACAAGGGTAACATTATGACTTATTTTATACCCACCACTGTTGGAGAGATGGATGGATAGGGTAACATTATTAACTATTTTATACCCACCACTGTTGGATAGATGGATGGAACAAGGATAACATTATTAACTATTTTATACCCACCACTGTTGGATAGATGGATGGACAAGGATAACATTATGACTTATTTTATACCCACCACTGTTGGATAGATGGATGGACAAAGGGTAACATTATTAACTATTTTATACCCACCACTGTTGGATAGATGGATGGACAAGGGTAACATTATGACTTACTTTTATACCCACCACTGTTGGATAGATGGATGGACAAGGGTAACATTATGACTTATTTTATACCCACTACTGTTGGAAAGATAGATGGAACAAGGGTAACATTATTAAATATTTTATACCCACCACTGTTGGAGAGATGGATGGACAAGGGTAACATTATGACTTATTTTTATACCCACCACTGTTGGAGAGATGGATGGATAGGGTAACATTATTAACTATTTTATACCCACCACTGTTGGAGAGATGGATGGAACAAGGGTAACATTATTAACTATTTTATACCCACCACTGTTGGATAGATGGATGGACAAGGGTAACATTATGACTTATTTTATACCCACCACTGTTGGATAGATGGATGGACAAGGGTAACATTATGACTTATTTTTATACCCACCACTGTTGGATAGATGGATGGAACAAGGGTAACATTATTAACTATTTTATACCCACCACTGTTGGATAGATGGATGGACAAGGGTAACATTATGACTTATTTTATACCCACCACTGTTGGATAGATGGATGGACAAGGGTAACATTATGACTTATTTTTATACCCACCACTGTTGGATAGATGGATGGACAAGGGTAACATTATTAACTATTTTATACCCACCACTGTTGGATAGATGGATGGACAAGGGGAACATTATGACTTATTTTATACCCACCACTGTTGGAGAGATGGATGGATACGGTAACATTATTAACTATTTTATACCCACCACTGTTGGAGAGATGGATGGATAGGGCAACATTATTAACTATTTTATACCCACCACTGTTGGATAGATGGATGGACAAGGGTAACATTATGACTTATTTTATACCCACCACTGTTGGATAGATGGATGGACAAGGGTAACATTATTAACTATTTTATACCCACCACTGTTGGATAGATGGATGGACAAGGGTAACATTATGACTTATTTTTATACCCACCACTGTTGGATAGATGGATGGACAAGGGTAACATTATGACTTATTTTATACCCACCACTGTTGGATATATGGATGGAACAAGGGTAACATTATTAACTATTTTATACCCACCACTGTTGGAGAGATGGATGGACAAGGGTAACATTATGACTTAATTTTATACCCACCACTGTTGGATAGATGGATGGACAAGGGTAACATTATGACTTATTTTATACCCACCACTGTTGGATAGATGGATGGATAGGGTAATATTATTAACTATTTTATACCCACCACTGTTGGAGAGATGGATGGACAAGGGTAACATTATGACTTATTTTTATACCCACCACTGTTGGATAGATGGATGGACAAGGGAAACATTATGACTTATTTTATACCCACCACTGTTGGAGAGATGGATGGATAGGGTAACATTATTAACTATTTTATACCCACCACTGTTGGAAAGATGGATGGACAAGGGTAACATTATGACTTATTTTTATACCCACCACTGTTGGATAGATGGATGGAACAAGGGTAACATTATGACTTATTTTATATGCACCACTGTTGGATAGATGGATGGATAGGGTAAAATTATTAACTATTTTATACCCACCACTGTTGGATAGATGGATGGATAGGGCAACATTATTAACTATTTTATACCCATCACTGTTGGATAGATGGATAGACAAGGGTAACATTATGACTTATTTTATACCCACCACTGTTGGATAGATGGATGGATAGGGTAAAATTATTAACTATTTTATACCCACCACTGTTGGATAGATGGATGGAACAAGGATAACATTATTAACTATTTTATACCCACCACTGTTGGATAGATGGATGGACAAGGGTAACATTATGACTTATTTTATACCCACCACTGTTGGATAGATGGATGGATAGGGTAACATTATTAACTATTTTATTCCCACCACTGTTGGATAGATGGATGGACAAGGGTAACATTATGACTTATTTTTATACCCACCACTGTTGGATAGATGGATGGACAAGGGTAACATTATGACTTATTTTATACCCACCACTGTTGGATATATGGATGGAACAAGGGTAACATTATTAACTATTTTATACCCACCACTGTTGGATAGATGGATGGATAGGGTAACATTATTAACTATTTTATACCCACCACTGTTGGATAGATGGATGGAACAAGGATAACATTATTAACTATTTTATACCCACCACTGTTGGATAGATGGATGGACAAGGATAACATTATGACTTATTTTATACCCACCACTGTTGGATAGATGGATGGACAAAGCGTAACATTATTAACTATTTTATACCCACCACTGTTGGATAGATGGATGGACAAGGGTAACATTATGACTTACTTTTATACCCACCACTGTTGGATAGATGGATGGACAAGGGTAACATTATGACTTATTTTATACCCACTACTGTTGGAAAGATAGATGGAACAAGGGTAACATTATTAAATATTTTATACCCACCACTGTTGGAGAGATGGATGGACAAGGGTAACATTATGACTTATTTTTATACCCACCACTGTTGGAGAGATGGATGGATAGGGTAACATTATTAACTATTTTATACCCACCACTGTTGGAGAGATGGATGGAACAAGGGTAACATTATTAACTATTTTATACCCACCACTGTTGGATAGATGGATGGACAAGGGTAACATTATGACTTATTTTATACCCACCACTGTTGGATAGATGGATGGACAAGGGTAACATTATGACTTATTTTTATACCCACCACTGTTGGATAGATGGATGGAACAAGGGTAACATTATTAACTATTTTATACCCACCACTGTTGGATAGATGGATGGACAAGGGTAACATTATGACTTATTTTATACCCACCACTGTTGGATAGATGGATGGACAAGGGTAACATTATGACTTATTTTTATACCCACCACTGTTGGATAGATGGATGGACAAGGGTAACATTATTAACTATTTTATACCCACCACTGTTGGATAGATGGATGGACAAGGGGAACATTATGACTTATTTTATACCCACCACTGTTGGAGAGATGGATGGATACGGTAACATTATTAACTATTTTATACCCACCACTGTTGGAGAGATGGATGGATAGGGCAACATTATTAACTATTTTATACCCACCACTGTTGGATAGATGGATGGACAAGGGTAACATTATGACTTATTTTATACCCACCACTGTTGGATAGATGGATGGACAAGGGTAACATTATTAACTATTTTATACCCACCACTGTTGGATAGATGGATGGACAAGGGTAACATTATGACTTATTTTTATATCCACCACTGTTGGATAGATGGATGGACAAGGGTAACATTATGACTTATTTTATACCCACCACTGTTGGATATATGGATGGAACAAGGGTAACATTATTAACTATTTTATACCCACCACTGTTGGAGAGATGGATGGACAAGGGTAACATTATGACTTAATTTTATACCCACCACTGTTGGATAGATGGATGGACAAGGGTAACATTATGACTTATTTTATACCCACCACTGTTGGATAGATGGATGGATAGGGTAATATTATTAACTATTTTATACCCACCACTGTTGGAGAGATGGATGGACAAGGGTAACATTATGACTTATTTTTATACCCACCACTGTTGGATAGATGGATGGACAAGGGAAACATTATGACTTATTTTATACCCACCACTGTTGGAGAGATGGATGGATAGGGTAACATTATTAACTATTTTATACCCACCACTGTTGGAAAGATGGATGGACAAGGGTAACATTATGACTTATTTTTATACCCACCACTGTTGGATAGATGGATGGAACAAGGGTAACATTATGACTTATTTTATATGCACCACTGTTGGATAGATGGATGGATAGGGTAAAATTATTAACTATTTTATACCCACCACTGTTGGATAGATGGATGGATAGGGCAACATTATTAACTATTTTATACCCATCACTGTTGGATAGATGGATAGACAAGGGTAACATTATGACTTATTTTATACCCACCACTGTTGGATAGATGGATGGATAGGGTAAAATTATTAACTATTTTATACCCACCACTGTTGGATAGATGGATGGAACAAGGATAACATTATTAACTATTTTATACCCACCACTGTTGGATAGATGGATGGACAAGGGTAACATTATGACTTATTTTATACCCACCACTGTTGGATAGATGGATGGATAGGGTAACATTATTAACTATTTTATTCCCACCACTGTTGGATAGATGGATGGAACAAGGGTAACATTATTAACTATTTTATACCCACCACTGTTGGATAGATGGATGGACAAGGGTAACATTATGACTTATTTTATACCCACCACTGTTGGATAGATGTATGGATAGGGTAACATTATGACTTATTTTATACCCACCACTGTTGGATAGATGGATGGACAAGGGTAACATTATGACTTATTTTATACCCACCACTGTTGGATAGATGGATGGAACAAGGGTAACATTATTAACTATTTTATACCCACCACTGTTGGATAGATGGATGGACAAGGGTAACATTATGACTTATTTTATACCCACCACTGTTGGATAGATGGATGGACAAGGGTAACATTATGACTTATTTTTATACCCACCACTGTTGGATAGATGGATGGAACAAGGGTAACATTATTAACTATTTTATACCCACCACTGTTGGATAGATGGATGGACAAGGGGAACATTATGACTTATTTTATACCCACCACTGTTGGAGAGATGGATGGATACGGTAACATTATTAACTATTTTATACCCACCACTGTTGGAGAGATGGATGGATAGGGCAACATTATTAACTATTTTATACCCACCACTGTTGGATAGATGGATGGACAAGGGTAACATTATGACTTATTTTATACCCACCACTGTTGGATAGATGGATGGACAAGGGTAACATTATTAACTATTTTATACCCACCACTGTTGGATAGATGGATGGACAAGGGTAACATTATGACTTATTTTTATACCCACCACTGTTGGATAGATGGATGGACAAGGGTAACATTATGACTTATTTTATACCCACCACTGTTGGATATATGGATGGAACAAGGGTAACATTATTAACTATTTTATACCCACCACTGTTGGAGAGATGGATGGACAAGGGTAACATTATGACTTAATTTTATACCCACCACTGTTGGATAGATGGATGGACAAGGGTAACATTATGACTTATTTTATACCCACCACTGTTGGATAGATGGATGGATAGGGTAATATTATTAACTATTTTATACCCACCACTGTTGGAGAGATGGATGGACAAGGGTAACATTATGACTTATTTTTATACCCACCACTGTTGGATAGATGGATGGACAAGGGAAACATTATGACTTATTTTATACCCACCACTGTTGGAGAGATGGATGGATAGGGTAACATTATTAACTATTTTATACCCACCACTGTTGGAAAGATGGATGGACAAGGGTAACATTATGACTTATTTTTATACCCACCACTGTTGGATAGATGGATGGAACAAGGGTAACATTATGACTTATTTTATATGCACCACTGTTGGATAGATGGATGGATAGGGTAAAATTATTAACTATTTTATACCCACCACTGTTGGATAGATGGATGGATAGGGCAACATTATTAACTATTTTATACCCATCACTGTTGGATAGATGGATAGACAAGGGTAACATTATGACTTATTTTATACCCACCACTGTTGGATAGATGGATGGATAGGGTAAAATTATTAACTATTTTATACCCACCACTGTTGGATAGATGGATGGAACAAGGATAACATTATTAACTATTTTATACCCACCACTGTTGGATAGATGGATGGACAAGGGTAACATTATGACTTATTTTATACCCACCACTGTTGGATAGATGGATGGATAGGGTAACATTATTAACTATTTTATTCCCACCACTGTTGGATAGATGGATGGAACAAGGGTAACATTATTAACTATTTTATACCCACCACTGTTGGATAGATGGATGGACAAGGGTAACATTATGACTTATTTTATACCCACCACTGTTGGATAGATGTATGGATAGGGTAACATTATGACTTATTTTATACCCACCACTGTTGGATAGATGGATGGACAAGGGTAACATTATGACTTATTTTATACCCACCACTGTTGGATAGATGGATGGACAAGGGTAACATTATGACTTATTTTTATACCCACCACTGTTGGATAAATGGATGGACAATGGTAACATTATGACTTATTTTATACCCACCACTGTTGGATAGATGGATGGACAAGGGTAACATTATGACTTTTTTTATACCCACCACTGTTGGATAGATAGATGGACAAGGGTAACATTATGACTTATTTTTATACATACCACTGTTGGATAGATGGATGGAACAAGGGTAACATTATTATCTATTTTATACCCACCACTGTTGGATAGATGGATGGACAAGGGTAACATTATGACTTATTTTATACCCACCACTGTTGGATAGATAGATGGACAAGGGTAACATTATTAACTTTTTTATACCCACCACTGTTGGATAGATGGATGGACAAGGGTAACATTATGACTTATTTTTATACCCACCACTGTTGGATAAATGGATGGATAGGGTAACATTATTAACTATTTTATACCCACCACTGTTGGATAGATGGATGGATAGGGTAACATTATTAACTATTTTATACCCACCACTGTTGGATAGATGGATGGAACAAGGGTAACATTATGACTTATTTTATACCCACCACTGTTGGATAGATGGATGGAACAAGGGTAACATTATTAACTATTTTATACCCACCACTGTTGGATAGATGGATGGACAAGGGTAACATTATGATTTTTTTTTATACCCACCACTGTTGGATAGATGGATGGAACAAGGGTAACATTATGACTTATTTTATACCCACCACTGTTGGATAGATGGATGGACAAGGGTAACATTATGACTTATTTTATACCCACTACTGTTGGATAGATGGATGGACAAGGGTAACATTATGACTTATTTTATACCCACCACTGTTGGATAGATGGATGGAACAAGGGTAACATTATGACTTATTTTATACCCACCACTGTTGCAGAGATGGATGGACAAGGGTAACATTATTAACTATTTTATACCCACCACTGTTGGATAGATGGATGGACAAGGGTAACATTATGACTTATTTTTATACCCACCACTGTTGGATAGATGGATGGAACAAGGATAACATTATGACTTATTTTATACGCAACACTGTTGGATAGATGGATGGAAGAAGGGTAACATTAAGAGAGGCATTTAGAATATTCTGAATATTTAATAACAACAGTGACATGAAATTGATCTGGGTCAATACAGTTTGTTTGGATTCATCAGCATCAAGATAGACTCGCATTATGGATTGCATATCATGCTTTATGTTGTTTACAGAGATGCTCAGTTTGCAAGAAAGTGTTATGGATATACAGCTATGATAATAATAATGTGTTTAATTCAATTTTTAAGAAAGTATTATGATGGATATACAGTAATGACTTGTGTGTTTCATTGCACCTTTAATGAGTTGTTGGAGGTAAAATAAAATATTGATTTCAAGCAAACATGAAATTAAAAAAAATGAGTATCAAGAAAATAAAGAAATTTTTTAATTTATTTAATAAAAAAGAATGATATAAAGACTAGAATTAAAACAACAGCAACTCAAGGACTAAAGAACTTGGATATACAGGGTGAATTTCCCAGAAGGAAAAAAAACCTCAGTGGAACTTTTCCCTTTTTGATTTGCCAGTTTTCAGGACAAGCTTAAATTGAAGATATACCATATACTTAAAACAGATCAGTTTTACTTGATTGCCTTTAGGAGTTTCAGATATAACGGTAAATTTGATAAGCATTATTATTTGTCATCAATAATTTCATTGAATGGTTATTTAAACACAGCTATAGGTGAAGCTTTGCAAAGGCTGATGTTTAATTTGACTTCTGAAATAACATGAAGGCCAGATAACAAGCACCTTATTATTCTGTGTTGTACATGTTGTTTGATGTTCAAGGTTGGTCTTGCATGAGTAATGGATGTTGTAGATTCTATATAATTATATATTGACACTATTTTACAATCATCTGTACAAATTTTGTATTGAAACCTGTACTTTTTATTAATGTAGAATTAGAATGTCTTTTGGCTGAATTTTATTCACATGAAATAAATTATTGCACTTGTTTTATCAAAGATATTGCTATTTCAGTCAATGTGCAGTTATAATAATGCATTTTAATAAATCTAGGATTAAGAGATATTGTTGATAACATTAATCTTTCTCAAAGAAAGAATGAAAAGAAATAAAGAAAAAAGTGTTGGTCCTATTCTTTTATCTGCATTTAATGTTTCTGATTGCTAAAAATATACTTAGAAATGTAACTGTCCTTGTTTAACTTTCAGGCAATTGTTGCAAATAGGAATCAAAATGCAGTGTTCTGTTTTTTAACTGAAACAAACAGTGCTAAATAAGAAGAGCCAAATCAGTAGAAAAAAAAAACATACCCAGATCTGTTGGTATGTTTTGTGATTGCCAATCAAGGTTTATGTTTGCAGTTTGTCCCAACTTTTAATTTATTTCCAAGTGTCAAGATTATTTGTCATGTGTTGACAATAATTGCCTATTATATGGAGTTCATAAACTGAAGTTTATCCTTGAATTTCATTTATAACTTTTCAAACAATTATATTAATATTATATGCCTAAGGCTTTGCAGTATGTAAATGGAAATCTTTGTATGAAAGACTGCATGAAAAGCCCTGGTTGGTCATCAAGTTTAGAGGGCAGCACAGCAAATCTGGGTATGGATAAGTCTATGGAGAAAATAATGGTCATTCAGTTCAAAGTCCAGGTCATTAAGACCCATTTGGTCCACAAACTTTTGGTCAAACATGCTCTACTTAACACATGACATTCCAAAAATTAGCCATTGATTGTAATCGGGTTTGCCTCAAAGAGTGATTGGGTGTTTGTAATATTATGACCTGTGGGTTTGCCTCAAAGAGTGATTGGGTGTTTGTAATATTATGACCTGTGGGTTTGCCTCAAAGAGTCATTGGGTGTTTGTAATATTACGACCTGGAACATTAACAGTATACATGACAAATATGTGAATTACTGCTTCTGGCACTACATGTATACAGAGCTAGAGTAGGGGAGAACCTCACTCAAGTGGGGACAATAAAGAAACAAAAATATCTAGTGAATTTGTAAAATTGATTGGGTGGATTTCCTTTTTAATCTACTGAGGATATTGAACTTAATGCTTGGATTGTTGACCATTTTGTTCTCTTTGAATGTTTGAATCCTGTATGTATGTATGTATGTATGTATGTATGTATGTATGTATGTATGTATGTATGTATGTATGTATGTATGTATGTATGTATGTATGTATGTATAGGGAATATCAGTACATCAGGACAGTACTGGCTATTAGTATGAGTTAGAAATTAACTTCCAAAACATGTAAAGATAAAGAATTGTAAAAGAAAATGTAGAAAGATAAAGCCATAAAAGGTAAAGAATATGTTAAAATTCTGTAGAAAGTTAAATGATTAAAATGATTAAAATAGAAAATAAAAAAAAAACTTTAAAATCCATAAATTATGCATATATTGTTGAAATTTGTTATATGAAATGCATTCCCTACAAATGTCCATGATTTTCACTACTGTTATATCATTATGATGCAAATAGTGTTTTTTAATTTTAGTTGTGCTGTGTGTCGAATGATGAGGAGTTTTTGCATCATTTCATTTTCAATACTTATGAATTTTGCAAGAAGTTGGCTAGATGATGTCATCAATATTGTTGCTATAGAATGCTTTTGCATTGAAGGGAATTTAAATGTATGGTTATTGGAGCAGATAGGATTATCACAGTATCCAACTGGAATAAAAAAAAAAAACAACAAAGGAATAATAAAACAAAGGCAGCCTTAGATTTATAAGTTAAGGACATACCATATTCACTCACTTGTAGGATAAATCCAACTGAAGACTGTACAGACCCAGATCTGTCTTTGATAATGTGTATAATGTGCAGGTATATCTTTGTTAGGAGTAATTAGTGTCACTAATTACATTGACCCTGATCTGCTTGCACATGATGTGATGTAAGATTGGGGTCAGTGTTGTTTGGATTTGGACTTACAAGGCAGTATATATGGTAAGCACTTTTGTAAACATAAAAATAGAAAGATACAAGATACAAAAAATAATTTATTTTGTTTAATGCTAGTACATTGTGTAACATAAAAACTCTGCTCTAGATGAACTAATTTACCAGTGAGACAAAACTAATACTCTATTTCAGTAGACAAGTACATGTACATCATTAATACATAATTCCATGGATAATATATATTACATATTTAAGTGGACAGGTACACTGGTAATGCATATTCAGTGGATAGATACACTGATAATACATCTTCTAGCACATGTACATGAATAATATATATTTATTAAATATTTAAGTGGACAGGTACACTAACAATACATATTCAGTGGACAGATTGTTGTTGTTGTTGTTGGGCTTAACGCCATTTATCAGCACACGATAGGCTATTCATGGCGGCCAGTATTAATGGTGGAGGAAGAAACGGAAATCACCGGAAAGAACCACCGACCCACGAGAAGCTACTGGCAAGCTTTCTCACATATCCACATTCGATGAATCCTAGACTGAACACACACAGACAGAGGTGAGATGGCAGTGACGACATCACTTTAGACCACTCGGGGCCCCCAGTGGACAGGTATATGGATCATATATATTCAGGGTGGCACAATTGCTGTATTCAAGCTGATTTCTAAAATATTGTGCTGAGAAACTTACACAATGCATGGAAATTGCACATCATATTTTCAACTTGTACTTTATTTCTTCATAAAATCCTTCCTAAATTTAGATTTGGCACTAACAACTAAAAAAAAACCAAGAAACTCATTTTACAACATATGTTAGATAGATATCAGAACCAATATAGGTTACAGCTAGTTCAGCCCTCTAAATAATTGAACAGACAGGTGTATACAAGGAATATATTGATAGAGTAAATTATCAAGGATCATCTGGTCAAAATCAAGGATCATCTGGTCAAAATCAAGGATCATCTGGTCAAAATCAAGATCATCTGGTCAAAATCAAGGATTTTGTCAGGTCCAAATCAAGATTATCGGGTACAAATGAAGATTATCTGGTCAGTTATTACTAGATTATCAAGTGTCCATGTAGAGCCAAGTTTGCAAGAATTGATACCATTGATAATTGGACAAGAAATTCATCATGAGTAACTTATGTATGTAACTGTGATAGAACTTGTGTGTACCTGTAATAAGAACTTGTTGTGTGCATACCTGTGATAAGAACTTCAGCATGTACCTGTGATAAGAATTTGTAGTGTATACCTGTGATGAAAACATATTGTGTGTATACCTGTGATAAGAACTTGTGTTTGTACCTGGGATAAGAACTAATTATGTGTGTACCTGTTATAAGAATGTTTTGTGTATCCTTGGTAAGATCTTGTTAAGTGTGTACCTGTGATAAAAACTTGTTGTGTGTGTACCTGTGATAAAAACTTGTTTTGTGTGTACATTTGATAAGAACTTTTGTGTATTTGTGATAAGAACTTGTTTTGTGTACCTGTGATAAGAACTTCCCAATGATCCATAAGAACTGTTGCATGTGCCTGTGATATGAACTTCTGTGTGTACCTGTGGTAGTGTGTGTGTGTGATTTAGATTTTTAGCGTAGCTTTTAACAATTTTTCAGTCATATCGCTATGATGTCTGCAGTGTGGCAGTTTATAGTGATGTCTAACACTGGGGCATTATGCCACAGACATGTGGCATGATGTCCCACCCAGTCACATTATCCTGACACCAGGCCAACCAGTCCTAACACTAATCTCTTAATGCTGAGTGCCAAGCCAAGCATAGTACCATTTTTTAAGTCTTTGGTAAGACTCATCCAGGGATCAAACCCTGGACCTCCCACTAGGCCAACAGGTTACCTGTGATAGATAAACAATTGTATGAAGTAGATTGTAATAGGGCAATTTACCAAACATTTCTCTCTGGTACATTTCCTTGGAATTTATAACTCCAATCTTGGGCTGGGACACAATTCATACAACTTCCTTCAAATATAGAATGCAGGTTTTTTTTATCAGACTTAAAATCAACAGTTGACTTCTTCATGTTCGATTTTGTGTGATTTAGATTCAAGAAAGATGTGAAATAGTGTTTCATTAGGGTTTTTAAGTGGAGTGTTAATTATAGTTCTGATGTTGATGGATTAATTTTTCTTTTGAAATGGATATAATCAAGAAAGCTTTTGTGCAACAGTTGTTAAAAGATTAGTTGATTGTTACAGTTTTGATGCTAATGGATAACTTTTGATGGAGTATTAGTTTCATATACAGCTAACCTTTGTGGAATTGTATAACATCACAATCTTACAGTGGCGTATATACAGTATTAAGTAAAGTTAATAGTTTACCACAATAATATTTACAGTATCAGAGGCAGGAATCTTAAGAGATAAACAGTTTTTTCCCTGTTTGGATGTCCATGTTAGGCAATAGCAATTTTTAGGCCTTTTTTATATAAAGAAAATAATATTTTGATGTAAAGAGTTTGAACAGAAATCTAGTAGCTTGTTAAGAAAAAAAGAATTTTCTTTCAGCAGTTGCATAAATTTGAAGCAAAATCTTTTGTTTGCTGTTTGAATGGTTTAAAAAAGGAAAGAAGGAAACTGACTATATATATCTATATCTATATCTATATATATCTATATCTATATATATCTATATCTATATCTATATATATATATATATATATATATATATATATATATATATATATATATATATATATATATATATATATATCACAGTATAATAATGTTTTACATCAGGGTTACAGTTAAGTATAGTTTTCACAGTGTCATAATGTTAACATCAGAGTCATAGTCAAATATGGTTTTCATGGTAATGCATTAAAGTCCAGTATGGTTTTCAGTCACAATGTTTACATCAGGGTGAAAGCCCAGAGTAGTTTTCACATTATGTCACAATATCTACATCAGAGTTACAGTCAAGTACAGTTTTCAGAGTATAATAATAATATCTACATCAGGGTTACAGTTAAGTACAGTTTTCAGAGTAAAATAATAAAAATATCTACATCAGGGTTACAGTTAAGTACAGTTTTCACAGTATAATAATATCTACATCAGGGTTACAGTTTCAGTTATAGTTTTCACAGTGCCACAATGTTATACATCAGAGTTACAGTCAAGTTGTGTTTGTATAGTGTCACAATGTTTACATGAGGTTTGAAGTTAAGTAGTTTTCACAGTTATATTTACATCAGAGTTACAGTCAAATAGTACTTTTACAGATTAACTTTGATTGCATCAGGGTTACAGTCTAATAGTATCTGTACAGCAACACAAAGTTTTACATCAGAGTTACACTCAAGCAGTGTTTGTAGAGTGTCACAGTATTTGGATCAGGGTTACAGGCAAGTTAAGTTCACAGAATGTTTTGATTTGCATGAAAAGGTAAAAACATATGTATTGTGTACACACTTTAATTCACAGGAATATGCTTGATATGTTCATGAAGATAAAAATGAAAAATGTCAAAAATACAATATTCTGTACCAATAGTTCATGATGAGGGGTGGGGAGATGCCTGAAGCCTAAGAGGTTAGAATATCCACATTAGATGTGGGAGGTTGTGGACTCAAACCTGAGTCACACCAAAGGCTTTTAAAAATAGTACAAGCAGCTGCCTCACTTGGTGCTCAGTGATAACTGTTTCGATAAGGACTGGTGTCATGATGATGTGACTGGGTGTGACATGATGCAACATGTCCATGCAATAATGCCCCAGTGCTAGAAATCACACACACATATTACACATTGTTCAACTTAGGAATTAACTGTTAATTAATATTTGCTTTCTTGGATGTGAAATTGATGTAGACACATGTTACTAAGCAAGCTCATCATTTAAATCCACCCAAAGCATTGATATAGTTCATAGTTGGTCATTTCCATTCTGTCAAAGTGATTTTGGTCTCAGGCTGAGAATGTACATTACTGTGTCACAAGTTGACAGTTCAGGTCAGTTTATTCCCAGTATCATATGGGCCATTTCATATTTTAATTTTCTAATTTATTAACAAGCAGTCAAATTTTGTTTCATGTTGGTGCAAATACTAAATATATATTTAATGTTAGGTCATGTGAGTATTCATGGAAGTTAAAAATAACAAAACTTCCATGTGTGTGTGTGTGTGTGTGTGTGTGTGTGTGTGTGTGTTTATGACTGAAATTAGATCAATACACATATATATGAGTAAAACTACTGGCCTTGTTACCACTGTGGAAACTGTCATTTTGTCCTAGGTGTTATAACATGCTATTACAGTTATCTGCTTGCTCTCCAGTCCTAAATGTATGAGTATCATAAATGTTAAGTGTTGTTACTAATGGCTGATTGACAATTCAAACATAATAATAAGGAAATATTAAGGACAGAGAATGAACAATCCAATCATTTTTGGTTCAAGTAATAATAGAGACATAGCTACACACTCATGTTTAATTTGTGTCTTCTAAATACAGCAACATAGACCCTGATCTGCCATTTATTGCACCAGCAGATCAGGGTCTGTACTATATATATATATATATATATATATATATATATATATATATATATATATATATATATATATATATATATATATATATATATATATGCAATAAACTGGCAATAAACTGACACAGGGTGAAACTAGTAACTAACTAGCCTGAGCACTTTTGATTCTTAATGAGTCTTTTTCAAAGGCAAATATAAAACATATATAAGACAAACAAATAAACACAAAACACACATGATTCCTTGGTGGATCCAGTGCACTTGAAAGGGTTGTTATTCCCCATATTGTATTCTTTATATATATATATATATATATATATATATATATATATATATATATATATATAATGAAAATATGAAAACTATTTCTACTGCAAAAAATATACTTCAATATCTCTGTATGAAATAAGTATTGTTCTCTCCATGAAGTGTACATTCATTATTAATACAACTATGGTATCATTCCTATGTACCCTTGATTCCATTGGACATATGTCATGCATATGTTTATATCTACAGCAGCTGGCTTTCTAATGACATTACTTCACTATTCATGTAGGTGGTATAGTTGTTGAAAGAGTTTGCTGGCCTAGAAAATCATTGTATTTTGTTGAATAAGTCACTGTACTGAATGACCTCTTCTTACCTCAGTTGTTAAAGCAAAGGTATTAGAAATATCATTGCACAAGCAGGTTGACATGCTGTCTAATATAAGAATATGTCAGTGCAATATATGATACAGTCTAAAGGTGGTAAATAAACATGTCGATCCAATGTTTTTACTTCTCTGTCAAGAAATGTTCAGCCATGATGTTGGGAGGTGTTTGATGTAGAACAAAGAGTTGTACTTAACAATAAGCCTGTTTCCACCAGTGGCTCTGGCTTATCACCACAAAATGTCATTCCAGATCCTAGGGAGAAGTTATCAAATTTGTGAGTCAGAGGTGACTGAAAAGAATAATTTATTTGTAAATGATGATTTCAAGGGTTAGTCATGTGACAGCATAGAGAGGACAGGCAGTGTTGCGTAGCATATATGTAAAAAATAAATAATTTTGTTATTACAATCATAGTGTGATTTTCTCATGCTTTGTGTGAATCCAAGCCAAAAGGAAATCTCTGTATTGATGGATTACCTGATTTACACCAGGATATGGATAGTATATAACAAGGGAATGTGATCCTCGTGAAAAATGTTACCAAAACATGCAAGAACAGGACAGTATCTCCCATCCAGCCGGAAGATTGCTCTTCCTAACCCAGGGTAAGGTGTAAGGGATTTTGCATATCTGTGCAAACATTGAAATATAGGAACAAGATTATTTTTCTGACATTTGCTGCTTGAACTTTAGAAAGATGCAGTACAGGTAGGATCATTATATATTGTGTGTATTTGATGGCATTTTGAGAAATTCATTTGCTTCTCTCTCTCTCTCTCTCTCTCTCTCTCTCTCTCTCTCTCTCTCTCTCTCTCTCTCTCTCTCTCTCTCTCCAAATTTGGTTGTTGTTTTCATTGACCAGTCTTGGAACCCAATTTTTCAGTACTGCTGTCTATACTCACTTGTAAAATGAGCCTAGCTGCAAACTGAACAGACCCAGATCTGTCATTCCATAATGCACCAACAGATCTGGGTCTGTGCAGTTTTGTTAGGCATGATCAGTAAAACAAATAATATAGACCCTGATCAGCAATATATTTATTGCAGTCTGACTTGTCTTATAAACAAGTATGTGGAAAACAACATTAGCTTAAAGATCAAGAGACTTGTTTGATTATGAAGAAGAGATTGTACATGTTAATTATTCCTTTATCTTTTGAATAACTTTTTTTAAATTTGTAGTAAAATAGGTAAATCAACATGATTTAAAATTTGAGAGATAAGTTTACTTAGGTTGTATTCTCTCAGTGCTAAATAACCCAGTTAGGTAAGCCAGATGAGCAATATTAGGTACACAAAGGCTCTTGTTCATGGTTACCGACAAAGTCTTGAAATAAAATTTATCCTCAAAATTCAGTGTGATAGTCTGAATTCTGTGATTCGTCCTACAAACATGCAGCCATTTTCAGATTGGGGGAATTGGGAATTGCTGTTTCATATAATGAACTGGCAGATCAGGATTGACCTTGTTTGTTTTTATTACTCTTAAATTGAATAGAACCAGATATGCTGGTGCAGTGTTCGAAGGCAGATCTGGCTCTATGTAGTTTGTATTTGTATCCAAATTATACATGAATACATGTGGTAAGATCACATCTGATGCTTTTAATGCATAGCTCACTACGATGCAGGATCAATCCATTTTACTTTGAGATGATTTGCATCTCATTAGTTGACCAGGAATGGTCAATTCCTTTACTGATTTTGGATATTGTTACTGGGATAATGCCATAAAGGGACCAGTATTATTATGATAATACAGTATAGTCATAAAATTAATGAATAACATCATTATTTATATGATTTTTAAAAATATGTTTGGTTGGAAAAAATGTTTAGATGTGTTCATCTTAATATTTTTTAAATATCTCTTTTAGCTGGAATTGTAAATACTAACCAATAAATCAGCATGACAAATACATTGTAATTTAGCTTCTGATTTTTATAACCTTTTGATTTTAGATAGATATATGGTTTTGACATGTTATAATAATTGTTAATTTGTATTTATTGAAAGATTTGTCAGACAGCATTAATCAAATTATTTAACTATGTTTTAATTAAGAAAAACATATTTCACTGAGTTATTGACTGAAGAGATGTTTGTTCAATTTCACAAATTCTTTGCAAAAATAACATGTTCAGCACCTTTTTCAGTTGTCTTGATGCCCTGCATACTCTAGTTAGGTCTGGTTAGGTATGTTTAGGTATGGTTATGCAAGGTTAGGTATGGTAAGGCAAGATTCTGATATGAATCTTTTGTATGTGTGTAGAAAATTCCGCCCTGTGATAAATTTTGATGTGGGGAGATAGTGTATAGAAAATTCTTCCCATGATAAGTTTGATGTACACATATAGAGAAGAGGTAGAAAAAGTTCCCTAAAGATGTTCCATTTTGCTTTCTTTTGATGTTATTTTGTGCAGATTTATGTAGCTAGATGAGAGAATTAAATATCTGTGAAGTAAACCTGTTAACATATACCACTAATACATAACTGTATACCAAAATGACAGAAAGTGTCAAACTTTTGTTATAAATTGTTAGTCTATTAAGTAAATGGACATTAATTTCTTTTTACAATACTTGTGCACTTCAGTATGTAATATTTACCCCAAGGTATGCTGCTATTGGTGGTTGTCATCAGTAGAACTCTAAAACTTCTGCAATGGTTTTTCCTGTGTGAGACTTTTCATCATTTTAACCACATTTTGCATGTTTTTCTTACACAAGAATTTATTGACATACTTTCAAGACTTTTGAAATCCTATTATAAATGTCACATGCTAAGTTTGTTCCTGTCTTCTCAAGGTGTTTTGTGAATGGTGTTTTCTTCTCCATCTTAACTCATTTCATAAATGTCTTAATTTAGAAAACTTTAGAAAATTGGATTGATCCAATATAATCTTGCACATTTTGTTTTTCTGTGCATATGGACATGGTAACAGGCTATAAATGTGGGATTGATTTTGTCAGTATTAACAATCAAACACTGATAGCATAATAACTTTTTCATTGAAGATTGGCCACATCGCAAACATGTTCATGTGTGATATAAAAATGCTAGGAAGAACAAATTCATGCATCTGTGTGAATGGAAGAGGTTTTGCTATCAAATTGTTTTTTTTCTATGGCTATGTACTCATCTTGTATACAAATCTGCATAAAGGTGAATTTGTATACTGGAATCAATTCTTAAATGCATTTTTATATAAAATCTCATTCTAATGCCAAAGAATGAAGCTAAAATTATGCAAAAATCTGTGATGATATATTGCTTAAAGACAGTTTATCTGACAAATACCACATGGTCATCATGTTTTCAAAGTAAGCATTTTAAGAATGACCATAACAGATGAATTTTGAGATAATAATTGTAATATTTGGTTCAGATTTTGTTGTTGAAATTGCAAACTTAAAAACTGTTTAACAATTAAAATAGTTCATTTAAAGAATTCTGTCTAACCAGATTTAAAGAATTCATTTTTGAATGGCTATTATTTCACAAGGATATACAATACAAGAATTTGTATTGGAACAAGGCAGTTAATTCACATGCATTCTGATCTGCCATCATTTAATATGGCCCAGTGTCAGGGTTCTTCTACTAATTATCTGGGTTTATGCATTTTGAAGTTAGATCTGACCAATATGCAAGTATAAAGGGTATATTGTATTGAGACTGGAGTAATGCATAATTACTCTTCTTGGAAGGCATTTTGCAAATCATCATATTTGAACATAATTTCTGTTATATCTTCTACAATCAGCATATTTGAACATAATTTCTGTTATATCTTCTACAATCAGCATATTTGAGAGGCACATTTGTTGCAAGTTAATTGACAGTACATATCCTGGTACAATATTTGTAGCAAAGCCATTATTTTTGAAAACTTTTTTCCTGTAAAAAAAAATTTCATGACAGTTTTATGTTACTGAAATTTTTTTTTATTTAAAAGTACTTACATCAGTTTGAATTTACTTTATAAATGTTACTTTAAATGAATGTCATTTTGTAACATTTAAATCAATCTTGATCTGGTCTTAATATTTACCTGACATTTGAAATGGCAATTACCTTTGAAGAAAATTGTGTTTTTGCCAATCCATATTTTATGCCAACAATTGTTAGGATTTAATTGTTGCATTGAAATGCAATATTGTATAGCTGTATTCTGCTTTTGTAATATTATTATTATTATAATGTATGTGCTCACTTATAAGTTGAATCCAACTGCAAACTAAGTTCTCTAGTAGTTTAGTGGTTAGAGCATCCAGCCTGTATGTGGGAGATTGTGGGTTCAAACCCCAATCAAGTCAAACCAAAGACATAAAAATGGTACTAACAGCTGCCTTGCTAGGTGATCAGCATTAAGAGGTTAGTCTTAGAATTGGTCTGCCAGGTGTCAGGATAATGTGACTGGGTGGGACATGATGCTGCAGCATGATGTCCTAGTGCTAGACATCACTATAAACTGCCACACTGCAAGACATCATAGTGTTATGACTGAACATTTTTTAAAAAAAAATGTTAAAAATCAAATTACACACACAACTGAAAACTGCACAGACCAATATCTGCCATTGCATAATGTGCCAGCAGATTTGGGTCTATGCAGTTTGTTAGGAGTAATGAGTAAAACATAGACCCTGGTCTGCAGGTGCATTATGCTAAAGCAGATCATATTCATTAATGTTTGCAGTTTGGCTCAACTTATAACTTAGTATATATGGTATATAATTTATTTAATACATTTATTTAAAAATAATATTTTTTTGAACTGGTAAGAATCTTTTTTACTATTACTAATTGTTGATTCCTACAAGAGTCAATAACACTTTATATTTAATTAAGGTTAATTTGATGTGTCATGTAATACAAAGTGTTCATGATAGACCAGAGTGCAGACAGCCATTTTTTTATTGACATGCAGGTTGAACCAAGTCTCAGATATTTTGCTATTTGTGTAATTTCAGTTGTTTTTTATATGAGGTGGAAATATCTATTTTTTTTTCTTAGGAATAAAGACATAAATATTGATAGTTTGGTTTTGTTGCTTTGACATGTAATCCAATATATTGTTTTTAATTATTTTTGCTAAATAAGTACTTCATGTAATTTCTATACAGCAACATCACAAACTGTTTTTCATTTAAGAGTATGTATGTATGTATGTATGTATGTATGTATGTATGTATGTATGTATGTATGTATGTATGTATGTATGTATGTATGTATGTATGTATGTATGTATGTATGTATGTCTGTACGTATGTATGTATGTAGCATTGATTTATGGCACCTCAGCATGAAAGTGTGCATCACCTTTTAAATGTAAAGTTCTTTTATACATCTCCTATATTCAGAAAATTTTCTCATTTTGTTCCAGATGGAAATGCTAATTTTCCAGTCACCACAATTTTTACTTCTTGTATATAAAGACTGCTGTCTTAAAGGGCAGCTCTACCTCCAAATCTCAGTGTGTGGTCTTTTTTCAGTCATGTTAAATTGCTGTAAAGATTCTGCCTTGGCTAAAGTTGAACTGTGAAAGTCTGGAAGAACTGCCTTCCACTGGACATACCCATGGTCAATATAAACATGCTTAACATGCTAACACCCAAGAGTAAAATAAAGCTGTATAGTGTGTGTGGGGTGGGGTGTTGGTATTTGGATTTTTAACATAGCTTTAAGAAAATTTCAGTTATAGTGCTATCATATCTGCAGTGTGGCAGTTTCTTGTGATGCCTAGATCTGGGGCATATTGCTGCAGCCATATAGTGTGATGTTCCACCCAGTCACATTATCCTGACCCCAGGCTACAGGTCCAAACACTTAAACCTCTGAATGCTGAGCACCTAGTGTCTCAGCAGCTGTTAGTACCATATTTTATGAGTCTCTGGAATGACTTGGCCAGGGTTTGGAACCTGCAACTTCCTGCATCCAAAGCAAATGCTCTAACCAAAAGGCTGTCAGAGCCATCAAGCTGTACAGTATCAGTATTGTAAAATTTTTTTACAAAATAACACAGTTTTTAATGGGAGTCTATGAACACCATTTTAAGTTGCATTTATATTCTATCATTGTTTATTTGTACACTAACAATATTGCAGGTTTCTTTTAGAAATTGGCACACCTTCCAATGTTGACATTTTAAGAGAGCTGGCATATAGGGTGTGGTATATCAACAAGTACTAAAAAGAAACATAATTATCAAGGAGATTGTATACAGCAGATATTTACATATGTGAGGGGGAGGGTGGCTGTTGTTGTTGTTATGACTGAATGCACCTGTTGAATTGTTTACAATCAATAACTATGGAGATTGCAATCAGTTGAATGGTTTACAGTCAATAACTACAGAGATTGCACTGGCCTTTCCACACTTCAAAGAACAGGACACTGGTCTTGCTTATCTGCTTATCCCCTTATTGCTTAGAGGAGACATAATTGTCTCGGTCATTATTACAGTGGCCAGAGTGAAGTGTTATGGTTTGCCTACATTATAATAACATGTTGCAAAAACCATATGTGTGGGCTACCTATCTTCCAATGATCTGTCATATCCATGCACCCTTCCCCTCAACCACATGGCCAGTCAAGGTCCAGTTGATTGGAACATCTGGATAATATTTTGGTTTAAATTTTCATGTATGGCCATAGGTCCTTAACTATGAGAAAGAAAGCTACCATCTATACTCATATGTTGAATCCAGACAACATAGACCCTGATATGACATTGCATAAGACATTGGTAGATCAAGATGTATGTTGTTTCTTCTGCTTATTAGTCTCAAAATACTGCATGGACACAGATCTGCCAGTTCATTATGCAACAGTAGATCTGGGTTTATGCATTTTGTAATTGGATTCAGATTGTAAGCAAGTAACACTAACTTAAATCTGGATTTGGTTAAAAGTAAATACCAGTGTGAGTGCAATGGAATGAAGATGAATACCACTAATCAAAAGCCTGAATGATCACAGGTAGTCAAGCAAGGATAAAATTGAGAAAACTGACTTCAAAGTAAATGAACAGTCTGAAATGGAAAACTACTTGGCATAGACGAGAGACAATATCTTATACTGGAAATTGCAAGCTGATAAGGTCATTCAAAAGTAAACTCACTGCTTTACCTCATGAACATAATAAAATCTTGTCTCCCTCAAGAATAGAGTAAGATATTCTACAATGCAGGTATCATGCCACACATAGTATATTGCTGTTCTCCCTATGGTAACAGCAATACAGAAATCAAGATGACTGAAATTTCAAAAAGAACAGCCAGTCATGCTGGTTTTGACACACCAATAACATCTACAGTCATGCTGGTTTTGACATACCATTTTCAGCTAGAATCATGTTGGTTTAGACACACTATCAACAAACAGATCTTTTTACTCTTTAAAACAATGTTCTTTTATTTACTTCCCTGTAATACTTTACGAAGGTTCCCTCCCTACTGATCTTTGTATGAATCCTGTACATGCTCATCCATAAAGCCTTGTGCTTTCTCTTTTTGAGCAGAAGCAACTATTTAGTTTTTAATAGCATTTGTTAGCTAAAGAGTTGAAAAAAATTGTACATCATACATATTACTGTAGAACCAAATGAGGTTCTTCGTTAAATAATGTCATTATTATTATTATTATTATTATTATTATTATTATTATTATTATTATTATTATTATTATTATTATTATTATTATTATTATTATTATTATTATTATTATTATTATTATCTCATACCATCAGGCAGGATCAAAATCATTAAAGAAACTTAAGTTTTTGATGACAGCTTTTTCTTCTGAAGATAGTAAGTTTGTTCTGATCAGAGGGATTTTGCTCCTGTTATGGTCATTTTAATCTTGTTAATATATTTTATTCTTCTTAGTACCAGTTTACTCTTGTTAGTACCAGTTTACTGTTGTTAGTATCATTTTATTTCTGTTTGGATCATTTTATCCTTGTTAGTATATTTTATTCTCATTAGCAGAAGTTTACTCTTGGTAGTATATTTTAATCCTGTTAGCATAATTTTACTCTTGGCAGTATATTTTAATCCTGTTAGCATAATTTTACTCTGGGCAGTATATTTTAATCCTGTTAGCATACTTTTACTCTTGGCAGTATATTTTAATCCTGTTAGCATAATTTTTCTCTTGGTAGTATATTTTAATCCTGTTAGCATAATTTTACTCTTGGCAGTATATTTTAATCCTGTTAGTATAATTTTACTCTTGGCAGTATATTTTAATCCTGTTAGCATAGGTTTACTCTTGGTAATATATTTTAATCCAGTTAGCATAATTTTACTCTTGGTAGTATATTTTAATCCTGTTAGCATAATTTTACTCTTGGCAGTATATTTTAATCCTGTTAGCATAATTTTACTCTTGGCAGTATATTTTAATCCTGTTAGCATAATTTTTCTCTTGGTAGTATATTTTAATCCTGTTAGCATAATTTTACTCTTGGCAGTATATTTTAATCCTGTTAGCATAATTTTTTTCTTGGTAGTATATTTTAATCCTGTTAGCATAATTTTACTCTTGGTAGTATATTTTAATCCTGTTAGCATAATTTTTCTCTTGGTAGTATATTTTAATCCTGTTAGCATAATTTTACTCTTGGCAGTATATTTTAATCCTGTTAGTATAATTTTACTCTTGGTAGTATATTTTAATCCTGTTAGCATAGGTTTACTCTTGGTAATATATTTTAATCCAGTTAGCATAATTTTACTCTTGGTAGTATATTTTAATCCTGTTAGCATAATTTTACTCTTGGCAGTATATTTTAATCCTGTTAGCATAATTTTACTCTTGGCAGTATATTTTAATCCTGTTAGCATAATTTTTCTCTTGGTAGTATATTTTAATCCTGTTAGCATACTTTTACTCTTGGTAGTATATTTTAATCCTGTTAGCATACTTTTACTCCTTGCAGTATATTTTAATCCTGTTAGCATACTTTTACTCTTGGTAGTATATTTTAATCCTGTTAGCATAATTTTACTCTTGGCAGTATATTTTAATCCTGTTAGCATAATTTTTCTCTTGGTAGTATATTTTAATCCTGTTAGCATAATTTTACTCTTGGCAGTATATTTTAATCCTGTTAGCATAATTTTTTTCTTGGTAGTATATTTTAATCCTGTTAGCATAATTTTACTCTTGGTAGTATATTTTAATCCTGTTAGCATAATATTTCTCTTGGTAGTATATTTTATTCCTGTTAGCATAATTTTACTCTTGGCAGTATATTTTAATCCTGTTAGTATAATTTTACTCTTGGTAGTATATTTTAATCCTGTTAGCATAGGTTTACTCTTGGTAATATATTTTAATCCAGTTAGCATAATTTTACTCTTGGTAGTATATTTTAATCCTGTTAGCATAATTTTACTCTTGGCAGTATATTTTAATCCTGTTAGCATAATTTTACTCTTGGCAGTATATTTTAATCCTGTTAGCATAATTTTTCTCTTGGTAGTATATTTTAATCCTGTTAGCATACTTTTACTCTTGGTAGTATATTTTAATCCTGTTAGCATACTTTTACTCCTTGCAGTATATTTTAATCCTGTTAGCATACTTTTACTCTTGGTAGTATATTTTAATCCTGTTAGCATAATTTTACTCTTGGCAGTATATTTTAATCCTGTTAGCATAATTTTTTTCTTGGTAGTATATTTTAATCCTGTTAGCATAATTTTACTCTTGGTAGTATATTTTAATCCTATTAGCATATTTGTTTCTCTTGGTAGTATATTTTAATCCTGTTAGCATAATTTTTCTCTTGGTAGTATAGTTTAATTGTGTTAGCATAATTATACTCTTGGTAGTATATTTTAATCCTGTTAGCATCATTTTACTCTTGGTAGTAATATTTTAATCCCATTAGCATAATTTTACTCTAGGTTGTATATTTTACTGTTGTTAGTATCTACTTTCTGATTAACCTTGTTTTGCATTTAGATGATATCAAGATTTTAGTGCTGCATGGATCAAAAAGGTCATAGTCACAAGAAGACAGTATTTGTTACAAGGCAAATGTTGCCTTCTAATTTATCCCTTTATGGAAAAAAAAAACAAGGCATCTTCCATTTACACTATGTAACACTTTTGCAGAATTCTGATGTTTGTCATATGCAAACTTATGACACTATAAATTAGATAATTTTGTCCAGATGAAATACCATAGACCAGTGCTCTTTGGTTTCATAAATCTTCAACAGAAATATAAATCTACAATTTGCAAGTCAAAGATTCACCTTTGAAATTTTACAACAAACATTAAGACAGATGTGCCATAACTATAACAGTCTGTTCAGTTTCTCATGTTTAGTCAGCATAAAGTTGCCTTTAGTACCTTGGCCACTGTAGACTTTTATACTTTGATAGCAGTTAAATTTGCACAATTTAAATTTAAATTTATTATTTTTTTTCAGGACAATTGTTGAAAAGGACATGCCTATGGGAAGTAATGTTGAAACAGTGAGTAACCACAGTACCATCAGTCATGTTAGCTCCAACCAGGGTTCTCCGAGATCCAAAATGAGATCAAAGGACAGTATCCCATCCTATGGCACAGAGGCTTGGTGGTACGTTCGGGATTATGTTCATGGTGACAGGGCTGGTCATCAGACTGTCAGTCTTGCAGAGCACAATGATGATGACATGTGGGATCTCTCTGACTCCCTTGTTGATCTTTTTCAGGAATCAAACAAAGTTGCTGGACAGTTTTCTGAAGAAAATCATGCATTGCTCCAAAGATTTGGAAATAAAAGTGACATGAAAGCATGGCTAGAGGAAGACACCAGCAATGGATTTGTCAGAGTTTTTAATTATGATTCAGAAGTTAATTCGAGAATGTTTCCATGTACCCTGAGCACGACAGCCCAAAAGTTGTGCTTACATTGTGGAATGCCGCCAAATTCTTTACATGTACAATTCAATGGTGATATAATCAGGAGGTTGGAACCTTTTGACTGCCCACTGGCTATACAGAATGATTATCTACAGAATATTGGCTATTCAGATTTGAGACGTATCCAGGAAATAGGTGCCCATGAAGATCTACCCTACCTGGTTAAATTCTATGCAGGTTTGTACAAGTTTGTAACTGTGACAGAAAATAATAATTGACTACATATCAGATTTCTATTTTTTATGTTTGTTTTATATGCTTTGCTATTATGCTTTGTCTGTCCATTTGTTTGTAGTTTTGTTATCATTTTTGTTTCTCCAAAATGACTAGAATCATCCACTAGTTACTACTACCAAACCTTGTGGATGACCTCTACTTTCAGTAAAAAAAAGAATTCTTTTGATTTTGGAATCAAAAGGCCAATGGCCATGTTCAGTATAATTGTAGGATGAAATATAGTTTCTGCACAATAAATTTAGCGTTTTACCATCTGCAGTTACCAAACTTTGTAGATGACTTGCACTTGAAGTAAGAAATGACTCTCCTTGTTTGGGATTAAAGGTTGAAGGTCAAGGTAACTGGTTGAAATAAGAAAAATACTGGAGTTTTTGGCACAGAAACTTGAGTTTTTTCCCAGCTATAGTTACCAAACATTGTGGGTGGTTGCTCTCAGTGTTGGGATGAAAAGATAAAAAATATAGGTTATTGTGACTGGAAAAAATAAGAATGATTTCTGAGGAATACCAATTATGTTCTGCATCAGATACCTAGATCAAACTTTGTTGCTTTTTTGTATTTGGTATAATGAAAAACTTATATTTTGGGTGGATATTGAAAAGATCAAAGTTCAAGGTCATCAAGACTTAATGAAGAAAAGGACTTCTGCACAAAAATGACAGTTGTTCCTCATGTACATATACCTTCATCAGAATTTGTAAAGGATCTGTATGTTAGGTAAGAAATAAGTCAATGGATTTGTGTGTAAAAAGGTCCAGATCAAGACCATTATAATTAAAAAAAGAAAAATGTTTTTTTTTTTTGTATAGTAACTTTAGTTCTAGAAAACATGCCATGAAAAAGGTTTATGGAATGCTTGATTAAGGTATGGAAGACGCCTTTTGATTTTTGGTTTTAAAAGGTCAAAGTTCATTGTGGCAGAAAGAAAAATGAGTTTTGCAGAATCAAATTTGTTTCTAGGGTAAGTTCCTTGATCAAAGTTTGTGGATGGCTTGTACTTACAATAAAATAAGGAAATCTTTAGTCTTGTGTCTAAAGGTTAGAGGTCATGGTAATAATAAGTATAATAAGAAAGGAATTGTTTCTGCACAACTTCAGTTTAAGCCCCTCATTGAAACCTATTGGTCATTAATATCCAGAGTGAATTGTGCCCTACCAGTGCCTTAATATTTAATATGGATTGGAATATTGTGCTGTTATTATTACATTATTACTGAAGCTGAAAGTTTTCGCCACAAGCTTGTATTGTAAACTGTATATCTTGAATATGCTGCTGAAACAAATTTTTCTTGGTAAAACTTTTCAATTCTACTTTTTATTATGTTGCCACAGTAAACATTTACTTCCATTTTCACTGATCAATATTTCATCAAGTATTGTGTTTTCTGTTAAGAATTTATTTTTGGTGCAGAAAATCTTGTAATGATATCTTATTAAAATTTATCAATTTCACAATGACAGTTCCAAATTTTCATGCACTAACCACCATTTTCAACAACAACATTTGTTTTAAAATAGAAAACCTCACAATGATTTCTTACTAAAATTAGTTAACTTTTTTAATTTTTTTGAATTTTTGAATTTCATTATGACAATTCCAAATTTCTGTGCACAAACTTTCATGTTAAACAGTAAAATGAGCAGTATACCAAGTTTTCCATTGCCAACATCCCTTATGACCAAAGAGCTTCTGGGATGGTCTATTGTCCATCATCTATTGTCACTGTCTGATATTCATTGGTTCATTCTGAAAGGTTTGTTATTGCTCTTCTTCCTACACTGTTTGTAGGATTGCCATCAGATTTGATACAGATTAATAACATGGTCTAGTTAGTTCCCAATGAAAATGCTGCTGCTTATAGATTTAAAATGGTCACTATCATAAAAATCATTTATCACTACTCCTCTTGAATGGAGAGTCATCTCATCATATGGGGTTTTCACTTCTTATAATGTGTAGTTGATCCTAAATAAATATGGTGCATATATGAGATCCGACATGGCCACCACAGTAACTATCTTGAAAATTTTGTTATTGCTACTCAAATGTTTTACCAGAAGACTTTTTATGTCTAGTTGTTCCTAAATAAAAATGATTCCACTTGGACTTTCAATAAGGCTACCATACTGAGTGTCCAAGTATAAAAGACTTTCAATATGGCTACCTTATTGAGTGTCCAAGCATGAAAGACTTTTAATATGGCTACCTTATTGAGTGTCCAAGCAGGTAAGACTTTCAATATGGGTACCTTATTAATTGTCCAAGCATGAAAGACTTTCAATATGGCTACCTTATTGCATGTCCATGCATGAAAGTCTTTCAATATGGCTACCTTACTGAGTGTCCAAGCATGAAAGTCTTTCAATATGGCTACCATACTGAGTGTCCAAGCATGAAAGTCTTTCAATATGGCTACCTTACTGAGTGTCCAAGCATGAAAGTCTTTCAATATGGCTACCTTACTGAGTGTCCAAGCATGAAAGTCTTTCAATATGGCTACCTTACTGAGTGTCAGAGCATGAAAGACTTTCAATATGGATACCTATTGAGTGTCCAAGCATGAAAGTCTTTCAATATGGCTACCTTACTGAGTGTCCAAGCATTAAAGTCTTTCAATATGGCTACCTTACTGAGTGTCCAAGCATTAAAGACTTTCAATATGGATACCTATTGAGTGTCCATGCATGAAAGTCTTTCAATATGGCTACCTTACTGAGTGACCAAGCATGAAAGACTTTCAATATGGCTACCTTACTGAGTGACCAAGCATGAAAGTCTTTCAATATGGCTATCTTATTGCATGTCCATGCATGAAAGACTTTCAATATGGCTACCTTACTGAGTGACCAAGCATGAAAGACTTTCAATATGGCTACCTTACTGAGTGACCAAGCATGAAAGACTTTCAATATGGCTACCTTACTGAGTGACCAAGCATGAAAGTCTTTCAATATGGCTATCTTATTGCATGTCCATGCATGAAAGACTTTCAATATGGCTACCTTACTGAGTGTCAAAGCATGAAAGACTTTCAATATGGCTACCTTACTGAGTGTCAAAGCATGAAAGACTTTCAATGGATACCTATTGAGTGTCCATGCATGAAAGTCTTTCAATATGGCTACCTTACTGAGTGTCAAAGCATGAAAGACTTTCAATATGGCTACCTTACTGAGTGTCAAAGCATGAAAGACTTTCAATGAATACCTATTGAGTGTCCATGCATGAAAGTCTTTCAATATGGCTACCTTACTGAGTGTCAAAGCATGAAAGACTTTCAATGGATACCTATTGAGTGTCCATGCATGAAAGTCTTTCAATATGGCTACCTTATTGAGTGTCCAAGCAGGTAAGACTTTCAATATGGGTACCTTATTAATTGTCCAAGCATGAAAGACTTTCAATATGGCTACCTTACTGAGTGACCAAGCATGAAAGTCTTTCAATATGGCTATCTTATTGCATGTCTATGCATGAAAGACTTTCAATATGGCTACCTTACTGAGTGTCAAAGCATGAAAGACTTTCAATGGATACCTATTGAGTGTCCATGCATGAAAGTCTTTCAATATGGCTACCTTACTGAGTGACCAAGCATGAAAGTCTTTCAATATGGCTACCTTACTGAGTGTCAAAGCATGAAAGACTTTCAATGGATACCTATTGAGTGTCCATGCATGAAAGTCTTTCAATATGGCTACCTTATTGAGTGTCCAAGCAGGTAAGACTTTCAATATGGGTACCTTATTAATTGTCCAAGCATGAAAGACTTTCAATATGGCTACCATACTGAGTGTCCAAGCATGAAAGACTTTCAATATGGATACCTATTGAGTGTCCATGCATGAAAGACTTTCAATATGGCTACCTTACTGAGTGTCCAAGCATGAAAGACTTTCAATATGGATACCTATTGAGTGTCCATGCATGCAAGTCTTTCAATATGGCTACCATACTGAGTGTCAAAGCATGAAAGACTTTCAATATGGATACCTATTGAGTGTCCATGCATGAAAGTCTTTCAATATGGCTACCATACTGAGTGTCAAAGCATGAAAGACTTTCAATATGGATACCTATTGAGTGTCCATGCATGAAAGTCTTTCAATATGGCTACCATACTGAGTGTCAAAGCATGAAAGACTTTCAATATGGCTACCTTACTGAGTGTCAAAGCATGAAAGACTTTCAATATGGATACCTATTGAGTGTCCATGCATGAAAGTCTTTCAATATGGCTACCATACTGAGTGTCAAAGCATGAAAGACTTTCAATATGGATACCTATTGAGTGTCCATGCATCAAAGTCTTTCAATATGGCTACCATACTGAGTGTCAAAGCATGAAAGACTTTCAATATGGCTACCTTACTGAGTGTCAAAGCATGAAAGACTTTCAATATGGATACCTATTGAGTGTCCATGCATGAAAGTCTTTCAATATGGCTACCATACTGAGTGTCAAAGCATGAAAGACTTTCAATATGGATACCTATTGAGTGTCCATGCATGAAAGTCTTTCAATATGGCTACCATACTGAGTGTCAAAGCATGAAAGACTTTCAATATGGCTACCATACTGAGTGTCAAAGCATGAAAGACTTTCAATATGGCTACCTTACTGAGTGTCAAAGCATGAAAGACTTTCAATATGGATACCTATCGAGTGTCCAAGCATGAAAGTCTTTCAATATGGCTACCTTACTGAGTGTCCAAGCATGAAAGACTTTCAATATGGCTACCTTACTGAGTGTCCAAGCAGGTAAGACTTTCAATATGGATACCTATTGAGTGTCCAAGCATGAAAGTCTTTTTTGTTATACAAATATTGGCATCAAATATGTTTACTATCACCAAACATATGATGCATTTAATGACTTTGTTCCAAAAACCATCAAAGAATATTAGTAAAAATGAAATAGCTGTCAGGCACATGAGTGATCT
The DNA here is from genome assembly GCA_016746295.1 of Potamilus streckersoni. Lineage (NCBI taxonomy): Eukaryota > Metazoa > Mollusca > Bivalvia > Unionida > Unionidae > Potamilus > Potamilus streckersoni. Next base: position 4,062,251 of record JAEAOA010002358.1, on the reverse strand, counting down.
TCAGATTACTTGAGTCTCTTGTTTATTACCAGCAGAACTTTTTTATGAAATTATTGGACACATTGTATAATGTTACCTTTTGGTATACATGCATACTGTTCCATTGTTTAAATAAATAAGATGTCTTATTAATCTGGTTTACCCAAGGGGATTGTCCTTTGAGTAATTCTCATCTATGTTTACAGAGTTATGACTGTCTTTTTGTCTTTTTTGTTTGCAATTTTAATGGTTTTGGGCCCTTAAAGTATAATTCTTATTAAAAGCAATGTCTGTCCCAAACATATGAAAGGGTGATAATTTGAACTCTTGTCCAATTGCAGAAAAGGGTATTAAAAAACCTCTTGGTGCTATAGAAATTCAGCCATGCTCTATTTCTTCATAATGAAGTTGTTTTTTTTTACACAGAACTGTGCTAGTGGGATTTAAATTTAATGAATGGATTGAGCTTGAAACCAGAAGCAACTCAATATTTTTAAGAGATGATCAATCTTTTTCAAAAATATACACCCTTCTAATATATGTAAGCATTTAGGTTCCTTAAATGATGAGAAAATTATCTTGCATCATTGCACAAATTATTTCATGCATAACATTTCTGACTGTCAAGGGTATCTTAACCATGGTAACCAACAAACTGGCTTGTCTACATTTTTAAGCAAATTATGCATCAGGGATTTTGCATAGAATTTTTTATGTGGGTCCTGGAGCCTTAAGAATCAGGAAACATTGGGTAAATGAAATACATGTAATTGGGAACTTTTTTAATTAAAGAGATAAAGAGAAGCACTGCATGTGTATCAGTAAACCAAGGATGGCACAGAGTAATGCCTTAATGCAGTGTATACTATATATATATATATATATATATATATATATATATATATATATATATATATATATATATATATATATATATATATATATATATATATATCAGAGTCTGTAGATTATGTTAGGAGTAATTAGTAGAACAAGAAACATAGACCCTGATCTTCCAGTACATTATGCATCAGTAGATAAGGGTCTTTGTTGTTTGACTGGATTTATTAGTGAATATAGATATGGTATGCATTGTCATAAAACTGCCTGAAATGCCATTCTGAGATTATTGAGGAGTCTCATCCATTTCTTGTCTACCAGCAATGCAAAATTATATATTTCTCTTTACATTGACTGTGATAAATATAGAATTTTCTTTTTTAAAGTTTGAATATTATTACAAGTAGGAAACAAAGATTATTGTGTTATTTTCCTTACCTCTAATGGCCTCAGTTGGGAATTTGAGCTTGAAACTGCACAAATATCTACATTTTATAGAATGAGAATGGAATCAGAATCATGCAAAACTTTCAATTCTGAGTAATGTGTCCTGATAGTTGAAATCCTATTCTGTTTAAATTCCTCTCAAAGTGATATGTAGCATTGCCATTATTGCCTTTTGAATAATCCCTGTTACAGCTTGGTATTTTGGGTTGAATCATTGGTAATGCCAAATGGAAATACACCAGCTTCTAAGTCTGGTTGGAGTAAGCTACAAACCATCCATCAAACCTTTTCAGCTTTTGGGAAAATTATTCTTGACCTTTTTTGGAAATAACATATTTAGTGGACTTTATTAGCTACTATATAATTCCTTGTTGTGTAGGATAGTTTAATGATTCTTTGACCATTCTTGTATATTCATCATCATATGTCTATCCATATTGCTACTTTAACTCTTGTACATACTATTAATGGCATATAAAATATTTTGTGAGTGAATCACTATAAGCCAGCTAATAATTATCTGTGCATTTGATTTACCATGGGCATTGGAAGAATTTTTGAAAGCGTGGCAGCTTGTTTGGAAGTAGATGAAATTTTTCCATCCCATGGGCATTGGACAATTTTTTGAAGTGCATCAGCTCATTTTTTAGAACAGGTACTTCATAAAATGAGTGGGTAGGATATTGGGCTGCCATTAACAGCTGAATTTTGTTATGTATATGTAATTTAATTGCTTATATGTTAGTTTGAAATTTTCTTTTATTTTATTTTTATTTTCATTGCATGTGATATTGTAATAACTTTATTCACAGGATTTAAATTTTTTCCAGAAAATTTAGTTCTCTCTTTTGAACTGATAAACAATGCAGTTTGATTGCTACATTTTATTTTTAGCTGACCTTGGTTCAGAGATTGGTAAATGCAAACTGAAAACCATTGGTTGTAATCAAGGTCACACTTTTCTTGCATGATTGCTCCATTTTGGATAACAACCCTTTTATTTTTGAATCTTATAGTAAGATTTGTTTTGTACAATCAAACATGTGTAGCCTATGTGCTAACTGACATATCACTTTACTGTGTTGTTTGGTCCAAGTGACCAAATGCCAAAACCCATGTGATCTAAAATTGAGGGTTTAGATATTCATTCTTAGTGTTTCTGAGTCACTTGTAAATTATACCTTCAGGTCAAAAGGTATTCCTGTTGTTGCCATTTGAATTGAGATTTTTGTAAATTTATTCACCCTAGAAAATACTTGAGTTCACAAAGATTCTTGGACAGAGACATTCAGTGGAAATTATTTAGAATTCTAAAGCTGAAATTCTATTCATGATTCGTAAAATTCAATAAGGAATTATTGACATAACAACACATTATAGAAGATGTCATTGCCTTCCACATTGGAATGTCATTGAGATTCCAACTTCATTTAGGAGATTTTAGTGATGGGACCTATAGTTTTATATTTTAGGATCAATTTTTGGATTATATCCATAAACTGAAAGTCCTTGTTCATATTTTTACCTTGTTTTTTTTATGGAAATAAATTATTTTTGTTAAACTTTACAAAGCTTGTTGGCTTCACTCTTGTCTTTGTTACTTTGTATGAGCCTAGTCATGTAAAATTTATAAATTGTGAAAATTATTGGCTCTCTGGTTGCCTCAGTTCAAACTTCATCGCTGTATTCATGTTTCAGAATTAAAATACCATTTATCCTCACAAGTCGGGTCCAACTATAAACAACATAGACTTTGATCTGCTGTCAAATAATGCACTGGCTGATCAAGATCCATGTTGTTTCATTTGCTTATTATTTCTAACAAACTGTACAGACCCAAATATGCACATACATTATGCAATCTGGGTCTGTACAGTTTGCATTTGGATCCAAGTTATAAGTATGTACAGAACTTTCTTTTCTTCATAAACAGTTCAAGGCAGATTTCTACCATGCACATTTTAATAACTTCTACTCCTGTAGAGAAAAACCAGTGGGCTAGATCATTTTATTTTAGTGCACAAGTTTCACAAGAAAATTTATCACACTTTTTTTTATTGTAAATGTTGATACACTTAGGTTTCATTGCTAGATAATGTGTCATCAGTACTTATGAACAGTAATGGATAAGAACATTTATACATTTTACAGAGTACAAAAGAGAATCAGTCAGATGTCTAGCAAAACAAATACAAAAGAGAATCATTCAAACCTTAGTGGTGGTAACACAACTATAATTCATATCGGTATCACAGATATATAGAAGTTTTCAATGCCCAATCTTTAAACGTTCCAGTGATTTTTGTCAAATTGCTCACAAATCCAAATTCTTGTGAATAAAACAAAATGGAACCGATAAGGGTATTTAAACTTTATGATAAATAGCTTTAAGGCTTCCTGAGAAAATGCAGTTTCTATAAGAATATCCAAAAAATTACAGTGTTGTTCAGGACTTTGATATTCATAAATCTTTCAAAAGCATAACGTGAATAACAAGATGGCTACCATACTTCAAATTTTACACTGACATGCAGAAATTATTTAACCAATTTATTTTCTTCATTGGGAGATTAATGGGTTGACAAGATTATTTTTGTAAGCTCAAGAGCAATATTTTTTAAACCCAGGACTACACTTACAAAGGTTAACTTTTAAAATTTGCCTCATTTGTTAAGATGGTATCAGAGACTGGGTGAATATACTAAAGGTGTAATTGCTCAGGAATGTGGTCAGTGTAAACCAGTGAGTGAATTTACTGGTAAAGGTGTATACCCACCTACTCAAATCATAAGTTCAACCACATTAATCAGTCTTTCTTAGCTCTTACTGGTCCATTAATTGGGACCATTAAGTTGGCTAGGACTGTTATCTGGCCTGAGCAATTGCTTATTGTAACATAAACCATTATTATCTCCAGGTACCACACAGGGAGAAATTAAGATATTTATTTTGCTCAAATATTTTTTTTCTGGAGGTTCACCAATAGTAAAGGTTAATTCATGATGTAACAGTGTTTAAGAAAGGTGTGCAGCCATCAGCTGACCTGTGGTATATAATAGTTAAGAATTAATAACTTGAATGGAGGCACTAAAGACAATGCCCCATTTTAGTGTTGCAATTTCTTACATAATACTCCCACATTGGCTACTCTGGCCATATATAAAATTGTAACACTGAAAACAGTCATCAATAGGGATACTTCTTATCAAGTCATTATTCTTAATTATTTCATATCACCACTAGCTTATGGAACCACCTACCCAAAAGGTCAGACAAACAAAAGGTAAACATAATTCCTTAGTTAGCAAGGATATATCTCAGTTTCCAGTTTCAGCTTGTGCTAATAGTAAACAATGCCTAGGATATCTATGAAGGCCCAAAGGGGCACCCCAGGACACCTGGTACCTGTGGTTTTGGTACCTCAACACTTCTGGCACCTGTGGAAACTGCCCCAATTCTCACCCCCCTCCCCTTAGTATACTACAGCCAGTTTAAATATAAATCTGACCGGTCTTCCTTGATTCTCAGTTGCTTTATAACAATGTACAGTACATGCATCTTACTAGCAAAATGTGTTGTGAAAAAAATCACACTATTTAACAAAGTAACAAAGTGTTACAGTATTTATTTGCTTACAAGTCAAGTTCAATTCAAACTGCAGAGACCCAGATCTGCTAATGCATAATGCACTGTCAGATCTGTGTCTATTTAGCAATCAGTAGAACAAACAACATAGACCCTAATATGGCTGCATCTTATCTGACAGCAGGTCTGGATCTATGCAGTTACAGTCGACTTATAAGCAAGTGCATATTGTATGCACTGTTCACATTTTAAACAAAAATAGATTAACATGCCCATTAAAAAACAGCTGAAGAATAAAAAACAGGAATTTTGCACAATTATATTGCCATGAAGCAATCAATGAAAATCAAGCTCTAAATAAATATTTAAAATATTTTTCTTTAAAACTTTCAACAGAAGTGTCAGATTAATTCCAATCACTGTTCCAGAATATTTTAAACTACAAGATTTCATTGTTTAATATTAGCTTTGGGAAGTTTTAAGTGTGATATTTACAGTTAAGGTAGGGACTATGATTTTCATCAGATAGTTCCTGGAGTATTCCTTTTAATCCAATTTATACATTTGTACCCCTGTACTACCTTTTGTACACCTGTACTACCTTTTGTACACCTGTAATACCTTTTGTACACCTCTACTACCTTTTAAGCATTTACTTTGTCACTATCTTGAAGCAATTTCAGCCTTTGAAAAAGAATACACATGTGTCAAAAAGAGAATCCAAACATAAGCCAGCTACTCTCTTTAAAAGCTGGTTTATTCTTTAACTCTTGAAGCATTTCGCCCATGTTGTCAAAAATTCATTGATATATAGTACCATGTAGACACAGTTGTTACACTAAAGATCTACTCAGTTTTAAAGTTTGAGCCACTTTAAACAAGTTACATGTATCACTCTTAAAATTGTATCATCCTTGAAATTTAACAGTTATTGCCAAACTTTAAGGTTTTCTCAAAAGTGGCATGAAAAATTATTTTATTTGCTTCAATTTTCAAGTTTGCTTGCTTGAGATGAAGCATGGAAATGTTTGAATATTTATCTAATTATAAAATATTTTTTCAATTACAATTAAGTTTGGGGTGATTTAAGAACAACTAGTGAAACTACTGTGTGCAGTAAAAAGGAGCTACCATATATAGGCCCACAAAGATGTGTAGATGGTTGTATTCGCAAATAAAAATTTAAAATTGGCAACTGAAACTTGTAATGAGCAAGTTCTGATAAAGACATGAAGACTTTCCAGTTATAAATAATTAAATAAATAAATAATTACCAAGTCTTATGTATAATAATTAAAAGATTTGACAGATGTAATAATTCAGAGCATAATCCTGTATTTGATTTTGAGATGGCCCTTTCCTACATTAAGTAACCATCATTACATGAGTTCTGTTTACTGCTTGTGAGAGAAAAGTTTCAGGCATCTTGTACAGTTCTCAGATCTCTACCATATGACCCCATGGTACAAATAATGGACTTTTCCTTGTATTGTCAGAATGAAGCTTTTCTAAAGTTTGGACATGTTATTTCCATCATTGATGAGACAAGGATCTAATAGTGGGTATGTCACTGTCATGATGAGATCACATTATTTTATGTGTAAACATGGACATTTGCAATGACTGTTTGAGACAATTACCTCCTGTATTAGTGTCTGTTTATAAAGGGAATAATTAATGATTTTTTTTAAGCCTGCAATATAATATTGGTATGATTGATCACAGGAAGTATGTCTACATAAACACTGAAAAAAACAAGTGTCTTTTTCTCATTTGGTTCTATAAAATGTAACTGCCTTATTATCAGTATTCTTAATTGATGAAGTATAGTTGGGCCAGTGTCTGGGGAGGGGTGAAGGAGAGTAATGGAACTGCTGGGTGCTAAGTCTTTGAAATATGCAGCCAAAAGTATGTATTTTTGCACTGAGTCACTGCAGTTACTTCAGATTTCTTTTCTGTAAGCCAGAATAAGAATAGACAGTAAATACATAGCCAGACAAAACCTCCAATGCATTGGGCACTTGCTTGCAAATTCCAACTTGGACCTCTCTAATTTTCACACTAATTATTTTGAAATGTAGGTTTGCTTATTGTATTTATTTATCACTATCAATTTGTTAAGTCATTATGTGTTCATTATGTGTTCATTTAAGATTTGGATCAAATGCACAACACTAAAAGTAAATAGTTCACATTCTTCTCACAGACCCTTAACCCCTCAATGGGGTAAAAGAACTAATTGCTATAAATATTAACAAAACATGTCAATGGCATAGTATGTTGAACTGTTATGTGATTGATATATGATAATTTGTCATATCAGTACTATTCAGTTAAATACACCATGTAAGCATGCAGTGTAATACCAGCATTGTGCACTTATGCATACAATATAACACAAGCACTGTGCACTTATGCATACAATGTAATACAAGCACTGTGCACTTATGCATACAATATAACACAAGCACTGTGCACTTATGCATACAATGTAATACAAGCACTGTGCTCTTAAACATACAATGTAATACAACCAATGTGCACTTATGCATACAATGTAATACAAACACTGTGCACTTATGCATACAATGTAATACAAGCACTGTGCACTTATGCATACAATATAACACAAGCACTGTGCACTTATGCATACAATGTAATACAAGCATTGTGCTATTAAACATACAATGTAATACAAGCAATGTGCACTTATGCATACAATGTAATACAAGCACTGTGCACTTATGCATACAATGTAATACAAGCACTGTGCACTTATGCATACATTGTAATACAAGCACTGTGCACTTATGCATACAATGTAATACAAGCACTGTGCACTTATGCATACAATATAACACAAGCACTGTGCACTTATGCATACAATGTAATATAAGCATTGTGCTTTTAAACATACAATGTAATACAAGCACTGTGCACTTATGCATACAATGTAATACAAGCACTGTGCACTTATGCATACAATGTAATACAAGCACTGTGCTCTTAAACATACAATGTAATACAACCAATGTGCACTTATGCATACAATGTAATGCAAACACTGTGCACTTATGCATACAATGTAATACAAGCACTGTGCACTTATGCATACAATATAACACAAGCACTGTGCACTTATGCATACAATGTAATATAAGCATTGTGCTATTAAACATACAATGTAATACAAGCAATGTGCACTTATGCATACAATGTAATACAAGCACTGTGCACTTATGCATACAATGTAATACAAGCACTGTGCACTTATGCATACATTGTAATACAAGCACTGTGCACTTATGCATACAATGTAATACAAGCACTGTGCACTTATGCATACAATATAACACAAGCACTGTGCACTTATGTATACAATGTAATATAAGCATTGTGCTATTAAACATACAATGTAATACAAGCACTGTGCACTTATGCATACAATGTAATACAAGCACTGTGCACTTATGCAATCAATGTAATACAAGCACTGTGCACTTATGCATACAATGTAATACAAGCACTGTGCACTTATGCATACAATATAACACAAGCACTGTGCACTTATGCATACAATGTAATATAAGCATTGTGCTATTAAACATACAATGTAATACAAACACACACACACACACACACACACACATATATATAATGTTCCTATAGAATGTGCAGTTTCATATTTTTTATATTATCACATGTAAAAATATCACTTTATGTGAATCTGATTGGTCCAAAATAAGTCACAAAATTATTGTGCAATATTCTCTTTACTTATTGGTTCCAATTGTGGGAAAACTGTATAACCCCTCTTTTATTTATATAGTACCTTTGATGGACATCAGTGAGTTTGAACAGATTTAATTTAGAAAAATGTTATTGTTGTTGTTGTTATTACTATTATTATAATATAATGAAACCAACTTTGAGAATGTTTACTTGTGGCATATTGTAGTAAGAGGTTAAGTTTAAAAAATCTGGATATTTATACAAAGTTAAATGTCCAAGCAAGTCCCAAAATCACATGTACATGCATGCAGCAGAAAGCTTTCCAAACCCTAGTATGCTTTTTGTTGAGTTTATAAATTTTTTTTACAGGGGTGCTATTGTAATTATTAAAACTGAATACAATTTTTTCTTTTCAGTTATTTATTAAAAAAAAGGAAGTTGCAGCCACATCATTTTATGTTAATTCAGTCCTAAAGTTCACAGCACTTTAAATACATTCTGATTAAAAGTGATACAATATCATTTTGCATTAAGTCTGTCCTAGAGTTCATAGCACTAAAATACATTATGATAAAATGTGACATATCATTTTGCATCCAGTCTATCCTCGAGTTCATAGCACTACACTATGTTATGATAAAATGTGACACATCATTTTATAGCAAGTCTGTCCTTGAGTTCATAGCACTAGCATAGTTATGATTAAATGTGACATATGTGTACATAAAGTCTGTCTTTGAGTTCATAGCACTAGAATACATTATGATAAAATGTGACATATCATTTTATAGCAAGTCAGTCCTTGAGTTCATAACACTAGAATACATTATGATAAAATGTGACATATCATTGTACATCAAGTCTGTCCTTGAGTTTATAGCACTAGAATATATTGTGATAAAATGTGACATATCATTGTACATCAAGTCTGTCCTTGTTCATAGCACTAGAATAGTTATGATCAAATGAATGTGACATATATGTACATCAAGTCTGTCCTTGAGTTCATAGCACTTCAATACATTCAGATAAAAAAGGAAATCATATTAATGATGTCTTTGTATAATTACTATGTTCAGCTTTTGTAAACTCAATGCCTTTATGGCATGAAAATGTTGATTTTTGCCAGCTGAATATTTATGTTCTTATAAACATGGGATCCAAATTATTTATTGCTTTAATAATGGAAGAAATCTGTTGCTATCTATTATCCAATTTGTTAGGTATCATTGTAATGGCATCCATCCACAACTTTGTTAGGTATCATTGTAATGGCATCCATCCACAGATTTGTTAGGTATCATTGTAATGGCATCCATCCACAGATTTGTTAGGTATCATTGTAATGGCATCCATCCACAGATTTGTTAGGTATCATTGTAATGGCATCCATTCACAGATTTGTTAGGTATCATTGTAATGGCATCTATCCACAGATTTGTTAGGTATCATTGTAATGGCATCCATCCACAGATTTGTTTGGTATCATTGTAATGGCATCCATCCACAGATTTGTTAGGTATCATTGTAATGGCATCCATCCACAGATTTGTTAGGTATCATTGTAATGGCATCCATCCACAGATTTGTTAAGTATCATTGTAATGACATCCATTCACAGATATGCTAGGTATCACTGTAATGGCATCCATTCACAGATTTGTTAGGTATCATTGTAATGGCATCCATCCAGATTTGTTAGGTATCATTGTAATGATATCCATTTACAGATGTGTTAGGTATCACTGTAATGATATCCATTCACAGATTTGTTAGGTATCACTGTAATGATATCCATTCACAGATTTGTTAGGTATCACTGTAATGATATCCATTCACAGATTTGTTAGGTATCACTGTAATGATATCCATTCACAGATTTGTTAGGTATCATTGTAATGATATCCATTCACAGATTTGTTAGGTATCATTGTAATGATATCAATCCAGATTTGTTAGGTATCACTGTAATGATATTCATCCAGATTTGTTAGTTATCATAGTAATGACATCCATTCACAGATTTGTTAGGTATCACTGTAATGGCATACATCCACACATTTTAACAAATAGTTCTTTTCACAGTCAAGTCATAATAAAAACCACTAATAAAATTAGGAAAATTGGGTCCTGTGAAATAAAATAATTTATTAGTCACTGATACTGAAAAGACAAATTCCATTGCTATTATGTAAGTCATTACATTATGTGCACAAAACTCAATATTTATTCAAATGTATAAATATGTCCTGTGATAAAGTTGCATATAAATTTGTATATATAATTGAGCCTTCTTTGTAATGTTCATTTCTTATTCATTACAATTATACTCATTTGTAAACCATCTTTGAGGTACTTCAGTGCAAGTAAATAAGTTTTAAATTTCCTCTCAAATTAGCAATATATTGCATTCTATTATAGCATGACATCATTAATTGCATTCATTATTGCCTGCCTTTACAAAAGCCTGTGAGTAAAGGCAAGAAAATGAAGTTAAATAAATTATACATATTTACCCTCATATAAAGTATGTATCACATGTAAACAGTGTAAACCCAGACCTGTTACTGCATCATGTGCCAGTAGATCAGGATTAAAGCAACAAAACTAGTGTGTGTGTGTGTGTGTGTGTAGTTCTTATTATATGCAATAGTAACTTCTGATACCATAATATTCACTCATTATCACCCTACTCTGTTTTTAAAGAGTGTCTCTGGACATTTTCTTACCATCCATCAGTCTCTCTGTCCATCTGTCCACATCTATTCTGAAATTGTTGATTGTAAATTCAGAAAACTTCATAGATATGCTGTTGTTATGGCAACCATTATCAAGAGAGGTTGTCATGAAATTGCTGCTGCCTGGGAGGAAGTCAAAGGTCAAATGTACAATAATTGACAAGGACAAAGTTTATTTTTGCAGTAATATCAGCAAGACATGCCATATATCTGATGGATTTTGCATTATGAGCCAAGGCTCACATTCTGAGGGTGAGATGGAGTACAGCAAATTGTGCATTTGTGATATGCAGTAAAAATCCTTAGGATTTGTATTTATGAACCACTGCAGTTGCTCTAAGTTTTTCCGTCTAAATTTGCCACTTCATTTAGTTCTATTTGTGTACAGCTTGAGAAGCTTTTAATGTCATATGCATATGTTTTTAAATCTTAAATTTGGATCTGTCTTATTTTCATTTGGGTATATCTGAAGTGTAAGTGATCTATAATTTTTTCTGTGAAATTATTAAATGATTATTTTGTCTTCATTCAAAGGTTTGGATCAAATGCATGTAAGTCTCTAGCACTAAAAGTGGATACCTGCCTTTTTTTATAGACATTTTAACCCAGGCATGTCCAAATTTAAGCAGGTTGCATGCAGCTCAGTCCTTGACATTGTGTGGTCCATGGCCATATATGCAGTTCTTTTGAAAGTATACATTTTAATGAGTACTTATTCCAATTGTTTCTGATGATTTTTTGTTTATCTACTACAATACATGACTATCTTTTTTGACATCATTATTACAACCAAGTCACAAGAATTATTTTAGTGTCAATGTAATAATTGTTTTGGATGTTCAGACCTTATGTATTTTGTTTTGGCCCTCAGCCATAAAAGGTTGGACATTCTTAGTTATAATCCCTAAATGGGGTAATGTAATCTCCTGTTTCAAATTTTTAAAGACACACTTATGGCATAGCAAATTGAGCTGTTATGACATATATAAAATTAATAATAATCATTTAAAGGTACATGTTATCAAATTCTTAAAATGACACCAAAAGATGAAACAGCTGAATGCCTGATGGCCTGTAAAATTTGTACTTAATAAATCACAGCATAAAACAAATGGCAGGGTGGAAGGGTTATGTTCATTATTGGTGTACATGGCTTAAACATATAAACATGAAGTTAATCATCTACTCAAACAAGTCAGTAGCATTCGATTGGGTGAATGCTAGTGATGATGTCATACTAAGATTATGGGGTTGACCATCCAGGTTATGGTCCAAATGGAGAGTCAAGTGATCATAATATATTGTACATTGAAAGGATGATTGGAGAATGAAATGAGATTTGTTTTTCTGTTTTTCCTTGAAACAACACAGAATTTGAAAGACTTGTGCCTACACACAGAATTCAAAAATTACACAATGTCTGGTTTGGTTTAATGTGTGTGTGGTGTGTGTGTGTGAATATATATATATATATATATATATATATATATATATATATATATATATATAAGGTAACACTGCATTAATTACTTCCTTTTCAAAAAGAAATTCAGTGTTTTAGTTCAAAGTTTATATACACCAGGGCTGCCTTCCTTAACCCCATCCCTTGATTTTACTGATAGTCCATCCTTAGTAGGTACTAACAAACATTCTGGTCACACTGCATTTGAAGAAAGAACAGGAAAATTAGGCCTACATTCATATATTAGATTTCAAAGAGAAATTTATTAAAGACTTCTAAAATATGATTTATTGATTTAAATGTCGAAGTTCATAGTGTTTATATATAAGTAGTGGGTGAGTGAGTGTCATTAAATTCCAAAATTGCCCCCCCCCGCAGAAAATATTAATTTAAAGCTTTATTAACATCAACAAATATTGGAATTCTGCCCTAATACATGACATGAATATTTAAGTAGGAATTTTTTGTATTCATTTCACCTCTAGTTTTGCTTCTGTACTATCTAGGACACAGTATGTCCCATCATCATTTATGGTTATATTGCTATTTATAGAGTTGATTGAAAGGACTTATCTTTTGAGTGAATTAGTGACCATTTAGACTTTATATATTTTTTTCTATTGAATGTGATTAACATTCTTCATTTATTAAAAACTGTCTAGGAAATATCATGTGATTAACATTCTTCATTTAGTAGAAACTGTCTAGGAAATATCACTGGGAAAAAAATTATTTATGTACAGACTATAATAAAAGTTGATTGGCTTAGTGTAGTGCTACCTGCAAGTGCAATAAGAGTTGATTAGCCAGGCAGTTAGTGTAGTGTTACTTACATTACTGCATTAAAAATTGAATGGCTAGGCCTATAACATAGTGTTATTTACTTTAATAATAATAATAATAATAATAATAATAATAATAATAATAATAATAATAATAATAATAATAATAATAATAATAATAATAAAAAGGACTTTATTTAGAGAAGGTAACTCATTTAGTTACATAACTAATCTTCCTTGAGACCTTCTATCTGTTATGTACAATATATACAGTATATATAACATGATGTAAAGAATCTGGCTAGACATTAAATAATTAAATGATTTTAAAAGTCTAAGTATCAATCCTGGAACACATGCATAGACATCTGTAAACACATAAACATATATAAAATATAAATATCATCCTGCATTGAAAATTTTACTATGAAAATGATGAAAAATTACAGTAAAAGCAGGCAGTATTTATTGTACTCAAACTGTACAGTTTTCTAAAGATTTCATCCATTTAAAGGAGCCTGCCTTATGTCACTGGAAATGATGTTCCATACTAATGGACTAGTATATTGAAAACATTTTTTAAACAATTGTTTCTATGGCCTTGGTATAATGTAAATTGTTTTAGTGCATTAAGAATTGATTGGCTAGGAGTATAGTGTAATGTTACTTACATTAGTATATTAAGAATTGATTGGCTAGGCCTATAGTGTAGTGTTACTTACATGAGTACATTAAGAGTTGATTGGCTAGGCCTATAGTGTAGTGTTACTTAGTGAGTACATTAAGAGTTGATTGGCTAGGCCTATAGTGTAGTGTTACTTACATTAGTATATTAAGAGTTGATTGGCTAGGTCTATAGTGTAGTGTTACTTACATTAGTATATTAAGAGTTGATTGGCTTAGCAGGTAGTGTAGTGTTACTTACATTAGTGCTTAGGAGTTGATTGGCTAGGTCTATAGTGTAATGTTACTTACATTAGTATATTAAGAGTTGATTGGCTAGGTCTATAGTGTAGTGTTACTTGCATTAGTATATTAAGAGTTGATTGGCTAGGTCTATAGTGTAGTGTTACTTATATTAGTATATTAAGAGTTGATTGGCTAGGCCTATAGTGTAGTGTTACTTACATTAGTATATTAAGAGTTGATTGGCTAGGTCTATAGTGTAGTGTTACTTATATTAGTATATTAAGAGTTGATTGGCTAGGCCTATAGTGTAGTGTTACTTACATTAGTATATTAAGAGTTGATTGGCTAGGCAGGTAGTGTAGTGTTACTTACATTAGTGCTTAGGAGTTGATTGGCTAGGTCTATAGTGTAATGTTACTTACATTAGTATATTAAGAGTTGATTGGCTAGGTCTATAGTGTAGTGTTACCTAAATTAGTATATTAAGGGTTGATCGGCTAGGTCTATAGTGTAGTGTTACTTAAATTAGTATATTAAGAGTTGATTGGCTAGGGCTATAGTGTAGCTTTACTTACATTAGTATATTAAGAGTTGATTGACTAGGTCTATAGTGTAGTGTTACTTACATTAGTATATTAAGAGTTGATTGGCTAGGCCTATAGTGTAATGTTACTTACATTAGTATATTAAGAGTTGATTGGCCAGGCCTATAGTGTAGTGTTACCTAAATTAGTATATTAAGGGTTGATTGGCTAGGTCTATAGTGTAGTAACACATGTAAGTGCAACAGGGACATCTTGATTTGCTCATGTCAGACATATATAGTACTTTCTTCTAGATGTCCTTATTTTTTTAACTCATCGACAATTATGCAGAAGCACTTAACACTGACAAATGAAACTAGTTTTTTTGACATGATCTTGCAACACATGTAAATAACCTAAATAGACTTGAAGTAATTTTTAGCATTTTTGTTTTCTTGTCTTTATTGTTTTTTAATTTAATTTTTTTTAGCAAAATTACTAATATGCAAAATCTGCTTGACCTTGCATATAGTTGCAGTTATTGTGCCAAATTTTAGCATTTGTTAAAGAAATATGTGGACTTATCAAAAGTTAGTTCTTTTTGGTGACTGATCTCTCACCTTCATCCCAAAGACCATACTCTATGTCAACATCTGACTTGTTGACAATACTTAACACAAGTTGTCAGAATAACTTGTTGGTTGATAGATATAAAGTAAATGCAGTTTAAATGCCAGTACCTTAGAGCTAGAAAGTACTCACTGATAGAT
Source organism: Potamilus streckersoni (assembly GCA_016746295.1). NCBI lineage: Eukaryota > Metazoa > Mollusca > Bivalvia > Unionida > Unionidae > Potamilus > Potamilus streckersoni. The sequence continues at coordinate 4,046,483 of JAEAOA010002358.1, read as the reverse complement.
TATTACTCATATTGGTAGATTATTACTTGTACTGGTTGATTATTATCATACTGGTAGATTATTAAATGTACTGGTAGATTATTTCTTATACTGGTAGAGTTATTCATACATGAAGATTATTGTACTGACTGATTATTACTCATACTGGTAGTTACTCAAACTGTTAGATGTTTACAAAACTCTTGAACATCTGGAACAAGCCAGATTTAATGGAATATATTATTTCTAACAAATAAATGGATTGTGATATAGTTAACTTGATTGTTTTTAATTTTTTCAAAAGTTTATCTTTTTTTCAGGGAAGCCAATATCTGATAGCACATATTCCAGAAACCAGCTGTCTACAATGGTCTATGTAAGGAAGGGGAAAATTATTTATCAGTGGGTCCAGAGGCTCTGTGTAATTAGTGGAACTCGTTTGCACGTTTACAGAGGTAAAGTTGAGCAACATCTTTGTACAGTTACATGTAAATGTTGTAGTTGACTTTGATATTTTAATGATGCAGCTGTTTCATCTTCTGCATAAAATATATTTGCTTACAAGTCAAACTGCAAATTGCACAGACCCAGAAGTGCCATCTCATTATGTTCCAGCAGATCTGAGTCTCTGTAGTTTGCTATGAATAATCAGTAGAAAAGACAACATAGACCACGATCTGCTGGCACATTATGTGATTGAAAATTATGGTCTCTTTTGCTGCAATTAGTCTTGACTTTAAATGAATATATACAGTAATTTTAATTTATGTCCACAGCATTCGTAACATCCCATATGACTTAGAAAATTAGATTTTGTATCCTCATTTTTAAGCTGAAAAGTTTTTGTTTTCTGGATACATTTATACACAGATATAGATAAACAAAGTCTGGATAATGAAGTTTCACAAATCTACACTCCCTGTATCTATCATATATATATATATATATATATATATATATATATATATATATATATATATATATATATATATATATATATATATATATATATATATATCCAATTTTCAATTTTCAGATAAAAACAAAACCACAAAGCCAACAATAGTGCAGTTAGCAAAGGGGACTGTTGAGGAATACCAAACAAAGGGACATGACTTTTGTCTCAAGCTGACCTCATCATTGCAGGGGGAGCGGTCAGTGTACCTGTCCTTTTCAGATGAGAAGGATTACAACAAATGGCTTCGTAAAACAAAGAAGGTAGTAGCAATTGGAGCTTTATAGTTTTGTAAAGGAATAATCAGTAGAGACTTGCCTGCATTATAAATACTGTTGAAGATAGTGCTTCTACAAATGGGGAGGTTTTTAAAGTCATTCAGAGTAAATTAAATAGTGTTGGCTTAAAGGAATCAAGGTCCTAATTCAGTTCCCATAGTAAATTATGCAAACACCATGAAATTAAAAATTCAGAAACTTAAAATTTTGGAGTGCTTGTGATCAAACTTATATTTATCAGTATAGATGAAACCTGGAAGTTAGCTTCTGTGTAGCGGAAACGATTTGCTCTGCGGCATTTTCTGGAGCTCCATATGTTTGAAACATGTGCTTTCAATTCCACACCAAAGAGTCAGGTGCTAATTTTAGCAATGAATGTTCCAAACTCAAGACTCTTAAAGACCTGAAATTCCATCAATAAAACAATGTCTCCATTTTTATTCACTTTCAACTAGAATAAGCTCTCAAAAGATTCTTTTTACTAAAACATAACTTAGATTATTAACCAATCCTGGTCAGCCAAACCCATATATACTCTATTTAAAGTTCACCCATTTCTAGGCTGGTCCCCATTTTTTAATACAATTAGTACTGTGTCCTAAAGATGTTTTGCGTTAGGATTATCCTTAAAGCCATTTTATCAACTATTAAAAAATCTCAGTGATCTCTAATTCATTCCAGCACACCCTTACTTAGCCAAAAACAAAGAAAAAGTAATTATGTTTCTGTTTCCCACAGGTGCAGTGTAATGTATTATTTTTGTAAAAAGAATTTTGATAAAAAAATTATTTTTGATAATTTTTGATGGGGTATTTTCCCCTAATGTATCTAAAGGTTCATTCATCCGATCAAGTTTCAATTACTTTCTCAAAGTCTCTTGCCTTTCCCAAATTTTTGTTATATGTCATAATAACCATGTTAAGTACACTTTTTTTTAGAAATATTTGCTTTTTTTTGTTCAATTATCTTAACCCATTCCTGTTCATTTTTCTTGCCATCTGTTATTACATAATTTTTTTTGAGTAGCTTTGTCCTTTGCACATTGGTCATTTAGGTATATTTTTATTATATGTCTTCTTTTTTGCTGCTTCAACTGTTAGCCAAACATTGAGTAGGTATTTATACATTTTATTCTATATTCTCAATGATTTAATATTTGTCCAATTAGTCAATACTACCTCCCAGTTAACAGTTTTCATTTTCAACTTTACTTCTTATATTTTTTGTGACTGTTTCCCTAATCCAGTTATATGTGTTCTTATCTATTTTTTATATTTCTTTATAACTCACAAACTACCCAGACCTTCATCCTGTAGCCATATGCACTAACTGAACATCACATAATCCATTTTTGCATGCAGCTGACATTGGTCCCTGGTGTGGATTAATTTGTAAACTGGTCCACTTGACAAGTTTAAGTAATTTTGTCAATGGACAAGTAACTAATCCAAAGTTATGTCACAGGATGTCACATAAAGAGGTAAATGAACTCCAATAGCCCAGAACAGGATTGATCAAATGTGGCCTTCAAGAATCCATTACACTCTATAGATGAAACAGCTTGGAGGGGCATATTTTCAGTCTAACACTGTGTTACACAAATAAGTTTTACAAAAGGTTTTGAAGCTTAATGTGTACCTTTATGGAGATGCTGCCAGGGCACATGACTGTGTGAATTGTGCAAAATTTATTTGAACTGGCACACTTGGAGAGCACTTGATGCATGAGAACTCCTGGAAATTAGTTTAAAGTGACACAAATAAATATATACTCTGTGCAGTATATACATTTTTTTAACAAAGTGATTGTCATGTTATAAATGCTCCAGAAGAGGTATCATTGCGCTTGATGCAACATCTCTTTTTTCAGGTAGGGAACTATTTACACATCCAGGTCCTTTAGCTTTACATGAGTGGTTGTTAAACTTCATTTGATTTGGCACATTGGGCCCTGGAACAAGCATTCTGTTATAGTTTGAACCTTTCATCAGGATGTTTTACAAATGCATATATAAAATATGGGCTACCAAGAAAATTCCAACCTAGTTCATCTTAAGAAGATGATTTTGTTTGGCAAATATTTGCTGATGATAGCGATCATGACATTGATTTTTAAAGTTATAAATTATATCAGATTATTGGAGCTAGTAAAATGTTAATTTGATGTCAGAAAGTGAATTTTAGCCCATAATTGTGTTAAATATGACTCTGATTCACATACTGGATGGACAAATACAGATGGCATGCCACTCACCCACTCACCTCCAAGCTTTTCAAGAGTATTTCAATTTAAGTGCAAAAATGACATAATACCAAGCCTTAGATTATTAAACAGACAATTTAAAATTTGAGTGCAATTTTCATTTCTTTTCTCAATTAATTCAGCTTGGTGTGATTTTGTGCTACAAAACTATATAGCTCTATAAGTGTTAGAAGTTAAACTGAATAAAAACTGAAATTAAGGAATAAATATAATTTCTGATCAAAATACCTTTCTTTGAATATATAGACTATGGAGTTGAAAAAATAAATACATGTATGGCATCATGGAATAAATTAAAAAAAATCTTCCATAGTAGACAGTAAAGCACTGATTCAAGAAACTTTCTCAGAGTTTATGTCAGTGAAAACATTTTATTTTGGAGCAGTACTGTCCAAAAGAAAATACCTGTGAGTCTTGGAAAATTGTACATAACAACCACAAAGAACAGTTTCTCAACATGTTTCAGCTGGCTCAGCTGAGTTTCAACACAGTACAATATTCAATCCCAGATAAGTAATAGATAAATCTCATAAACAATCAACAGATTGCTAGAGGCAACATCTCTTAAAGACTTTAATATCAGAAGAGCTTTAACAGAAGGAGCAGAAAGAAAGAGAGATGGATATTGAAGTGATATGAAAGTGTTGTGTTGAATTTTGAAACTTGTTGAAACCTAAGGTTAAATAAATTGTGCTTTCAAGTTAACATAATCGAAGCAGAAAATCTGGTGAAAGTTCAATGTGTATTACTTCATTTCATCTCTAACATGAAAGGAATACTTGAAAAGCCTCAGTTGAATCTGACCCGGTCATTTCTTATGGTACAAGAGGCTCAAATCATATGGTGAATACAGTCCTTTCAAGTGCACTGGATCTAGCAAGGGATCACCTGTGTCAGGGATTGATTGAGATAGATGCAGTAAACTGACAACAAACAGTGCAAAACTGGTATCTAACTAGACTAAAATAGTTAGATACTAGTTAATTAAAATACATTGAAATATAAAATAACAACCCAGCAGTGGATTTAGCTTGTCCATGATAGCTTGAAAACTCTTAAGATCCTCACTCTACAGTGCATTTACAGAGCATGAAAATACAAATTCAGATAGGCAACTAAAACTGTCCTCTGTGTTAGAGAGGCAACTAAAACTGTCCTCTGTGTTAGAGAGGCAACTAAAACTGTCCTCTGTGTCAGAGAGGCAACTAAAACTGTCCTCTGTGTTAGAGAGGCAACTAAAACTGTCCTCTGTGTAAGATAGGTAACTAAAACTGTCTTCTGTGTCAGTTCATAGCCTATATAACTTTATTTAAAGGGATAGGTTTTTGGATGTGGGTGAGTGCAAAAATATACATTTTGCAACTCTTTAATTTTTACAAGATAGTCAATCAACAGAATTAGAAGAAATCTCTATGGAAACCATTATATAACACTAATTTCATAAACCAACAGCTTTTTCATTTTGATGTTTGGCTGATGTCAGCTAGGTGAGCAATCTCAGGCCCACTGTATCCTCTTGTTCCTGTTATCTCATCAAGTATCCTAAAAGCTAAACACCATTTTAAAATTGGCTGGTAATTATTGGTAAACATTCAATTTAAAAGAATATATGGATACATTTCCTTGCAAAAGTTTATTAAAATAATACTGGCATTATAGACAAAATTCTTCATGGGCATTGCATCAGCATGGAATAATTAAAATTACATTGTATAAAAAAAAAATCCATGCAAATTCAGAATATTGAAGTCAGTGGAGTGTTTAGTTTGAAATTGATTTCCCACGCCATTACAAGGTATGTCTGTTGAAAATAGGAGCTGCTTGTCTCACCTGTGTATACTTATCTAATCAGGTGTCTGAAGCTACAGGTCAGATATATTTGAGATGGCTACCTCATTTAGTATGTGCAGTCAGTTGGAAATAGGAGAGGAATGCAAGGTGTTATTATAGGTTGCCTCTGAATGAGACTTGAGTCACAATTTTGTAAACATACTTTGTTTTCATTAAGTTAGCTGATGGATTCAGTTTGTGAAATTAAATAGTTGTGAATTTTGTTTGTTATTATAATAAACATAAAATCAGCCTAACCCATTTGACTTAATGAAACCATGAAATGTAGTATCAGAGACAAGTATGCTTGATATTATTGTTTCATTTAGGGACACAAACTTGTGCTTGTGAACATAGTTACCTGTAGGATGAAATGTATAAATGGTAGACAGAATTGTAGAGTTTATAATTAGACCCATTAAGTTGATTGATGGTATTTCTGCTGTGGAAATGAGGTTCGTGTATTTCAACTTGCCAGACTGACACTTTAGGGAAGGTCATTCCATATAATTGGCACCATATGGCTACTTCATACTATTATGAATCTAGGCTGTTAAAAAAGTTACTGAAAAGAGTGAAGACAACAAGCTTTGTAAAATTAAACATAATTTATTTCCCCAGTATACCAAGCAAATAATGAAAAGAAAAAACTTAAGGTTTTACTCAAGTCCGAAAATAATTCAAGAATTAAATAATAAAAGTCATATTATTAAAAAGATCTGAATGAACCTGAGTTTGAGTCTCGAAAATCCAAAATGGAAGGTGATGACATCTGTTGTAGTCTGCTAAGTACTGTTGTGTCAACAGTTCCTTGTTGAATCATAAAAAATATTATTTAAGTTTGAAATCCATATAAATTCCAATGAATGACTTTTTCCAAGAATTTGGTAGAAGCACTTATGCATTTCCAGAGAAAAGAATAACTTGAAATTCAGTAAAATAAAATTTCAACTCAAACTGGTCACATCATAGTGTACCTTGACATCTTAAGTGTTTTAAGCCCAACTGAGCAATCTCTATATAGACAACATTTATACACTAGCTTAAGATGCAAAACAGATTCCAAGATGAGTGTCAGTCTTCTAGAAAAATTAGAATTTTGTAACAATAAACATGTGTTTCATATTATGTACTCCATGTATGGCCTTGACCTAACTTAATGATTCTTACTTTGAGAAAGAACAATAAAAAAAATCATGACAAAGTTGTTGACCAAAACTTTCACTGGTTCTGAATCAAGGTCAGAAACTAGATACTGTACAGTGTTTCTATTATTAGGTGTTTATCAGTGAAATAAAAAAGTCAGGTCAAACAGAAATGAACTTAAATTTTGGCAATGTCAAATCCAGTAAATAAAGTTACTGTACAATAACGTAATATAAATAAAAAATTTTAAAAGTAACAAACAAAATTAAATTAAATATACATAACAATATACACATTCCATTTACAATGGCAGTATTATTTTATTGATTTGTTTGAATTATTTAGTATTTTATTATTTTTTTAATATACTTAGTTATTGACACTGTCAGTAGCATTATCTCCCTTAGTTTGGTTGCATGAGTAAAGTAGGCCCAATAGTGTGAACTGAGATGTGTCAGAATTTATCAATATTATGTTGATTCTAATTCTACTAAAGGAAAATTTGATAGTGCTAATTTATAGTCATGACTTTCAGTTACTATATATACTCACACAACCTGGATCCAACTGCAAACTCACAAAACAAGATTTTCCACTGTATAATGCACAATCATAATTAGGTCTGTGTACAAACAATTTAGACCATGATAGGCACATTATGTGAATTAACTTTAAATTTTTGTATGGTTTCATTGCAGCTAGAATGCCATATTTAAGGATTCTGTGAACAACTAAACATCCATACAAATAATTTGGCCTCTTTTTCTCAAGGAATGAATTTAAGTACTGACAAAAATGTTCTAATTTGCAAACCATGAAATTCATACTAATAAAAAGGTATTATTCATTATTCATGTTAGTGCATCAAGTAACTAAGTACATTAGCATAGGGCAACATACTTTAAAATTTTAATGGCCATTTCAAATTTCAGATCTCCAAGCCCTAATAATTAGTTTTTAGTTAAAGCAAATTAAAAGAGTAAATGTTTTAATTTTTTTGGAGGGGAAGGGGCATAAGATTTAATAATCTCCTTGATCAAGTGTTATGTATTTCTATATTGTGTGTTTAATGTTTGTCCATGATTGTAGATTGTAAGGGTCATTTGTAACCAACATATTCCATAGCTAACTTTTGTCCATGATTGTAGATTATACTGTGGCATAATGATCATTTGTATACATGTTTACTTGGATTTGAGTTTATGATCTTGGTTTCTCCTTGGGAAATATTTTGTCTGCCTGATTTTTGTCATGATATTTATATGAATTTCAGTTCAAGCCCTGACCATGTTTAGTAGTTTGGTATTTTCTTGAAGTGAACTTGTTTATAAATTTAATGGGGAAAATGGCCCACATTCTGGCCATTTTGTTGTGTCATAGGTCCAGTGACTTTCTGCATCAGGGACTCGGTGGGCAATTATTTATTCCTTTTTTAAAATCAGTGTTTTGGAATCTATAATCAGACTCTTTTGTTGTGTTAGATTTAATTTGAGAGGATTCATTTATTTAAATTATTTTTTGGAATTACAAAGTGCTCATTAACATTTGGACTAAAAATCTACTTTGAGATCACTGACAATTCATTCAAAAACATTCTGGATTATACCATTGTGATACATCAAGACTTGTTAAATCAGCCTATTTAAGACTCTTGTATATCAGAACATTCAATATTTAGTATTCATTCAGATTATTATAGACTATAGGACTTAAGGAAGAACATTCAGGATTTTTTGGGATTTAATCAATAATCTTGAAAGTTCATTTTAAAAATTGCTTTGTATTCAAGGCAAATAAATTAATTGTTAAAATTTGCAAAACTTACTTGCTTTCTTTCAGTTGCTTAATTTAAAACCAAAGACTCATAACATAAGATTTCACAACTTTTGCATTACCTATGACTCTCAAAATACTTTTAGGCATATCAGATGGCCAGTTAGATTAAACATGAAAGTTTACTCACATGTCAAATCAATTTTCTTTGTGGTCCTTAGCCACATTAGGAATAATCTGTGGATGAGAAATATCTAAATGGTAAACAGTTTAATCTCTCTTCTTATTGTCAATTTTTTGATTACTTATCTTTTTTATATACCTTTCTCAGGCCACAGCCAAACTGCCCACAAAGGCTGATTTATCCAATTGTCACCTGGAGTTTCTCCCAGAGACTGTTTTCATCAATGAAGAGCTTGAGTACCTCAACCTGCGTCACAATGTATTGAAAGAAAGGCCAATAGAGGAGGACATCTATACCATTGGTTGGCTGGATGACCTTCCAAGGTAAGTCATCAGAAAATGCAAAACTCCCTGGTTTCACTAAACATATAAAATTTTTCTCTGCAAATAATATTTTTATGCCAAATTCTCTATGAAGAAAACATCTGGACATGAAAGTTTCCCATAGAATATTGAAATGAAATTCTTACAGCATAAATTTCACAGTACATATTTATTGTATTCTCTGAGAAGAAAACAATGATATTTTTATGTGTTCCCAGTATATTTTCAAAATGTGTAGGTAAAGACATTAAAGATTTGTTTTCTCTTCTCCCTCTCCTCAGCCTTAATTATTTATATTATCAGACAGTGTAAATTCTCTCTTTGAGTAGAAATTCAATGAAGTCAGTGATGGGAGTTTTCTCTTCCCATTTAATCATTACAAACATGCCAATTAATATATATTGCCTCAAGTGGCATTTTATGTATGTATGTATGTATGTATGTATGTATGTATGTATGTATGTATGTATGTCTGTCTGTCTGTCTGTCTGTCTGTCTGTCTGTCTGTCTGTCTGTCTGTCTGTCTGTCTGTATGTATGTATGTATGTATGTATGTATGTATGTATGTATGTATGTATGTATGTATGTATGTATGTATGTATGTATGTATGTATGTATGTATGTATGTATGTATGTATGTATGTATGTATGTATGTATGTATGTATGTATGTATGTAAATATGTATGTATGTAATAAATTTATTGAATTTAATTATTGCAGCAAGGTTATCCTTAAAAGCAGATCACATGATCTACAATGAAATCTTAAATGAGAATTGTTCAAATTATTTAAGAAAGTAAACATTTTCACTAGCCAAAGTACTTATAACCCTATCTATACCTTGGCATATCGAAGAAATATTTCTGTGTTTTGGGTCTGTCAATTTCATTGGATGTGAAGGCAAGCCATTGCATCCAATCAAAATTAAATTGTTCAGATCTGAACACTGTTCCTAATTGTTGTTGTTGTTGTTCTGGGGCTTAACGCCATTTGTCAGCACACGATAGGCTATACATGGTGGTCAGTATTAATGGTGGAGGAAGGAACCAGGAAATCCTTGGAAAGAACCATCGACCCATGAGAAGCTGCTGCCAAGCTTTCTGGAATATCCACATTCATGGAATATTAGACAGAGGTGAGATGGCAGTGATCCATAACGGACAGCGCTTTAGACCACTCTGCCACTTGGGGCCCCCTGTTCCTAATTAATTAAGACAAGGGGAAAACACAACTTGAATGGAGTGTCATAGACAGATTTTAGTTTGTATGAGTACTGAAATATCACCTTGAAGCCATAAGCATTTTTAATTTAAAATTTAACTGACCTGGTCAGAGGCCAAAGGAGTGTATGGTATGGTCCTATATATGCCTTTAAAAGAAACAAAGAAAAAAAAAATGACAAAGAATATATCATCCATTTTGTGTGTTTGGTCCATTGTCTGTTTTACATTGTCCTGTTTTTCTGTCAAAATCCATCAGTACTTTTTTAAACATTCTAATGCTTAATTCCAGGTGTGATTTTGAGAAAGGTACTGTTTTAAACATGCCTCTAAAAGAAACAAAGACAAAAAATGACAAAGAATATGACACCAACATTAGCAAATATGTATTCCAGCATTTTTCTCTGTTGAGTTTTTAAATATGCATGAAGTTTATTCACAATCTGAAATATGTTAGCTACCACTTGAACAATGTTGGTCCCACTTGGACCAATTGTTAATTTATGCTTTCTTCAGATTTCAGAACTTGAGGAGTCTGAACCTGGCTGACAATGAACTGCATGTGTTTCCAATGGCAATATGCAAGATGAAGATGTTGACGGAGTTAAATGTGGCCAGTAACAAGATAACGCAAATACCCCCAGATATCATAGGGCTGGAGAAGTAAAAATATATTTTTTATTATATAACAAGATATATCTATAGAATTTAACTTTAATTGAAAGATGTACCTCAGTCTTCTACAACCATTGATTGAAAATATAATATGTAGAAAACCATGTTTGAAAATACTCAGAAGAAAGAAAAAACTTTGTGAAAATCTTGATTTAAATCATAACTCATTGACTCATGACTCATTACTTTTTGAAACTTGCTCTGTTGGATTTACCTTTTTAAATTTTATTTTTAAATTGTAATATTTAAATGCAGTTAATATAAATCTAGATGTAATATCTTCAATTATATTTAAATTATTTATTTTTAACTTTGAATATTAAATGAGACTATATAGACCAAGAATATGAATGGGGATATTTTGGGGGCATTAATGTTGCAAAGATAGAATTTTGTTGAATACTATTATTTAAGGTCATTTATGGTCAGTTTGATTCGTGTATATCATATGAAAATATCCTGTAACTGTTAGGCTTTACATGATCTTTTATCTTTCAACTTTTTCAGCTTACAGCTTCTTCATGTCCATAACAATCATCTCTCCTCACTCCCAGAGGAAGTATGTAGAATGAAGAATCTGATGGTGCTGGTCCTTGCATTTAACCGCTTTACCACAATCCCTAGTGTACTACTACATACCCATGATACCCAGAACCAAGTTGATAGTTTCATTATGGCAGGCAATATGGTGGACAGAATGCCTCATGAAGTCTTGAACCGAATGAAACACATTAAAAAAATTGATCTTCGTATGAACAGACTGTCATTCATGCCAAGTGAGATGGCAAAATTTCATTTACTGGAACATGTAACCCATTTAGATGTACGTGACAATCATATCACTGATTTAGACATCAGGGCCCTACGATCCCTGGAATATCTGAACTGTGAGAGAAATCAAATTCATACATTGCAGGTCAATGGTAGTGCAATAAAGTCTATCTTTGCTAAAAGAAATGGTAAGTTATGCTTTACATTGTAGTATCTAGAGAAATGGTTACTTGTAGTTTTCATTGTGGAATTTAGAGGTATGAGTTGACAAAAGTAATTTGTTTTATTTACAACACTTATATAAAAACAGTGAAAATAACAAGGCTGACTGATTGACTATAACTTTTCAGAAATAATCCCCCTAGTAATATATAAATTACTGACTATAACATTTCAGAAATCATTCCCTTGGTAATATATAAATTGACTATAACATTTCAGAAATCATTCCCTTTGTAATATATTAACTTACTATAACATTTCAATAGTTGTTCCCTTTGTAATATATGAGTCATTCATCAATGAGTAAAATGATTGTCAATACAAATATTTTTTCCCAAAATTGTTTCATCAGATTTTCAACTTTAAGACATGGTAAAAGCAAAGCAATTCTTTTAAATTTTATATATATATATATTGTAACAAATTGGAAGTTTTAGCTTGACATGCAAAACCCCCTGGTTTTATTGATTTGTCCATAGATTTGCCAGCAGTTTTTAATCTAATGCATAATGTCATCATTTCTTGTCCTGTTACTGATCATTTTTTGGTGTAGTTATTTTAAAAAGAAACTTATGTTGACTGGTGTCAAGTATATTTAGGTTGCCCCTTGTGAAAGTCTGACTATTTCTGGCATAGCAATAGGTACACAAGATAAAATATATATTTTTTGTGTGAAAGTCTGAATATTCCTGGTATACCAAATGGCATGCAAGGGAAACTATATATTTCTTGCAGACTGTATGATCAGATTCTTTCCATAAACTGTAAAGTGCACATAATAAAAATCACAATGACAGTATGGATCAAGCATAAAATATAGGAATACTTTAAATAATAGTCACAATGACAGTATGAATGTAGTATAAACTGTAAAAATACTTGATATAATAGTCACAATGATAGTATGAATGTAGTATAAACTGTAGAAATACTTGTTATAATAGTTACAATGATAGTATGAATGTAGTATAAACTGTAGAGATACTTGATATAATAGTCACAATGACAGTATGAATGTAGTATAAACTGTAAAAATACTTGATATAATAGTCACAATGACAGTATGAATGTAGTATAAACTGTAAAAATACTTGATATAATAGTCACTATGACAGTATGAATGTAGTATAAACTGTAGAAATACTTGAAATAAGTCACAATGACAGTATGAATGTAGTATAAACTGTAGAAATACTTGAAATAAGTCACAATGACAGTATGAATGTAGTATAAACTTAAAAATACTTGATATAATAGTCACAATGATACCATGAATGTTGTATAAACTGTAGAAATACTTGATATAATAGTCACAATGACAGTATGAATGTAGTATAAACTGTAGAAATACTTGATATAATAGTCACAATGACAGTATGAATGTAGTATAAACTGTAGAAATACTTGATACAATAGTCACAATTACAGATTGAATGTAGTATAAACTGTAGAAATACTTGAAATAATAGTCACAATGACAGTATTTTAATAAGAGTTCTTCTTTGTATTTTTTTTTCAGACATTATCAACTTTTCCATCAACCCTAAACCTGAATGGTTGCTCGAGTTGGATCTGTCATAGTAAGCTCAGCATAGTCTCAACAAATATTTTCATCTCCATGATGATATTAAAAATATATATTTAATTGTAATTCTGAAAAGATACAAAACCAAAGTTTTGTTGTATCATATATATTTAAACTGCTACAGAACTGTGTGACTTGTATCTGACTATCAAAAGAAGGCACAGGTTCAAGGCAAATTTCAGTAAATTCAGTATCTTTTGCAAACAAATTTCAGACCAGCTTTTCAGGTTATTATTTTTAAAAGATAATGCCATTATGGAAGTCCTGCCAGGCAATTAGATGAAAATAATTCAACTTTTGTTATCTGTAAAGACAATGTTATATAGCACCATAATTAGTTTTTGGTATTGGCACAATTAACATAAAGCCTTGAATTGATCAGTAAGAGATTATCATAAAGCCTTGAATTGAGAGATTATCATAAAGCCTTGAATCAATCATTAAGAGATTATCATAAAGCCTTGAATTGATCAGTAAGAGATTATCATAAAGCTTTGAATTGATCAGTAAGAGATTATCATAAAGCCTTAAATTGATCAGTAAGAGATTATCATAAAGCCTTGAATTGATCAGTAAGAGATTATCATAAAGCCTTGAATTGAGAGATTATCATAAAGCCTTGAATTGATCAGTAAGAGATTATCATAAAGCCTTGAATTGAGAGATTATCATAAAGCCTTGAATTGATCAGTAAGAGATTATCATAAAGCTTTGAATTGATCAGTAAGAGATTATCATAAAGCCTTAAATTGATCAGTAAGAGATTATCATAAAGCCTTGAATTGATCATAACTCTTTTTTAATTAAGCAAATGAAATAAAATTTGTATGTATCTGGTATAACCCTTTTTAAAAATATAGTTTCAAACATTTTTATTTTTTATTTTTTATTTTCAGTAACCAGCTTTTGGAGTTACCAAACTGGCTCAGTGACTGTTTCTTTATGACTAATCTCAATGCTAGTCATAATCAGTTGATGGAACTGCCTGACCGGTACATAACAAATGTATTTTGTTGTTTTTCTAAAACAAGAGTGTAACCTAAACAACTGTTTAACCTTTAATCTCTCAAAAAGAACTTGCTGATTTAAAACAATTTACAAACCTCAAAGTAGGTATTTTTTCATAATGTATGGATCTCTGTGTGATGGACCAGCATCAGTTTGCAAGAAAAGTGTATGATATACATTTGAACTTAATCCCTTTTGAATGTGACCCTAATTGACCTATTAAAATATTATATTTTTAAATGGGACCCCAAATTGACCATTTGAAACATTATGTTTGTTTTAATGGGGCCCCTAATTGGCAATTATATTTATTATATGACAATTATATAACATTATATTTTATTTCCTCAAAAAACAGTCATAAGAGATAATGCTTGGAACATTCAAGTTTTTGAATGAACAGTTGCTTAAGTTTGCATTGCTTCAAAATGAAAAGTGGGTCATTACCCATGGAATCATTAGTTTTAAGGACATTGAAGATTTCTGCAATATTAGAATTTGTTTTGTAAAAACATTTTCTGCAGTCACATATTTAGTTTTGTTTTTAAAGGGTTCAACTGCTTCCTCATTTATCCATGTTCTGTCTAGAACTGATAGGCAGAGTGGTATTGATGCAGAAAGCACACTTTGCAATAACTGCAGGACAAACCATCAAAAGAAAATAATACAGAAATACAAAATAAATTTTTTTTTACCAAGATTAAATGTTTAAAACATGATTATTGGCTACATTATAATTAAATATTTTTATAGACAAAATGTCAAAGAATGTGTCTGAGATGTTGAGGTCCTCAAGATTAGACACATGTTCCAATACCATATCAATCAAGAGCTTTCTCCTGACTCAGAACAAAGGACTTATATGGTTTTGTATTTATTGCATGTCCCCATTTTATTCACACATTTGTCTCAACTTTTTTGATGTATACTTTAAAATAAAATGAATCAGAAATTTAGCGCTTTATTAATTGTATTGTACAACCCTTGGAAGCATCTCCATATCAGGTACATAATAGTGGGTACTGTGAAGTTGTTTCATTGGTCTGTATGCATTGCTGGTATACTAATTTGCTCTTTTGCTTAGAATTTTTAAAACAGATGTTTTATTGGAAATCAATTTAAAGCGTAGTCACAGGCAAGAGGAGTTTTCTTACTTTTAAATAGAACTAAGTTTTTAGGCCAGTAAGGGACCTTTTTTCTTACTCCCTTCTTACTGAATGCACATACTCTACCTTGATTCAGTTTCATGGCAAATTCCACCAAAAAACAGTAATTAAATTCAATTTATGCAGAAAGTGCAAAAATCTATAGTACTTTCAAACTCCTTAATTTTTCATTACAAGAAATTATTGATGCTTTCAACTTAAAAATGATAAGTTAAGCATATATTTTTAACAAAGCAAAGATTCAGTTTCTTTTTAACATGCAACCTATATTTTAGTAAAAGTTCTGATATTTTTTAACAAAGAAATTCTAAACAGTATTTTCATTTTCTTAACAATATTTTCTACTTTAACCGTTGCAAGGTTTTAAAATATAAATAAACATGCAATTCTCTGCCTGTATCCCAGTCCTGGGAAAAGTGTCAACAACATTGTAAACAAGATTTAATTATTCTAAATTTACTTCACATTCTGCTGCTCTCTGTAAAATATCTACTTTTATGTTGAAAATGCTTTTGGTCATTTTTGGTATCATTTTGCACACCAACTTCATGTGAGAACTTACTGTCAGATATTGTTCAAAACATTGTTGTCAGCCTCAGCTTACACTAATTTCTCAGGAGTCATACCATGAAATGCACACAAACACCTGATCACTACATATCTCAGGAGTCATACCATGAAATGCACACAAACACCTGATCACTACATATCTCAGGAGTCATATTTAAGTTTTTAATTTTTATTGGCAATTATTAAAAATGTTCACTAGATCCCAATCGTTTGCACCTCCCATAATGTGTTTGCTAATTGCTGGTATTTATTTAGATTTTTGCCTCTATTTGTTTGGTTCCTGATTCTTGCATAGCCATAAGCATGTATGGTTTAAGTATGAAGTTTAGGCGCTGTGGAACAGGATCACTGCACTTTGTGTGCACTATTTTGCATACACAAGATGGTGCATGTATCCTGACCTCAAGGGAAAATATTGTTCTGCATTTGAAGAACATTATGTGGGAGTCAAATTCCTTGGTTCTAATGCTTTCTTACATTGAATTGGAGAAATGAAATCAGTTTTTTCTAATATATGGACACCTAACACATTCTGATGTTTATGATTTCAGTCTGTTAACAGATGCCCAGAAACTGAAGGTGCTACATGTAAGTCATAATTGCCTGAAGTTACTCCCAGAGTATATCAATAGCGCCACACTGGAAGAAATCAGTCTGGAACACAACCAGCTCTCTTCACTTCCTGATGAATTCTTCACAAAAATGCCAAAGTATGTCTGAAAAAATTAGGAGTTGTACAGTAATCATTGCTACCATCATCTTCAGCCAGAATAATGTCATCATCATCATCATCATCATCATCATCATCATCATCATCATCATCATCATCATCATCATCATCATCATCATCATCATCATCATCACTACTACCAAAACAACCATCATTATTTTTATTCACAGAGATAGTTGTATATACAGATGAATATAACATGATATTTGTAACGTTGTTATTTCATCTTCATAAGGCCTTTACAATAATATACCTAATTTATATTTCCACCTCCATATTTCTTCTTTGCTCTCAATCTGTCCCAACTTTTTCTTTCTGTAATGCTGTTTAGTGAACATATAGAATATACATATAAAGACTGATATATCAATATTTACAGGTGAAAATATTTATCCAATATAATAACAAGATTTGTTTCTTTTTTCAAACACAGTGTTATTTATTTTCTTTTGTTTTAGGCTGCGATATTTGTGCTTGACACATAATGATCTAGTCATAATTTCACCACCTCAACAAAATGTCTACCAGAACAAGCTCACAGAGTTGTATATATCAGCGAATCATCTGACAGATGACGCTGTTCCATTGATTTGTAATTTTTCTCGGCTCAAGGTGCTCCACATGGCTCATAATGATATTACAGAAATACATGACAGGTATGCTCTACACTCTGTGGCATGTCCATACATCTATTGGTCATGGATGGGTGAAAATCCATCCGAAGGAAACTAGATTTAGTCAATCTTGAGATGTATCAAATAGAAGGAAGTATGATTTTTTAAATATCTTTTAAAGTGCCTTTTACAGCTGCAGAAAATTTTTAAAATGCTAAATTAAAAGATTCGGGATTTATGTTTCAATATACTTTTTTATTTTCCCAAACAAAGGGGCATAATTTTACAGTGGATGGTTTAAATAACTGACAGTTATCAACATATTCGCTTGCAACACATACCATTTTGTCAGTTAAATCCCTTTAAATAGCATTCTGAGGCAAATGTTGCTTAGATATAAAGATGTTTTTAAATTAGTTTAAGTATTTTTCTTTTACCTTGTAAATTATGGATAATTCTGTCAAAATGAAGAAGTAATATGCTTCATTACTTCCCTTGGAACTTCTTACAATTGCAATTTTATGTTCAGTGTTTATTCATCACATTTGCTTATGTCATCTTAGAAAAAGAAAGAAAAAGAAAATAATATAGTGTATACTTAAGTAACACCATATTCACTGTAGTTTACCTATATTTAAAGGATTTTTTGTTTAAAAGTGTTTTTTCATGTTTTGTTGCTCACTTCTTATTTTAAATTGCAATAAAATTCATGGGACTAACATTTTCTGCTCAGATCAGATTAGGTATAACTGTTCTTCACCTTTGATTCATTTTCAGAGATTTTAGAAAATTAGAAAACTTGCAGGAATTGAATATTTCTGGCAATAAGCTGCGACACTTGCCACGGAGTATTGGGCGCCACCCAAAACTGCAGATCTTGAGAGCAAATGCCAATCTTCTGAAAGAACTTCCAGATTTTAGGCAGTCTACAAATCTTAAGGTAGGCATTCTTAGAACTCTAGTAAAAATCAGTTTATTCACTTATCTAGCTCATATTTCTAATTTTAAAGACTGCACAGGGCTTACATGCAATGACCCATCCAGATATCAATGTGTGTATTCACTGCCAATGTCAAACAACTATTTGAACACTGCCTAACCCATTACCTTGCACAAGTGCTAATGGATGCCTTTGTTGCATTCCAGGGGAAGTGCTTTTCAGTACCTCCATCTGATTTTACATACAGGCAAATTTGGACACTGTGCTCCACCTGATTCATATACAGGCACATTTGGACACCTGTACTCCATCTGATTCAATACAGACACATTGGACACTGTGCTCCACCTGATTCATATACAGGCACATTTGGACACCTGTACTCCATCTGATTCAATACAGGCACATCGGACGCTGTGCTCCACCTGATTCATATACAGGCACATTTGGACACCTGTACTCCATCTGATTCAATACAGGCACATTGGACACTGTGCTCCACCTGATTCATATACAGGCACATTTGGACACCTGTACTCCATCTGATTCAATACAGGCACATCGGACGCTGTGCTCCACCTGATTCATATACAGGCACATTTGGACACCTGTACTCCATCTGATTCAATACAGGCACATTGGACACTGTGCTCCACCTGATTCATATACAGGCACATTTGGACACCTGTACTCCATCTGATTCAATACAGGCACATCGGACGCTGTGCTCCACCTGATTCATATACAGGCACATTTGGACACCTGTACTCCATCTGATACAATACAGGCACATTGGACACTGTGCTCCACCTGATTCATATACAGGCACATTTGGACACCTGTACTCCATGAAACAGATCTGGGCCCAGAAAAGAATTGTAGAAACCAATGACTTAACCAGATTCAGATGATTCGGGTGCTATGAACAGTGAACCAGCAGATTAAGAGGAAAATGGTGATCACATTTTGGTCGCATCATTTCATTGACATGACAGTAAAAAATTTGAACATGCAACAGGGTCAAAACTGCCACAGGAATATGATGTGAATAAAGCATCACTGCATGATTGTCCCACTTTATTATTCAAGAATGTACAGGTTTGCAAATATTTCAAGACATGTTTTAAACTATGCAAATTGGAAAAGGATGTAACAGGTTCTAGATGATTTAATGGGGATAGAGACAACAACTGAGGAAATCAAAATCTATTGCAGCAATGCAGTTTGAATGGGCATCTGTTACTTGTCTAAGACAGTTATGTATTGGTCTACAGGCAATGTAGGCATTCAGAACATTGTTACAAGTAACAGATTTTAAAAGTTGAACCAGTAATTTCACAAGTCTGATATTGAAAATGAGCTCCTAAGAGATAAAACAGGCTATGCAAATTTTGAATGATCATTAAACAAGCCAGTGAGATATTTACTGACTACTGCAATATGTTCAGAGAAGTATCTGTCAATGAAACTGCAATAAAGTTCTCTTGATGCATTTCATTTTGCCAGTACAGGCCTGCAAAGCAATAATGATGTATAAAAATCAGGATGCCTTGTGATGCCCAGCAGCCTGTCAGTCATGATTTGATGCTTACAGCCTGCCAGTCAGGCTTTGATGTTTAAAACCTGCCAGTCAGGCTTTGATGCTTACAGCCTGCCAGTCAGGCTTTGATGTTTACAGCCTGCTAATCATGCTTTGATGTTTACAGCCTGCCAGTCATGCTTTGTTGCCCAGACAGACTGCTGGTCACATTTTATGTTTATCTAGGCAAGCAGCATAACAGCAACATTGCTGAGCATGGCCTTGCTTACAGCAAACATACCAAACTGACTTATGACCTGTATGGCTTCAACCATCATATCTGTTTTGACAACTACTTTGCTGGCATCACTATGCTAAAAGATCACAATGAAAATGGTTGGCATGCATTGGCACAGTCAATGAAAATGCAAAGGCTTCCAAATCTTAAAATATCCACAGTCAATTAAAAACAAATGTTCAGATACAATGTACTGTGGAACTTCTGTAGTAAATGTTCACAGGATATATACATTATTCCAAGGAACATATCCAGTAAAAATATTCTCAACTTAGATACAATATTCCAAGCTACCTCTCTAGTAAATGTTATATATATATATATATATATATATATATATATATATATATATATATATATATATATATATATATATATATGTTCAATGGAACCTCTGTTGTAAATTTTTCAGTGCAAAAAATGTTAAGTGATTATAATATACTCCTGATTGTAATTCCGACCCATTAAGTACTAGACATTCACATTTCAGGTACTTGATGTGGGATCCAATCGCCTGTTTGATGTATCTGTCACAAACTTGATGTCTTCCCAGATCAACCTCCTAGACATATCTGGCAACCCAGAAATGCAGGTGGACACCAACGAGCTCAAGGGTATCAAGTATGTAACTGAATTTAAGCAGTTATGATGAGTTTTACATTTACATACTCTTTCTCCCTGTATAAGATCAGTAAGCTCTAATATATTTCTGAAACTGTAGAATGTTGGCTTATTATCAGACATCAATACAATATTTGAGTCAAATTTTGCTTACAAAATAAGGTGTGTGCTTTATCATCAAGAATGGCCTTATCATCAGACAGACAAATTAGTATGTATGATATACAATGTCATTAAATAGGTTTATCATCAGACAGATGTACTAATATGTACAATATACATTTTCAATAAATGGGTTTATCATCAGACAGATGTACTAATATGTACAATATACATTTTCAATAAATGGGTTTATCATCAGACTGACACATTAATATGTATGATATATAATGTCACTGAATAGGTTTATCATAAGACAGATGTACTAATATGTACAATATACATTTTCAATAAATGGGTTTATCATCAGACAGACACATTAATATGTATGATGTACATTGTCACTGAATGGGTTTATCAAACGACAGATACACTAATATGTACAATATACATTTTCAATAAATGGCTTTATCATCAAGACAGACACATTAATATGTATGATGTACATTGTCACTGAATAGGTTTATCATCAGACAGATGTACTAATATGCACAATATACATTTTCAATAAATGGGTTTATCATCAGACAGACACATTAATATGTATGATGTACATTGTCACTGAATAGGTTTATCATCCGACAGATACACTAATATGTACAAAATACATTGTCAGTGAATAGGTTTATCATCAGACAGATGTACTAATATGTACAATATACATTTTCAATAAATGGGTTTATCATCAGACGGACACATTGATATGTATGATGTACATTGTCACTGAATGGGCTTATCATCTGACAGATAAACTAATATGTACAATATACATTGTCACTGAATGTGTTCATCATCTGACAGATACACTAATATGTACAATATACATTGTCACTGAATGAATTTATCATCCAACATGATACACTAATATGTACAATATACATTGTCAGTGAATGGGTTTATCATCCGACAGATACACTAATATGTACAATTTACATTGTCACTGAATGGGTTTATTGTCCAACAGATACACTAATATGTACAATTTACATTGTCACTGAATTGGTTTATTGTCCAACTGATACACTAATATGTACAATATACACTGTCACTGAATGGGTTTATTGTCCAACAGATACACTAATATGTACAATTTACATTGTCGCTGAATGGGTTTATTGTCCAACAGATAGACTAATATGTACAATATACATGTACATTGTCAGTGAATGAGTTTATCATCCAACATGATACACTAATATGTACAATATACATTGTCACTGAATGGGTTTATCATCTGATAGATTCACTAATATGTACAATATACACTGTCACTGAATGGCTTTATCATTCAACAGATACACTAATATGTACAATGTACATTGTCACTGAATGTGTTTTTATCCAACAGATACATTAATATGTACAATATACACTGTCACTGAATGGGTTTATCATCCGACAGATACATTAATATGTACAATATACATTATGTCACTGAATGGGTTTATCTTCTGACAGATACTCTAATATGTACAATATACATTGTCACTGAATGGGTTTATCATTCAACAGATACTCTAATATGTACAATATACATTGTCACTGAATGGGTTTATCATTCAACAGATACACTGATATGTACAATGTACATTGTCACTGAATGTGTTTTTATCCAACAGATACATTAATATGTACAATATACACTGTCACTGAATGGGTTTATCATCCGACAGATACATTAATATGTACAATATACATTATGTCACTGAATGGGTTTATCTTCTGACAGATACTCTAATATGTACAATATACATTGTCACTGAATGGGTTTATCATTCAACAGATACTCTAATATGTACAATATACATTGTCACTGAATGGGTTTATCATTCAACAGATACACTAATATGTACAATGTACATTGTCACTGAATGTGTTTTTATCCAACAGATACATTAATATGTACAATATACACTGTCACTGAATGGGTTTATCATCCGACAGATACATTAATATGTACAATATACATTATATCACTGAATGGGTTTATCTTCTGACAGATACTCTAATATGTACAATATACATTGTCACTGAATGGGTTTATCATTCAACAGATACTCTAATATGTACAATATACATTGTCACTGAATGGGTTTATCATCCGACAGATACTCTTATATGTACAATATACATTGTCACTAAATGGGTTTTTATCCAACAGATACACTAATATGTACAATATATATTGTCACTGGATGGGTTTATCTTCTGACAGACACTGTAATATGAAACAGAGTACAATGTCCATTATGGAAAAGCTCAAGTTAGAATTGGCAGGTTCTCCAATTTATCAATAATCAACATGTGAATAAGATATAAACATATTAAAGGTTTTTAATGTATATTGATACTGAGAAAATAATTATATTGCATGTCAAAGCAAAGCTTAAATGGTTATTGGAAGGTGCCATGATGGCTCTTTTTGCATTTAAATGCAGTTTAGTAGCTATAAGGATGGTTACAGTTTGAGTAAATCAGTAAATGGGAAAGAAATTTATTTCAGGTTTTACAAGGAGATGCCCCCACCAAATGCCTATACACATAAAAGTGATGGAGAAAACAGAATGATGGAAGCAAAATCAAATATTTATCATTGACCATGATCTTGAATATAAAATTTTACATGCAACAAGTGCTTAAAATGACATATAAGAGTACAAATCAAGCTTCATCACCTTATTTCTTATGAGTAACAAGTGACACAAAAGAAAAATGTTGTGATTGATGGATAGAAAAACTAAGTTTTCATCTTTAACCTTGACTTTGAAGATAGGACAATTTTTGTAGTATGCAACACACCCTCTGGTAAGGTTGCTTTAGCATACATGTATAAAGTTCATCACCTATCCGATATGACATAAAAGTTACAAAACTGAAATTAATGGGACAGATATTGGCTAATGGATGGACAAACACATGCAAACTTTTATATTGTCTTTTGTTTTTCTTAATTAAAAGGTAAAAAACAATTAAGAAAATATAAAAATCTGGAAAATATGGTAATTGTATGTTTTTAATTTCCAGATCCAAGAAGAAGGTCTGTATAGTGGACATCAAGGGCCAAAATCGGTCCCTTCTGGACTTGCGAACTGCAGTCATTGATGATCTGGACAAACCTTGGAAAAGTGGATTGTCTCAGACATCAGGCATCAGGAACAAGTCAGTACCTTTAGCTGTAAAATAATCACAGCATTTTCATGAGGTTAAAATTTGCAAGACAGATTTGCAAGACAGAGTTATGAATTTTTTAAATTCAAATACAAATATACCATATATACTTGCAGGTATATTGAGTCAAAATGCAAGCAGCAAAATCCTGCTCTGCTATTTGTTTATTTTACTGATTACTCCTAACAAATTGCATAAACCCGGATTTGATACTATTACAATGTCCTTCATACACTACTAGTACCACTGACGCATTACACTCTTACACTGCTCAGTCCTACACTACCAGACCCACTGATGAATTACACTATTACTGTCCTTTCTACACTATTAGCCCACTGATGAATTACACTATCACACTGTCCTTCTTATACTACAAATATTTTAAACAATACATTTTCTTTCCAAACCTTTTCTCACCAAAACATTCCATGTCTTGTTTGTGTGTTGGGGTGTGTGCAAGGTGATGTTTATGCACAAGAGCACAATCCCTTGAAAAGCTTTGGATCAAACCAAATATTAGGCCTTTGTTTATGAACCAGTCTCAATGTTAGGCCTTTGCTTTGGACCAGTCTCAATATTAGGCCTTTGTTTTGGACCAGTCTCAATGTTAGGCCTTTGCTTTGGACCAGTCTCAATATTAGGCCTTTGCTTTGGACCAGTCTCAATATTAGGCCTTTGTTTTGGACCAGTCTCAATATTAGGCCTTTGCTTTGGACCAGTCTCAATGTTAGGCCTATTGATGTGCATATTTTAATTATTGCTTTTAAAATTTCTGTTTTGAAAGCAATAAGCAATGAATGTTCTTATATTTAGCAATCATAAAAACAAATATTCTTTGAATGTTAGAAAATTGTAAGTCAAAAATAACAAGAAATTCATGCAGTCTTCATTTTCAAATGTATGTACACTTCATGCTTTAATTCATTATCTCACCTGCAAAACATATGTATCAGTTTTCTAGCTAATAGTAACAGCAATGGGTGGTGATTGTAATGGCAGGAGGGGTGTCAATTTTTCTTTAAGTTGCAACACCAGTTTGGTGGCAGGAGGGGTGTTAAGTTTAAGAATCCATTGTAAAAACAGTGTCCGAGATAAGCTGATAAATTATATATTTGATGCAAGCAAATGAACAACATATATATGTAAGATATTTTTATATTTTTAATTACCCAAAACAATTTAAATTTAAACATTTCTTCTAATGCTAGTGAAATGTTTCTGCTGTGAGCCAAGTCTATGCTTTATAATAATAATAATAATAATCATAATAATAATAATAATAATAATAATAATAATAATAATGACCTAATTTAAAGAAATTGACACAATTAGTGGCATGAAGCAAATCCTCTTTGTTGTCCACTATTATATGTTTATTTACATATAAAGTATGGTGGTCCCACTCTTATATGACAACCCCTTCTGCACAGGAAAAGTGGCCTTATAAAATGGGTGGCCTTTCCAGAGGAGGACTAAATTTTTGTGAGAATTATATGTAATGCAGTATTAAGAAAGCTACATACTTCAAAGAATTTAATATCTTCATTTAATATCTTTGTTTAAAAAGTAACATTAATTATTAAAAGGTTCTTCTCATTAAAATAATAAACTTATTTCAACTAAATATACATTAATAGTTTTTATTCTTGATGTAAGCATCATATCGTAGGTATTGTTGTCATGTAAAATCATTCCAAAAACATTATTTAAATCTTGGTACATACATATTTCTCTTTCCATTTGCTGCATTTTCCCACTGCTGCTGAATAATCTCCTTATGGGTTGTGATGTTGTTTATTTGAGACTTTTCAACAAAAAATTGTTTTATTTGAGTTTTTTTCTACATAAAATTGTTCAGCAAGTTCCTCCCTACATGATGTCATTGAGTAGAATAACTGATTTTCTTTAAAGTAATATATCTCCATTTATGTGATGACATGTTAATGTTTGATAATGATTTATTTGGATGTTGTTAAGTGTATACAATTTAATTATGCAGACAAAACTTTTGTAGAATGGATAAAATGCCTTCTTCATAAAGGAAGCAATGTGATGTCACATCTTTTCTCTGATACCATTTTGTTCAAGGTTAATTTCTCTGTGTGTGTGTGTGTGTGTGTGTGTTAATGCACAAAATCTATTTTTAGCCCATGCTGACCCTTTTATGATCTTGACAATTATATCTGGTTGTAATCATTAAAGAGAATTCAACAGATATGTGAAGCCCAAAACTCGATCATAACAATGTTGAGCCCATTTCCTGTAAACATTGCCTTTTATATACATGGATATAATATTTATCTTAGTGTTACATGCACTTTGGTGAACACTTCTTTCAGTAACAAAAACCTGACATTGGGAGACATGTATCGATGGTAGAGATAATCTGATAGAGATAATCTGATCACTTACCTTACATCATGATATGAATCAATTGTTGGTTCTGGATCCATTTGAAATAAAAAAATGGCCACATGTGAGGGTAACATTTTACATTTTTGTACTAAAATGCTGGCTGCTGGTTGCATTAGAGGAGTGGCCATTCTTGAGGGGTACTTTTGAACACAAACTCATTGATGCCAAGAGATACTGGCAGTAAGAAGCAGGTGGCCCCTGGTCAGGGGACCAATTAAGAGGGGGACTACTTTAAACAGTTACACATGCAATAAAGAATGTTACATATAACTCTTAGTTCTTTCTATAAAAAGTACATTATAATACAACTTCATGCTAGAAAGAAAAAACTCCAAAACAATTAATAATAATAAGCTACATTTGCATTTGGACATAAGAACATTTTATAAGAACATATTTCAACTATGTACATTGTGTATATACAGTACAATATGGTGGTACAATGAAGTGGAAGGTTAGAGAATTTATATCTTAAGTTGTAAAATATTTGTCCATTTGCTCAAGTTAGTCCATATAACCAAATGCACCCTGAATGAGTCTTGGTCACTAAGCAGTTTGACACTTTCTAAAAAGCATTATTAACAGCTAAATGATTATGACTTGGTTTAGTATCCCACCATGAATTTAAATTACAATTATAAACCAGTATTGAAAGTAATGTAAAAAAAAAATTCATTTTACTCCAAGATGAACTTTATATCAGGTATAGAAGTATGTAGTTTTCATGCAGGTATAGAAGTATGTAGTTTTCATGCAGGTATAGAAGTATGTAGTTTTCATGCAGGTATAGAAGTATGTAGTTTACATGCAGGTATAGAAGTATGTAGTCTTCATGCAGGTATAGAAGTATGTAGTTTTCATGCAGGTATAGAAGTATGTAGTCTTCATGCAGGTATAGAAGTATGTAGTTTTCATGCAGGTATAGAAGTATGTAGTTTCCATGCAGGTATAGAAGTATGTAGTCTTCATGCAGGTATAGAAGTATGTAGTCTTCATGCAGGTATAGAAGTATGTAGTCTTCATGCAGGTATAGAAGTATGTAGTCTTCATGCAGGTATAGAAGTATGTAGTCTTCATGCAGGTATAGAAGTATGTAGTCTTCATGCAGGTATAGAAGTATGTAGTTTTCATGCAGGTAAGTTGCTGTAAACTTCCTTTTTCCACATGCAGGATCTCAGTGATGGTGATAAATAAACCAGGATTCAACAATGGCAAGGAAGGACTGTTTGCTGTTATGGATGGTGGAAGGACAGATGAAGTGTCAAAATTATTGTCCAAAAAGTTTCAGTCCATTCTGACAGAAGAACAACAAAATTCCCCATCTTCAAAGGACTACCTAAAATATGCCATGCTTGCATCACACAGGTATTTGGATGGGAGGGCAGAATCCCAAATCTACTGCAAGACTTTAGTAAAATAAAACTATAGTTTCTCACCTCAAAAAGTCTACCATAATCCACAATTGTTAACATAGTTTGGACAATAAGCTGAGCCAGATTGTTTTTCCTTGTGTCATAACATATTTAACTTCACATGTATTTTAACATTACATATGTACATTTTTATATTACAAATGTAAATTCATAAACAGTTTGACATTCAAGTGTTTTATTTCCTGGTGAGTACAATTTTGAAAACAGGAATGCAGTGTGATAAGAACATAAAAAAATTAAGTCATCCTCAGATTCAGATGGCTAATCATTACTTGTTCAAAGACCAACATTTTTGTTATGATTTACCTGAGAAAAATGAAAGCTGTGTAAAAATAGTTCTAGTGTCATTATTATGTATATTGTACTTAGAAATCAGTTTTCCTCCATTGACAACAGTGGCACTGTAAGCAGTATGATTTTGTGTGAAAGATTCTGAAAGACATAAATGGGGTACAGGGTAGAAAGGTGGGTTACATTAGAGCAATATTTGCAGGCAGGATGATTGATCTACATTATTCATGCTACAGTTTGTATAGTGTTTACATGTATAAAACTCTCATTAGATAGATTAACAGGTTTTGTAAAACAATATTGTGGTTTATAAAGACAGATTATTATTTGAATGCATTCTTTATAAATGATGTTGAGTTTTAGTCATACACTTTGTGTATGGCAAAATGTGACATGTTGTACAATGTTCCCTTGATAACTTGTGCAACAATGTGGTCTACAAACATAGACAACACTATAAGCGAAGGAATGAGTTACCAAGGGACCTCCAAAAAATCCATTTATATAGACATTGAGAAAAACGCAGGGTTGAGGTTCAGTAACTGTGCTGTTTAATGACTGAATCATTGTTTTGCAATCACATAGATAATAACTGTTAATAATAGACTTTTTCTAATGTTGTTTGTTATTCTGTATAAAAAACATTCATTTTCAAAATATCAATGTGAAAGATCATTCCAACTCAACAACCATCAAATGTATGTGAAAAAAATCTGTGTTATGTCACTGCTTCTTTTCTGATTAGTCTCATTCTCAGAGTACTGTTTAATAAGCATATGGCCAAGTCAGGAGTCAAACTAGCAAGGAATTAAACTAATTGTTGATAAACCACCAAACAAGAGTCCCTTTTTTTAAAACCTAGTTACATTTATTTTGTAAGACTATTGTCTATGTCAAAACTCAATTTTTGTATTGTTCAATTAGTACAATAATGATGTCTTGATTTCACTGGAAGTGAGACTTCTTATCATCTTAAAGATATCTCTAAATGCCACTTCAGGAATTCTAGATGCTAGCTGCTTTAAAGAGGAGAGATGCAACTCAACTTGTCCACAATAGTCCGTATCTGTAAAACCAAGCGCTTTATTTTACAAAGTATTCATCTAACTTGGTTGCATTACTCTCTTTCAATATAGTTTTAAATGAGTCTGTTAATTTAAGGTAGTTTATATTACATACACAATAACATTTATAACAGTGTTCGATTGAACAAATGAAGTTAGTTTACCCGAAATATGACTGGGGCTGCTAGCTTTTAAGTATGTACGATTTGCATACCTTTTAACATTTCTTTTTATTCCACCTCCTTTGTTTGATTAAAAAGACACAATTAACATGATAATACAAAGAAGGCCAGCTTTTAATTCAGTGCAACAATAAAACAAATACTTTCACAAGTTAGTTGTCAAAACAGTCAGAACTTTATTAGGTTCTCAGAGAAATGCTTGCAGACAGCTGTTATGGTAGATTGACACATTTTATGTTTAAATACACATTGCATTTATGATAATTACACTTAAAAGGAACAAAAAGATAGAATTAAAACACAAATTTCACTTAATGAAAATTATTTAATTGGTATTTGAATAATAATGTACTGCCTACATGTGGCATAAGTGACATTTTTATTGATCAAAATTTCCTTGTACAATTGAATAACTTATATAACTTCTCATTAAAAGTTGATAATTTTAAAATGCTGATTAAAATTTCCAGGTGCTATCTACCATTTTCAATCATAAAACGAGTAATATAAAAATGTTTAGTTCTCAGTTTTGGTAGCGATTTTCTTCAAGTTTACGAAATAAGGATCAGTAATTTTTGCTATTTTTTGGTAAAATAAAAGGTTGAAGCCATGCCTGACACCACATTATAAATGGGTTTGCAAGTTATCGGTCACAAGTTATCGAGGGACTGGTGTATTTAGTCTTGTGGAAGTGGCAAATAAATCACTGTAAAAGCTTGGTTTTGGCATTGGCCTACAGTTGTATTCATCTTGTTAATCAAGTTGTGAATTGTTCTTAGGGTGTACTGAACATTGTTACAGGTGTCTGAAGGCAGCAGGTCAGAAATTAGGAGCCACAGCAGCCATTTGCCACATTGTAAAGCAGGATGAAAACAGCAACCATTATGTCCTAAATGTGGCTAATGTGGGAGATGTAGAAGTGGTACTGTGTCGTAGAGGTGAAGCAGTTTGCTTGACTCGTCTTTTCACAATACAAGCCAACAAAGAGGAGTGTAAAAGGATATGCAAATCGGATGGAATCATTACTGAGGTAACTGTATCTATGGCAATAGCTGCTGGTTACCAATGCAACAGTGTCATTAGTGTAATTATTATCAGTTTATGCTGATATTTCCCATTTTTGTTTTTTTTAAGGGTTTCCATCCCCTTTCAGTTCTTGTATTACTGATAATAGGCATCACATTTCTGGCAGCAGCAATGTTGTCATGGTTGTTAACACTATTGATACATCAACACATGGAAGCAGACGAGATACCATGTTTCTATAAATAGTTGGTTTGAGAAGTTCAGTACTTTCTGTAAAATCTTCAGTTTTGATCATCATTCATGTAAAAAAAACAATTTGCTAAACTTTTGCCAAATAAATTTTAATTTTAATTCTGAGACAGAAAATGGATTGCACTGTAATTTTATTCATAATTGATATATTTCAAACACATTTTTCTGCTTTTTTTAGGATAACAAGATTAATGGAGTGACCCATAATTCCCGTCTCCTTGGCAACAGCTATTTGTTTCCCCATGTCATACCAGATCCATATACAAGCAGTACTGTGCTCCAGCCTGAAGATCAGCTGATCATTGTAGCCAATCAGGGGTTCTGGAATTTCATTTCCTACCAGGAAGCTGTAAATGAAATCGTAGATATTCCAGATCCAGCTCTAGCTGCTAAAAAATTACAGGATTTAGCTCAGGGTTATAAATCTCAGGAAAATATTGCAATTCTTGTGGTTCAGCTGTTATTTTATCCCATAGAGAGGAATCGGATAAAGGCCTTGATACAGATGCAGTATCAAGAAGAACAGCAGGTGCTAGCTGCTTTAAAGAGGAGAGATGCTGTAAGGGAAGAAATAAAGAAACAAGTGGAAGAAGAAGATTCCTTTGAGTCAGTCCCCATGGAGATTGTAAAGTTGAGAGATGGGAGAAAAAGAGGTCAGTTAAGTTATGTTTTTAATAAAGCTGATGTTAACGGATCTGCAGATATTACTGACAGTAAAGATGCAGTAAGTTCTAAAGCTCATTTGCAAAATAAGATCAAAGGTAAGACTGTTGTGGATATATGGGAGGAAGTGTTACAAAAGCGCCTCGCAGAAGAAGTGAAAGACAAGGAAATGAAGCATGTAATGCAAATTGGGAAGGAGGAGGAAGATGTAGATGCAGATGTTGGTTCAGATGGACAAAATTCTGACAACTGGTCAGCTGTGGCCATACCTGGTCATATAAAGAACAGAGTTGTGACAGTTCCTTCACCACTGTCTGTGTCTCCAAAGAAACATCCACCACCACCCCCTCCATGTCACATGGGGCCATACCTGTATGGAGATAATGCCAACCATGCCTCTCAAGTATCAGTGGAATTTACAAAAGAGTTAAAGCATCCTATTGATGTTGATCGAGATGCTGTTCTGTTTTATCAAATGCAACTTTCAAGATCAAAGAGTCATGGTGCCAGCAGTGAAAGTTTAGATTCTACTCAATCAGATCCCTCATTTTCTTCTGTTAAGGAGGCCTTACATACTAAATCATTCCCCTCCCATAGCATTGAGGTACTGATGAATATTTCAAGGCTTGAGCAACTTCAGCATATTGGAGGGTCTGTACCTCAACCTCCAAAAAATCCACATTCTGGAAAGAGGACCACTTTGACTGACTCGTGTCCAACTACAGCTGTGCCAGCAAAGACAGACAGGATTAACACCAGATCAAGCCATTCTGATATCAGAGATCTTGATGCTATACTGTTGTCAGATGTAAACAGATTAAAAGAAACAGAAACCATAGTCAAGTATGATCCAGCTATGACTGAAGTAAAACAATTGCAGTTATTTTCTCCAAAGAAAGATCGTCATTCTCAGGAGTCCAAAACTTGTGTAGAAAGTCCATCTAAATTACGAAAAGACAGAGAAGTTTCCAAAGGAGATGGAGGTATTTCTAATCAAAATGTATCTGTTCCAAATTTTGAAAATGAAGACCAAAGTAATACTAGTTCTTGTTCTGAAAAGGAAATAATTACAGGGCATGACTTTCAGGACACATATAAAAAGGTGACAAGAATTCCAAGGACTAATAATAACATGGAGACATCAAATGTAACCACTAAAAATGTTTACCCATTTGTAGAGCAAGATTTAAATTGCAATTCACTGACTAGTTTGGATGATCTTCTAGCCTTCAATAGAATGCAGAGCCAGAAGTTGGATGGTGTCAAAAATGCATCTGCCAAGAATAGGCTTAAAATGACCCATACACCTCCACCTCCACCGTCAACGCCATCAAACATACCAGAACCAATGATTCCAGATTCTTTCAGTCAGCAAAGTATTATTATAACCTACTTATAAATTTATATCAAGATAGTAGTTAGAGTCAACAGACCAATAGGTCTAAGTGAATCAGATGAGATCACCTTGGGAATCTGATCCCAAGTGAAATATTTGAGCAGTTGAGTGAATTTTCAGGGATGATCATAAATGCAAAGGATATTCTGTTATGAATAGTGATGACATTGTTTATTAAAAATCCTTACAGTCTACCAGTAGCTTTTCTTGAGGTATAATCTCATAAGGCTGACACAAGTGCTTCAGTACTAAAAAATGCTTATCAGAAGGAGAGCAGACTGGTTTCAGTTTGCAATACTTACCAGAAGGAGCATGGACTGGTTTCAGTTTGCAATACTTACCAGAAGGAGCATGGACTGGTTTCAGTTTGCAATTATATATACCAATAATTAGTATCAGAAGGCTGACAGAATTAAGTTCATATTTAGATAATCAATTTCATCAACTTTTATATATGTATTTCTGTTATGGTGGGTGAGAAGGAGTTCATTTTGGGTAGCTTTTCAGTATTTTCCTGACAGGATAATTGTTTTTTATACAGATTTTGAACTGCTGGATACATGGTTTACAGTGTGCAAACATTGATTTATTATTTTAGCACAAATTAAGGTTTGAATCTAAGGACTTAAACTTGTCCTTTTGAATGCTATCAAAAAGCCTTATTGTTAAGGGAAATGAATAATCAAGTTATCTCACATGAATAAAATTATCTCACATGGTTCAACAGTATTATAGCAACTACCAAACTATCTTTGAATCCATCAAATCTGTATGTGATATCGACTTTGTATGCTGAGACACCAAAATTTCATTCAGAATTCAACCTCACCTTTGAAGCAGTAAATATCAATGTTACAAGTACTGTAAAATTGCTTGTTCCAAAATCACCATACAAATCCTGTATAGAGGCAGTTTAAAAATGGAGGTAAGTTTGGATCTGTCGTTGCAACACACCATAGCACCCTGTGGAGCCAGTTACCTGACAAATCCTCCAACTTCACAACAGAAATTACAACCATACTAAAATTGTTTAGCTCTATTAAAACCTCTCAAACAATAAATTTCATCTAGTCAACTTCCCCTTTGACACTGAATGTCTCACAAACCTTGACTTTTACAACAAAGCCCAGATCCTATGGAAATAATATTTGCTGATATATGGAAAAAGTATTATGTAATGTTGGCAGCCATGTCACATTTGTATTAAGAGTAATAAAAGGGCATGTAGAGCAGAAATTGGTCTTCTACAATTTTGACCTTTTTGAAAAAGAAGACTCCATTCACTGACTTCAAATATTATATAAATCAGTATATTCATTCTTAAGTACTTGTCACCAAAAATATGTGGAACAAAATCTTCACAAAGATGTTTTGCAGTTCTTTATATTTACAGTTTTAAATATTTATATCTATCAGCACCTCATTGTACTCTTGTGTTGTTAGGCACTTATTCTACATTCCATGAGTTCTCTAGAAACTACCTGTACACACAGCAAATTGTGCATTTTTCTTAGTCTATCCTTTACAATAGTAATAAGCAAACTCTCAATAAAAAACAATTGTATGGATATTTAATTAAATAGTTTTGTCACTTTTGAATGTATTATCCCTTAACAATATTTATTTGACTATTCAATGATTCATTGGATGATTTTTCATTATTCTTATATAGAAAAATACAATGTCATCAACTTAAATTAATGAATTGGCAAGTTTCACCAATCAGTGACCAGCCTTCAGTTAGTCATTGCAAATGAAAATTCCAGCTGTTTTTGAAATTCCATTTGACTGAAGAATCAGTTTCAAACTGAACTTGGTGTAAATCCAAATAGCTGTAGGTTTAAGCATGTCAGACTGTAGAGACAGCTAAGTTCACTAATGCTTATGCACAGTTGA
This sequence comes from Potamilus streckersoni, assembly GCA_016746295.1. Lineage (NCBI taxonomy): Eukaryota > Metazoa > Mollusca > Bivalvia > Unionida > Unionidae > Potamilus > Potamilus streckersoni. The sequence continues at coordinate 4,011,865 of JAEAOA010002358.1, read as the reverse complement.
ATGCTTATTTTTCAAATTGTTTGCTTTTATGGATTCCCACAATGCCTGTGTGGGATTTGTTTAGTCATATCACTATGATATCTGCAGTGTGGCTGTTTATAGTTATGTTTAGGACTGGGAAATCATGCCACAGATGCATCATGTCCAACCCACTCTCATTATCCTGACACCAGGCTAGCCACTCCAACCCACTCTCATTATCCTGACACCAGGCTGGCCAGTCCAACCCACTCTCATTATCCTGACACCAGGCTGGCCAGTCCAACCCACTCTCATTATCCTGACACCAGGCTGGCCAGTCCAACCCACTCTCATTATCCTGACACCAGGCTGGCCACTCCAACCCACTCTCATTATCCTGACACCAGGCTGGCCAGTCCAACCCACTCTCATTATCCTAACACCAGGCTGGCCAGTCCAACCCACTCTCATTATCCTGACACCAGGCTGGCCACTCCAACCCACTCTCATTATCCTGACACCAGGCTGGCTACTCCAACCCACTCTCATTATCCTGACACCAGGCTGGCCACTCCAACCCACTCTCATTCTCATTATCCTGACACCAGGCTGGCCACTCCAACCCACTCTCATTATCCTGACACCAGGCTGGCCACTCCAACCCACTCTCATTCTCATTATCCTGACACCAGGCTGGCCACTCCAACCCACTCTCATTCTCATTATCCTGACACCAGGCTGGCCACTCCAACCCACTCTCATTATCCTGACACCAGGCTGGCCAGTCCAACCCACTCTCATTATCCTGACACCAGGCTGGCCAGTCCAATCCACTCTCATTATCCTGACACCAGGCTGGCCAATCCAACCTACTCTCATTATCCTGACACCAGGCTAGCCACTCAACCCACTCTCATTATCCTGACACCAGGCTGGCCAGTCCAATCCACTCTCATTATCCTGACACCAGGCTGGCCATTCCAACCCACTCTCATTATCCTGACACCAGGCTGGCCACTCAAACCCACTCTTATTATCCTGACACCAGGCTGGCCACTCCAACCCACTCTCATTCTCATTATCCTGACACCAGGCTGGCCACTCCAACCCACTCTCATTATCCTGACACCAGGCTGGCCATGCCAACCCACTCTCATTCTCATTATCCTGACACCAGGCTAGCTACTCCAACCCACTCTCATTATCCTGACACCAGGCTGGCCAGTCCAACCCACTCTCATTATCCTGACACCAGGCTGGCCAGTCCAACCCACTCTCATTATCCTGACACCAGGCTGGCCAGTCCAATCCACTCTCATTATCCTGACCCCAGGCTAGCAACTCCAACCCACTCTCATAATCCTGACACCAGGCTGGCCACTCCAACCCACTCTCATTATCCTGACACCAGGCTGGCCACTCCAACCCACTCTCATTCTCATTATCCTGACACCAGGCTGGCCACTCCAACCCACTTTCATTATCCTTACACCAGGCTGGCCAATCCAAACACTAATCTCTTAATGCTTGTATCATATTTAGAAGCCTTTATCCACTTGGCTGGGGTTTGAACTCATGACCTCATCCATTTCAGGCAAACACTCTCACCAATTAGGCCACTGGAGCAATCCACCACAAATGTCCCCAGAATCCATAATGTATAAAATTAAAAATCTCCATTTGATTAAAAAATTATATATCTTAATGAATGATTTTCTGGAGAAATAAAAACAGTTTCATAATTGATCTGGATAATTGGTATTTTAGTTAAAATCCAAGTTCAACTGTTGCAAGTTTACTTTCTTTCATAGAGTAATCATGAAATATTTATTGTCATATAATCTTTTTAGTGGAGAAAACAAAGAAAAATTAAGTTTGATAGAAAATGACATGCTTTTGATAGATGTCGTAATTTGGCAATTCATGATTCATATAAACATTGAATTGTTGTCATCAACAAGTTCACTCTAATCTAGTTTCTCTGAAAATCCTGCTTTAACTGTAATCCATCATAAGCTATTGTAAATATAGTAAAATGTCACCAATTCAGAGCATTGGTCTTGTATTACTAACAAAAACAAAACAATTTTTTTAAAGAAAGTTTGTTAATTCACTTACATAACAGTGAAATATATACACTTTTTGCATTGCCTGACAATTGTATTTAAAACTAGCTCAAGTTTTTATCATTCCATTTTACTGTGTGCAATGTCTTTTTGTGATTATGGTTCATGTTTATTTAAATGGTCTTTCAAGAATGATATTAGGGCCATAAAGTTTTGGAAATTTTTAGAGAGAGATGACCTGAAGGTTCATATGTTAAAGAAATTAAATGGAAAATGTACATGTCAAAAGAAATAATGCTTTTAAACTGTGTCAATAATGGCATCTGAGTAAACAAAATGATGGCTTTTTGAGGCACGTTGTAGGGACCCATCTTTTATTTTGTATGATATTGTTAGCACTGATGGATGGAGACCACAAGAGCTTACTGGATGGCCTTTTGTTTCTTAGTGCAGATTTGTAATTTCTATTCCAACTAAACTTCTGTTGAACTGCAGCCAAACTTTTCAGGCACATTCATTTTATCACACTGGAATTGGAGTTTTCAATACATGTATAATTCATCTTGAGATGTTTATTTGGTTTAAATGAAAATGGTGCTAATCCAGCATCCAGTCTGGCCACAACAGTCTTATTAGATGAATATCAAGATAGCAGTTTTACTACATAGACTTCTTGTGATCTTTTTGATCTTCAAGGGAAATAATATTGTTATGATATCCAATATGGCTACCAGGGTCACCATCTTGAAAATCTTGTTATCACTGGTCCTCTTGGCTTGATGGTCATATGTGATTTTCATCGAAAAATATCAGTAGTTACATCTAATTGGTCTGAAATGAATTAGTATTGATCTGACATTTAATATAGCTGCCATAGCATCCATCTTGGAAATCATATTATTGCAGCTCCTAAAGAAAATGTCATATTGAAATCAGTCTTTTCATCAGAAAATTTTTATGGTGTGTAGTTGGTTCTATCAGACAATGTAACTTAGATATCCAATATGGCCACTATTTGGGTCATCTTGAAAACCTTGTTACTGCTACTCCCCCTGAATAGATGATTATATTGACATAGGGTTTACACCAAAATGTCTTTGTTGGTTCCAATATTATAATCTGCATGACCAAGAGAATGACCATCTAGATATCATGTTATTTACATGATCTGATGATAGCCATATTAGCATGGGGTTTTCACTAAAAGACTTATTACAGTGTCTAGCTTGCTTTAAATGAAAATTATTCCAACCATTTTTCCAAGATGGACAGCATGATAGCTATTTTGAAAATTTTACTGTTGCTAAACCTCCTAAATGGATGGTCATATCAACATGGGGTTTTCATTAAAAGATTCTTATATTATCTAGCTAGTCCAAAATGAAAATCATATCAATCATAGATCCAGTGTGATTCCCAAAAAGTTTTAGCACTCAGCAGTTACAAGAAAAACAGTCTTATATTGGATGCCTGGAAATTCTTTTTGACCAGTAGAGTGTCAGTCCCTTAAAAAAACTTGTATTTATAGTTATACCAGAATTGAAATAAAGGTAAAGGTATATATTTTGGATGTCTTAAGCTTTATTATATTTTTCACTGAATGTTTTTACCATCTATATTTGTAATAAATGAATTTACTATTTTTGCACATTTTTATATTTTATAGTTATGTATATAAAGTTTAACAAATGTGATAAATTTGTAATTTCTTTTTTCATTACTTCAAATCATACCTACAACTACTGAAGGTTGTTTTTCCATTTTCCAGTCATGTACATTATTTATCCTTAAAGACTGCTTACCAGTGTGTGATAATAAAACTGCTAATTCACCAGGACATGTCCTATGTCCTAAAATAGACCATGCTTATTCACCAAGACATGTCCTATGTCCTAAAATAGACCATGCTTATTCACCAGGACATGTCCTATGTCCTAAAATAGACCATGCTTATTCACCAGGACATGTCCTATGTCCTAAAATAGACCATGCTTATTCATCAGGACATGTCCTATGTCCTAAAATAGACCATGCTTATTCACCAAGACATGTCCTATGTCCTAAAATAGACCATGCTTATTCACCAAGACACATCATGTATCATAGAATACACCCTGCTTATTTTCCAGGACATATCTTATATCCTAAAATAGACCCTGTTTATTCCACAGGACATATCTTATATCCTAAAATAGACCCTGTTTTTTTCACAGGACATATTTTTATTTTTATAAAATGTATCACAATTTCATTTTCCAAAACTCCTTTGAATGAATTTACCATAACCCCCAAATATTAATTTAGTCTACAGTCATATAGCACTTTGAAATTCCAGTGAATAATCCAAACAAATGATTCCTCTCAAATCAAATCTAAACACAGTATTAAATACATCTGCAGACTGATTTGAAAACAAAAGTAGTACAAGGAATTAGGAATTAATAAATTCTCTCTTTATATTCATCTCCATAACTTTGTAATTCTAACCATCAGTAGTAATAGCAAACAAGATTTCTCTCTCAGAGACCCACTTACCCCTCCGAAACGTTTCTGTTATCAGCAAAATAATGAAATTCACATGATAAGGTTTTCTAGCATATTTCTGACAAAATATGTTTTGTTATGGTAATGGTGTCTCTTAAAAATAGCTCATTTACTATTACTACTATAACTATCATGTTGAATTTAAATTATTTTAAATAAAAATAATCAAAAACTAAACAGTAGCAATGATGATTGGTTACCATTCCATGGGGTCCCTTCATTGTCAGTAAATCCCTTACCATGAGGTCCTTAGAGTCTTTCCATTCATGCCTTTCTTAATGCAGTTGTGAGGCACTCTTTTTTTCTTGTTAAGGCCTTTCTTATGGCCCACAGGCACCTCATCAGAATTTTTCTTCTGGCGATATTCTTTCTGAATGTCCTTGTGTGGGGAAACCATTCAGTGAGGTCACAAGGTTAAAAAGCACACATAGCCTTATTGTTTTTTTTTTAGGGGCTCCAATTTTTATAGCCAGTCTCTGGCAAATTCCTAAATGAACAAAACGAAATTTTAGACATCAAAAAATTTTCAATTTCATGTAAACTCGCCACCCATGGCGTAACTGAGAAACACACCCACCACATACGTGGTGAGGAAGTGTACATGAAATCACTTGGGGCTTGAGCCCCCCCATTATAAAAAAAAACTGGCAGCTTGACGCCGCCGTCGACAATGTGTCGGTAACAGGTATCGAACTCAAGACCTCAAAAACGAAAATTGAACACTAACACATGTGCTACAGACTCCTCATGCAAATATAAGTTTTAAAAATTATTTTCATGCTATATCTGACAAAATCTGAAAGAAGCCAGAAACTTGACAAGATCATAAAGCAAAGATAGCGTTTCTTTAAATAACGACCAAAATATTATTTATTAGTAATAAAAATATAATTATTTATTGTAAAATGCAAGGGAGACAACCTATCAGTTATCTACCTTCAAAATACAAGGAAGACACACAGTTATCTCCTTTTAAAGCACATCCTACCTATTATTAATATATCAACAGTAGCTATAAAGAATAATTCATTATCGTGTTATAAAAATAAAATTTAATTTTTCTTCTTACGTATCGATAACCTTCAAATAATTCTTTCATTGATATTATTGATGAGAACATACTTACCACCTTTTGCAAAAACCTATGACTGGTTTAAGTCAATATTTCTTTTTGTGATTCGGATCTTGACTGATCGGATCATGGATATTATCATATTTCAGCATAAATTATAGAAATTATATCACTTGCGATTATAAATTGGTGTAAAATTTCGTATTCGTTTGATGTTAGTAATTCTTTCGAGCTTAGATGATCAAGTATATTAACTATTTCATTGTCAATGTCGGGGGCCCCGAGTGGCCGAGTGGTCTAAAGCGCTGTCCGTTACGGATCACTGCCATCTCACCTCTGTCTGCGTGTGTTCGAGTCTAGTATTCGGCTAATGTAGTTATGTGAGAAAGCATGCCAGTAGCTTCTCGTGGGTCGGTGGTTCTTTCCGGTGATTTCCCGGTTTCTTCCTCCACCATTAATACTGGCCGCCATGAATAGCCAGCCTATCGTGTGCTGAAAAATGGCGTTAAGCCCAACAACAACAACAACAACAATCATTGTCAATGTCAGCACCAACATTTTCAGCTTATTTCAATGATCTCAACAGCATTAATCTTCCGATCATATCAGCTGTTGATGTAACTGTTTTTACTTTAACTCCAACATTTTCAAGGCGAGAATAATCGTAATCATTAAGCCAACTTTGAAAGCTCATTCCTTCATCAGTTTTATTTTTAAATCTTATTATTCTTTACTTAATAACACCTGCAATAATTTTATTTTTGTATGCGACCCCATATTTATAAAGATCTGCGACTTTTGCAACAGCGTTTATTTTATTTTAAGCTCCATCACCGGTGTTTATAATAACGTTTAAACTTCTAATTAGTGCATCTTATCTGCATTCTTCCCAATTTTCAATATTATCAAGTCTGTATTCTTTAAAAAGATTATTGTGTTCCCAACCTTCTATTTTATCTTTCGCTTGATTTTAAATATTTATTTCAACATCAGATACATCCGGTTGTTGGTTAATATTCCTTTTTACAGTAGGCTCAAATGTTTCTTGGCTCTCTGTCACAGCTGGCTGTAAACATTTATAATTTCATGTGGATTATTAACCGATCTATTTCGGTTTATCTAGCAGTAGTGTCATGTACATGCACCACAAGGGGCATGGCCAGTATTCGTTCATAACATATTTCTTTAGCTTTGGTGCTCAAAATATTAAGGTGATGAGTGAACCTGTTTTGTTTTATTTGCTTAACGGCTTTAATGTAAAAGATCAGCGATAATACTGTATCGGAATTTTCTAATACTTTCGTTGAAATTTTCATTTTCTGGCACTTCTTTGGTATATTTCTGACTTTATTCTGCTATCTCCGTTAACTTTTTAGTTTTTCATAAACGTTATATTCTTTCTTTAAAATCTCGTTTATTCTTAAATCCACGAAATTGTATTCCTTGTTGAACGACTTATACACGTAATTTTTTATTTAGTTGTTTATATATTTTGCTTCGTCATCGAACATTTATCTGTATTGAACATCCGATCCATGCTCTTTTTTAAAATCTTCATCTTTCTCAATCATCTCCCTTAAAGCTTTATCAGCTTTACTTTCCATTTCTTGTTTTTTATCCTCCATCATTTTCATCACCTCGTTAAACCTTCTTCCCGTTGGACAACTGCCACCGTCTGCGATAATTTTCCTTCAAGCGTTAACCGATTACGAATCAACCGAGCTATCTCAGTCTGTCTTCTATCAGGATCAACCATATACTCAGTAAGTGCCTCAGCGACCTTCTTGCAATAACTTTTGCAGTAACGGTATCTTGTTGTTCTTTAATTAATCCATGTAGACCTTTTTTCTGTATTTTTTATGTTCTTTATCAGATAGCGCTAAAGTTTCAGGTTGTTTTTCATGTAAAGCCTCAGTAACTGGTTTCAAATCTCAAACTGATTCCTTAGCGGCAACTATTTGTTCACGTGCTTCTTCAACTATTTCCTAAATTCTGCACGAGATTAAGCAATCTTGTTTTAGATCTTCTATATATTTTCTATGCTTTGCTCGTTTATCCATATAATTATTCAATAACAGCTTGATTACAGTTTCAATTCAGCAGCGAAACATTTACTTTTTAGATCATGTCCAAATTTATCGAATTAAAAATTATATTTATATTTCGTTGCCACAGTTTAAGAAATGTATCTTTTCTTTCTTTTATAAATTGGAAACGGTAAATCCAGCAGCAAACTTAAATCAAACCCAAGTGGTAAAATATGTACAATTGAAACATGTGAATAATAACAAGCTTGCTAAAACCTATGGGAAGTTTACATGCAATATTCATATGTCGAATAAAAAAAAAATATTGGGTTGGAAACTGCGCATTCGCCACCAAATGTTGATAATACACAATCTGTAAGTTATGCGCGATCAATATCTGATGACGATAATAAACTTTAAAAATATCGCGATATACTGACAGTAACCTTGTAATGAGCAATAACAAAAAAATAACTGGATTGCCGACAACCTCGCCACCAGCTAATGAGACTGATGCTATTAGCTATGCTCAGTTAAAAAATGAACTCTACCAGTTTTTAAAACGATCCGGTGAACCAATGTCGGGTAATATAAACATGAGAAGTAGTAATATAACAACGACATAAAACCTTAATAATCTGACAAATAAAACGTATGTTGGCAGGTATAATTAGTAGTGGCATAAAACGAACTAAAAGCAATGTTGGGGAATTCCAACATTGTTTAAGGCAACCGACAACCGACAACCCAGTTGGGTTTGAAGTAAGCCCATCAACACATTATCCTGAAAAATATCCTTATCACGCTTTCTCTGGTAGACAACGATGGACAACAAAAAGAGAAAGCAAACTTTTGGATTAAAATTAGGTCCCACTACAATCACTATTTGGCAATTTCATTTGCGCGGTCGACTAAACTCTGGTATTGGGCGAATTTATAATTGGCGATTGGCGGGATCAACTGGACAACATTTTATAACACAGGACTCGAAAATCTCAATAACATAATATGTTACTATTCCTGCTAAAATAAACCCGTTAACAAGTACTTGTATTCTCAAGTTTATGTAGACACTGCTTAAAATCGGTTTCCGGGATTGACAGCATTTTAAATATATACACTCGATGATCAAATTTAATCTAATGCTATAAAATAATGTCAGAAAACCAATTATAACTGTCGCGAGAGAATTTCCTGATATTATTTTTAACCCAGACAAATATAATAAAGCAAGTGTTGAATTTGATAAACGGCACTGATATATGATCCAAAATATAAAAAGTTAACATTGAATCATAAGATAATCCAGATTATGTAGATAACCATAGTAATTTTCTTTGTGTTATGCATGTGTGAGGGCCACAACTAAAAAAAAAAGCAATAAGAAACTTTGACATCATAAGCGAATACTGTCACCCTGATGATTGTCTAGAAGTGCAAAAACAAGTTGAAACCCTTCTTAGAAATATTGCTTGAGTTTAATTCGAATAATTCTGAGTTTATAATTGGAACAGATCTATTACAAGCATGAACTCATGGTGGAATGGCGCAGGAAGAAAAACGAATGAACGAAATTTACGGTCATCATGAGGTACTAGATAATTTTAGGTCACTAGGAATAAGGAGAAACAAGTAACTAGAAAGCTTTGAAAAAAGAAAATTTTTAATCATCTTGGCATGTACTAGCACGACACAAAAAACTAGTTCAACTCTTTGGGAGTTAATTGTTAAAATGCACTCGAATGCAAGTGTACCAATGATACATAAAATCAGATAAATGTTAATAAATCTCTACAGATAATCAAATATTTACACAAGGAAATTGCTTCTTGGCGAGAATATTTTCATGAAGTCAACAAGTAAAGTTGGAAGAAAAAATTGATTCTTATTATATCATTGGAGAAAGTGATGTTCCAATTTCATTGCTCCTCGCTCTAGACAATTATCATTGCGAAATTATTACAATGATATTGAAAAAAATACTCACAAAACCGTACGAAAAATTATTGTTAAAAATAGCTTGCGTTATTGGGTCTTCTCACAATTGACGAAGACAGACCATAAAAATCAATGCTAATAACATCTTGTTCTCAAATTTTTTTACATTGGAAAAATAAGCTTGGTACTACGGTTTATTGATCAAACAAAAATATGGCAATTGGGTAAATAAAACATTAAGTATGAATTAAACCATCTAACTGCTTTCATCAAATTGGCAGATTTTTTAGTTTCAAAAGCTGTCCTGAAATCTACAAATCCAGAGCCTATTGGTCAAGTGCTTGAAGCCATTTATGAGTTAGGGAGATCAAGGCAGTCTCACATGAATGTTTCTGTCTAAAGCCTGACTGATTAATGTGTAACAGCAAGTGTTTAGGTAAATATGATATGAATGAATCATGGACATATTTTCAATCAATTTTTACAATTTTGATAGCATTGAGATTGGCCAGTAGTTATCAGTATTATGCTTAGAACCAGATGTGTGCATAGAAGTTACTTTTGCAGATTTCATTGTTTTATCTGTAAATAGAGTTAGGCATTTCTTTTAAGCTTTTCAAAAAAGCTCCATATTTTGATGAACTTACAACCCATAGTCAACTAACAATATAACCCTTAATGATACCATTATTACCCATGGTCAATACTCCATTATACACTTATTGTTGTTTTTATTGCCATTACTCTGCTGCTATCAACAACCAGTCTGCTGCCTTTATAAACCATACTCAGCTGCCATCATAACCACATTCTAATGCCATTATAAACCACATTCTGGTGTCCTAATAAACAATACTCTGCTTCCATTCTAAGCCATATTCTGCTGCCTTTATAAACCATATTCTGGTGCCATTCTAAACTATAGAAATCTGCCAATTTAAATGAATACTCTGCTACCATTAGAGACCATACTCTGTTAACATAACCATACTGACTTGTTATTATAAACCATGTTCTCTTGCCATTATAAACCATACTGACTTGTCATTATAAACCATACTCCACCACCAATGACCATTATAAACCACATTCTACTGACCTTATAAGCTATAGTTAGTTGTCATTACAAACCATATTCAAATGCCACTATAAACTATATTCAGCTTTCATTATTAACCATTCATTGATGCTATTATAAACCACATTTTTTGCCATTATAAACCATACACTGATACCCATGTATTCCTACATAAATCTCCTGAGTTGTGTTCAGATATGTGGATTACAGGATTACATATACAGTCACAGGATTTCATTTACTGTGTGTAAGATCTCATAGGTATAAGATTACTATTTGTAATATTATCAAGTATTTTGAAAAAATTTCTTTATTTGAATTGTGCAAAATCTTTTCTTTGTGACTTCTGCACAATTTCAGGGTTTTTGTTGCCCAAACTTTGCATTTAAACAGTAGGCAATCCTTAAGCTCAAAGGTAGCCACTGCTGTGCTAAACAAGTTGCAAGGGAAAAGGATCAACAACTATATCCTTACAGAGATGAAGATGACGTACCAAGGAAAATTACTCCTGACATACAGAAAGCCAGGATACCATATGGTAGACCATACTAACTTCACACAAGTGGAAAGGCCAAAACCAGCAGAATTACTACAGTGTCTAGTTGCAAGGGGCACTAAGCCAGAAAGCATCCAAGGAATATAGAATGGAGGGTGACGACTCTTCTTCCTCTTTCCCCAGGATGACATTCCCCTCTGTAAAAATGGTCAATCATTGATAAAAAGGGAATCAAAGTTATAATATACAGTCCCCCACCATTAATAAAAAAACTATGAGAAAAATCAGTGAATGTTCACATTTAGATGCTCCAGTCATCACTAGTAATCTCTCTACAAAAAGTGTAGCAGTAGTGGCTACAATTGTTCTGTGGTCACCCAAAGTTTTGAACTTTGAAGGTATAACAACAAAAAAGCAACCTACATGGTAAGCTAGTACACATTAAATTAAATAATTGTATTATTTTTAACATGTACCTACTAGCTGGGGGAATTAATCCCATAAAAATTAAATCTATTAAAACTGCAAATCATTATATATACAACAATACATCTGACCCATGTATTATATGGGATGATTTTAATTGGGTATGTAATGAAAAAGACCTGACCCATGTATTATATGGGGTGATTTTAATTGGGTGTATAATGAAATAGATCTGACCTATGTATTATAGGCATAGATTTTATTTGGGTGTTGACCCATGTCTTATAGGAGGTGATTTTAATTGGGTATGCAATGAAATAGATATGACCCATGTATTATAGGCAGTGATTTTAATTGGGTATGCAATGAAATAGATCTGACCCATGTAATATAGGTGATTTTAATTGGGTATGCAATGAAATAGATCTGACCTATGTATTATGGGCATTGATTTTAATTGGGTGTTGACCTATGTCTTATAGGAGGTGATTTTAATTGGGTATGTAATGAAATAGATCTGACCTACCTATTATAGTTGGTGATTTTAATTGGGTGTATATTAAAATAGATCTGACCCATGTACTATAGGGGATGATTTTAATTGGGTATGCAATGAAATAGATCTGACCCATGTATTATAGGGGGCGATTTTAATAGGTTATCCAATGAAATAGATCTGACCCATGTAATATAGGTGATTTTAATTGGGTATGCAATGAAATAGATCTGACCTATGTATTATGGGCATTGATTTTAATTGGGTGTTGACCTATGTCTTATAGGAGGTGATTTTAATTGGGTATGCAATGAAATAGACCTGACCCATGTATTATAGGGGGTGATTTTAATTGGGTGTGCAATGAAACAGATCTGACCCATGTATTTTAGGCAGTGATTTTAATTGGGTGTGCAATGAAATAGATTTGAAACATGCATTATAGGGGGTGATTTTAATTGGGTATGCAATGAAATAGATCTGACCCATGTATTATAGATGTAATTTTAATTGGGTGTATAATGAAATAGATCTGACCCATGTATTATAGTGGTGATTTTAATTGGGTATGCAATGAAATAGATCTGACCTATGTATTATAGGGGGTGATTTTAATTGGGTGTATAATGAAATAGATCTGACCCATGTATTATAGGGGATGATTCTAATTGGGTATGCAATGAAATAGATCTGACCCATGTATTATAGGGGGCAATTTTAATAGGTTATGCAATGAAATAGATTTGACCCATGTAATATAGGTGGTGATTTTAATTGGGTATGCAATGAAATAGATCTGACCTATGTATTATGGGCATTGATTTTAATTGGGTGTTGACCTATGTCTTATAGGAGGTGATTTTAATTGGGTATGCAATGAAATAGACCTGACCCATGTATTATAAGGGGTGATTTTAATTGGGTGTGCAATGAAACAGATCTGACCCATGTATTATAGGCGGTGATTTTAATTGGGTGTGTAATGAAATAGATCTGACACATGCATTATAGGGGGTGATTTTAATTGGGTATGCAATGAAATAGATCTGACCCATGTATTATAGATGTAATTTTAATTGGGTGTATAATGAAATAGATCTGACCCATGTATTATAGGGGGTGATTTTAATTGGGTTTGCAATGAAAAAGATCTGACTCGTGTATTATAGGGGGTGATTTTAATTAGGTGTATAATGAAATAGATCTGACCCATGTATTATAGGAAGTGATTTTAATTGGGAATGCAATGAAATTGACCTGTGCCATGTATTATAGGCAGTGATTTTGATTGGGTATTCAATAAAATAGATATGACCCATGTATTATAGGCAGTGCTTTTAATTGTGTATGCAATGAAATAGATCTGACACATGTGTTATAGGGGGTGATTTTAATTGGGTGTATAATGAAATAGATCTGACCCATGTCTTATAGGGGTGATTTTAATTGGGTATGCAATGAAATAGATCTGACCCATGTATTATAGGCAGTGCTTTTAATTGTGTATGCAATGAAATAGATCTGACCCATGTATTATAGGGGGTGATTTTAATTGGGTGTATAATGAAATAGATCTGACCCATGTATTATAGGCAGTGATTTTAATTGGGTGTATAATGAAATAGATCTGACCCTTGTATTATAGGCGGTGATTTTAATTGTGTATGCAATGAAATAGATAAAGAGTGAAAAGCCAGAGTCAGATACAACAACAGGCAAATGGATCAATATATTTAATGCCATTTTTCAGCACATGATAAGCTATACATGGCATCCAGTATTAATGGTGGAAAAAAAACCCCAGGAAATCACCAGAAAGAACCACTGAACCACGAGAATCAATTCTCACTGGTAAGCTTTCTCTCATATCCACATTCACCAAATCCTAGACTTGAACCCATGTAGACAGAGGTGAAATGGCTGTGATCATTAATGGACAGTGCTATAGACCACTCAGACAGACATAGTCAATTTAATTACATTATGAATTTGACTCACCTTTAAGAAGCCATGATAGGCAATATAGAAAGGAAAATTATGAGCTTTATTTGGAAGAATAAAATACTCTACCTAAAGAAAAAATATAAATGTAGACCTAAGGTATAGGGGGATTAGACCTTCCAAATCTGAACGATAAAGCAAAATGCAATTATTTTTTAAATAGGTTAAAAATGTTAAATGGCAAACCAAAGCATCCTTGGGAAGCTACAGACATATATTCATGTCGATTTAACAAAGAAATATACATGAATAATACATTAAGTAAACCATTGGAATGGCTTGTCTCCTATAGAAGAATGAAAGGTTTAATATACTGACATGGGACCACCAATACATTATGGAATAAAAACAGCGACATATATAGTGCAAGAGGTAATACTGGAAAATTAAGATGTTTGCAGTAAAAAGAAAGACTGAATTCAATATTTTTAAGGTTTTTAAGCCTATTCCTATTTAAAAATATGTACTTGCACTGTGTTTGTCCTTTTCATAACTATATTCATTTACACAATACTTGTATATGCAGTTATTTATTTTGATTTTAATACTACAGACTGAAGTGTCCATCAAGGTTGATTACCATGGGTGCTTACTAGTAAGAATATAACATACATTTTTGTGCAAGTCATAAAAATCAGTATTTATATTAATTTTGTGTTTCCCTGTATAAACATTGTATTTGATGAAATAAAAGTTTCAATTTAAGTTGCATTTTCCTTTCCTATCAGTTAATTGTTTTATTCCCAAATGATATTTCCCATTTTCTGCCAGTGCATGCAACTTGTTAAAGCCTTGTCTTGTTACATTAGCCAATCACATGTTTTTGAGTTAACAATCCTTTTGATTGAGCTGTAAATTCAAAACATGTATTGTTCAGTGCCAAGTAGAAATCTGAATCTTCCAATGAATATTTTAGCCTGTTCAGGCAGCATCATTCTCTTATTTACTCACTTTTCAACAACCCTTTGATTGAGCTGCAAGTATGACACTTGCTCAGTGCCAAGCAACAGAGGGTGTTATTTGAACTCCCATTGATCTTACCACACAAGTGACATGTTCATCTGCAGCCTTTAATAGATTTCAGAGACTGCATGATCAAAGTGTTACTGAAAGAACCAAAGCCAAATCTTAACATAAGCACCTGCATATGACAGTGACACTGCAGTCTCATGATATTTATGATGACTAGACCATGGCAATCTAGTCACTTGACCAGGATAGAAGATCAGAACTTTATGATAGGAAATAATTCTTGAACCAGATGGTAATAGACTGGAATTTAAATGACTTTTTAATAAAAAATGTGGACTTAACTCTCATTGTTTACTTGTAAGATGCATGACTTTACAATGTTAAGTATTATTCTGAACTAATCTTATACTGATTTGAGATCTATAATTGATTTCATGGATTAATAATGTCAAATTACTGATTTTAATCAGGACAATTGTAAGTTGTTAATTGTATTTTACATTAGTTCTGTTATTTTGCAAATCTATTTATCCAGTTGGGCTTGCTTTATTTCCAAAGTTTAACTCTGACTCAATTAAGGCAGATGGAAATGATTTGCAAAATACACACCAATATATAGGAAAGTTAAATAGTCTTTCTGAAGCCCAAATAATGATGAGTTCAACTTATAGTTGAGTAAACTTACAAGTGAGTATATACAGTTTGCAGAAATGGACCAGACATGGTAATTTTTCTGTAAGTCAATCCATGACCAATTAATCTCATAATTTTTAAACTGCATTATCTGTTTCATGAGTTTTTTGTTATTATTTATACATACAATAAGGATCAGCAAATTTATTATCTATTCAAAATATGATATACTCTATCATACCCAATCATTGGAGTTCTATATTATCTCATATCCAATCATTTGAGCTCTATATTCTATCATAGCTAATCATTGGAGTTCTATATTCTATCATAGCCAATCATTAGATCTCTGTACATTAACTTCAAGTCAGTTGCCATATCAAGTCATTTAAAATGAAAACTGAACAGACCTTGATTTGCCATCACATAATGCACCAGTAGATCTGGGTCTAGTGTTAGAAGTTACTTGGTAGACCAAACAAAAAAGATCATGATCTCCTGGTGCATTATGTGAGGACAGATCAGGGTCTATGCTGTTTGCTGTTGGACTAATCTAATATATGCAGAGTACATTTTGTAATGTTTCTCAGAAACATTCACCTACCAATGGCAGACAATATTTTTATGGGGACAATAACAGAATGAAATTTAACATTTTGTAGAAATAAACAGAAAAATATAAGATCCCTGGATGTATTTACCAGTTCTTGAGCACAGTCTATAAATATGAAATGACACAATGCTTTTACTGCTGAGGACTGTATGTCAAAGCACAGTCTGCAAAGGTCTCCAGTGGATTTGAATTGGCTGTAGAAAATGACTGTGAAGGAAGATAATTAGAGTGACCTCCATACATATAACTTTCATCCCTAGAAATGGTGTGTGGCAGAGGGTTGCAGGCATATGAATTTTCCATCATTTGGTAACCATAAGGTACACAGGCTGTTTCTGGTGTCATACCATTGTACACTTGGGGTACTGGATAGTGTGCCACTTGATAATAGGATGCTTGCCAAGCATACACAGCAGGGTCATATTGGGCAGGAGACTGACACAAGTAGCTTAAGTTTTGTACGGCAGAATAAATGTCTTCATCAGTTACAGTTGTGTTCGAAATATAAGTCAAAATCTGGTGTGCCTCATCAGATATGACTGGCCTCACTAAGCTGTGTCTTTTGTCTGATTCACTACCACCTTTAAGTCTTTTGGACAGAGGTTCAGCTACACTGCAAACCAAATCTGTGTGGTCTACACAAGATATGGATTTCTTGTCATGGCTACATGGCTCTTCTGGATCTTGTGTTAAATAATTCAAAGCCTCTTCATTATTGTTGGATCTAACTTGCTGATGACCAACAGCATTCTTCCTTTTCTCTTTAAGAAAGAGTTTTCCTTGTTTCTGGGATGGAAGCTGGATTGGTGGAAGCCCAAGATGGTCATGGATATAAAGTGCATATTGCCCCTTCCTGGTATCTTTGTTTTCTTGTCGGCAGAATGACTTGGGAGGGACCTTTTCAAGGTCAACTCGCCAGTAATGCTGCCTACACTTCAAGTCACATGGATCCTTTAGAACCTTGTAAAAGCAACGATTATTTGACAAATTGTGTCGGACAGAGTTCTTCCAGCCTGTATACAATCCGCAGAAGAATGGAAAAAATTCGCGTAAGACCTCATGTATTTCTGTCAAAGTCAGTTTCTTGTCAGCTGAATTCTCAATGGCAACTACAATCATTCCTAGATAGGTGTATGGTGGTTTGGGATAGCGCTTGTACTGTGATTTTGGGAGAGACCCATCTACAGCTGTTTTCTGAAAACAAACTTGGTTCTCCTGTTTGATCAGACATGGATTCTTAACAGATGTGATTATGGACATTATCCTTGCTTTCGTCATAAAACAACGCAATTCTCTCTCTTGAAAATCATGTACAGGTGGAATGCTATACTCTGAACTGCTACCATGTTCCTGAAATCCATGTGTACCTGTGATAGCAGAATCACTGATTTTGTTGTAAGCTTTCCCATCATTGCAATCAAATGTGGTATTGTCAGTAGGTATGGAATTCAAACTTCTTGAATGAAGGTCAGACTGATTAAAAAAATTGCTTCTATCACTCACATTCTTATTAATAGAAATGGAACCAGTCTGCTGTTCATTAGACACAATGTTGATCTCATCTGTATTTGTTTGGATCCTGTAATCTCTATCTTCAAACAGTAATTCCATGTCAAATCCAGCTGATAATCCAGTTCTTTCAGACATTGGTGTAGAAGCTCTCGGATATTCATTTCCAATGTTCACATTATCAGGAATGTCACAAGAAACTGACACTTTCTCATCGCCTTTTGAGACCTTGTCACTGTGGCAACAAGAGGTCAATGCCTTCGCTTCCTGATGGACAGGATCAAAGTTCTCACTTTGTGTGTTTCCTGCACAAATGTTGTCATCATTGCTACTATTATAATCAGAAACTGTCTGTATGCCACTGTCCAGTTCTCTACTGTTTGAATGGGATAAACGGATGATCAACCATCCTTCACTTGATGCACTGGAATTATCCATGATTTAAGTCAGAAGCAAATGTCTTGACTCAGCAATTAAATTTGTCTTCAAAGCATCTATTTTCCTTACACAGGTGATATCTGAAAAGAGAGGATATTTTCTATTGACAAGAGTCCTTTACAAAAAAATTTGCAAAATTACAGTAGGATCTATTTTTCTATTTCTTAAGCTGAATTTGTGGATTCTTACCATAATATTTGAAGTTCTGTTGGCTTTCTTAAATAATGTCTGTACATTTAGTAGTTTCACACATAAACATCTTCAGATAATCCATTCTGAGAAATACAATACAAGTTGTCATAGAATTCAAAGAAAATATAGAGCTAGCAAGCTAAGCAACAGCAAGGGTTTTTTAAATGAATAACTCAAATATCATATGCCTTTTCTGATACATGCAATGAAATAAATACCTCAGTTGTTAATAATAGTCTTTTGGAACTGCTCCTGAATATGTGGTTCTTATTATGTCTTAATAACTTTATTTCCATTTAAAAGTTGCAGGTATAAAATTAAAAATTAAATTAAAAGAACAAGTATTTCATTAATGGTTGGATGTGTTGAAAACTAATCTCAATATTTTCTTGTCAAATATTCATCATCCAAAAACCTACCAGTCAGGGAAGTATCACTAAAATTACCTCAATCTCTTCCAGAGAGTCATACTTATTCAATTCATATAGGAAAGAGACAAACAGTTACAATTTAAGTGGAGGAGTGTTGTATGTAATACAATTCAACATTCTTGACTATAAATAAGTGTCCTCCATGAACAAATGAAGTGTCATCTATTTACATGATTTGTTTATTTTTTTATTCATGACATAAAATGGAATTTAATGAGGAACTTTGACTACATAATGCAAAGTTTTTGTCATGCTAAATATGATTGAAAATTGTTTGACTTTGTAATGTATAGATACTACAGGATTAAATGGAATTAACTGAAGGGGATTATAAGTATACTGATGTAAATAATTGTTTTAATGAAACAAAATGTATAGCTCTTGCAGAAAATGTTGTATAAGGATTAAAAGGGAGATAACACACATGGTGACATGAATGCTGGTGGATTTATTCTTTCATCCCTTATAAACCCTAAGAAAAGAGTGCTATAAATGTTAAGAGGAAACAAACAAACAAACAAACAAACAAACAAAAAAACCCAACAAGAATATCAACCACACTGTAGAATTATATTAAGAATAATTGCTATGCATGTCAGCATGCTGCAGAGGTGGAGTTATCAGTCAACAGGAATACCTAGATATCTTTAGTCCAGATATTCTAATAACCTGATGAAGATGTTTGAGTAACCGGTCAACAGGAATACCTAGATATTTTTAGTCCAGATATTCTAATAACCTGATGAAGATGTCTGACTAACCAGTCAACAGGAATACCTAGATATTTTTAGTCCAGATATTCTAATAACCTGATGATGTCTGACTAACCAGTCAACAGGAATACCTAGATATTTTTAGTCCAGATATTCTAATAACCTGATGATGTCTGACTAACCAGTCAACAGGGATATCTATATATCTTTAATCCAGATATTCTAATAATCTGATGAAGACATCTGAGTAACCAGTCAATAGGAATACCTATATATCTTCAGTCCAGATATTCTAATAAACTGATGAAGATGTCTGACTAACCAGTCAACAGGAATACCTAGATATCTCTAGTCAAGATATTATAATAAATTGATGAAGATGTCTGAGTAACCAGTCAACAGGAATACCTATATATCTTTAGTCCAGATATTCTAATAACCTGGTGTAGATGTCTGACTAACCAGTCAATAGGAATACCTAGATATCTTTAGTCCAGATATTCTAATAACCTGATGATGTATGACTAACCAGTCAACAGGGATACCTATATATCTTTAGTCCAGATATTCTAATAACCTGATGAAGACATCTGAGTAACCGGTCAACAGGAATACTTATATATCTTTAGTCCAGATATTCTAATAACCTGATGAAGACATCTGAGTAACCAGTCAACAGGAATACCTATATATCTTTAGTCCAGATATTCTAATAACTTGATGATGTTTAAGTAACCAGTCAACAGGAATACCTATATGGAATCAGTACACAATTAATAAAATCCGGTTCAGTACCCATGAATGTAGTCCCAGTCTATTTTTAGATCACTTTTTCCTGTCAAAGTTTGGTGGTGATACTAGAGTCAGATTTTGGCATTCTTGGTAAGGATTTAAAGGCAATTGTTTATTCTTTAAAATGTGAGCTTATGGAGTGGTTGTCTGTGTGCATTTTGGCGACAGTGCACATGGAGTAATAATGGTCATGGTGATGATCCGGAAGTGAAATCTGTGTTCCGTTGCCTGGTGTTTTGTTTACAATTCAGCCTCTCAAAAAAATGCAGGTCAACCCTTGACAAGAACTAAACCGTAAAGTCATCTTTGAAGGTATTTTAGATTAACATATGATTTGTATTGATTGTCACACAGTGGAAAGTTCAGTACTGAGAAACAAATGTAGAGACCATATAGTGAAATTAATTGTGTACTATGGCCTGTCAGTAAAAATTTGAAACTAATATAAAAATTTTATTATTAATGACATACACATGAAATTTGAATGTTATGTATATTAACTTTAAAAATATAAAAAGGAAATTAAAAATAAAAAAAATTTTAATTTAAAAAATTTAAATGAAATTTAAAAAAAATTTTTTCCACCAAGTATACACATGTATAATATTTTTTTGGAATGATATTAAATGATATCAGCATATATATACTCCTACACCATATACAAGCTCAAATTATGGATATTTGTCAAATTTGATCAGAGAAAATATCTTTATTAGTCAAAATGAGACCCTCATTTAAAATACATGAAGACAAAATTCTATTTTGCTTTGTACCTTTAGGTCATTGAACCTATTTATTTGGGGTCCAAACAGTTAATTTATGTGTTTATGATGGGGTGACTTCCTGAGTAACACATATCTGCTGGTATAGCTATCAGTAATTGTTTATAACCATAGTTATAGGGTATTTAGTGAGAGGACAATGATGAAGACTTTATACTAGAACCTGTTCAGGTTCTCTCAAAATCATATTAAGCTGTCAGAGAATGAAATACAGGTCAGAGGGGTAAAATATACTTTACCCAGGTATATTTACCATTGCATGTAAGAAAACAGCAAAATGAATTCCATTTTATTGTTCAGTTTCTTTAAAATGTTGATTGATGTAGTGCGACATTGTGGCCCAGATGATATTATGGGAATTCTCATGATCCATTTTGCTTTATGCAATATTAATGACTAATAATATTTGTTATCTGACACTTTAAAGATTACATAAGTAATATTCAAACAGATTATTTGAATTTAACTTTCTACAACTGATCCTAACATGGTTACATAGCTGACATGAACAAGTATGCATATATTTTGTAATGTTTGGAATCAAAAGTTGACATTGTTAGGCTGACATGGTAACTATAGTGAATCTGTAAGGCTCAGTTTTGACTGTGTGCACTTAAAATATCCCAAGATGTTATTTTCATCATGAATATGCCTCTGTATGGTAACACATTTCAATTTAGTACTCTGACAGAGGGCGGTATTGCAGCTGATATCTGATTCCATTGAATCATTGAACTTAATAACTTGATAGCCAAGACTCTTATAAATAGACTAAAAATGTTCAAACATTATTTTAATCATGTTTGCACATGTGATTTTAACTAATACATTGCATATGTCCCACACATGCAAATATCCATCCTTGTTTACAAGTTTTCGGGATGAAAATTTCACATTTAGTTGATGATATAGGATCTATTGGAACCTATAGTTGATCTGTGTGGCCACATTTTGCTATATTCACTCACAATATCTAAAATTGTTTTTCCTTCACAAATAGGATTGCATATAGTAATAAATTTTAATTTGGTACATTGTCATTTGACTTTCCACTATACTGGTATGTATCAATGTTTGCACCAATGATCAAACCTCACTGTTCCAACATTGCCTTAAACTTTATGATACATACTCTACCTGATTAGTTATTTAACCTGTAAATGACTAAATATGCTTGTAGAAACTTCATCTATTTTTAGGATGCATTTGTCACTTTAATACATGCCCATTGCTTCACATCTTTGAGTGTCATTGTATCAAGTTTACCTTTTATAACCATATTTGCAACCTGAATGTTATTGTGAAACCACCATATCTAACACATTTTAACTTCATTTGCCTACATCTTTCTGGGTTTTTTTAGAATTAAGTGAAACATGTTATATCTTTTTAGGTCTAGCCTGGTATCTGGAACAAAGTATTAGAGTTGGATCAATTCGGAAGCTCTCCAGTAGTCCAATGGTGATAGCAAGGTCTCATAAGGACATGTGCAGTGTGCTGCTATAAGTGACCAAGATGAGTTCATATCAGTGCACTGATATACAGCATCTCAAAGACATGGCTTAGATCTTCATGAGAGAGATTCACATCATTTTTCAGTAAGGTGGAACTTCCCTGAAACTGTATTTCTATATTGCATTGTTGACTTTTGTAGTGATTGGCATTAAAATGGAATACATATTTGCTATAAAACATGGTAGTGGTTCCATCAAAACTTTAAATTTGAGTGGGATATTAGTTATACAAACAACTGCCCAAGTACCTGAAACAATAAATGTGGAACATAGTACCTGTCATTGTTTCTTTAGTATGTACACCTATATGCATCTGGATAGGCATATTGCAATTTGCTGTCAAAATCACTGTAAGCTATCATGCTTCAGTACCCCTGGGATTAATATTATCAGTTGTACAGACCTAAACTACCATTTGTTTTAAACACCATTCATTAATCAACTTTGCTGCCTTAAACTTGTCAAACTGAATGTCATAACTTGTATGAGAATTTAATTTTTGCAAAATAAATAGTTTTTAAAATTTATATATTTTTTAAAATTTCCATTAAAATTTAATATATCAATAATTTTTAATTTCCAGACTATTTTTAGACAGGCCTTATTAAGTATTACAATTAGGTTTTTACTGCATTGAAAAATTCCTATAATTAAGGAAGATATAGCAAATTTAGTTTTGGTTTCTTAAGAACAATTGGACCTCAAATTGCACCCTATAGAACACCAGCACTACACACTTTCTGACAGCTGTCACTTGTCTTGCTTGCAAGGATATTTCAAAAGATTTTATGTATGAAGTTGAAACAGTAGTGGCATGCAAAATAAAATGCAAATATAAAAGTTTGACAAAAACATTGACCCTTTCAGGAATCAGTACACAATTAATAAAATCCGGTTCAGTACCCA
This sequence comes from Potamilus streckersoni, assembly GCA_016746295.1. Taxonomy (NCBI): domain Eukaryota; kingdom Metazoa; phylum Mollusca; class Bivalvia; order Unionida; family Unionidae; genus Potamilus; species Potamilus streckersoni. Next base: position 3,988,265 of record JAEAOA010002358.1, on the reverse strand, counting down.
CAAATGTAGTCCCAGTCTATTTTTAGATCACTTTTTCCTGTCAAAGTTTGGTGGTGATATTAGAGTCAGATTTTGGCATTTTTGGTAAGGATTTAAAGGCAATTGTTTATTCTTTAAAATGTGAACTTATGGTGTGGTTGTCTGTGTGCATTTTGGCGACAGTGCACATTGAGTAATAAGGTCATGGTGATGATCCGGAAGTGAAATCTTGTGTTCCGTTGCCTGGTGTTTTGTTTACAATTCAGCCTCTCAAAAAAATGCAGGTCAACCCTTGACAAGAACTAAACCGTAAAGTCATCTTTGAAGGTATTTTAGATTAACATATGATTTGTATTGATTGTCACACAGTGGAAAGTTCAGTACTGAGAAACAAATATAGAGACAATATAGTGAAATTAATTGTGTACTATGGCCATATATCTTTAGTCCAGATATTCTAATAACTTGATGAAGACATCTGAGTAACCAACCAGTCAACAGGAATACCTTGATATCTTTACTCCAGATATTCTAAAAACTTGATGAAGCTTTTTACAATGATTTGAGTCAAACTGAAAACAACAAAGACCCTAATCTGCTACCACATAATGTGCCTGCTGATCAGGGTCTGTTTTTGTTTGTGTTACTGAATACTCCCAATAGATTGCACAAACCCAGATATTTTGCCACATTATTTAATGGCAGATCAGGGTCTCTGAAGTTTTCATTTGGATTCAACTTATCAATGAGTATCTTTGATAAATCCTTTTGGATACAGATCCAGCCTAATAGGTCAAGGTCAAAATAGTTTCTGCAAAGTCATGCTAATAAAATTTAACATGATCAATCTAAGTTGAAAGTCAGAAAATCAATGTCTTGGTAAAACATGAATGCCCCTGATATGCAAAAAGAATTCCAAGTTAAAAACTTGTATAAAATATTTAGAAAACTTATATATGCATATGAACATGGATACAAACTTTTTATCTTTGTGCTTAACCTTGCTAATCATGCTTTTGTAAAATAAACTAGTTATTATAAAATGAAAACTGCCATCATGGCCACAAGGATACAAATAGTACTTCCAAATTTCATTTGCTTATGTTGAAGTTTAGGGTTGGGTCTATTTTGCGTAATCTTGTGTACAAGCTTATCAAGATGCACAGAAAGAAGTACAGACATACTGAATCATAAATCATAAAATGGCATTATTTTTAAAAAATGCAATACTATAAGCATTTAAATAAAGGGCATAAAAGCAGATTACCATCTGTATGCTAATTCAATATCATTTCAAACTCTGGACATTAAGATTATTATTATATTATTAGTATTTATATTGGTACATCTATTTTTAGACTAGTACACAAGTACATTATTATAATTATTGATCTGGGTTTATTATTATTATTGATTATTGTTATTATTAATATTCATATTGTTACATCTATTATTAGTTACATCTATTATTAGTACACAAGTACATTATTATAATTATTGATATCATTATTATCTTTATTAATTAACTTATATGCCTTATATATTTACATAAAAACCAAGCACAACTGCAAACATTGATCATGATGTGTCACTGCATAATGGGCAATAAATCTGGGTCTGTCTTTTGTTCTTCCAATTACTCACCCTAAAAATGTAGACCCAAATCTACTGGCACATCATAAGATGACAGATGTAGGTCTTTGAATTTTACAGTTGGAATTGACTTGCAAGCAAGTATCTACTGTACATATAGTGTGAACCATTCCTACTTAATTTTTACTTGCCAATATTAGTGGTTATTGTTTATTACACTAACAAACCTTGTACTGAAAAAAGTTACCTGGAGATGGGATTGTTAACTCATTTGAATTGAATTTGTTCTTAGTCAAATTATATCAGAAATGTCTATTCAGTTGATGCTTGCATTTACTTAGAATACTTAGATTTTCAAAGAAATTTTGATTTGAAGTGTTTTATTAGATGCTAAATTTTTGCAATCTGCCTGCTTGTCTACCAAAAGTGATATTGGGTATATTATATTATACACTGTAATTATACCTGAATATGTACCAATTAAATTATAATGTTTTTAATCCTGTCCAATTTGTATTTGACATTTCTTAAACTTTTTAATGCAAATTAGTGGCTACTTCAATTCATGAGTGTGTCCCTCTCTTTTCTTGTTTTTGATGTCTAATGACACATCAGCACATGAAAAGTTATGTCAGGTTGGAGAATATTAGTCAAAAGATGGGTGAAATGATCATTATATTTCTATGTTGCTTTATTATTATTATTATTATTATTATTATTATTATTATTATTATTATTATTATTATTATTATTATTATTATTATTATTATTTATGCAAAAACAATATTCCAATGCTGCTAAAATATTCAGGGACTGACAAATAGCATATACAGTATTGCAAGTAAAGATTCTAACTGCAAACATAATACATCTGGACTTGCTGGCCCATAATATTCCCAGAAGATCAGGGTATACATTGTCTGTTGTACAAATTATTGCTAATACACTGCATAGACCCACATCCAAAAGCACATTGTGTAATGGTGGATCTAGATCTACAAAGGATGCAATTACATCAGTTAGCTATATTCAACATTTTATCCAGATTTTATAAATATGTTATCTCAACTAACTTGTTAATAGGCACCAAATAAACTGTTTGGTCCACCATCCCTGTTTCTCACTGCTCACCCTATAACTTTTTCCCACATGGTAAAAAGCCTAACCCTCCAAATCATGTTAAATATATAGTATGTTTTTAAAAAAAACAACAACAAAAAAAAACACCTACCTACCTACCCCAATTTAAAAACCAGTGCAACAGGAAAGAGAATTTGTTTTTCTTGGCCAGATGGAATTCATCATATAATTTTTGCACAATGAAAATGATTTTATATTAATATCAAACTATTTGAAGCTTATCCAGTAATAATACAATTAAGCAAGAGGCACAAGTGAGACAAATATTGTTCACCTATTTAGCTGACATGCACCAGCTTTTAAATACAAATTCACATGCATACTGAACATGTAGCACATAGTTGCTGCACTGTCTATTAATGTTGGTAAAATTATGAAGCTATTGGCATTAAAGGGACAAGTAAATTATTTTGTCAGTATTCTCCCTTATGCACTTTCAGCCTCTGGAGGAGGCACCTGGTCATATTTAATAACCTAAAAGCTGCTGATAGTCCCACCCTTAAGTTATATACCCTTGCTTGGCATTACAAGGAGTTAATCTCTATATTCATCATGGATTACTAGATTCATAACTGAAAAATAAGCAAGGAGAACTGCTCCCAAGGAATCTGTGGTGGCTAGTGGGTAAGGCATTGGATAAGTAAGCCCAAGGTTACAGATTTGAGTCCCACCATTTGATCAGCCAGAACATATTCCTCAGGATATATTTTAAGTCCATGGTTTTCTTTGCTCCTAATGATTAAATCTGGAGGTTTTGAAAAAGAAAAGTGTATCTGATTATATTTTTTATTTATTTAATAGATGCAAAAATATTATATTTTTTTAAAAATTCAAGTTAAAAGTAATGACACTGACTATATGAGGCATAACAAACTAAAGTATTATGTTTGATATCAACTGGAAATATTGTAGGCACATTAATTTGAAAATAATTGCAAATGTCATGCTCTAACAGAACTCAGCAGACTGTTAACTTATTTCAAGTCATATGTGTGCTTAATTTTTTTTACAACAATAATTCTCTGAAAGTACATGGTTTTTGCAACAACACCCCCCCCAAAAAAAACAAACAACAAAAACATGATTATTAAAAGCAAATTCTTGATCTCGCAAATCATTAAAGAAAATCTGACTTTGTTCAGACAACTGGTATGCACTAGAGATTCTTCAAGTTCTTCGTCCTTAAGCATCCGACGCGTTTATTTTTCGAGTTGGCAGAAAAGGTTAATGATGTTCTTATTTTGAGTAATTGAAGTAATGTTTACGGTCGCAGAGTATCCTTTAAACAAATGTGGAAAGCCTTCATGCTAGAATGCAAATCTGTTCAAATTCTATAGAGCGGTTGTAGAGAATAAATCACTCAAATGTTTTTCCATAGTCAGTAACGGCAAATGGGAATCGTATCGAACAAACCTTAAAGTCATTTATACAAGGATAGTTTCTGTTAAATTTGGCAATGGTCTGTTTGGTAGTTTTTGTGAGAAAAAAAGTCACTTAAAATATTTATTGTTAGTAACCGTTGCAAAAAATGTGATAGACCATTCTATAATGTAAATATTTGTCTATTTTGTGTTGATCTGGTGTTGAATAATCGTTGAATTGTATTTCTGCCGTGTTTAATAACGGTGATAATGTTTTACAGTTGATAAGCATCTTTTGTACAAATGAAAGACTTTTATGTCAGAATTCAAATATGGTCAAATTCTGTTTAGCGGTTTTAGCGAAAAGGTCTCTTCAAGATTGTTTAAAATTGACTAATGCAAATCAAATTGCATCAAATCTACAAAATTAGAATTATAATTATCGTTCACGTAAAATCTGAGCTGTTTTGAGAGGTTTTGAAAACAATTAATTTAAAATTTTACTTTCTTTTTTGGTAAATAAAACAATTACCATGGGTTATATTTTACGGCTTAAGAGAATGATATTACCAACATTTGAAGAACTTCATGCTGGAATGCTTTTGTTGAGGATGTGGATGGGTAATGGCGGATAATGTTGATAGCAGATATGCATCATTTAAATAAATTAAAGTCTTTCATTCCAGGATGCTTTTCCAAAACTTGATCAGTTTGGCGATGAATTTGTAAACACCAATTATGAACGAACAATCAACAATAACCATCCTACTCTAGATAAACGGGCCTCGTTAACGGTACACGCACAGAAGGTCGCTGGACAAAAAGTTTTAAAAAAAATTGAAATTACACAGTAATTGTAAGCATGATGGCAAAAATTCACATTCAAAAATTCCTTTTTAAAACATAAATTTATTAAAATCATTATATTATATTATTTTCAATTCTTACTAATAATGATCCCAATAAAAATTGATGGCTTCACAGGAAAAGGGTAATTGTGTAGCAGCTTAAGTCTCCAGAGCAAATTGTAAAACAAGCATATAGCAATAGACGTGTGAGGTAGCTTTGATATGGACATGCAGGTAACCTTTTGGATTAGATCCCTAATTACTAAACTAGGTTAATAAAATAAAAGTTTAGGGGCTAAATGGATTTATTTTTTACGGCTTCAAAAGTAACTTATAGAATAATTCAACGATAATGTTAGTATCGACAGTTACAGGCTGCTATTAAATATTTTGAAAATATTTTTTAAAAATCATACTGTTGATACTTTGTTTATTATACTAATATCTCAAAGAAGAAAGTGCAATTAATTAGGTCGATCAAATAAAAACCTGCATCATTACAAAAATATAAAGTCCGACTTTATGTCCTGAGTCGTTTAGTTCTGCATGTACTCATAATAGTGAAAATTCAAATTGTTAGTTTGTTTAATAGGTCTAAACTGCTTTGAACATACAAGATGTTTCTTTTAAATAAAAAGGATTCTAATCTATAAGCAAATACTTATTTTCTAATGCTGATTTAGTTTTGTTGCTACGTTATTATTATTATTATTATTATTATTATTATTATTATTATTATTATTATTATTATTATTGTACATACAAATGTTTTGAAACCATATTTTTTTTAGAAGTTTTCATCTCCAATCTTAAATTGCTTGTATACATACACATCAGTAGCTTAGCAAGAACTTCAGTCCCCTTATCCCTCCAAAAAAAGTATGTAAGGTGGGGGCCCATCCAAATAAAAAGTGAATCATAACATTTTATATGAGAAGCACGTCAGATGTCATTAATAATCACATGCAAAGGTGTATGGGTATTTTAAAATCATTATATTCACTCTTATTTATCATATGTAATTACTATTGCTTTTGTATCCAGTTACAGTGTATGTATTGCAAAAGCTAACATATCCACTGTAAGGATGAAACACAATAAATAGCTATATCTGTTTTAATTTAATCACTTCAAGAATTAACTACTTTAAACATTACAAGTATTGCAAATGTTCAGCGATAGATTCTACCTATGCTACGAGAGAGAGAGAGAGAGAGAGAGAGAGAGAGAGAGAGAGAGAGAGAGAGAGAGAGAGAGAGAGAGAGAGAGAGAGAGAGAGAGAGAGAGTTGAAATTATAATCAAATTAAATTTGAAGTAAATCTAATTCCTAAATTCAGATTAACCTTACCTCTCGTCCTGAAAAGCAGGCGACACTGTAGAAATCACGGACTCAGAGATGTCGTGGGCTGGCTAATTATCTATTTTCGATGGGGATGAGAACATCCTGATCTTATAAACATCTTTTCTCAGGAATGATTTTGCGATAGAATGAACTTATACGCTTAAGTGTAATATAACTTTGTATACTATAATGGATCTAAATCTTTTATAAACATTTTTTTTTGTATAGAATAAATACCAGACATCAAGCTATGATACCCAGTATTAAATTGACTATTCTAGGTAAGAGCCGGTGACGTAACCTAGATCAGGGATAGATTTCTTTGATGTGTGTGCCGCTCTTTGCCGCAAACCGTTACCGGTGTTTTTACAAGACGTTCACACCTTTGTGAAAACTTACGGGAGTAGTGGGACAATTGTACCCCCAGATGCCCATATTTATCTCGATTTGGCTCCTAAACTTTTTTCCATTTTCGAAGCCTAGACATCTAATATAAACAACGCTAATTGACAGGCGTTGTAAAACAATCTCCAGATTAGGCTTCGAAAAATCAATCGAGAAAGGTTTAACAATACGGGGCTGGCAATATCATTCCTTTAAAATCATAAATTGAAACTTGTTTTTATTTATTTATATATTTATTATTACACTCCTCCACGAAAAGTTGACAATGACAGTCATGTGTTTTATCAGTTCAAAGATCAATTTATCGTAAGGTACGCTTTTAAATAATTATCTCTAAAATAAAGGATGCCTCATATAATTTACCAAAATAAACATACAAATTCCTTTTTTTTAATAAATCAGCATACGTTTAAAAAGTACTCAGATAATGATAAATGATGGTCAAGTACAATCTTATGTTGAAATTGTTACATATATCTTAACATTTTTCCTACCGCAATTGTTTTGAAGATTCTTTAAAATTCCTTCTGTTTTTTTTTTTTTGTTTTTTTTTTTGCTCTTTGAAAATAAGACGTATCAGAAGGATCGTTTTAAGGCATAGGCACGCGAGGCACGTGCCTAGGGTCCCGCGCAGCAAACAAAACCAAAATTTCGGTGTCGGTTATGTTGGCAGTAAAGTACTATATTACTAAATTTAACAAAATGACATGCATACACATGGAAATGCAGTGAATTACTCCATAGGTGAGACGGAGAGATTGAGTAGCAATTCTGGTTACTTTTAAGGTTAGATTTTGTTCCTAGGGCTCCCAAACTTCTTAAAAAGGCTCTGTCTATTAGGGCGACCGCAGAATTATCTTTGGGTGGGTGGGGGGTGGGAATATGTAGTGGTCAGCTAGTAAGTTTTACGGATGTATCCCAAAATATGTTTAGAAGTGAAATGCATGTTCTCCTTCCCCAACTTGCCCCTTTGTGTTGGAGCCCATGAGACATATCACATATACGGAGTCTATATTGACACCGTATCTTCCTGAGTAAATAAGGTAGTTTCAGTGTATCAAAAGCTAATATTAAGCACTGAAACCCACCCCACCGCCATCACAATTGGTACTACTACTACTACCACCAGTGCTGCTTCTACTATACTGTTCTTACTACTATGATCACTTCTGTTGTTACTGGAGCTACTACTACCACTAAAGTGGTTGCTACTATTACTACTACAACTACTACTACAAATTCGGGGCTGAAGAATAAGCAACATGCGCCCCATCACAGTCCACTTACTCCAACCCACACCCACACCCCTGGTATGTCAGTCAGAAAAGTCACAAGACAAAAAGTCACAAATACACATAGGACAGAAAGTCACTGGCCTGAAGAAAATAAAAGAATGTGAAAGATAAAAGCAATGGTGTAAATGTAGCACAAATAATCAAAGGACACGAGGTCATACACTATTTTTTTATTTATTTAATACGTACCAAAATGTTACGATCATTATATTTTATTATTCTTAATTATTAATGTTAATGATTACAATAAATATGTTTTCACTGGAAAATAAAAATTGTTTAGCTGGAGTCTGAACCACGTGAATGAAATTATTAATGAACTTTTCCATTAGTCAAGAGATTTGCATAAGTAGATACAGATTACTAGAATATGATTATTCTGTTAGTGCTGTGCACACTTATTTTTGTTTTGTTTTGTTTTTGTTATAAACTGTTACATATGGAAAATATTGTATAATCATACGGCTGGTAATTTTGTTTATTGTGTTAATATGTTAGTGAAGACACTTGTGATTTTGTAACTGACTTTCTATCATACATACATTCCTTATTGCTGTAATTTAGCATTCTTATCTGGAATAGTGTATCTTTTTTGAGGTTGATCCTGGCTGTGGGTTTTGTAGAATTAAGGGCTAGTAGGGCACTTAGTGAATCCGAAATGATTAGAAATTGGTTGTTAGGTTGGGTATGAATCCAGCGTACTGCCAGATTGATTGCCCAGAGTTCAGCAGTGAAAATTGACGTGCCATTTGTGATCCTTGTTTTGTTTGAGATTTATGCTGCTGAGATTATGTAGGCAGCTGTGGTTATGTTTGTTGTGTTTTGTTTGGAACCGTCCGTGTATATATGTGTGTGATTTGAGTATTGTGTATCTAGCAAATTTTGGATGTGTGTGAGTAGCTTCCAGGGGTTTTGTTTTTTGTTTCCTATATTCCTGAGTTCAAAGTTGATGTTTGGGATTTGATTCTTCCATGGAGTGGAATCATGGTATGCCCTTGGTTCAGCCTGAATGGAAAGTTGGTTGTTTTTAAGAATTGTATGTACCTTATTGAAGGCTGGAGGGTATTTGACTCGTATTGGAAAGAATGTTCGGTTGCTTTTTAGATATGCCTTTTTGACCGGATTGTGATCTGGTAGGGTGGTGACTCTTGCTGCGTATTTCAGTAACATTTCTGTTCTTCGTAAGTGAAGTGGGGGTTCTGCTGTAAGGGTTTGGAGCTCTGCAAGGGAAGTGTTTCTTAAGGCGCCTGTACAAAGTCGGAGTGCTTTGTATTGGATGGTGTCCAATTTTTGGAGTAGAGTTTTGTTTGCAGCATCATAGGCTTGGCAGGCATAATCCAATTTTGATCGGATTAGGGCACGATAGAGGTAGAGTAGGGTGTCTTGGTCTGCGCCCCATTTAAGGCCTCTTAAGTGTCCTAGGAGGGCGAGGTCTTTGTTACATTGCTCGACCAGTTTATTAATATGTTGTTTCCATGTTAGGTGTTTGTCTAGCGTTGCTCCTAGGAATACAGTATGGGAAGTGAATTGGATTGGCAGGTCATTGAGGAAGAGTTTGGGGGGTTTCTCTTTAAAGGGTTATTGTGGTCCGAACATGATGGCCACTGTTTTGATCATGGAGATTTTGAAACCCCAGTTGATGGTCCAATGTTCAATGTGATTTAGGCTAGTTTGAATTTGGTTTATGAATTTAGTATTTTTTGGATTGCCAGCTTTCCATATACAGCTGTCATCCGCGAATTGAGATATATTAACTAGTGTGTGAATATCATTGGCAAGGTCATTTACCATCAGGTTGAACAGGATGGGACTAATCACACTGCCTTGTGGGGTCCCGTTTTCTAGTTCCTGTGGCTGAGAAGTGTCTTTCCCTATTTGGACTTTGAACGTTCTGTTTGTTAGGAAGTTTTCGATCCATCTGTGCAAGCGACCTTTTATGCCGAATTTGTTTAGTTTGGAGATGAGCCCTTTGGTTCAGACTAGATCAAAAGCCTTTTCAAAGTCCAGGAAAATTGCAATCAGGTATCTGCTGGCTTTTCTCTTACTATTAAGTGCTAGTTTGATGTCAGTTTCAAGTCGTAGAATTTGGTCAAGTGTAGTGCGGCTTCCTCGGAATCCGCTTTGATTCTCAGAGAGTAGGTTATTACATTCAAGGTGATGTTTTAACCTGTTGACAATCATGGTCTCCGTGATCTTGCATAATGTAATCGTGAGGGAGATTGGTCGATATGACTCTGGTAGTAAGGGTTTTTTATCTTCTTTGGGGATAGGGATGACTAGTGCTTGCTTCCACCTAGTGGGGAGATTTCCCGTAATCCAGATTTGGTTTATTAGGGCTAGCGAGATGTGTATCATATTAGTGGGGAGTTTTTGGTACATGATATATCCTATTGAGTCATCCCCAGGGGCAGTTTGTTTTTTTGTTTTTAATGGCTTGGTGCCATTCTGTAAGTGAGAAAAGATCATTTAGGGGGTCTTGGTTGCATGTGTCTTGGGCAGATAAATCTTTGAAAAGGTGGGGATATTGGGTTTCAAGCCTGGTTTTCCGTTTTAGGAAGCTCTCTTTGTGGTTTGTGTTGCTAATTGCATTAGCAAAGTGTCTTGCAAGTGTGTCTGCTTGGGTTTGGTTTGGAGTTGGAATGAGTTTTATGTGTTTTTGTTTTTTGTTTTTGCCTTTAATCGCCCTAATTTTATTCCAAATTTGCCTTCGTGGTTATGCGGTGTGTTAGTTTGGAGCAGTATTGTCTCCAGGAGTTCTTCCTAGTGTTTTTAAGCGTTCTGGTTGTGACGGCTTTAAGCCGTTTGTATTCTATATATGACTCTCCTGTCCTACTGTGTTGGTATTTGTTTAGTGCTTTTTTCTTGGCTTTGATGGCATTTCCACATTCTTCGGTCCACCAGGGGAGGTTGAATTTTTGGGGGAGTTGTTTAGTTTTTGGGATTGAGTTGTCAGCAGCCATATGGATTTTTGTAGCGATGTTTGTGAAAAAGATGTTGTTGTCTGGGTCATGTAGCTCTTCTAGCAGGGTGCACTGCAGGTTGGTTTGGTAAAGCTCCCAGTTAGCTTTTGTATAGCTCCAGTTTTCTTTAAATGTGTCTGTGTCCGGGTTGTGTTTTGTGTTTATATTAATTTGTATGGGAAAGTGATCGCTACCCCATGTGGAGTGGTGTAGTACTCTCCACTGCGTGTCATGGATAAGATTTGGGGTAATAATTGTCAGATCTAGTGCGCTCATTTTCCCTGTATGGGGGTCCATTCTGGTGGGGGTGCAATCATTTAGTATGATCATGTCTGAGTTATCGATGAGTCGATAAATGTGATTACCCCTTGTATTTGCCGTTTTGCTTCCCCAGAATGGGTGGTGGGCGTTGAAGTCGCCACATAGTATTCCTTTGTGTTTGATGTTTTTAATGATATTATGTAGCGAGTTGGTAGGGGTTTTTTTTGTGGATTGAGGGGGGATGTAAAAGTTGTATATTTCAAAGGTTTGTGTACCGAATTGTATCTGGACTGACATCATTTCGCAGGGGTTGTTTTCAGTTTCTGCGATCTCAATTTCTTGAGTTTGTGTAATACTTTCATGTACGTATATGGCAAGTCCTCCTCCCCTAGATTCATTTTTCCTTAGTTTTAGGTATGTTTGTTGATAGTGTTTAATTTTGGGAAGAGCAGATTTCTTTTTAGGCAGACTTGCTTCCTGTATGCATATGACCAGTGGTTTTTCAGTGGTTTCTAAGCCCAAGGTGGTTGCCTAATTCGTATTGCCCCAGGGTTGGACCTCAATAAGGTATATTGCACATTGACCATAATCTTGGGTTGGGTGCGAAACGACCATCACCTCGAGTAAGAAACGACTATCACCTTGTGTACGAAACGACCAATTTTCTACTGAGTACGAAGCGACTTGGGTACGGGCTTGACTATAGGCCATCACCTGGTATGATAAAACTAGCAGAACCATGGCATGATCACCTCTTCCACTTAAGGTCAAAAGGCTTATATATTTATATATGGTTCCCACGGTTCATGGTCATTCCGTATCCAAATCGTTTCGTACCCAGAGGAAATTGGTCATTTTGTCCCCAAGGTGCTGGTTATTTCGCATCCAAGGTACTGGTCATTTCGTACCCTAGGTCCTGGTCTTTTCATACCCAAGGTTGTGGTCGTTTCGTACCCAATAATTTACAGGGTCGAATATACAGTATTGTCATATTTACCGCTCCGTCTCTAGGTCTAATCTTTTTCTTACCTTAAAAATTGCACGAGCAAAACATATCCGGGCAACAAAATTAACACGAATAATTACAGTAATTATATGGTTTCACTGTATAATAGTACCTCTGTACTGAAATGAATTCACAAAAATTCACATTGCACGTAAAAAGAAAAAGAAAACGTTTGCCATGCTTAAATAACTGAATAAGTCCATTCTTTTTCTATAGTTCAAGTTTACATTCTCCTATTTCTTGGTATTATTTAATAATGTTTAACGTGACTGAAAAAAAAATACAACAAATGTTTATCCTCTCAAAGCAACTATAAATTCTGCGATCTTTTAATAATACGGCTTCTCCAATGATCAATATTGGCGTTAGTTTTAATTTGTGTCACCTACTTTTAAAGGTGGTATACTGTTCGGACCACCAAGTCATTTTTTTTTGTAGACTGTCGGCGGCATTAGCATAATTGGACAATTTCACCGATCTCAAGATACTAGCAAGTTAGTGGCATAATTGAAATTCTCTCTGTTTTGAACGAAGCATAAATATTACTATTTTTTCATTGCAAGTGAAAATTTGTTTTCATTGTTGGGCATAATCTATTTTATTTTGTTATCATCCTAAATATAACGCAAATAAATAACCGCGCAGAGAGAGAGAGAGAGAGAGAGAGAGAGAGAGAGAGAGAGAGAGAGAGAGAGAGAGAGAGAGAGAGAGAGAGAGAGAGAGAGATTTAACTTGGTACTGCATTTTAGACATATTTATTTCTGTGTTTTAAAAATGATGTATTTAATTATTAAAATAATCGAAGATATATATGCATGTTTTTATTCTGCTAGTATTAAAATGTTTATATTACATCACCCCATGTAATACGGCATATTTTTTTTCAGAATAGAAAATTAAAGTTTAAAGTCCAATGAATGATCAAAGGAGACGTATCAATAAGCCGAAAGATTAGGTCAAACAGGTTTCTTAAAGAACAGAGGACTAACAACATTATTCCGAATTGCACATTCCATAGTTATATTACACACATGTAGAAAACATAATTAAAAATCATTGTCTAATAATGCAGTTAATTTGCCTTGTTGGTCAGTTGTCGGACCGTATATGCTGCTGCAACGTTTCAGTAATTTTGAGGATATAACTCCGTTCTTGTACTCTTCCCTCACCGAGAATATTCTCCCCTGTATTTTTTTTTTTCTGGTATCTTCTCAGCCTTTTTTCTGCTTGAACTTAACTTGCTAGATATCCGTGGATTTTAACATTGGATAACATTTCAATTATGCTTATTAAATATTATATTTGTACTTTAGATACGAAACCACTATATCATGGGGAACGAAACTACCAACACCTTGGGTACGAAGCAACCAGTACATTGGGTACGAAACGACCATTGCTTTGGGTACTAAACGACTCATTTGGGTACAAAACGACTTGGGTACGGAATGACCAGTTTCGAGGTCCCACGTCTCACCACCCGGCTTAGTGTTATTTGTGTGTATATACAGTCGTAAAATTATAAATAAATATGGACAAAAATAATTTCAAATAGAGTTCATTGTAACTTTGAAATGGGCGTACTCGTTTAGTTTTTCCTTGCCAGATTTCTTTAGGACTGTCATTATTTTCGATCAAATCACTTTATTGATTTGTGGTGGATATATTCCTGGTGTATCAGTTGCAGTTCTGGTTGGCTGTGATGAACTTTGAAGTTTTGTTCGAATCCCGCAACTGTAAGTTCCAAGGGAATTATCTTCCTTTTTTAAGTGTATATAATTATTAATACAATGTTTTAAAACTATTCAATGTATGTAAATGTCCACTTGTTTGCATTTACACCGTAAGCAGACGGTTCAGTATTAATTCTACGCACATCGATTCAGAAGACTTTCGAGCAGTTTGCTTTTGTAAGATTCCAAGGCAAACTCCACCCCATCCCCTGGGTAGGACAAAAGCCCATTAGGACAAAACCAGTTAAGGGGTGGAGAAAATCCCCATGATCTTTGATATTTACAATATTATGCATTTTCATTGTTCATTAGTATAGAACTGTTTATAAATTTGGTTTTATTTATTTATTTTAACTATGTTTTACTATAATAAACAGTGGTATCCCTTACACTTTAGTAATCTTTATGATAGTGTGTCATGAAATGTGACCTTATGAAATGACTCCGAAATAATATAATAAAAGTTTTTATATATTTTATGATATAATAATACAGTTATTTTTCATAAATATCAATAAATTAAATCAATTTACTGAACCAATCCGTGTATCTCATACTAGGTTACAAATCATTGCTACACTGGATAATGCAACATGCGTACTACGAGTAGATTTGTGTCTTTATTTTAAGTACTAATTAAACCCACAAAATCCTAATTAACAGTTTCAAAGTGTACGGCATTAATACAAAGCCATTCTGCTTTAACAAACGTGACTTCATAAATTCGGGATGGATGGATGGACACACATTTTAGTTTATGGGTGGTTTCTATTATCTATTTAATAAGCTCCAGATACTTTTAGAGACTAAGGTAAAAATAATTTAAACTCATGTCAATCTTTGATTTCTTCCCCGTAACAGAATAATCAAGTTATAAACGTTTATCCTGCCTGCAGTTTAGACTACGGTCACGGTACCTCAAAATAGGACTTGCAGGAATCGGGAAATAAGTCATAAACTGTCGATTACCTTGTAATTGAAGGAATTCATTCCCTAGGGGGAAAATTAAAGATATCCAAATTACCCCTGACGGTGCTGTTAACACCTTTTCATCTTCTCACTGATAACCTGGGGTCATTATTAGGTGCAATATTAGGGATTAACCTCCGTAGAAATTACGGCTTCACCATTATCAGTTTGTAATTCCAGAAACATTAAGCATTCTTTTACCTGATATATATATATATATATATATATATATATATATATATATATATATATATATATATATATATATATATATATATGTTACTGCATTTATATGGGAAAATATAAACGAGTTTTTCGGATGGATATACTGCACGACTATATATAGGTTACTGCATTTGTATGGGAAAATATGAACGAGTTTTTCGGATGGATATACTGCACGACCTTGGGAGTGCAGTATATCCTTCCGACAAAACGAGTTAATATTTTCCCATACAAATACAGTATCCTTTTTATTATATGCTCATTTCTTATTCTTCCCAAGGCTTAAATATATAAACAAAAAATACACTGAAAGAAACAAAGTAACTAAATGTATGCCGTATTCCGAACTAAATACATAAGCGTTGATGGATCATTACAAAACATTATTAATGAGCGCATAACCCCGCCCAGATAAATATGAAATTGGTCGCGCGCTAGACGTAAGTTTCGAAAGAAAATGGCTCTCGCTGTACTTAAAATTGAAATTTGGAGTAATATTGTTAATGAATACGCATTCCAACAACTTTTCCATTTGATGTAGAAGGAATACCTTTTGGTATTTTTGTCGATTCAACGCAATCTTTTGATTAATGTATGGATATATCTACATGAAGTGACTTGCATCGGTTTCCAGCAGCGTCTGCCAGTTTAAAGTTTTGAATTGTGTTGACATCGGCATGCGTATTTTTTTTCTGTCATTGAATGATTCCGATCACAATGTGGGAAAATTATGAAGCGTTTGCATTGCAATTATCGAAAAGATGCTGAGGAATTTAATGTTTATTTCATTTTGAGTGCAGTAAGGAGGATGTAACTACATTTGGAATATACTCGAAATTACAGTACAATTTCAAAATGTGTAATCAACCTGGAGGACCCATGACATGGCTCATCTAATTCAGATTTACAGCATGTTCCATGAATGGATTTACAGGCCTACGAAAGTATATTTTTTGAGGAAATTCAGGATGTGAATTGTAATTATAATTTTGGCCCATTTTTATTAACAGCTAAAGAAGACAGTTTATGTGTATAACTTGCGTTTTATTGTGAGGAACCTCTATAGCGTCTATATATAGTTAAATCTGATACATTGTATTAAAAAAGTAAACGCGGAATGTGCCGAAGCAGTTAGTATGTGTCAGTCTATGAAACATTTGCCGGTATGTGGCCGTCCATGAAATATCTGCTTTAGTTCATTCATAAAAAATTGTTTACGTTAGAAAATAGTTACTTTGCACGTGGGATAAAATATGAAGGTGTTCAATATTGGTGAATATTGCACGATTCCCACAATGTAAAGTTAACGGAGATAAAAGATGAGCATAACACACACACACACACACACACACACACACACACACACACACACACACACACACACACACTGTATCTGACTTGTTTGATATTTTCGTTTATGTTGTAACATTTTTCAGTAAGCTGCGGAAGAGAACGGACGTGTTTTCTGGAGCTCACATTTATATGAGGTTTATATCTAAAAAAAATGGCTTGTTGATAAACTGATGTACTAAAATCAAAGAACCGATGGAATACTAAGAATAATATTGGACTAACAAATATCGGTTCATGGTCGTTCCGTACCCAAGTCGTTTGTATCCAGTGGAAATCGGTCGTTTAGTACCCACGGTGCTGCTCGTTTGGTGTCCAAGGTGCTGGTCGTTTCGTAGCCAGGGTGCTAGTCGTTTCGAACCCGTGGTCCTGGTTGTTACGTACCCATTAATTTACAAGGTCAGATATACATTATTATCATATTTACCACTCCCTCGCTAGGCCTAATCTTTTTTCTACCTTAATAATTGCACGAGCAAGGCATATCCGGACAATAAATTGAATTAACACAAATAATTACAATAATTATCTTGTTTTCACTATATAATAGTATATATGTACTGAAAAGAATTTTAAAAGAATTACGTTGCCAGTAAAAATAGAAAGAAAACGTTGGCTATGCTTGAATTACTGAATAAGTCCATTCTTTTTTATATCGTTCAAATTAATAAACATTATCCTGTTTCTTAGTCTTATTCTAATGAGACTGATGTCTAATATGACTAAAAAAATACAAATACTCTCAAAGCAGCTAAAAATTATGTGATCTTTTAATAATGGGGTTGATGAGGTTGAATGCAGGTAAAACAGTGTTGCTTGATTAAGATTTTGTTTTTCAAGGATCAATACTGGTGTTGATTTTAATTTTTGTCGCCTGCTTTTAAAGGTGTTGAACATGGTATAATATACGGACCGTCAAGCCATTTTTTGGCAGACTGTCAACCGCATAAGCATACTTGTGCAAACTTTTGTACACTTTCACCGATCTCAAGACACCAACAATTGAAATTCTCTGTTTTCAACTAAGTAAATATTAATAATTTTTCATGGCAAGTGAAAATTTATTTTCATTGTTTGGCGTAATCTGATTTGTTTTGTTATCATCCTAAATATAACGCACATAAATAATTACGAAGAGAGAGAGAGAGAGAGAGAGAGAGAGAGAGAGAGAGAGAGAGAGAGAGAGAGAGAGAGAGAGAGAGAGATGATTTAACTTGGCACTGCAATTTAGATATATTAACTTCTGTGTTTTAAAATGACGTATTTAATTATTTAAATCATCGAAGACATGCATGCATGTTTTGATTCTGCCAATATTGAAATGTTTATAATACAGCATCCCATGTACTACGGCATATATATTTTCCAGAATAGAACAGTAAAAATTACAATCCAACGAATGAAGGAGACGTCTCCGAAAGCCAAAAGATTGACTCAAACAGGTTTCTTACATAACAAACGACTAACAACATTATTCAGAATTGTACATTCCTGAGTTTTATTACATTCACGTATAAAACATAATTACAGCAGAGATAATTAATAATAATGTATGCATCCATAAGAACTATTGAATTCATTTTCTAATTGTATCTGTTTGTCTTAATGACTGATTTTAACATTTGAAAACTATAGTATTGGGTACGAAACGACCAGGATCTTAAGTACAAATCGACTAGGACCTTAAGTACGAAACCAACAGTACCTTTGGTACGAAACGACCATTGCTTTGGGCACGAATCAACTCGTTTTGGGTACGAAACGACGTGGGTACGGAATGATCAGTTTCCACAAATAACAAATAATGACAAATGAATTATACCATATACAGTGAAGGGTGGTGATTTCTTTTCACAGCGCTAGGACGCACGAGGAAAAAAATGGGAACACAAAATAACTAAGAAACTTAAAATAGACACATTATTCAATGTAAGAAGAATTGAGAGAGGAGAAGGTTCATTTCTTGAATGTCATTATCAATAAGGAACTCAATCGTTGGATATGATGAATATTCCGAGAAAGGACATACCATCAACAGATATCATGGTTGCAATGAAAGATCACTATCCAGACTCCATAGAGAAAAAATTTTTCAATTACCGTGCTGGATACACAGGGTATATTATAAGACTAAGGGGAAAACATATATATTACCACCTGAAGAGATGAGAATAAAAAACCATATGGTTACAGTGAAAGAACCGAACCGAATACTGAAAAAAATCAACAAGTAAACTGGAGAATTAAATCTAAATGACATTCGTTATAGAGATACTCTTAGAAATATGAAATAAATGATTTGAGTAGAAATTCAAAATTCCAGTTATATCTGTTAGATTGGATAAGATCCCTGCAACATCTATCTACAATGGAAATATGGTTTTTGAAATAGAGAAATAAAAACTAAAAGAAGTGAGGAAAGCGCTTTACTTGTTTGGGTTTTTGGCAAAATAGTGGTACAAGGGCAGTATATATCACAGGAATGGTAATAGATGCGGACTAACCGGGCAGACTCCACACAAATGTCCTGAACATTTTACAAACTTCAGAAAAAAACGATAAGACAAGAACAACAACAGACTAAACAACAAGTACAAGCAGAACAATAACGACAGCCCAAACAACAAATGCAAGTACAAGAGAGAGTACAAAGCAACAAAGTCAACAACAGCAAAAAAAAGCTAAAACAACAACAACAACTACTATTCCCCAAACCAAAGTTTGTCAACCAGAATTAACAAGTCAAATGAAGTGAAGCAACATTTTAAAAAAAAACAGCCACAGCACTCCAAACCAAAAAACATTCAGAATTCACCACCAAAACAAAACAAAATCAAGCACAAACAACCTTAACAGAGACAGCAGCACAAAAGAAAAATCCCATATTGCAGCCTGAGATCAATAAGAAAATAGAAATGGCATTAACTTTGGCATCCCTAGGTTCACAAACAGCAGAAGCAACACTAGAATTAACAAAGACAGAAACTGAGAGAGAAAAAGCAAATAAAAGAGAGTTAAGGAAAGTCAAAAGTAGAAAGAAGATGCAAATAGAGAAAACTTACTTCTAATAGACGAAACAATAGACGAAGAATGGCAAATGGAACAACAGAGAGCAAGCTGATGATTACTTCTTTCAAGTTTAATAACAAATATTTTTTTTTAAAATAAAAAAACACCCATCCCTTAAAAAACAACAAAAAACAAAAAAAAATAAGCAGAAAAATTGTACCATAATAAAACAAATACAATATAGCACAATCATCTACATGTAGGGCAGGAGGGTCTCCCTAACCGGTCTGAAAAGATCAGATAGGGAGAACACCCTTCAAAAAAAAAAAGAAAAAAGAAAAGAATGTTTCAGAAAAGGTCATGTGGGTAGGGTACACAACCTAGGCTGGTGGCTTAACATATCTATTGGTCGAGAGCGTGACCACAAAAAAAAAAAGTCTGCAGCCATATTTTATATTGTACTTAGATATTATTTGAGAGGTAAAGAAAATTGTTAGGACCTTAAATGGAAATAGAAAGTGCTCGTGAGACTATACTAATATTCTGGAACTTTTGTGAATTATTTAAAGGAGTTCTCGACAAAGCAATGTTTTCTTTTGGCAACGTCACAATTCTTGCCGGATCAATACATTTCCATCCCTGAAATTGGTACGGAACTTTCCATTTTTTTAAACTTTAATTTAACTTTTTAGTCTTATTTTGGATTCACTTCATCACAATGTAATTCCCTCTCACACATAAATTATAACTTGTTTTAATTAGAATATTTGTCCAGTATTACAAAGTTTGCTGGGGTTTTTTTTTGTTATTTAATTTATTACCAAAGAGTCGTAACAGCTTTGATCAATTTTTGAACTTTTTGTGTTTGTGTTAATTTGGCTTTCGTAACCAGAGTGATTTTGTTATCGTTTGTCATTCATAGCCTTAATTTTAGTTAACATGTACTCGTATATTGATTTTGTTTTCATTGTGTTACTATTAGTATTATTATCATTTTTATCTTGATGTTGATTTTGTTATTATTGTGTTACGATTAGCATTATTTTAACTTTTTACTCTGATGTTGATTATTCCCAAGCCAGTTTTTGATCTAGTCCTTGCTACAATGCTGTGTCTTTCCACCACTCCGACTATTTGTTTTGTAGCAACTTGGAAGCTGGGATGGGTTTACTGTTTTCGGTTAGTTTTGAATTACTGTCTTTTTTTAACTTAATGTTGTTTTTCCCAACCAATGTTTTTGTTTTAGTAGTCGCTGTTCTGTGTCTTTCGACAATTCAGACAATTTTGTTTGGTGGTAGAAAGGGAGGTGCGTTTGTTTTATTTATTTCGATTAATTTTGAATTAGTGTATCATTTACTTAATGTTCGTTCCCCCCCCAGCCACTGCTTTTGTTTTATGTCGTTGCTATAAAGTTGTATCGTTAGACTACTACGACTATATGTTTCGTCGCAACTAAGGAGTATTTAAAATTATAGCTTATTTTTGGCTTTTATTTTTGTTTATTAGTTTATTTTGATACTAGCTAGGGGTTAAATTTTACATCTTTTCCCACATCTTTTTTTTTGTAAATCATATTGCTTCTTTGTGATATATTGTTCAAGGACTAGTTCTCACCGTCGTGGGACTAGCAACATCCGTCTCATCTTATGGTTTCCCCATCATGTTTTGTAGTGTTTTGTAAGTTTAATTTTTTAATACCTTCTCTCATATTTCATTTATATATTTCTAAATGTTTGCACATGTTATACTGCTGTTTTATTTTTGTTTGTTTTTCTAATATAAATGTTCGACTCGTGTGTATTTGGGTATAGGCCTCGTACTAGTTCTCTATGTAGCTCAAATCCGAGGCCCCTAGGACAATTTGATCGTTAGTTCCCTAGTTCTCTAAATTTAAAGTCAATTTATGACACGGAACAGGCCCAAGGCGGGTCTGGGCAGTATTTAACAATTTTGAGTAATATCTGGGATCTGTCTTTTCTTCAATGCCTTTCATTATTTTTTCACAGGCGATGAAACTTTTAATTCCTTTGCAAATATTTTATCGCATTTTGTAATGGTTTGGTCGCAGCGTTTCTAGTGACGCGTACTGATGATAGTATCCCGATATTCCCCCGTTGCACTTTTAACTCGACTTTATCCAATTTCCGGAATAATGCGGCGCACGCTGATCTATTGACGGCCGTAGTAAAAATTTTTTTGTGGGGGGAAGGTTTGTCTTCTGATTTTTGCATTCCATTCTAGTCAACCCCGCTCTCTATCGTCATAGTTACCCGAAGGCTTATGTGTGTGATTAAGTGTTACATATATTTGGTTAGTGTTTCTGTATTCTTCTTAACTAATTAATTTCATTTGGCAATTTTAATGGTTTGTCTAGTGGTATAGCGTTTGTCCATTTCGATCGTTTTTTTTTAATGTACCAGCCTGAGCGCGGGGGGAATTTCTACTGTAATTTTTTTGTTTCCTTTTTTTTAAAAAAAATCTTGGTACAATTTCAGATCGAGTGACTGTGTCTTGAATGTCGTACTCTGTATCTTCTTGCACTTGGTCGTATGTTAGCTTGTACAAGTCTCTTTCTTTTCCTTTCACTTTTATCGGAGGTTGATTACCAGTGATCTATTTGATATATTTGATTTAAGGATTTTCGTCCTTTCTTCTTTTTTGTTCAATTTTCTGTTTTGACTTTTCAGCATATTCAGGTTTTTTTTTGTTGTACTGATTTTTTCTCTTTCTTTTCATGTTGTTTCTGTTCTTTATTATTTTTGTTGTTGTTGGTGGTGGTGGTGATCTTGTTCCTGTGTTCCCTTTTGTTTTTCTCTTGATTGTTCATTTGTTCCTTTTCGTTGTTGTTTGAATTTTTGGTTGATTGAACGGTTTCAATAGTATTTCTTCTTTTAGCTTACTTTGTTGTGGTTGTGGTTTTTCCTTTTTCTCTATTTCGTGGTTTAGGTACTGGTATTGGTACGTTTTCTTCTTCTTTCTGTATAGCTTTCTGTTCGGAAAATATGGTGGTTCCACTAATTGGAGCAATCAATACTATTTGATCTTTAGTTGTTGGACATTTTGTTTGGGGTGGGGGTGTCACATGTTTCCACATTTCTCACATTTTCTGTGGTATATACAACCATGATTTGCGAGGAATCCATGAAGAAAAAACTTTCTTCATTGTCCTAACTTTTCTTTTTCTATATCCAGGATTCAAACTCCATTTTTTTTTATTGGAAATCCAGAGTGTTTATCCATTCCTGCTTTTGTGACCTTGATTTGGACCTTTTTCAAATATTTCTACTGTGACTTCTAATATTTCGAGCGGAATATCTGATATATGCAGTTCAGATGTTTTTTTTTTTATCTTTCTTAAAAAGGGCGCTGGTTCCCATATGTTGCCAGTTTACCCTCCAGTTTCCATTTCCTTAAGGTAGTATTTTTACATTTCCTCTTGGTCTTAGAATATATCTATCCTTTCCCTTCCTGTTCAACGCCTCATCGAGATTGATAAAGTCCATTTATTATTCCCAGTGCTACCATAACTTTTGTCATGCAAGGTCTATTTTCTGCTGATATATCTTACATATTAACTCTTGTGTTCCTTGATTATATGAACATTCTAAAAAAACGGAACCCTCTGTTGTCTCAACTCTTTTCGTGTCAAAATACTTCTCCAGCTCAGATAATTTTCCGTGTTGAAACATTCTTGCTTTTGTCAATTTAGGGGCTTTTCAAGATAAAGAGCGTATTTTAGTTAACCCCCTCCCCTTCTGCGCCTCTGGGATTGCCGAGAAAGTTGAGGTATCAATTGTGCACCCTTTGATGTGCTTTGTACACGTGAGATCTTCTTCATCTAGTATCATACATGAGAAGGTTTCTCGGTACTTCGCACTCTTTTATCTAAACAATGGAAGCCGACACTGACCTTCATAGCCCCTTCCCCCCCCAAAAAAAACCCTATGTATATTTATGAAAGTTTAAAAAGTCTGACAAGGGGTCAACTGAGATTCTGGTCAGGTCTAAACTTTGATTTGAGAAATGGCTAAACTTATACTCGGAAAGGGAATTACGTTCTATCTTTTATTTTGCTGAGTAGATTTTGTCCTAGGGGGATTTTGTCTTTTTTTCCCCCGTAACTTTTTTGTCTATTTACTCCTTTAAACATGTTTTTCATGCCCCACCATATTATAAACACTTTACTGCGAAAACGGGCAGAATGTACACCGGACTCCAACAAACGGTAAAAGTACTCAGTTTTGTTCGTTCGGCGTGCAGATGCTGGCCACTCGAGTGTGAGTCTCCTGTTTTCTATCGTTTTCCTGGAACTGGGAAGGATTATTCTAATCTTAATTTACCAAAACCAGTACAATTAGTGACAGTATTCGCAGCTTTTCTCCTTCGTTTGAGGATCATTTTCAATACAAAGTACATACATTTTCTAACAATATTATCATGAACGACATACTATACGCCTTATGTTTAATATTAGCCGATATCGATGACTCCAGCGTTTGGCATCAACCATATTTCAGGCGGAGTGACCCTGACATCATAATCAATAGGGTTCTTCCATATCCTATATGCAAACTTTGCACAAACTATGGTAACTTTAGATAATGCATGTGTGTGTCTTTTTCTCTCCAAAATAACGATTTTAATAGGGGTTATTTAGTTGATAATATTTTTTGAAATGCCAATGTCCAATGAATGTGTCAGACTGACCTATTTCCTGACTGGCTATACGTAAAAACTGGACCAGCTTTTGTTTACTGCAAATTTGTACTTTGAAATAAGAATGATTAATTTAAACCTTGTATTGAATTGTTTGGCTGTTACGTTGTTAGCTTTTATATTTTTTTATATAATCGATTTAAAACGTGGAATCACTCATTCTTAAAGTTGATATTGGTCTTGTCAGAGTATTGAGAGGCTAGATTTATTTATTTAATTTGCTCCCATGTTTTGGATTTATATGTTATGATTTGCCGTTGAATATTCAATGACATTTTTTATTTATATATCTTTTGGATATACCATGAAATCAATTAAAGAACATTTAGATTTTAAAAAAGTGATAAGTCTGTGGTGTTATCGCATCGGGACATTCCATTATTCATTCGGAATAATTTTGAAAAGTATCCGGATTACTTGGATCTATTAGATTTGATAGAACATTTCAAGAATTTTAGGAATTCATTAACTAATGTTTTTTTTCAGTTTGTATTTTAGGGAAATATATTTATCTTTCAGTTATAAAAAAAATTCGTTGGTTATCGCTTTCTTGGTACGCAGTTTAATCTCCTATGTCGTACCAGCATGCATGTTTGTTTGTGTGTGTGTGTGTGTGTGTGTGTGCGTGTGTGTGTGAGAGAGAGCACAACAGTGAGTATATAGTTAGAAAAATTAAGAAAATGATAATCGTACAAAGCCTTGAGAAGACCAAATCAATGAGCCCGATTTATTGTGCAAAAATCATTTTAATTCGTTCATTCTCAGTAATTTAACTTGTTTGGCTACTGGTATATATATAATGTTCATTAAAAGTCTATATTATTCATTATAAGTGTTTATATATATATATATATATATATATATATATATATATATATATATATATATATATATATATATATATATATATATATATATATATATATATATATATATATATATATATATATATATAATGTTCATTAAAAGTCTATATTTATTCATTATAAGTGTTTATATATAATGTTCATTAAAAGTCTATATTTATTCATTATAAGTGTTTATATATATAATGTTCATTAAAAGTCTATATTTATTCATTATAAGTGTTTATATATATATATATATATATATATATATATATATATATATATATATATATATATATAATGTTCATTAAAAGTCTATATTTATTCATTATAAGTGTTTATATATTCATTATAAGGCCTGAATTTATTCATTATAAGTGTTTATATATTCATTATAAGGCCTGAATTTATTCATTATAAATCTGTATTTATTTATCGGCTAAATGTATATAAATGTTCATCATAAAGATTTATTGTTTATAACAAAAAGTTTTAAAATTCAACAGTGTAAATTTTGGAAGGTTTCCAAATGCGCATGACTTGAACAGTTTACTTAAAAATTGACATTTTTGTTTCGGGCTCTCAATAACTTGTTGGTCTGCTGGTTAAGATACGTCAATTTGGACTACTCTTAATTACAGAGTCGTACATATGAAGCCTATTTTCCTCCGTTGGCACAAGTTAACGATAAATGTTCTCCTTACCAGAGATTTTTCTCTCAGTATTCTGTAACAATGGTGACTATATCATGGTGGGTTAATCGAAATTCTAGAAATATGCTTTCTCTAAAATTATTTCTTATGGGTGGGGTGGGGAATATGCTGCTATCTCAAAGACACATGTAAATGGTGAGAATCACTTTACCACGTATATCATTAATGTCAAATTTGAACATTATGTTTACCTGAATGATAGAGACATTTAAGTGCTTTGAGAAATTAAGAGTAAATATACGTAATCGGGTAAAGGTCACTGACCACCTGTAGTGTACAAACGTGTGATAATATAGCCTGACTGTACATAACAAGGACGTACTTAGTGTAGTTCCAGGGCCCCTAGTGGCCTAGTGGTCTAAATCACCAACCATTATGGATCACTGCCGTCTCGCATCTGTCTGCATAGGTTCGAATCTCGGGCTCGGTCAATGTGGGTAAGTGAGATAGCTTGCCAGTTGCTTCTCTTAAGTCGGTGGTTCTTTCCGGGGATTTTTTTGGTTCTTCCTCCGCCATTGATACTAGCCCGTGTATAGCCTGTCTTAAGCTGAAAATGGCGTTAAACCCTACAATAATATCGCAAACCCCTCCTCATCTTTGTTGTGGTGGGTTACCTGGATTTTGCTATCGTTATGTAGAGGTGATCGACGACGGTGTAATTTGCCCAGAACGAGTAAATATCAGTATAAAGTATGAAACTTGTGTGTGGAATAAATAAAGATCTGAGCAGATATGTAGAACAAAATAACAAGAGCCCCCATTGCAAATAAAGACAAAATTTAATCAAAATTCATAAATACAAATAAGATTATGCTAATAGCCGATATGTTAACAGTGAAAGATAGAATAACAACACTGCCTTGTATCGATTCATAACCTGATGTATCGATTCAGTCAAATCCAACACCGTCTGTTCCTTTTGACTTCCTTGTGTCGGTAAGTATTGGTCTTCTCCACTTTTCTCTTCCTTTTCCAAATTGTCCGGTATCTCGCCTCTTTCGGCCCTTCCAGCTTCGTTTATGTAGCCCTTTGGGGTTTGTAATACACGAGTCGTCCTGTTACCCTGACTAGTGAAGCTATCTCACCTTGTAAAAATATAAACAAAAGCACCCTAACTCTTCCTTTACATTATGCTGGGGATAAATCATTACTCTCACCATTGTTTAGGCAGATATAATTATATCGGAATTCAAACAGACCACGGCTGTCTAGTCTAATTGGTCATAACAGACCATACAAACCTAGTTTCACAAACTTATTGGTCGGATATTGCCATTTCAACACCCCACAGAGACACCAGTTCCAGACTAGTCCCATTACACAAGAGAATGAATAAAATTCCTTACACTACGGTGTTTATATCAACAACCAAGTAGTTATCCTACATGAACTCATATCGGAGAACTCACCTGGATTGTCGTAATCTCAGCTAAAATACATGAAATACTAAATACACAATGGATTGTCGTAAGCTCAGCTAAAATACACGAAATACTAAATACACAATGGATTGTCGTAATCTCAGCTAAAATACATGAAATACTATATCCACAATTTACTACATAAAATAAGGCATGAACTTCTAGATATATAACTTCCTAGAATAATGGAGACTACCTTAAGCGAGCCATCAAATGTATATATAAAGAAAAATATAATTCTGCGGACTCAGATAAACGAACTCCAAACAGTTATACCATCAAGAAAATTGATCTACGAATTTAAACAAATAAATCCATGCAAACACAGGCAAATAAATCAAACAAATCAGCATAGTAGTAAACTTGATGCAAAATACATTGTGCTTAATAGCTTCTGTGTCTGTCAATTTCTCCAGACAATCGTCTCCCGTAGATGATTTTACGAGTGAATTTACTTTTTCAATTACTCCGAGTATTCTACGTTGTTACATTCGTTTTCTCTTGTAGAAAAGCATATATTAATTTTTTTAATTCGCTATTAGCACATTTAAAATGAGAGTTCTCGTGTGAAAACACGTCCCCTTCACAGCGTGTCCAATGTATATGAAATAAAATTCTCGACTGAGCTGGAATCAAGTAATGCGATTCGTCTGACAAGTACGGTTACCCAACTTATTACTTGTAACCTTCAGAAATGACAGTTTTCCATACAGACCAGAATTGACCCCTATCCAGTTCAGTTTAAACAAACGTAGCCCTTAATTAAATATCGATAACTTATGACAGAGCCTGTACCAATCCGTGCATTATGCCCTTTTAAACACTCGCAGGTCTCCATAAACTAATTAATCGTACACGTGTCCAACTAAAGATTTCATAGAGAGATCGACAACAAAAATTTGATCCATTACAAACAACATCAGTGTAGTTCAAGATCAACCTGGAAGCAAAGCACGTAGAAATATAAATGTTCATCAGGAATATATCTTGTATGATAGCATGGTAGATGAACCATTGAAGAAAGGTAATGGTTAGAATCCTTCTATGCGGACAAACCTGGGTAAGCTACCGTGGTGTGTCCATGGACGCCTTTACTCAAATTGCCTCGGCGCTAAATAACCAACTTGTACCTTATAGCAACAACACCCAGCCAAAATACTCCAAACACTGTAAGCATACTTCCTTTTCTTGACAAAGCCAGTGCACTTCTTGTCTCTTATCTCCATCTCTCTTAATTCTTTTTCAATATCATAAATGTTACATCTGATTTCTGTTGTCATCCATAACAGAAAGAGTAGTAAATTTAATACAGTATTGAATTTAAAATACTGTCGGTTATAGAAAAATTTATTATTGCGGCAGTTTTATGCGGTTGATTGTAGCTTATTGTGATTTCATTGTGAGGTTATTTATTCATTTACTTGTGTAAAATGGGTGTACCGTTAAATTTTTGTCCTGAATTCCCACTATATATTATTATTTTCCCTGTAATACACTCTTCCTTAACGAAGGCAGGAAGAAATATTTTTAATTCGTTATCTTGCCGTATTATTTAGCATCATGACTTATTTGTTTGGTCTCAACAAGTATGCAACTGACTTTAAAATACCCATAGCCTCCACCCCCACAAACCAAATCAAACCAGACGAAACAATCGCAGTGAGTGTCACAAAAAACATAGTTCAATGAAAAAGTGTATCACTACTAATCTCTACTCTATTAATTATATATCCAATTTATGTGGGTCCAAGGTATGAGCTGCATTATTTCAAAGCTGTAAAAAAATCCCCTAAATTTGACACACTCTGTACTCAGCAAGAGTATGACCTTAATTAAAAAAATTACTCTCTCTCTCTCTCCACCGCTCAGCACATATTGCCATTTATCATTATAAGCAATAAAATGGAATTTGGTGTTTAGGTGTTGACCAGTTATTTTATAATGAGATAAGTCATAATTTCTACGTGTCAAAAAACCCTTATAAAAATGTTGCTCGTTGGTACCCTGTTAATTGTGTATATGGTCCAATCTTAAATCGCAAACCTTGGGTCAATATCACTGTTAAGTAGGTATTAATTAGCAATCCTTGTTTCAATATCACTGTTATGTAGGTATTAATTACTTTTTTTGGCAGTATCTGACCGTGCTGAACTGATGAAGTGAAATAAGTATTCCATTTAAAACACGTTACGACTTTTTTTCTTGTTTTTGTCATTTTTAATCCAGTCCTTAGGATTTCGTTATTATTTCCTGGTAACTTCGCTTAAATCTCCGTCATTCCAAACAAATTGCTTCCCTTGTATGTTAATGCCGTCTTTGGATAAACTTGACGAGACTAAAGATGGACTGGGGGTTAATCAACATTACGTCAGCGATTAATCCAGGGACTAATGCCCTTTACTTATTCTAGGAGGTGAGGCATACTTACAACAGGAAAACAGAACAGTTAACCTGTATATATTTAACCAAGCAAGGACTTTGTTGTTATCTTCATCTAGAAATTTCATAGAGTGAAAATAGGGAACTACTTATGACCGAGTGATGCATTTATACATGTAGTATACAAAGTGAGATACATATAAAGTTTTATGAATAAACGGGTATGAGAGGTAAAAAAAATAAGGCTGTTTGTGTCACTTCCAGTGCTATTACAGCACGGACATGTATTTAAGGACTGAGATATGTAACCGTGTACAACACAATAAACATTTTCTAAGCAGCATGAAATTTGGGTCTGTGTGATCTAATTTTAGTGTTTAATACTTCCATTCAGGATGCATGCACGTACGTTTGATGTTAATAGGAAGAAAAAATGAGGAGAATACGTTCATTAATGCTTTTACGGCGTTATTAACGGTGGAACGTTTTGTTACCGATTGCAGGTGTCCATTGTTACAGATTGCAGGTGTCCATTGTTACAGATTGCAGGTGTCCATTGTTACAGATTGCAGGTGTCCATTGTTACAGATTGCAGGTGTCCATTGTTACAGAATGCAGGTGTCCATTGTTACAGAATGCAGGTGCCCATCAAATTACATCAATATTTACTTTTATGACAACAGATGTAGATTAGATCGATCTATACCAAACTGTTTAAATGCTCGTGGAGGTACAACGTGATCAATTCTGGGTACACTGGCATAGTTCCTTTTGACTGTATGAAAGTTTAATGAACATGTAGAGTTACATAAAAAAAAGAATTACGAAAATAATAGATACATAAATAGATATTTACGCGAAATTGTTACATTAGTATGATAAAATTTTAGGCTACATGTTCAAATTTATTAAAACACTAGGCTATGACATGAGCTCTCCAGAAGCTATGACAATGTGTCTCAAGATACAGTCTAAAATTTCTTAGTCAAACGGGATCATAATGACACATTTTAAAGAAAATACTTCAAAAAATAATATGGACATATTTTGTTCCTAATTTAAACAAATAAACTCTCATGTGAAATTTTTCTTTAGTCTATGAAGTTCTTTATAATAGTCGTAAAGCGAATATAGAGATGCGAAAACGATTCTCATCCTTCTCATCGTAGATTTCTTCGTATGTAGTTGGGTCACATATCCCTCCCTCCCTCCCTCCCTCCCTCCCTCCCTCCCTCCCTCCCTCTATCTATCTATCTATCTATTCCATCCATCCATCCATCCATCCATCCATCCATCCATCCATCCATCCATCCATCCATCCATCCATCTATCTATTGATTATTACATAGCGGGTGCTGCGTGGTCGAATATAAAGTAAAAACGGTAGCGATTGGACGGTCAGGAGACTAATCCGGCTACCCTAGCGGTGATGAGACATTGAACCTCAACCAGCATAGCCCAAGGAATCACTGTATTTCTTGTAGCTGACTAGTTCATTAGAATGCGATTTTGGAAAGCTCATGCTTGTGAGATACCAAGTCAGGAACTCCTGCAATTATTGATGGTAATTTATTCCAAATCCCTATTGTACATGGGAAGAAGCTGAAGTTGAAACAATTTGTCGATGTTGACTTTAATTGGAACTTTTTCCTGTTGTTTGCCCTAGTTTGGCTATATGCTAGAGTCAGGTATTTGTCCGCTGGCAAGTCCCCATTGATTTTATTCTTCTCAGTTCCGCCAATAAATCTGTCATCGTTTAAGTCTATGACAACATTGACTTACAAACCGAAGAGGGTACTGAGATACTTGCGCATTTTTGACTTTTATGAAAGTCATTGCTGGAAAATCCATACATGCGACAGAAACGACATGCTTGTGCAGATCAGGAGATTTCCAAAATTTGGTCAGAAGTTTTGACCTCAAAAGCGAATGGATTTTCTTCGACCAGATTTTCAACATGCAAATGGACAAAAGTTACAACTATTGAACAAATTAATATTTTTATTTCAAATTAAAATAAATGTTTAAAAGTGTATATCGTCTCATCAGGTCAGTCCTTTCACAGTAATTTGCTTTCAAATTCATACTCTTCTTATATGTATCACAATCAATTTTAGCATTTCTTAGAATATCTTAGCTGGATTACATTGGTCGCAGTCATCATCGTTACTGATCTTAACGCGTAGGAAAATGATATACTGTTGCTTGACCCATGTTTCCTTTATATTTCTTCAAATGGGAAATGTCCTATTAAGTGTCTGCACTTTAATGTGCCAACGACAGTACAAATCCACTGATTCCACCAAGAGATTTAAATTGTTTCCTGTAAGTGGATAGATCCAAATTGATGACGGCCAGCCAGCAGGAATGGGCTTAGCAAACATGGGGCCCAAAATGGATCATTTTGGCGAGGTTCCCTGTTTGCATGGCCTTTGAAAATAAACATTGAAACAAGTTTATTATGATATCAAACTTAAAAATTTTCTTATATTAAAATTACTTTCTCTCTATAGATATATTTTTTAAAAATTACTAACGCGCGGGGCTCCTGTGAGAGCAGGGCCTGACTGGGCCAAATCGGTCTATGGCCTGTCCTACCTGGGAGAACTGCTAAAGATTGGTACTCTGTCTAATGCTGTTTTAACATCGGTAGGATTTTTCACGTGATGCACAAAAGCACAGCTTATAAAATTACACCATTTGTGTTTTTAAACCTAATTTGCCGACTCCTTTGCAGTTATCGTGATCATATTATCAGCACTATCGCCGCTTTTATTGATAACCAGACATGGAACACGACTATAACCTACTAGTAATATAGATGAAGACAGTGTCCACATTCATCTCAGGCAGTACGGATTATAATGGACTTCCGTGTATGACTTTACACAATTTTGTCTGATTTGTTTACCACCTCACCCCATCACAAAAGCTCAGACTCCTCATTTATGACGTCACAGAACTTTACCACCCCTTGCATTAAAATTATTGGGTTATTTTTATTAAAAAAAATCACTTTGAAAGCAATTTGTGTAGAATAATAAACGACAATGCAATTGTTCTATGCTGATTGAACTCTTTAGTAACCCTACCGAACTCGATTATTATCTTTAATCCTTTCGGAATTTCTTCTGCCTCAACATCGACAAACTCCAAACAATATAGACGACCATGCTGACTTGATTAGAAGATAAAAGTTGCAGCTAGGTTGTCTTCTCTTGATTAAACCAATTCATAGCCAATGAATATTTTTCGTTATGAACATAACCGCGCCATTCTCAAAGTCCTTTTTGACGATTAAAGTGAAGACTTAAATCTGAAAATGGCCAGGAAAAAGCAGACAACATAAAGGAAAATCAAGTTCTAGAATAATATAACAAGAATCAATGAAATAATTCAATACAAGAAACTACAAAACAAAATTACAGAAACATTACTAATTATACAGGAAGATGATTAGTGAAAAAGACTCAGGAGAAGAAGAAAATGGGAGAAAATGGCTGCTCACATAGATAACAAGGGAGTTACAAAATAGATAAATACTTCTCTAGGACGAGAAGAGTAAAGACAATTGATGGATCATATTTAGAATATCAGAGAAGGAATACAGAAACTAGATATGACAAATATTCCAAGAGAAAGCATACCAGGAAGAGTACATATTATGGTAGCAATTAAGGTTCTAAACCCAGAATATATAGGACTCTATCAACCGGAATGGATACAGAGGGTACATAATGAGACCAAAACCAATATTGCCGTATGGAGAAATGCACATTAGAGGACATCTAGGCACAGTTAAGGAACCAACACCATACATGCAGAAAATAACGAAACAAACTGGAGAGATACATTTATCCGACGTGCCACTTGAAATACCATTGCAGGCAACTGTAGAAAGGTTTGAAGAAAAGTTTAATATCAAGGTTATATCATCCAAACTAGTAACTATCTAACCAATATATACAATGGAAAAAGGATGTTAGAAATTGAAAAGAGTAAATTGATTTACGGGAAACATTGTTATGAACCAGAACAAGATCACATACCTTGGAAACCCAACTGAGGATAATGACGCTGCTACTAAGAAATATGTTGATGATCAGGAATCAAAGTACGTGTCGGTGCGTGGCGGTATAATGCGTGCATTTCTCAACATGAACAATAATGGCATCAATAATCTTAGAACACCAGAATCTGATTTTGATGCTGTAACAAAGAAATATGTTGATGATATCAACAATGAAATCACCAAGTTCAAAACTGATTTTACTAATCACATCACCACGTTTTTAAATTTTCGCAGAAACATAAACAAAACCAATAACGAATTTTTTGGAAGTCCGCCATCTGTTGATATTACACTCGATAATATTAACACAAAACTCAACGATATTATTAGTGGAATTCCTAGTATTGTTGAGAAAACAAGTATGATTAAAATTCCTCACAAGCAGATTAAAAATATTGTCTATACTGTTGCTTCTGGAATGTCTACTTGGTCGCCGCAAAATAACACACTCTCAAACATACTGCAGAGGTCACTGGTGTGTATAGATTGTCCGTGTTGAGCAGTGCAAAGTTTAATATATTTACATTATTTCCATGGCGTCACTCGACTGATAATTTCTCTGGAACCGTGTCTATTGTGTTAAACAAAGATGTTGAAGAAACTTTTATGCTAATAGCAGATGACAAAAAATTAACTGCTGCGTCATATTGGTATTGTCTGGAATTTGTGGCTGAAACACCTCAACTAGTTACTTAATCAAGCCTGAGATTATGTGAACAAATATTATAATGAAAAAAAGTATAGTTGATTTCAATCATATTTCAAAAGATATTCCAGGACAGGATGTTGACGCACTAATACAATACTACAAATATTATCACAAAAAAACTTTGGTGCGTAAAAAAATGCTACAAATATTATAACAAAATACTTCGAGTAATATCATATCTACCCTTGTTAATGACTAGTTCTGGCATAATTTCAAGTGGTATATCATTAAACCCGTTTTTGTTAATCATATCGGTGTTGGTGTTTCTCTTACAGCAGCTTGTAAAAAAGTTGAACCTAAAATTTTGATAAAAAAGCACGGCTGCTTAACATCAATTATAACTTACAAAAAACTACTTGATCAAATAAGATCTTACCTACGAGGAGTAAAATATAGTATGGACGATTTAATACGTGAATTTCGTATTATTGACAATATGTTAACAGATATTCTACCCATGAGGATCAGCAAATATGAGAAAGATTATCAAAAGAAGTATGATATAACATAAAATCAATTAGATATATAAATTTTTTTTATATTATATAATGACCGAATTTTCAAGTGATCTCCATGAAATCCTCCGAGAAGTTCAGATGAAACATGCTGAAAATCTTATGCAATTATATACTTCTTCAGGGTATATACCAGTAGATGATATTGACGTAATAGATCTCCCTGATAAATTTATCAAAAGAGAAAGAGATCTGCTCAACCACTACATCAACGCCAATAAATCACTCATCAAAAGTGAACCAGATGGAGAATATTATCCTTACTTGTACAGCATAACGAGAAAAGCAGCATTAAACAATAATTTTCGCAAAACTCACAAAAAATTTATCAAAAGTGAACCAGATGGTGAATATTACCCGTACGCGTATAACGAACTGATCAACAAAACATTGAAAATCACTGATGATTGAGAATTTGAAACCACTAGTGGTTTTACGAGTGATCTTTAGGTTTCAGTCACGCCTCAGTAAGTATTTGTTCAACAGATTTCTTCTTTGGTGGAATCGTTAACGATTCCCACGCTAGCGTTTCCATGACAACTTTGTTGTCTGCGCTGATTCTTTCAAGTCGGCTGATTTCTTCATGTTGTTCATTTATCGTTGATGTTAAATCATCTATGATTATTTTATTATCTTCGATGGTGGTATTTAACCTGGCAATGGTGTCTTCAACATCGCGAACTTCATTTACTGCTTTTTCATACAGTTGTACGACATGATCTCGCCGTTGTATCTCACACGTCAGTTTATTGATCAGTTCTTGCCGTACATCTAGTTCATTTTTCATTTTGAGAGCTTTGCTGGTTATTTCATCATGCTTGGTCTGTAAACTTTTACACGTTTGCCGTTTTTCTTTTAACTTTTCGTTGATGCTATTTATTTTTTTTATTAAATTTTGACCCGCTTGAGTACCTGCTAACCCTCCTGGAAATTTTCCATCTCCGGATGCATCAGTCCATATTTTATACAGCCGGGTAAGTCCGATATTAAATTGAGCCGCGATAATGAAATATTTTTAATATCATCAGTTGAAACATTAATCATTGGTGATGAGATATAATATCACTTACTTATGAACTGACCTGCACCGTTCTGGTACAATTATCAGCCTTTTCATCTACTGAGAGAGGTAATTACCTTATACAATTATCAGCCTTTTCATCTACTGAGAGAGGTAATTACCTTATACAATTATCAGCCTTTTCATCTACTGAGAGAGGTAATTACCTTATACAATTATATCTGCGCTAGAATCAGCCTTTAGTTTTTGTGTAGGTGAAAAAACTTTGGTGTTTTAAGGTCTTAAGAGAAGTAATTTGTATTTGTTTTGAGGATGGGGATAACTTTTGCGCCAGAATCAGCCTTTTCACCTACTACTATCATCGCTATGTTTTCTTACATTTGAAAAGCTTCAAGACATTTTTTCTCTTATTGGGTGTTACAAGTCTCTCAGAGTTTGCAGCTGTTATTTTAATTATATTTTCCATCGATGGGGATGCATTTTGTTGTCACGTGTACATTAAATGGTACGAAATATTTTCCTTGAAATGACTGCTACAAATCGACATATTGATATATTTAGGGCCAATATCCTGCGTTGGAAAAGAGGACCCGAAACTTAGTTTGCGTCAGTGTAAATTGTCAGTAAAATAAGTATGATATGGTGGAAAGGATTGATAAAGTAAAAACAGAACAGCCTCTATTCGGTGTGGAGTATTTGAGACATACTTCAAGAGTTCTGATTTAGTTTATCTTCGCCTCTTTAGACCTATTAAAAAGCTGTTTTGTTGAGTAATTAAAGCGATAATGACCCAATACGATCGGCGACATTGCAATCAAACTTAGTACTGCTGCCTACGAAACAGCAGACTTACCACTGAGCTAACGCGTCTAAATTTTATTAGCATCAGAGGATATCTCAACACAAAATATCAATACTTTTTATACCATATTTCAGTAAAGTTTATTTTAGACTTAATCAAAAGATGAAACTAGATATAGATTTTATTTACGCACTCACACAATAATAGGTCAATATCTATTTTGTTGACGATGCGAATATTAACGACATTTTTGTTGAACTTATTTCTTTAATGTAAAAAAATTGTACCACATCTAAAAAATAGGAGACGAAAATTTTACTTGATCTCTTATGTGATAGCTAAGAAATATGTGAGCATTTGGGTATAGATTTGAATGTGTATCATGTTGTATTTGAGAGAGAGAGAGAGAGAGAGAGAGAGAGAGAGAGAGAGAGAGAGAGAGAGAGAGAGAGAGAGAGAGAGAGAGAGAGAGAGAGAGAGAGAGTCTGCTCCCCCTCCCGCAATATGCTTTTTATTCTAAGTCTCTATAAATATGTCACGATTTAGCTGGATTATTGGTTTCGTAGTGTCAATATTTTTCTTATATTATCAAAACAATCCGCCCGTGACGATTTATGACAGTCCATGTAGTAGTCTTCGAGTGTTATAACTTCTTCCAAATCTACACACGTGATCTCTGATTGATAGGTAGCTAATTTGCATACTGGATATTGATTGGTCATGGGTTCCCTCTATAAAATCCACCATACTTATTTGCCCGTACCGGCAGTTGAAAGGTTGACGACAAGCGGGAACAAAAGGAATGGACGCGAAACTCAAGGTAATGTACACTTATTTAAAAAATACTATCTAATATTTGATGCATTTTTAAAGTCTATCTTTTATAAAATTATTTATTTTATTTTTTTACTTATTTTTGCTTTTGTTTCATTTTAGCCGTTTGGGATTGATATTTTGTTCTCAGCTGAAACGCTAAACGTTCGAAATAAGTTTAAAAATGTAATTCGTTTGGCTGATATTTATAGCCTTAGAAAGGTATTTGTGTATATATATATATATATATATATATATATATATATATATATATATATATATATATATATATATATATATATATATATATATATATATATATATATATATATATACATACATACATACACACACACAGTTCCGAATAATTGTTGGCCTATTTTACACATTTCTCAACGGATTCTAAAAAAGCAAAATGAATAGTAAATTACATAAGGCATAAAATATTTCATCCCTAGTTTACGTCAATAGTAAAGACATTACTTACTGTTCGAATGTCTGCTGTTATAAATGTTTTGTACCATGAATTATTCTATTGGGAAAATTAATTTTATATTGAAGTTTTCAATTTATTTAGTTATTTTCGAATTGGCAATTGTCATTGCTATAAATTATATCAGACCGGCATGCTTCGAGAAGCTACCCCTATG
This sequence comes from Potamilus streckersoni, assembly GCA_016746295.1. Taxonomy (NCBI): domain Eukaryota; kingdom Metazoa; phylum Mollusca; class Bivalvia; order Unionida; family Unionidae; genus Potamilus; species Potamilus streckersoni. The sequence continues at coordinate 3,950,129 of JAEAOA010002358.1, read as the reverse complement.
ATTAAGACAGGAGTACCATCCAATAGATGTTAATAGACAGTACTAATATGGCACTCATTTAAGCATGCACTTTGAAAAATACTACTATTAAATAATATGAATTAAATGTCTCTGCAAAGATATCAATTGGACTTAATTTTAATTGGGTGATCAAAATAGTCCATAGACGCACCAGTATATATATATATATATATATATATATATATATATATATATATATATATATATATATATATATATATATATATATATATATATATATATATATAATATAATATATGCTATTCGATTGTTTCAGATTGGATCCCTCGCTGAAGAAAGTAACTTTCAGAAAAGTGACGATCTTCCGAGTGATAACCAAACGGAAAAGTCCTTGGAATCGGCAGTTACTATAGAGACAGATGATCCATATGCTCTTCCAGAATTGAAAGATATGGGCGTTGCTTGGAAAGGTACAAATTTATCGCAGACATTATATTTTTAATCTCGTGGAATAATAAATGTTATTCCATGTCTTAAGCAATGAATGTTGTAGCGCTGTGTGTCTCGGTTTTCTTTTTAAAGGACTTTTGAATACTTTCAGGTAGATAACATCTCAGTGATCTTTACATATCGTATATATTATTTTCCTCGATAGTTGTATGTGACAGTACTCCAATACAGTCCTAATATTGAGACACGTAACATTTTCGTCCACAATAGATTCATCGTAAAAACATAATTTTTTTCTATACAGTTGCAGACTTGTTTCTTTAAAATCTGACCTTTACGCAAAGCTTTCCCAGTGACTGAGAAAAGATTCATAAACAAATTGCGAACATTTCACGAACAATGATACATAGAGATGTGCTTACGTATCGGTAGAAGTCGCCCCATATTCTCTCTCTCTCTCTCTCTCTCTCTCTCTCTCTCTCTCTCTCTCTCTCTCTCTCTCTCTCTCTCTCTCTCTCAGCATATATATATATATATATATATATATATATATATATATATATATATATATATATATATATATATATATATATATATATAGATAGATAGATAGATAGATAGATAGATAGATAGATAGATAGATAGATAGATAGATACTATTCTGCGCAGCGAAATGTCATTCGATACGACATTACTGTAGACATTGTATCCCGTGTTGCTTTCGGTTGAAAATCCAATTTGTATCAAGAAGGAACGAATTATGATTGTTCTTTAATTTAGCTAATGAATATTCATAATATGCAACAACAATATCCCACATTTCTAGTCTAAATGCATATGTAACAGTGATTTCTTACTATCAAAATAAAAACCCACCCCATGGCCATCTTGAACTTGTAACTCAGAAATATCTATTTAATACTTATCTTTTAGAATCGTCCAGATAAATAAATTATTTAAAAGAGAGAAATCTGACCTATTGGATCCCAATCCAAGTGTTTAAATTTAGAAATTATTCCAAACTTATTTTATGGTCTACTAACTAACTTATTAACTTGCTGTTTGAGCGAGAATGTCAAGAAATTTCAGGGTGTATATTCTGTTTCATATTTTACAGTAATATGTTTTTACCATTAAGGAGACGTTTTGAACACAGTACAATGTTATTCATTATTGTTTCTCTTGAACTTAAAAACTTATTAAATATTTAAAATGTTGAACTTTTCTTTTTTTTAAAAAATGATTTAGTTTGCTTAATATATCTTGCTATTTGGTGGATTTGTTATATTGGGTTTTCTAAAACAACACAAATCTGCTTCTCAAAACACTGAACGAATGGGTCTAAAGTAATATATTTCATAGCCCGATACATAAACATTACATCTTTTCAAAGACAAACGCAGCATAGGTCGACATATCGTGAGTCATGAAAACACAAGGGTAGTATTCCTTGTGTCCGGAATTATTATTACTTTGAACAGAATGTGACAGGATTTGTAGTATTTGATTTTAATTAAATCTTAGTCAAAAATAATTAGGACAGTCTCCGTTTTTACACCTCATGAAGCATCTGACATAGTTGATGGAGGTGGGGTGGGGTGCTGATGCACGTCAGTGAAGTTAGTGGAGGAATGGATTGAGTGATGTTTTCAGATAATTCCCTCGTATTTCAGTTATTCTAACCCTGACTTTTTTCTATTAAAAGAAATATTTCAGTTATTCTAACCCAGGTTTGTTTCTATTAAAAGATGTTTTCGGTGATCTAATTGAGATATTACAAAGATTAAATTCCAGTGAAAATAATGGGGTTCATTTAAAATAAATAGTTAAATAAATAGTAACAATGAATGGTCTATTTTTAATGAATGGAGACAAAATTTATGAGGGAAATTAGGAAAATATAAAGCAGACTGATAGAGTAAATGGTTCTGCACTGAATTTTATTTTGCCGTCTTGGACACCAAAGAGATGATTATGGTGACAGTACTATACAGCATCATCAACTAAAAAATGAGATTCCGCGATGACAGGTAATAATGGTAAGACATATACATGGCCTACGTTTGAATTAATGGAATAATTCAAAAAGCCATATAATAAAGCGGTAACCACCATAGGGCAACATACACAAATTGGTATATATGCTCTTTGCGGTGACTTTTCCTGACACCTGTGATGAGTTCTCCTAGGGGCGAGTTCTCCGTGTGGCGAGTTGTCCGCTATTCGACTTATACAGTCATGTAAGCCTTTCTTCTGGCATCCGAATATGTACTACTCGTACCTAACTCTCAATCCAATTTGTGAGCAGTATGTTGGAATCTGCATTTGCTACTCTAGGCAAATGGGTTGGATTATAGAAAGCATTTTATTTATTATTTATTTATTTGTGTTTCTTGAAGGATAGAAAGCTTGTTATATACCGTTGCTTACATGTACGAACCATGGCAATAAGGTGCATTACCAAATATAACTAAATCAATTGGCTTTTTAAATTTATTAGGTAGGATGTATGGGTTTTAGATGGATCAGGTGTGGATCATTCCTATCTAATTGCCAATAAATGCGATCAGCATTTTCATTCAAGTAAACTTAAAAGTAAACTTTCAGATATATAATATAAGTGTATTATAAACTATGAATTGCAGATCTATCCATGAACCAACACGTATAGGGATGAGGGATGACATTTTGGCTTCCCTTCCTCCCCAACCACAACCCCTCAAACAGACTCCAAACGAACACTTTCTCAACGGATATTTAGTTTTCTCAGTCACTGGCAGGTGCAACTGTTAAAGTTTTGCCTTGACTCTAACACTTATAGTAGACAGGAATACCTAATTTATTAAGAATTACTTAATCAGTTTAGGAACACTGTTTTGACTGGGACACATATTTTTTTTAAGCAAACGTACATATCAGCCTGAAAAAAATGACTAAAATGTTATATTCCTCAATACATTAATTAAACCAACAACACAGATGATTATACTTCTGTACCTATCAAAAATCACATATTTCATGCAGGACTCTTCCGTGTTTCGAAGACAATTTCGGTAAACAGACTTTTATAAAGAATTTCAAAAGCGATACAAACAAGCACAAATCAAGATGAACATCGCTGTCTTACTTTAAACGAGCAACATCTGGCGGTCATTCTAAAAGATATTGTTTACCAAGGTCAATCAGATTTTAAATTTGCGTATTTGCTTGGTGTAAGAATCTTTTGATCCGTACCATATGCATACTGCACGTAAAACAACATTAAGTAAAACTGGGTTAGATATGATTTCAGTACTTGTACTGAGCATGACCATTAAAATGCATACAAAATGGGAATTGACGAAATAAAATGTAAAACTGAAATGAAAAAAAAAAACAAAGATTGACATAAATAAATTTTTATTTCAGATATGAGCTCAGCAGAAAAGACGAAGAGAGTCGTCCTTAATTCGCTGAAACTCTGTATTCTTCTCGGATTGCTGTACATGTTCGTCTGCTCTCTGGATATACTTAGTTCCGCCTTTAGACTACTTGGAGGTATGCTTTTATTCCAGTTAACGGCACGTCAGCACAATATTTATGATATAGTACAAATTAAAACTAAAGTTCTAAAGAATGTAAATATTAAAAACTGCACAAAATGCATTAAAGCATACAGTTTTGTAAGAAAAATCATGCTTTCAAAAGCAAGTCAAGTCACAACGGCACAAAAGTAACTGACATAAGCACCATGTCTTGATACATGGATGATGAATTATTTGAGAAAAGGTCACGTTTGCAACATTTTCCACGCAATATTTTTCGTTAAGAATTTGTTCAAAGATTTTTGTATTAGATAAAAAAGGTTATCGACTTTATACCAAATGTAACAGCCACTTCATGTAATTGCTAGAATGTGTACTGAATATCATGCGACCAGGAACATCGATATGGAACGAGCGAGCCCTGCATGGCTCTCACATATAGGCAACATACCTCACAAAGTTGAGAGAGAGAGAGAGAGAGAGAGAGAGAGAGAGAGAGAGAGAGAGAGAGAGAGAGAGAGAGAGAGAGAGAGAGAGAGAGAGAGATTACAAGGGTTGTTTCACCTGATCTATAATATATACAAGGTAAAATTATTAATATACTTTGTAAAAACCTCTCTAATTTCAGGAAACGCTGCAGGAGAAGCCCTTGGTAGCACGGTAATAGCACAGAATCCAGTAGCCGGTTTGATGGTGGGACTGCTAGCAACAGTGCTTGTTCAGAGTTCATCTACGTCAACGTCTATCGTAGTGTCCATGGTGGGGTCAGAATGTGAGTACTGTTTATCACGTGATTACAAATGTGGTTTCTAAATCATCGAGCTAGTAGTAAATTCAAGGTTTTCAAATCAGTGAACACACGAACAAGATGACAACCCCACCCCACCGCTTCATATGCGGAAATTTATAGCCATATTTAGTGTTTTCTACCTTTGGATCAATTCAGGTTTTTAATATAACTATTTTGGACCTCGAAGTAGAACGTATTTGTAATCAGTGTACTTAGAAGATGGATTTAGAAGCATGTAATCGTCGTCTGCTAATCATAGCAACCGATTTAAGTTTAGTAGTTAAATAATAGAGAACTAGGAAATCCACAGGCTGACACTGATTCTGTTATCTCCTTTTAATATTCGGATCGTTGCAGTTAAGCTCGTTAACACAGTCCACTTGCATTTATCAGTAGAATTTTGTAAAATCCGGCAAATAATTATTTAACTAATCCTTCTTGCGAGTATTTCTCCTATTTTAAAAATAAATTGTTTTTTTTTAAATGTCATTTTATCAGTATTGCATTTTGCGGAATAATATGTTATCGTTGTTTTTTATGTTACGACTCTAGCACCAAACTGCTAATTTTGATGTGGTTTTTGTTGTTGTTATTATTTTCATCCTCAAATCACTCTTACAATTGTACTAATAAAATTTAACTTTATTATTTTTACGTTTTTTTTAGTACTGACTGTGCGAACCGCTATTCCAATAATAATGGGAGCCAATATAGGAACAACTATCACCAACACAATAGTATCAATGGGCCAGGCAAAAGAGCGAAATGAATTCCGGCGTGCTTTCGCCGGGGCCACAATCCACGACATCTTCAACTGGTTGACAGTTTTCATATTGCTCCCGATAGAAGTCGCAACAGGCTACTTGTATTATTTGACAGATGCCATCGTCGTTGCTATACCACATGGAGATGGAAAGAGCAAAGAACCCGAATTTCTAAAATCTATAACAAAACCTTTCACCGACAAAATCATTCAGGTAAGAAAGACATCTTTTCATAACTTTTGCATGATACTATTAATACCATCCAATCAAATGATGCTCTATATCCAATCTTATGTCTGAGAACAATTTTCAATCTCATTTTCTACACTTGCTGTACAGAGGCAAAATGCTAGTGCATTGTAATTTAAAATTCTTTGAAAAACTATTTTGATGTGTTATTTAAAACATATAATGAACAGTTTATGATTGTGCACCGCGCAAGTATTTTGGCAGCTCTAGTTAGCTTGCCGTCGTATTCTTTTTAAGTAACCCAAATGATGGCTCCATGCATAAAACGTGCGAAACTTAAATTTGTATTTTCGTTTTCTTCTTTACTCACTTTTAAAATGAAAATCAAAGTCGAAATTAGCGCGCTATCTAAAATTAGAGTATCCACGCATAGTAATATGATCAAGTCAGACATTTTCTTCTATTACAGCTGAATGCGACTGAAATTGCTGCGATTGCCAAAGGTGAAAACACGACAGGCAACCTGATCAAGAACGGGGATCACATATTTAGTAATACAACTTTGTCCAATCTAATCGTCGGTGTCATTTTACTTCTTGTGGCCTTGTTTGTCCTCTGCGCATGCCTCATCGGTATCGTGAAGATTCTTCATTTAATGCTTCAAGGCAAGGTGGCAGTCGTGATCAGAAAAGTTGTGAACGCAGAATTTAAAAGCTGCTTGAATGTCTTCACTGGATATATCGTTATGATGGTCGGTATCGGCTTTACCATTCTTCTTCAAAGTAGCTCCATCTTTACGTCTGCCATGACTCCATTGGTTGGAATAGGTGTCATTAGTCTAGAAAGGATGTATCCCTTGACACTTGGCTCTAACGTCGGGACGACATTTACCAGCATGCTCGCGGCTTTCGCATCCACTTCAAACTTCTACGAGTCATTACAAATCGCCTTCTGCCACCTGTTCTTTAATATATCAGGTATTATTCTGTGGTATACTATCCCACCAATGCGCAAGATACCTATCAAATTTGCCAAAAGCCTCGGAAATACTACAGCAAAATACAGATGGTTCGCTGGATTGTATCTCCTTGCTATGTTTTTCATTCTTCCCGCTGCTGTGTTTGGTTTGTCCATCGCCGGAGTAAATGTTCTCCTTGCCGTAGGAATTCCAGTTCTTGTCCTGCTTGTCGTCGTTGTAATTATTAATATCATTCAGAGCAAAAGACCTTCAATGTTGCCTAAGTTTCTGCAAAATTGGTCCTTCCTTCCAAAACCCGTCCGCTCTCTTGAGCCGTATGACCGTATCCTAAAGAAATGCAAATGTTGCAAATAAGATGAAATCTTATCGGAAGAGTCTTCATGTAATTCTTCCAATGGTGCTTGCAATAAAGACTTAAAGAGGAAGAAAGACGACCATTTTTACAGTAAAGTCTTCAGTGTAGAAATACAAAGCAAGAACTATGAAGCAAAAGATCAACATGCTATGTGGAATGCTTTTGAAAACAATGGCTATGAGAAGGACATCAGTGATTTTTTGATTTAGTGATTTATGATTCAAGTATTATTTGTTATTTTATTAATATTGTACATATACATGTTTATCATTTTCATATGAATACTGTGTCGTAATACTTCTACTTTAGTCTTTACCGTACCCATTATTTTAGAGTTACATGTTGCATATACTCTGCTCCTGTTCAAGTTATATCTTTATGTAACGGGGACAAAATAAGAACCGGACTATATATGTAATATATTTAATTCATTTTCTCTATTTGTAATGAATTGATACATTTACCTAAATACCTAAATTAATTTATTTCCAAGAATAACTGAAGACAGTCTGTCGGGTAGTCATTTATAAATACTTATGCATGTACGTAAGTATTTACCCATACAAACATGAATATGTGCATACGTGCTTACTTACATAATGTATATACGTATAATGGTACAATATCATTATTTTGTCCTCGTTATAAAAGAAATTGGTGTATTAGCAAATGGCAGATCATGAACACTGGAATTTACTTAATATTTATTATTCCGTTTGTAATCAGGAGATCAAGATTTACAAACTTTTTTTATCGCTTTTACCCGCTTACAACTTGTTCCAATATAAACTTGCTTCCATAAAGAATAGTCAGTGTTTTAAAAAAATAAAATAGATCACTGTTTGATAAGAATACTAAAATAATGCTAGATTATAGATTTATTATTGATTATTGTGTTCGTATTTTCGATACTAAAAAATAGAAAACGATGAAATACTATAAATGCCTGTCTCCTTTTTATTTCGACTTTTCTTTGCAATACACTTTGCATTATAAAGGGTTGACAAACATATTGACAAAGCTTCGGTCTTCCAATTATTTTTTTGAGGCCATGCAGAGTGACTGGAGAAAGAGTTTAAGGACACGGGAAAACATTGATTATTAAAACGCCTACTATTAAGTGGATTTTGTCGTCATGTGATGTGCACCCGTCCGTCTGTAATCAATTTTATTTATGTACACTATCTCCAATTCTGCACCTTCTAAATCTGGCTTGCACTTCAGATAAGAAACACTTCAGATAAGAAAGAGGTCTATGAATTTTGAGGTCAAAAGGTAAGGGCAAAATAACTATAGTTCTACATCACGTACATGATTAAACTGTATATAATAACCTGCACTCGGTTTAATAAATAAGCATGATGTTGTGCGCGTCAAAATGTGAAGGTTAAGGTCATTGTGACTGAATGAAGTTAGATGACTTTCGTGCACTAATATTAGGTCTACATCACAGACCTTAGCCAAACTTTGTGGAGTATTTACATGGCAGCTAAAAATGAAAATACTGATTTGTATTTTAAAGGTCAAATGCTAAGGTCAATGTGACCGAAAGAAGACATACTGTATTTTCATAACTTCTTTCCTCGACCGCGTACCTTGACTAAATTTTGTGAAGGGCATGCAATTAAGGCATGGAAGAGGCTTCTTGATTTTAATTTCTAAAGATCAACGGTCAGGGTCATTGTAGTTTAAAGAATAATTAGTTTTGCAGAATAACGTTTGCTCTAGAGTGTCTATTAACCAAACGTTGCAAGTAGCTTTCACTTGGGCTATAAACGAAACATAAGAACACATGATCATAGATAGTTTAATTACAAATGTATCGTTCGTTTTTGCACAGCAATTTGATTTGAGATCTCCTACCTTTAACAGAGGATTGTGTCATTGCGACCCGCTGGTCAATAAACTGCAATATCAGCCGTACCATATTATCTATTTAGAAGTGTTACCTATACAGACGTGTATTGAACACGGAGCGGTTGCATGATATGTCGTTCTTTTTTATATTATTTGTGGTTTTGCTTTTAGTTTGTTTAGGAAAGAACGGAACACAATGCACTATTCATTGAAGAAGACAACAAGACATGTACACACACGCACTCACACACACGAACACACATTATCTCCGCCCAAAAGTGTTAAAGTAATGACGTGGCTGTACTTTTATCAAGCTTAATTGGCAATTTATTATGATGATACCTTTTTTCTCCAAACTGCTTGTTGAGCAATAAATGACGAAAGGAAGGTTGCATATCTCCGAACTACGCAATGATTCTTACAATATTTGACCGAATCCTTTCAAATTTCCCATTCCGTCTTCCATAATGCACCAAGGAAACGCCACAAATATAGTGAAATTGTGTGAATATGATTCAAGTCGTTATCTCATGAGCTGTATTATAATAACGGTGGTGGTATTTTGCAATGGAATGACGGCTCGTGATAAAACCTTTTAGCTTACATAAATCAGGCCCATCAGTCTCGTAGTCAGATTTCTAGCCTGTAGTCTGTTTAAACTTCTGAAGCAAGCAATCGAAATTCTCATGGAACATGCACGTCATCTTGAGGTATCGGTATAATGACGGTCAGTTTCAGTTAATAATGTACATGTTTAGAAAAATATTAAATGTAATATATATATATATATATATATATATATATATATATATATATATATATATATATATATATATATATATATATATATATATATATATATATATATATATATATATATGATTGCCAATGCTCGTGTTTGAAGGCATTTGTTAATATTCAGTTATTGACCTTGTGGAAATGGAGTGTTATTAACTAGTAAAACGGCGGTCAATATAATAGGTTTTCTGGTTCATAAAACTTAGTTGTTTTATATGTTAATAACATTTCAAATACACGAAGCGGAAAACTTAAAATTATGACGTCGCGTAATAGTAACTGACGTTATGAGCATGCGACATAAAGAAGGATATGTGGTATATAGAGTTTCATAAATTTAATATTAAATCGTTACCCATTTGAGATTTTGTGTACCACATAGTTTTTATTGTAATGGAGATAGAAAGAAGAAGAAATAATTTCTTTCATTCTGACTCAGATCATTAAATTCCAGTTTTTTTGCGCTTAAAATAGTCTCATACTATTCACGAACCTTTGACAGTTTTATAATTAATACAATTTTAACAAACCCCAGTATATTCTTTTATAAATTTTTAAAATTACAAGAGTAAATGTCCTTCAGGATGAATGGAACAATTGACTCGGAGAACATTGTTTTTCAACACAGAATGTGTATGGACGTTCCGTGTGATGTTACATAGTTTGATTGAGATTGGACGACCAATGTAACAATGTTAATATCTAAGGTATCACTTCAGTACTGGAAGTTGTTGAATATTCATATGAAAAGATTTATATTGGATGAAGAAATTCCACATGTACTGAAATGTATTTGTGATCGGGTATTTCCATTAGTTTATTTGGAATAGGAGACAGTGGGAATTGCATCACATAAGAGACATTAGAATGTTTGTGTTATTTTACCATGGCTTCATAGACCTAACATTTTGTTAGTTAAGAGACATGTTTATGTCTACATTCTTCTTGGAATAGAGATGAGTTTACTTGCATCTAGAAGTTAATATTTAAACTATTATTGTATATAGGACGAATTCCTTGTGTCAGGATTACCACCCACCCCTATCAACATACTCGATATCATAGGACCGATACCCATAATTTTTTTGTTGTTTGGGGTATGATATCATTTTTTTCATCGCATGATAATACCTGAAGTAAAGAGGCCCTGGTAAATTATGGCGCGCCATGTTCGTGTTTACAAACCGGCTGCACAAATACATGTAGGTACATGTACATAAGAATAAGTTATATACGGTGTGTGATCAGTGTTGTTGGAGAGAGAGAGAGAGAGAGAGAGAGAGAGAGAGAGAGAGAGAGAGAGAGAGAGAGAGAGAGAGAGAGAGAGAGAGAGAGAGAGAGAGCTTAGTATGTATTTGATAACTGAGTTTATTCAATGATTTTTGTAGCGACATTGGTTTAAAGACCATTTCAATATCTGGGTTATCTCCTTTTCGTAATAGGACTTTTACTACAGGCGGTAGACAAGAAGATAACTGCTAGCGTCACTAACGAATCCGTCTTTGCCAAGTGTTTAGTCCCGTTAATCACGACGCATGGATGGTGGTTTCTAGCACCTTTCACAGTAATCTCTCTCTCTCTCTCTCTCTCTCTCTCTCTCTCTCTCTCTCTCTCTCTCTCTCTCTCTCTCTCTCTCTCTCTCTCTCTCTCTCTTATACAAGGTACAAAAACCTCGGTATCGGCACTATTTAGACAATAATTACTGGACTGAAACCGTAGCACCACGACAACGCATAAATTCATGCACCTAGCATACCTTACACTTTTTTCTTTTCTGAGTAAACAAAGTAGATAAAAATGTAGCGCAAATCCAAATATATAAAATGGTCCTTCCTAACACAAACACGATACGACATGATTAAAACAATGTATCATGCTCATAACACATGCAATACAGTATATTCATACTTAGTCAAGATCAGTAAAATTAAGGGACAATGATATAGCAACCAGCTTTAAGATCGTCTGAGGAAAGAAGTGAAAGTCATAAAGAAATATACTGGGAAGGAAAACAACGACCAGCTTCCTTGTGAGTACAACCCACAATAAAATAATAAAATGCAAATAGCAAGGAGCAATCCCTAAACAAGAATAATAAATACTTTGTTTTTGTCCCATTTTTTAAAATTTATTACAGAAAAACAAACACCCACATATGAAAGATAGGAGATTTATTAAATCTTTTAAAATGCCAATAAATAAAACAATATACAGCTCACCGTTTGTAAAATAACTATGATAAACGGTCCAGTTATTGTGGAAAATGATCTGATTACTGATCGGTATGAGTTAAATTCGGAATGATAAAGTGAAACGCAATGAAACTAAAATAAGCAATGGAAATTATTTTTGTTTTTAATATTTTTATTGAAAGATATGAAAAGTAGTTTCTAATCATCAGATACATACATATCTATTTGAAATGCACAACAGAAAATATAATCAATTTCAAAACTGGTCATACTAATTGTGTGAAAATGTGTTATTTTGAGAATATATGCAATCGTCGTATGCAAGTGGAAATTATTGCATTCAATACTATTCATTGCTGATTGTTTTGATAGGATCAAGCTTGAACGCAATGAAAACAAACTACACCGTGGAAACTATTTATTTTGTTTTTAAATTATTTTTTTGTAGAAGGAAGGATAACAGAAGGATTTTATTACCGTTTGCACATTCTAAGCGTTTTGAATAATATAGAACATAATCGCAAATGAAGGTTCATAATTGACGTAAATAAAATGCTGCTTTCTACATTCAGTATTTTTTGTTTATTGTGTTTAATATTGCAAAATTATCTTCTACATTAAAAAATAATATTGCTAGTATCTGCACAGGTTGTTCACAAAAGATTGCGTCTAACAATTATCTGTTAATAACTTTATCACGCATTTTTTGAGGGCCTTTAATTCGAAAGTTTGTCCGTAGCAAGAAATATAAATTCGTTCACTTCGCATTATTTTTCAATTAGTGAATATCGATCGGTGGCAATAACTACCGGATATGCTTCTAGCCACCTTAAGACACTAAAGAGCTCTAAAAGACCGATCATACATGATTCCTTTTATCAAATTTGTGACATCATTGTACAAAAAAAACAGACAGATATACAAAAGAACAGATGCAGACGATGATGCATAATGCTCTTGGTGTAAGAAGTTAAGTGTTTCACACAAGGGTCCAAAACAGCGAGACAATGTAATTTGTGAAATTTGTGTTTATTGTTTACTCTTTTCTCAATAAAGTGCAATAAAAAGTACAATACAACAATGTAATATCACAATAAAAAATAAAATTGGACGACAAATTTATGTATTTACAACTTTAATATTTGTTCTTGTATTTATTTGGTATGCATTTTCTTAATTTCTCTATAATAGTTTATTGGAAATTGCAATTAAAGTATAATAAAACCGGAAGCGATACATGATTTTTAAATTATTATTATAACCTGGAGGTTGACATGAATCACTTAACTTGAAAATGAGTTCCTTGCTCGCTGCCACTCTTGTTTATTCATCACCTGGGCTTCTAACTGTTTGACTTAGTAGTCGTAAATGACGGTAGGCTAAATAGTGCACGCAGCAATAACTTCTTTTAATAATACTATCAAGATCTCAATTCTAAAAGAAAGAAACGAAAATATTAATTTGTGTACAACATATTGAAATCTCTAGTTATTGGAAGATAAAAACATCCAAATTTAAGCTAGTGCTTTGATATTGATTGGAGTGTAAGAGAAGCGTGCTCCAATCAATAATTCATATCCTGAATATAATAAGGACATTGAAATGAATTTAGATTAAGCATTTATTATTGTTCAGCTTTCACTTGGTAATGGAAAAAGCCTAATTAATAAGCCAGTTCAATCGGATAGAAGTCAAATGATGTTTTATTGCACCATTCAATCAATAAAACCTTATTGGATTTCCTTGTGAATTTGGGAACAAAGTAATTGATAATCACCATAGGGTATAATTAAATTAATTAGGTTTACAATGTGAATGACCACTGGAAGGTTATGGACATGATCCAAAAGGTCGTTACTTGGAAAAATACCGTCCACACTCACACTCTACCCCCCCCCCACTAAAACTTGATATAAAGTTAAACCTGTCCTTGGAAAGCACGCGAGAAGCACGCGTCATTTTAGACAAATATCTTTTGAGACTGGATAAAGCACTTGTGATTAAACAGCTTCCAGAATATAAAAAGGCTTTGAGCTGTTTTATTCTCAGTGCGATTCCATGCTCTCAAAAGAGTATTATGTCTATTTCTTACAGGTAAGAAACTTATGCTTTATACTCGCTTTTGGAAGTTAAAGATTTTATAGTGAGTTGTGGTACTCTTCTGAATTATTTTTATTTCATTAATATAATGTAATAGTGAGTTCTCTTTTCTACTATGAAATATTTTACTGATTTAATATTTTACTGAATTGATGTACATTGTATTTATAATATAATATTATTGAGTTCCCTTCTTCCACAATCATAATGTAATTTAAATATTTTACAGCTTCGCTGTTCATTAGTATTTGTTTGAAATAATTACTAGCTTCATGTTATAATTTAATTGAGAATAAATATATATTCTTTAAATAATAAGTACAACATTCACAGATCTTTTTCAGGTCTTTACCTTACAATAAATAAAATAAAATACATTTATTACAGTTATTGAATTTTAGGCTCTTTAAATATTTAAATCACTTGTATTCAAAAATACAGAAAAATGAATGGACAAATGAAATACTAGATTGTGGAAGAACTATTTAATAAGTATTGTAATATGTATTGTATGTATTTTCAACATAAATAAATTTACATGTTGTATCTTTAGAATATGTATCTATATATATGTCAATAAAGTGCGATTCCATGCTCTCAAAAGAGTATAATGTCTATTTCTTACAGCGATCCCACCTCTTCGCAGCCAAGCATTCCCCACAAAAAGATGTAACCGTATCTACACCATCATATGTGACACCTTATTCTTATGAATGCTGAACTTTCTGCCTTCTCGTAATTAGACACGAGAAGAAGGTTATGATAGAAACGTCTAAAAACAACATCAGACAATTCCTATCATAATAATACTATTGCAACCCCTGCTAACATAAATATTATCCTTAGCACTCGCAGGGAAGGTATTTTCAAATAACGATTGTTATTTGCGAGATGCCGTAGTATAGTTAACCTGGATATAATACAGTCTAGGTCCTTTGCACCTTATAAACTATCATGCATGAAGGGCAAATACCTTCAAGCAGTCGGGTGATATTCCTGTCTCCTTTGCGATTTTGTTTTCTGAATTAAGCGATACCAACAAAGGATTCATACTCCAGCCGGCATCTGCTACATAGAAGTAGTTCGTGGATATATTTTACTCTTTAATACATTTCACATGACGAAGAAAGGAAGGAATAAATAATAATA